>CM031879.1:33244540-33607396 GCA_018697195.1 Certhia americana
GGACGATCGCGGCGGGTCACGGCGGCGGCCGGTCAAGGGTAAGGTTGCTCCCCCAGCATCCTCGGCTGGATCTCTCCACTTGGTTCGCGGGAACGAAAATCGGGCGGTTATCCGGACCCGCGCCCCTCCCCGGCCCCAGCGCTGACCTCCCGGCCTCGCCGCCGTCCGGCCGCGGCCCTATTTTGTGAGGTCCCCGGGCGGCGGCGCGCCTCGGCCTGTGCCGGTGCCTGGGGCCGCCCCCTGTTTTCTCCTTTGCTTTTGTCTCCGGGTGAGCGGGGGGAACGACGCGCGGCGCCCTAATACACAGGGTCGCATACAGTCAGTCCCGTGCCCTGCCTGCCGACCTCGCCCTGCTCCGCGGCGGGGCTGCAAGCCCATTGGCGCGCTGCGGGGCCGCTCCCGTGCGGCCCGGCGGTGTTTTTGGCCCCGCATCCCCGCGGCCAGCCGTGTCAGCTCGCCCTGTGCCCGCTCGCCCCCCCCCCCAGGGGGGGGGGCCCCCGAAGGCGGCTCCTTCCCTCGTCCGCCCCGCCAGCTGCTGCCGAGGCCTGCCTCCCGTCCTCCGGCCCGTCCCACGGTCGCCCGCCGGCCCCCCTCCCCGGGCCCGTCGCCGGGGCAGAAGGAAACCTGCCGCCCCACGCCGGGCTGCGCCGTCCCCGCTCGTCTGCCGAACACCTGCGGGGCCTGAGCGCGGTGCCCCGGGCGTAGAATGCGTTGATACTGGGGTGCTGCTGGCTGCCTTTCGGTTGGAAAATTTTTCTTTGCCTCTTTCTTTTCTTTTCTTTCTTTTTTCTTTTTTTTTTTTTTTTTTTTTGCGTGCGCCCTGTTTCACTCTCCTCCGCGGCGGTTTAAGGCGGGTGTAAGCAGTTTCTTGCTTTCAACTCCCTCGGACGTGTAGTTTGTGAAACACTTTAAAGGACAGAGCGCGGTCGCGATGAAGGAGCCAGCCTCCCCTGCCCCCTGGGCGCGATGACACGGCTCTGGCGTGAGCCTGACCCTTGCTTGGAGAGGAGGTGGCACGGGGTGACAGGTTAGGGATAAGAGTGGGACAGTAGGGCGGTGGGGAAAGATGCAAGGATCACTGTGAGCAGCGTAGTTAGTGTATGTATGCTCCTGGTGGAAACAAGGTACCAGCTAATGTGTGTTCTCGGTTTTAGGGTGGATTTTTCTTGGTGAAGTTACAAGTAACTTTGTTTTGGAGCCTCTGTAATGCGGGAAAATGAAAATAGGCTTGTGTAAGGTGTTGGTTGCTTCTGCTGCTTATTCGCATCTAACACAAGCACGTTCAATTTCTGCTGTCTCTTTTATCAGGGAAAAAGTTGTTTCCAACTTTGCGCCGTTTTATCCCCAGGGGAGGATAAGAACTTTCTGTGTATGTTTCACAAACATTTATGTGTGTGTGTGACTTGTGTGTGTGACGGAGACACTCCTGTGTGCCTGCACAGCAGCAACATCTGGTGCTGGTGACTGGCTGCTGGCCTTAACTCTTCAGCTGGGCAAAGATAGATTAAGATGACCAAACCTGCTGTCAGATTTGTTATTGGAAAACTTTGTGTGGTGGGAAACCTGCATTTGTTTCCAGCTGTTAAGACTTGTGAAGACCTGCAAGAGCAAAATAATTGTAGAAGTTTATATTGCAAAGGCATCTTCCTTTGGACCTGGAAGAATTGTTGTGGATGTGTTGATGTACCTTGAGTTCTCTTATAATGACATATTAGTAGAACATAGCTCACAGGATCAAGTTTTGTGATCTTAAACACGATGTACCTGTCCCATGCTTTTTTCTCTTCTTTTTGCCCCCAACTTCCACTGTTGTTTATATTGACTATTCAGCTGATATGCTAAACTTCAAGGCGTTGACTGCTTCTGATTTTAGAAAGGGATTTGAATACTCACTTATCAAGAGCTGACTGACTTGACTTGCAAGTGTATTTCTGTTTCTTTTTCAGGAAGCTGTTGATAAAGCTAACAGTGTAGTAGTAGATAAACCTTGTCTACACATCTCTTCTAGAAACTTAATATTGCTGTCAAAGTAGTCATTGTTATTGCAACCTGTTTGTGTGTCAGTTCTATCAAGAAATGAAAGACAAGCCCATGGCTAAAAACTGAAAATAAAGAAACCCCAGAAATTTATATTAAAAAATGGATTTGAATTCTCTTTAACAGAATCTAATTTTAGATAGTTTTTATTTAGTGGAAAAAATAGGGCAGTTAGTATGTCCTGAAGTTTGATGCTAAAAGATTGTCCCATAAATGGCTGTTTCCACCTGAAAATCTTGGTCTTTACTTCAGTCGCTTCATATGAAAATTCTGTGTGCCTACAGCAGACTGGTAGATCTCAGAAAGAATTTCTAAAATATAGACCTTGAAATATCAGGAACATTATTGCTTTTTTTGCCTCGGTTGTAGCTTTCTTAAAAATTACCCCAATATTCATGTTGATGCAAGGTCTGTTGTTTGTAACCTCATTATGGTTTTAAAGGGGCCTTGTCTCATAACTTTGTTTATTCAAAAATATCTTCCACCTCCTTCTTTTTATGAACTCAAGAAATAAATAGAACTTAAAAATGCACCGTAGATTTCTATCGCCTGTCTTTCTGACTATCTGGAAACTGAAGAGAAATATTGACTAGCTTGTTTTCTTTGAGGTAATATAGGAAGTGTGCCAAGTACAGAAGTTTGTTCTGAAGGAAGTAGACCCCTGTATCTAACTTTTAAAGCTATAATGTGCTTGAATAAAAGGCTTCTTAAAATATATTATTAAAAAAAAAGGAGAGAAAATTTCTTAAATTCTTGGCAGAATATTTGCCACATTTGTTGTGTGTGTTTAGAAATGTTAGCTTAACTAGAAAGCCCATTACCAGTTTCTGTGGAAGTACAGTACCTTAGGAAGTCAAATCAGTATTTTTAAGACGGATTTAAATGATTGCTCTGTAAATGATTTTTTTCTCATTTTAAATTACTGACAGTTTTTCTCATTTTAAATTACTATTAATATAGTGTATATGTAAATGTCAAGGATTGACAAAAACGTAGAAGTTGAAGTTAACTTTGCTTTATCTGAGTTTCTGAGACATAAATAAGTAAAAAAATGCATGTGAGCATTCTGCTAAGCAGCAGAAATCTGCTAATACATTTACTTTGAATTTATCTTTTTGTCTCAATTGCACTGCACTGAACAATTCAATACAACTTGTTTCAGTTGTCTTTTCTGAGTAGAATTGGCCTTCCTCTCCCCCCCCCCTTTTTTTTTTTCTTTCCAGATGTGCTTTAGCACATATGTGCTATGTTTGTGTGTGTCTTGTTGGTCTCCTACCCCAGGTTCCTGGAAAAGCATGTGAACACCTGAAAGTTTGTGTGTAGTCTCCTTGACTTAAAGCACCTGCTTACATGCTTACAGTTAACTTTGTGCATGAGTTTTTAGGATGGGTGGTGTATTTTGACAGCTAGCTATGCTTCTGTTGAGTGTTATAATAGTGTAGGAAGAATTGTGCCAAGTGAAAATACTGCATGGTAGGATAAAATTAAAAAAATTGACAATTTTAAATTGTCCTTGTAGAATTTTTTTTGGTTTTGGAGCAGGCGTGTACAAACCAAGCATGGTCTGTCATAATTTTTAAGAATCTCAGCAAGAGATTCTTACATAGGATTGGAAATATTTTTGTGTTTGTATATGCAAAAATGAAAAAAAAAAAACCAACCTAACTAGAAAACCAAAACCCCAACCATAAAATGGTCATATTGCTTATAATATGTATTTTATCTTTCATTTTTAATACTCTCATAAAATAGAATATTTTTGTTGTGGTGGTGTGCACTAGCTCATCTTCTGGTCTGGTTGTGTAATAGGCTCCAAGTCAAGGTGTTAGTGGTTCTTGCCCAAAGGTGTTACTGAGAACTCTTAATTTGTCTTTTTGTAGCATTGGTTACCAGTAGCATTACAGAAAAAAGTGTGCATTATGTTTCCCCCTGACTTGGTTACTCTGCCATCTGATTGCTTTTTGCAGTGCTAATATGTATAATTTCACAACTACATTTCCTTGGAGGATTCCTTTCACATTATACTGGTAGGTTAAAATTTGATTATAATGAAGACTTTTTTCAGATACATGCTTCTCTTGTTAAATTGCAATGCAAGAGTTGTTAATCAGAAATTCAGTAGTAGGTAAACCATTGTTTCCTCCTGTTTTCCTTTTGATTTGTGATAATTTATGGGGGGATATTTTCAAGTATTACTTTTACCCCATGTCACTTGAGATGTTTTCTTCTTTTCTTTGGTTTATAGAACTTCAGAGGCACTTTTAAAACCCTGCTTTCAGATTTTTTATGCACTTGAGATTGATCGATGATGTTTGAGTATAATTTGCTGAGGTCAAGTTATTCATCAAAAGGTGTAGTTTATTTAAACTGAGAACTGGTATAAACTGCTGCTGTATTTGTGGTACATAAAATGGAAACCCTAACTTTGCATTGCTGCTGCTGAGCACACAGTAATCCAGTGGGCTGGATTGGACCATGCTGTCTGAGTTACCTACTGGAGTGATGGGTTACTCTGGGTAAGTCATTTAACCAATTCATAGCCAAGATTTAGTCTGTGGTAAGAGGATAATGATTTCCTGTGTTTTACTTGCTTGGCTCAGGACTTCTGTGGAACCATGTACCAATAGCAGTTAATACATATGGTTAGCAAAAACAGTGTCAACCCCCCCAAAATGGGCCTATACCAAGTTCAGTAGGTTGCAGTTTTATCTTTTGTCCTTACATGTTACACAATGGCTTTTCCACAATATTTTCATTACAATCTAAATATGTGTGCATTTGGAAACAATAGCACAGAGTTTTCAGGCACCAAAAAGAGGCAGTCGGACTCATTCTGGCCAACTATTTTTAATTGTAAAGCGTTAACATTTAGATTTGTAGGCAATGTCTTGGCAAACAAGTTTTTCTAAAGCTGTCTTTCTATCACAGACAATGATAATGTGGTATCATATATTATCTTTTCTGTCAAGGGGTTATAGGAAAATGCCTGTCCTGGTGTAAAATGAGCAACTAATGCTTGTGTCAGTGGACTGCATACTTGTCTTGCAGTCTATTTGACTGTGTGAGATTTTGTTTTGAGCCTCAATGGAACAGTATTTTTCCCCTTCCAGCTTGTGAAAACTTTAAATTGTTTGGGGCAGAATGACTATTCCTTGTAAGCATTTTTAATTCAAATTGTGAAAGCTATTCTTGCAAAGGAAATATTGCCAGAGAATTATAATGGTAGAAAAAATGTCTGCCAGCCTTCCTTCTGTTGCTCTGCTGTGCAGGGGACTTGTTTGGATATATGCTTGAAGTCTTTTACCATTGAGTAGTGATGAGGTTCATGAGAAAGTACTTGTTGCATAGAAATAATTCTTTTTGAAAAAGTTATAAAGCAGAAAAATAGCCGTGAAGCAAGTATTTTATGTAATGACCAAGTAGGCTAAAAAAATGTATAGAAGAAGGTCATCTCTTGAATGTTTGTACCATGTGTTGTGATGTGGAGAAGTGAAAATCTGGGAGGTTTTCAAATAGAAATCAGCTGCATTGTCAATGCCAGCTTTTGAAAGACTGACAAGGTGATGAGCAATTCGGAATGTTAAAGTACCTTGCAATACTATGTCCACTGTGTCAAACTGTTTGACACTAAAAATCTTTTTAATGAGATGTTTGATTATTTACTGCAGTGTTGGTACTGGTCGTGGTACTTTGCTGTGTGGTGTACTTTTCCTAATGTGTCAAAAGCATCATCGTAAAGTGGAGCAGTACCTTATGCTGAAATCTTAATTTGTTGGCTTACTTTCTGGGTGTGGGTGCACATAAGATCAAATTGATTAAGTTCAGCATTACACATGAGACTAAGTCAGTGTCACTTTTTATTTCATGGTGAAAGTGGAACTAAATTCAGGAATTCAGGTTCTTTTGTTACTGTGTTACAGAGTTAATTTTGTTTGTTTAGGTTTTTTTGGGGGTTTTCTTTTGTGTGTATTTTGATTTTTGTTTTTGAAAACTGATATTTTCAGGGTGATATGTTTTGGACAATAAATACATGTTTTGTTTCCCCTGGTTTCATGGAAGTTTAATTAGGCAGGAACATAAATGTTGAGACATCTGTGATGGAACAGGGACTATCAAAAATACCTTGCAAGGATAAAATTTAGTTTTCAGTAGTTTGATGCCCTTCTGAGCTTACCTTAGGTCAGTGTGTATTGTGAGTACCAGCAGTATATGATTGATGGCAAGTAGTATTTTCATTTGGATTAGCATTTTAATTAGGAATTCACAAATTCTAATATTAGCTGTGATTCTAATCTTTTATTGTCTCTGAAAGACATGTAACTAGTTTAAATGATTTCTTTTTAAGCAACTGGCAGTTCTTTTACAGTCCATAGGGTAGATTCAGTTTCACATTAGTCTGAATTAGGTTTTATAGCAAGAGTTCAGCAAGCCTTGAAAACTGGGATGGCCAAATGTATGTCTGTTGGTAACCAGGAGAGACTCTCTAAGAGCAGGCATTTTTAACTCCCCCTTAACATATATTCCAGCATCCAGCTGTTGGCCTTTTCTATACTAATGAATACTTGCTTCTGCTGAGTCTGGTTACTAAATCAAAACCATTTTGAGCAGTGTGTTTTAAAACTCAGTAGACTAAAGGTACTTCACAGGCCCTGGTGTTAATGTACTTAGGAGAGGGCCTGGAGAGGAGTAACAGAGGCTGGTGGTAGTAAATGAATAAAGTGTTGATAGTAGAATGTGCTTCATGGATTAATTTATGCTTGTAACTGCAAGAAACATACAAATTTAAAATAAGTCAAGTATATATAGGTAACCCAACTTTTGAATTAACTCAAAAGTTAAACATTTAACTGAATTTATATAAATATGCTTCTATATGGAAACTGAAATCAGGAGTTAAGATTCAAATCGTGGTCTTACAGACCTCATAAAATTGTGTCTAGGTAAAGGAAGGAATTCCCATTTAGTGCACCATCTTAGAAAAGAAAGGTATGTATTTGGTAGGATGGCAGCTGGTTAAGCATCCTGGAAACATGCAGACTTTCAGAGTGTCTGCACCACAACTCTTTTCCCTGAAGTGGGGGGAAAGTCACAAAGATGTGGAAAAGAAGGAAGTTGAGGGTTATCATGGTTTGAGTATTAAGAAACAGAACAAATCTTTAAGAAACCAATTTTTATTAATTCTGCTGCTCATAGCAAAGGTCTTTATGCTTGGTAGGTTTTTTGTATTTTGGTTTGTTTTTTTCTTTACCTACTGAATCTAGATTAAATTTTATAGTCTCAGATCATTCAGTATTTTTGGGACAGTCAGGAGAGAACCTCAGTCTGAATCGAATCTAATATTCTGCTCCAACTGAACAATTGTTCTTTGTGCATATTGATGTAGCTGTCCATGGCTCTGCAACAGATTTCAGTGCAATACTTAATTTTGTAATGTGCTTCTAAAAATAAGTGCATAATCTTATGTAACACGTATTGTTAGCACCTAGAGGCTTCATCCCCACTGGTATGAAGTGGAACACATCCTACATAATTTTTGATTGTGGGTATTTACATCTCAGATACTTTCTCTGTCATTGTGGGCAAAGAGTAGCTTTGTTTTAGGAATGAGTAGTAGTTTTAGGAATATCAGATATCTTGTTTGCATGGTGAAGTATATTACTCCTCTGCATATCTGAGCAAAACAACAGTTGGAAAGGTACTGTATAGTTCAGTAGATATTTGTTTTTGTAGAGAAGCTCTGTGGATTCCTGCTTACAGGTATGTGCACTTTCTCAGAGCTCTCACTTAATTTGGCTCTGCACTGCAACTGTAAGAATTCTGAAAGTCTGTGGATGCTGCAGTCATGAAAATGAAATGTTAATCGCATTAACACAGCTTTGAGGGCAAACTTGAAATCTTCTTGAAAAGAAGGGTGACATTTATGAACAAATTACACCATTCTGTTAGCTTTTGTACACCTCTTGCTGTAGTCTTAGCAATGTTTTGATCTCTTTAATGTGGTTTTTCTCACACTTTTGAATTCAGGCTGCAAATAACATGTTAAATTAGATGATAAAATGCATCATGTCTTGCTGATAGGATGACACCTGTACAGAACAAACTTGTCATAGGTAAATAATTTAAGGGACAGAAACAAAATTTATCAAGAGTTACAGCTTTATCTGAGTAACTTGGTTATCATTTTTCACCACTTCTTGAAGTAGGTGCTTATGCTTTTATGTTTGGGGCACAGCTGAAATTTCAGAATAGAGGATTGAAAGTCCATCACAAAGTCTGAGGCCAAAACAGAGGCAACCATTCTTTATTCTACTAGTGTCCCTCTAAAACTTATTTTTCTGTAGTGTTGTTTACTGACACTACAAATGCTTCACTTTACAAGGCCTTCTCTTTCCCTGAGAGATCGGGTACTTCAGTGAAGAATGAATTCAAAGGGATCTGAAGGAATAGATACTTGTAAAACTAAGCAAACAGGCAACCTCTTGATTAGGTTGCATCTTTAACAGTAAATGAGATGTTTGTAGGTGTTTTTAATGATTGTCTTATCTGAACAATTCAAATTATTTCATTTTCTAGCAATAGCTAAGCCAGCTGTCTGTAACTTTGGGACAGGGGAAGCACTGGCAGCCCTCAGAATTTCTTGTCAGCTATGGAGGTAGTCTGGAAAGGCTGAAAATGTAAAACTTGGTATTTATGACACCAGAAGCCCAAGCTTCAGTGTTAAGGTTACCCTTGGCAAAGTGTGGGTTGCCTTTGTCCATCCTGAGGCCAAATAGCACATACACATATTCAGGTAGTTAGATATGTGCCAGCTCTACATGTGTAGGTTTTGTTCTTTGCATAGAAAGGCTGAGACTATGCCTGAGCCCTGGTGGAGCAGGCATGCACCTCTGACAGGCGAGAAGAAGGTGGCAAAGGGAGGGAAGCATCCCAGAGAGGAAGAACCTGTGTGTGTGCAGATCGTGCCATGATGTTCTGATGCTGGCGTGTCAGCCCAGGCCTAGCCTGTCACTTACAAGCACTACTGTGCTTGTAGAGAAGAAATGCACTATTGTTATAGCAAATATGTTCTTCTATCCTGTCTGGTATTATTTCCTTTTTATTCCTTGAGTAAGTGTCCAGGGAGCCAAATGCAAGAATAATGCATTGGTTGTGTATTTCAGCTTTTTTGTGCCTGGTCTTTTTTTTTAAAGAGTGTATCCCAGAGTTTGCTCACCACAACTGTCTGTCATCTGTTTGTTCACTGGAAAGGAAAGACTGCTAATGTGGAGTACTGAGCCTACCTGGTTTGGGTAGGGCTGTGTTGGGAAATTGTTGGCATCACCAGGTTCATGGGGGGATTAAGTGAAAGAGTTTAATGACGACAATGTACCATTTATTTTTGTGTGGAGAATCAGTACACACTTTTTACCTTAAACACTTAATTGTCCTGTTAATATAATTTACTTCTGTGAAGTTAGTGTGCTTATTCCTGAGTCATCATATAACTTGCTATTTATGAAGAGTTTCAGAGTTTTGTGGAAGATAGCATAACCTCTCTTTCCTGTCTAATTAAGCAAAACTTTGAAGTTTTATGTGAGGTTTATTCAATATCTACCTTTTGGGCTTGCAGCTCAAGTCTAGAATGAATGGATAGTCTATTAAATTGATTAATGCAGGGTCAGAATGAGCTCTCATCCCTCTAATGTTGCCCTTGCCGTGGCTTGCTATAAAATTGTGTGGGTATGTTTTGATCCTTCTGAGGTATGAATATTTTGGCGGTGAACATGTTCTCTGTGAAAACTTTTAGTCGCTAATTATTGTAGTGACACTCTAAAGTATCTGTTACTGTTTTTACCAGAAAGCAAAAAGAGTATAAGACCACAAGAGAATGACAGATTTTGCTTAGAAGGTAAGCTTCTGAAATTGTTATGCATGAAGACCATTCAAAATAATTCAGTTGTCAGTGTCAAACTAATGCTGAAACAGGAAAAAAAGTGAAAATGGTCTTGCTTAATCAGTTGCCCTTATGCTTTGTAGTGTCAAACCCAGAAGACATACACATTTTTGCCTTGGTTTGCAAAAGAAAGTCTCCTTTTCTGGAGTGTTTCTTCTGTATGACTGCAACTGCCATGGTTCTGCCCACAGTATAATTCTTCCTTTTCCTTTTTTTTCCTCTCTCCTCTCTGTTTTCCTCTCAGAGGTGAGAGTCCAGTGGTGGTAAGGGTGCTATCTTATAACAAGATAGTCAGCTGCTAATAAGATGGTTCTGCAGCAAGGCCTTGTCATTCTCGGGAAACGTCACCAGGTCATGCTCCTGTCAGCAGTCTGACTTCTGTGGAAACTGCCAAACTGGCAAAGTAAAATGGGCAAAAAATCAGAATTATAAATGGCAAGATTACTAATGAAAATGTGTCCCTTGAGTAAGAATGGGATTCTTAGTGATACCTTGTAATTACACATCTGTTATGAGAATCTAATCTAAATTTGAAGTTTGTCGTGATAGAAATCTGTGCACTATGAGATGCTCATATTCTTCACGTATTGGTTCTTTAATATCAAATATGCTTAAAAATCTTAGTTATTAGAAGTTCAAAATTTTTTTCACTTAGTGTAAGGAGCTGTGAGTTGGGTTAGTACATAAACCTGGAGAGGAGCAGCTCTGTTCCATCAAGTCATGAAGGTTTTCCAGTGTTAATATAGGCACGTTATGTTGAGGTCTAAAGTTTTGTCTGAAGACAGGGGTTTAGGTAAATGCAAGACACTCCAGCTAGCCTTGTTTTTGTCTCCTTTACTCCCAGAATGCCTCTTTTTTTTTTTTTTGTTTAGGTATTCTTATGATTTGTTAATTTGTTTTTGTTTGGAGTTTTTTTGTGCTTTTCTGGCTCTTTCATCACTGCTTTACACTAAGTTTCATTTCTTCCCCTGCAATTTGAGAAATTGAAAAGCAGAGTTTTGGATCACCTCATTCTTCTTCCTGATGCTTAGTTTTTGTATTGCAGTGTCAGACTTGTGTTATTTTCAGTTCATAAACTAAGAGGGATACAGGTCACTGTTTAAATGAGCATTTGAAGTTTTCTTGCAAACAAACTCCTCCCTCAGTACATAAAACCCTGCTTCAGTGGCCAATAAAACTGCAAACTTGAGGGTGTCTGAATTCAAGGAATGCTGAAATGAAGGGGTTTTTTTCCATCTTAACTTAGGTTCCATCTGCATGTCACTGTTACACAGTTCTTTTGATCAAATAGTGTTTTCCCCAGAGCACTCTGGTCTCATTGGTTAGAGAGGTTTCATGGTGTTCTCACACTGAGGTTCTTCTTTTTTAATTCCATTGTTCAGATCATGCTGTCTAAAATCACAGGCAAATACAGGTTTAATGTTTTCTCTCCAATTTCTTCATTATAGTTTCATGGAAAGGCTTTATAATATGTTTTTGAAAAGTTGTATTTTATATTGCCTCACTGAAGTGACAGCCATGCATTACAAATAGAGAAACCGAGACACTGGCTTAGTATTTGATAACAGAAATACCTTCATTTAATTTGCAGCTGTGAGTAGTTAATACTTCTCCATAGACTCATGAAATATTTCAAGCAGAAGGCATTTGTGAAAATCTGTGTGTGGCTCCTTCAGTATTAAAAACAAAGAAAATACAAACCTTAATGGACAGACATAAAATTGGTTTACATATATGGCATTTAAACATCTTTGCTAGACATGTTTTCTTTCTATAGTCTCTGTGTCATTAATTAGAAGAGGATAGAGGTAGATCTTTACAGTGGTCCCTGGTTTATTGGCCAAAAGAGTGGGAAAATCCAGAAGGGGTGGGTCCAGGATCTAAGGCTCTGCATGCTGTTAGTATGTGGATCTTTGTGACTCTCTGCCTACCCATCAGCACCTGAGACATCTGTCTCTTTCTGCAATTTCTTTTTCTGTTCTGTTCTGAACTCCAATTCCTCTTCTGGTTTCCTCCTCCCCTGTGTTCTAGCTATTGCCCTGATAGCATCCAGCTGGTATTTAAGACAATGACAAGCATTTCTCAGTCCTAGGACAATGGGTCCTTAGCTATCTTATGGCTAAGGTTACATCCACACCATTGCACAGCAGTGCTCTGCAAGAAGGGGAAATGTGTTGTTGATCAGCAATGAGCCTGCACGATCTTGGTGTAGCATGTGAGCTGGGCAGTGCAGGACCTTGCTGCTGAAGCAGATTTGAACAGGTCTTCATTGTGGCAGTACACAGTGGCTTCCTAAGACAATAACATACTGTACTTGTCACTGTGGCACAGCATTCAAGTACCAGGGCATTCCAACAGACTAGATTTTAAAATGTTTTCAGCTGGAGTGGGGCGTTTTTCTGTTGAAAAACATTGAACATCTTAGCTGCTCTAAAAAAAAAATAAAAAAATAAAAAAATAAAAAATTGATCAGTTTGGCCTAAAAGATGGTTAAAGGTTGAGTTTGGTCCTAAAAGGCTTATGCAAGTGAATGAATATGGAGTCTTAATAACTACTATTGTACAATAGAATGTTACTGCCTGTGCTTTCTGTAACAATTTAAGTTGGTCTTATTTAGTAAGACTGAATCAGTATGTTTTCGTAGTCTTTTCATCTTGCAAAGTAGTGCATTTAAAGGCAATTTTAAACAAGGCCCAGATTAAAGTGCATTTCATGTGCATGTAATTTATTGTGCTGTTCTGAACATGAAGCATAAGAAGAGCTATAGAAAATTTCTTGAAAATCCTTAGTTTAGAAATGTTGGCTTAAACTTTGAATTACAAGATTTTGTTCAGAATTCCCAACTTTAAAATATACAGTTTTCAAACAGGACTATCTGCCCAAGATTTCTTTGAAAATGGCTCTGGAGTTAAATGCTTGGAGAAAGTTTTTTTTCTTTTTCCTCTTGATTTTTATTTTATTTTATTTTCTGAAAGGAAATGTCACTTAAAGGAGATAATATGTTGTGTCCATGGGAAGATTATTGATATTTTTAGAAATGGATTGGAAAGCAGTTAGCTATAACTTCATGGTTAAGGAATGGCTACCATTGTTTGTGTTGTAAGTGAAGATTTACTTTCTATGTAAGGGTATAGGAGGATTATGTCATGAGAAAACGGGTGAAGCAATTAAAAATGAAAGTGTTACAAGAGGAGTGAATGTTCACAGGTGAGGTGAAAGTTTTAGTTTTATTTGGTGTGTTGACCTGCATTAAAACTAGTGTGAAAATAGTAGATGTTTATTTAAGAAATAAATGACTCATTTTCTCCACTTTGTGTTTTACAAGTGAGACCTAATTCCTAGACTCAGCTGTAAGTCTTTGGGTGTCAGCTGTAAGATCCAGATTTATCCCACATATCTTTCTCCACTTAGTTTTATTGCTTTATTGCTATTGGGTCTTCTGACTTCAGCTAGCTAATAGGTAGGGATGTAGCCTTCTGCAAGTCCACCTAAAGAAGTATATATAAGAACTTGAGTGTCCTTGAAAATGTGTGCATAGAGCAGAAGTGAGCATTTTCTCTGTGGAGGAATACGCGTAACTGAAAGAGTACGTGTGTTACAGCAGCGTGTCTGACAGGTCACAGGGACATCGTAAAGGTGGCTGTACCCTTGTCCTCCTTTTCAGACTGTGCTTGTAGCCATATACATATAGCCAGTCTTTTATGTTGTGCAGATATGCTGCAAATAATTATCAAGGATTTTCATTAGGATGAACTTCTATCTGTGAGTTGCTGAACTAAAACTTCCCCTTTTTATGCTTCAACTTCCAGATAGAAATATTTTTTCTTATGATGCAGGTCTTGTTTTCTGTGTGTAACCCAAGGTTTTGGTAAAAATCTTCCTATGTAAATAGGCTGCTTGACCTGTGCTAAAGCATAAGAATCCTAATAAACCTTGTATCACTGTAGCATTGCAGTATAATAATGACTGAGGAACCTTTGAATAACCTTAAAACCCCCCCACAAAAACCCCAAAGCAGACCCTGTGCAGCAGTGTACAGTCAGTAGGATCCCTATGGGATTATGCGTTTTTTGAACACTGTCTCTGTGTCTCTGTGCCTGTGTGAGTAGTGATTATTGAGATCTCAAATGAGAATATTGCTAGCATATTTTCCTGTTAGGGATCAGTTCTGGATTTGTTTTTTCTTCTCCCCCACTCTGTCCTGCCTGTGTTGTGGTGCTTGTCCTTCTTGGTGAAGGGCCTGTATTGAATTAAAGCTTGTTTACTGGCTCTTCAACAGGCTGCTTACTGCCTGCTGTTTAGGCACAGTGCTTCTGAGATCTTTCTTCTTCAAACTTCTTTGTCTGACAAAGCCAGAATTTGTACTTCAGAAAATTTATTTAGATTCTTTTGGTTGAGAGATGTGTTAATTTTTTGATGTATAATTTTAAAAGGATGTGTGGTGTTGTTTTTGCAGTCTCAATCTGTGCTTCCCCTTTCAGATTCATATATAAATGGTTACCAGTTCTGACTAAAAAATGTGTTTAAGTTACAGTTTCATGCCTTTTTTTCTTTTTCCTTTTTTTTTTTTTTAAATGAATCAGAACAGTATAAATTGGATTAGGAGTAGAACATTCAGAATAAAAAGTTTGCAATATGTAATTTTTGCTCAATGACTCAGTGTCCTCTGTAATTGTGCACTTCTCTTGTGATCTGTTGTGAGAAGGTCCCTACTGGGCCACCATGCTGACAGTATGAAGTTAACCCAAGGTACAGACTTAGCTTGTAAGAACCTCCTTAAAATATCAGCTGTAGTACTTGCCACCAGTTTGTGTCCTAACAAAGTTCAAAATCAGGCTATATTGTTTTCCAGTTTTTTCAGTGCTTATTTTTGTATTTTTTTTAAGTATGTACTCAAGAATAGCTGGATTTTTTCAGTGTTAATTTATCTTCATGATGTTTTTGTTCTTTAAAATAATCTATTAGGCTTTCTAACTGTAAAACTATGCTTGATACTGGAGGGCTTACATAAACTGGTGGACTTGCTTATCAACAGCTACTTGATTTTCTTTTTTAACAAAGAGTTCTGGATTGTTAAGAAATGTAATGAAAAACCCCACATTTCTGAAAAGAGCTAGATACCTAAATGGTTAAGGGAGCATCTGTTAGGGAAGCAGACACGCATTACTCCCATAAACATCACATAACTGACACATGTTAATCCTGGTGTGCTTCAAAGGAGTAAACTACTGACAAATTCTTTCATTTATGCTTTTATCTAACTAAACCAATTAGAAAAGATCATGACACTCTTTCCTACTTTAAATAAGCTTTTAACTTACATTTCTTGTGGTTTTGAAGATTCTTGAAGGGTCAGTTCTTTTAAATCGTGAAATTTCTGTTGTATTATGTGTCAGCCTTGCTGGACTTAATTTCAGTATTAAAACCAATACTTTCTCAATATTGCAGTTAATAAATTTAGTTGTGAAGATTCATTTTGCGTGTGTGTATATGTGTCATCGTTCTCTTACAGAGAAGTCTTGGTATTTCTGAATTTTTTTTTTTCTATTTTTGCTAACGCTTTAGTGAAGAGTATGTGTTTGCTCTTAATTTGCAAACACAAGTTGAAATCGCCAAACTGATATGCTCTCAGGTATATATTCCAAAATTGGACAGTTGGATTTCTTTACATATAGATTTGTTTTGAGGGATGATATAACCTGAGATTGTGGATATGGTGGGCTTGTGGATTTTTTTTCAGAATTAAGTAAGCAGTTCTCAAGTGAACATCTTCCTAACAAAACCTTCTTATGGGAAATACACCAAAATTAAAAGCATGATATCCATTTAAAAATATCTTTAGCTTGTGTCCTGATAGGAGATGGAGAGTACTGTCTTCTATTTGTTTCAGAGTACAACTTTGTTCAGTGAACACTTCGGGTTATTGGGATGCTTTGTTAAGTGAACGCTTTGGGTTATTGGGATGCTTAAAATGACCTGATGGACTTTCTAAGTAAGGTCTTGTCTCTGATGTCTCTGTTAACCCCTTAATAAATAAGGTCTCTGTTAAAGGGTTAACACAGACGTTACTTAGGGATTTAAGACTAGCTTTCCTCAGTTAACTCTAAGGAACTTACCAAAGGGTTGTTGTGAAAAGTAAATGTCCAGATCCAGGGATTCCACTGTTGAGGCCAAATTAGGAGCAGGAGAGCAGATTTGGAATCTCTTCTTTTGGGTTTCGGTGTCCTGGAAGGTACTAGTAGTTGATAAACAGATGACCATTAAATACTGTAAGAAGGGTGTCTCCTGAAAGCTGTTTAAGGGTTTATAAAGTGGAAGTTATTATTATTAAGCTGTTCTTAATTTATGTGATTTCTCTGATTCCTTGCAGCTGGTCTTGCAGCTCACCATTCCAAGGGCAGAGAGGAATAAGCTCTGTCTCTGATCTGTCGTTTCTTGAGAATGATGGTGTTAACCATTCATATCCTGCAGAAGGTGTTTTCTTCAGGCAGTTTTAACAGGTTTTTCTGAGATGAATTCATTTTCCCACAGCATCCCTCACAGTGCTGTGCTTTGCATCAGTGGCTGGAAAGGGGTTGATAACAAACCAGTGTTTTGGCTACAGCTGAACAGCTCTGTCACAGCATCAGCACTGTGTCTCCAACATTTCCCCCATATCAGTGGGCTGGAGGTGGGCAAAATCCTGGGAGGGGACACAACTAGGCCAGCCTACCCAAAATAACCAAACAGTATTCCATACCATGTGAAGTGAGGTCAGATGCAAAAGCTAAAACAAAGAGGAGGAAGGGGTGTGTGTGTAAATATTTGCTATTTTGAAAAGTTTGCCTTCTGCAGTAATTGCTACACGTGCTGAAGCCCTGCTTCCTGGGAAGTGGTTTGCTGATGGGAAGTGGAGAATTAACCTTTTTTTTCACTCTTCTGCATGTGCAAACTTTTGTTCTTGCTTTAACTCTAGAGTTGTTTTCCATCTTTCTATTCCCACATGCTCAGGGGAGAGAAAGTGAGTGATAGAGCAGCTTGGTGGGCACCTGGTATCCAGCCAAGGTCAACCCACCACAGAAGCAAAAAGCATTAGATGGAGAGATTTTAGGAAAATGGTGGAAATTAAGTTTTTGGACAGTGTGAACTGTTCAGAACAGTGTCATGTTTTTCTCTTTTGGAAGGTGGACACAGAAACCATTTATGCAAAATGCTGTTTTCCCCTAGATAGAGATCATGGAAGAATAATACAAACGCTCTGTGGTGTCAGCCTTCTGAGTGAAGTATCAGCTGCAGAGCAATGGCTTTGACACAGCCATGTCTGAGCAAGCTATTTATGATCACTACCACCACAAAAAGGTTCGCGCTTCCTTTTTTCCCTGCCTTCCTAAATGCTTCCTAGCAAACAATGATCTGCCAGCACAGGTACCTGTATGACAGGGAAGCGAGCAGCTAAACGAACCCAGGAGATCCAGCCAGTCAGTAGACTGGCTAGAAAGTTGCTTTGAGAACCAATGGAGAAGTTGGCTTGGCAGAGCCTGTTCTGTTAAATGAGGAAAAAGTAATTTCTAAAATGTTCCTTGCTAGGCAGGCTTGCAAGCACTGCTTTAGGCTCTAACCATTCTCTGATTTCCAGCAAGGCTGCTGAATTAGAGAGCTGCTACATCAGGAAAAGAGGAACGAGCTAAAGAGATATTTCAGGTAGTTTGCTGTGAATTTCTCCAGCTTAAGCATGATCCAGGAAACTGTTGCTGTTCTTGGGAGTTCTCACAGAATTTGGTTTTGGAAGTTATAGATGGAAGTATTTCATAGGTGGAGCAAGATCTTGGCTCAGCAATTAATTTAAATGTGTCATTGAACTGAGATGTTTTTGGTCTGCTCATGGTGTGACTAATGTAATATTTCATGGAGTATCCATTGGAAACTGGCTGAGTTGAGGTAAAAGCCAAGATTCTTTCTGTATATGATGCCTTTTTTTGTAACTGTCTGTAGCATGTATACTTCTTTCGCACACCATTTCCAGAATAAATTCAGCTTCTTGCAAACATCACTTAGTAAGCTACTAACCCAAAATAGAACAGTTCAGCTGGGTTGAATTTGCAAAATGAGTTACGGCAAAATTAAACTTTATGGACGAAAATCTTCGAATCTGCCATCTTACGTGCCTCTCAGTGTTTCTTTTAGTTTGGTTTTGATCAGTTTTTATCTGTATGCCTGTCTTATCCAAAGGTAGTATTCTGATACTTTCCTAACAATCAAATTACTTTTTGTCTTCAAGTGTGTCTGTTTCCAGGAGCCAGACCTTTGTAGTAGCAAGTCCTAAGTCGAACTCTTGGCTGCTGTAGGCTGAGTATCCATTATAATAGACTTACAGAATTTATTTTGCTAAGAATAGCAGTTTTTATAGTAAGTTCAGTTTGTCTCACTTCTTAAACTTTAAATGGAGACAGAAGCTGCATTCTTTGCATTCTATCCATAGTGAGGGAATGAAGGAACTCATGCCTTTCAGTAAAGAGTATAAACCTGGGATTTGCTCTTCTGTGTAGTTGCAAAATATGCTAACAATTCCCTGTAAGTTTTATTTGTGCTACTGTGTTCAGCTGGTTAAGATATGTCCAGTACTAAAAAAAAAATTCAGTGCAGATTTTAGCTTTAGAGACTCTTTGATAGGAAGGAAGGGAAGAAAAAATATCTCCTATCATGTTAGTTCTCATTCCCAGTCATAGGGACAGTGGGGCTTACAGTTTACCAATCTGTTGCTCTCAGTGATTAAATAGTATCGTCTGAGACCTTTGAGGTTTTTTTCCTGGTCTCAGTTGCTCTGTATGTCAAAGTGAGAAAAAATGAATATAGGCATGTTCAATTCAACTAAAAGCAAAATCAAAACAAGACCTATTATTTAATCATATTCTTAATTAAATATGAACCGTTATGTTATGCTTTTTTCAAATATTTCGATTTGTTCTGTTACGCTTTTTTGTTTTAAGAATGTTGAACTTTCAAAAAATGTTATGCATATCGATATTGTAACTTAAAACATACTCAGAGTCCAGATACATACAGGAGGAGAGATTATATTGGCATTATTTTTAAATGTATTTGCCATGGAAGGCTTTTGAATACTTGTTTTGTTATTTTATTGTTACAGCAGCTATTTTTAAGGGACAGAAGGCTGACAAACAGGTAGCAAGAAGTACTGGAATGTGAGGTAGCTGGGGATGAAACTGTTGGGAAAACTCCCTTAAAATGCTGTATATTTTTATATTTTAATCTGTGTAAATATCATGATCTCTGGCTTTGAGTTTTGAGCATTTTTTGGATGCTTTTGGATGATAAATATCTTTTAATCTTAATTACATATAGTCAAGATAATCTCTGTGTGTTCATTTCTAGATGCTTAATTAAATACTGCAGGAGAAGAATTTAGCATACATAGTAACATTTGTAATAATGAAATTTGACTTTGTCTGAAATGTTCTAGAGTATCTTACCTTAAAAGAATGGTTCTTAATATGTTGTAAAATAAAGGAGTGCTCAGTATAGCTCCATTTATAAAATGTGTAATGACACAATTTTAATTACAAGGTCATTGTGCTTTCAGATGTATCTGTGATTACATTAAAAAGTTTACTTTTTTCTTTAGCTGCCATCTGAATGTTACTAGTGCCTTATGAACTGGTGAGTGGAATTACTGTTCTGGTCCATCAAGAAATTGTGTGGGGTAGCATAGGCAATACTGAAGCAATAATTAGACCCAAAGAGTTCTCACATGATCACCTGCAACACATCAAAAGTAAAGTTTGCCATTTAGCTATTCCAGTTTAAAGAGCAAAAGACTGAATAGTTCACTGACTTGAGAACTGAGCAGGTTTATGGAAGATGAGTAAACTTCATGTTGTTTCTATGTACTTTGGGATTACCAGTCAGGAATAAAAAGGTGTTTTCTAATCAAAGGCAAAATAACCTGGACACTGATGAGCTGGAAGAGATGTGCAGTTGGCTTATGTCAGTACTACCTTGCTCCATCTTACTAAATGAGTATAAAATCTGGATGGGCCCTGGAAGGAGTAATTATAGGCTTATTATTCATGTTAAATGCAGTTAGATTTTTGTAATTTTGATTGAGAATTACAAGTGCTCTGCAACAACTAAATTGTTTTATCTGTTAACCAGTGTCTAAATACAAGCAGTAAAACTTAAATGTTAGTGTACCTGGCCAAAGACAGTTTTCAGTTACAAGAGAGTGTGCTGTGATATTTAATGTGAAACACAACTTTTTTTTTTTAAATTCCCATATTAAGGATATGTTATTATGGGGCAGTTACATATCATGGTGCTTTTATTTTTTTAATATTTCTCCTTGAATTTTTTTCCCTTGTTGTCTGTTTGAAACGAGAGGAGGGAGAAATGAAGGGAAAGGTGGAAGTCTCTTCTACAACCCTCTTTCCCTCCTTGCAAAAAGGGGTGTGGATGCAACTTAATTTTCAGACCTTGTTTTAAATAGTCTGGGCCCTGTTGGTATCGGTAAAATTCCCTCTGTGTGTGAAAGCACTTGCTTTGGTGAAGGGATTGGCCCCAATCCCAAACTAAACATAGCTTGATCTAAGTAATGAATTTCTGATTTTACTTCAGTGAGGCTCGTCATGTATACAGCATTTCCACTTCAGAGT
The DNA here is from genome assembly GCA_018697195.1 of Certhia americana. NCBI lineage: Eukaryota > Metazoa > Chordata > Aves > Passeriformes > Certhiidae > Certhia > Certhia americana. Next base: position 33,265,160 of record CM031879.1, read on the forward strand.
ATACTGTGTAAAAATAAAGTAGAAGAGTGATTGAAAGAGCACTGTTGATTTGGTTTAGGTTGATATTTTCCAGTAATGCATTTTGAATACTTTACCATGAGGCCTTTTTATTTGTTCAAATTCAGGGTTTTTTCCCGCTGCATATGGCTTGCTGACCTAGAATTTGCTGCAGGAACCTTTGCTAGTCAGCAAAGGTATCTTGCTGCTCTGTTCTCCTGGAGCATCTTGTGCTGTCTGCTGTCTCTTCAGGGGCAGGATTGTTGCCCTTTTTTGTTGCTCTTGTACACTAGTTGGTCTGGGCAGGTGGGAGTGCATGAACAGAGCCCAGCATCCACGGATGAACCACGAAGGGCCTGTAAGAATGAAACCAGTGATGTGCAAAGTGATCTCAAGCCAAACAAGCAAAAAGGCTAATGATATTTTGAATTAACTTTCCTCAGTGATTTGGCATTTGTTTGCTAGCAGAGCTGACAAGAGCATAAACCACTGTTTTGTGGTTTAATGAAGTCCACAAGGGGTGTTTAGTGAAATCATGTGCTCCTGATTCTCTACAGAGTATGTGTGTATTTAAGGGTGATGCCATATCATCTTACTTTTTTATTCCTGAGTCCTACCTAGGAGATATGTTTGTCATGAATTGCACTTTTTTTTTTTTCTGTTGTTGTTACTGCATTACTGTAAAGTTGCTCTACTGACAGCCTAAAAATACAGGCATTTTGGATTTATGTTAATATCCACTTAAACATCAGTGGATAAAATTCTTGAAACATGCGTGGGATAATGTACTGTGGTGTTGAGTTAAATGGAACGATTGGAGAAAAAAGATACACCCGTGTCTGTGCTGCATTGATCAAATAAATTAAACAAAATGGATCTGCATTAGTGCCTGACTGGGCAATACTAGCACAGGTGTGTGCTTATAGCTCCACGTAAATATGTGATGCTTGAATTAGCGGGAGAAAACTTGGAGAAGTCCGAATCTATTAGATGAAATGGAATGAAATTCAGTTTCAGTGTATTAATTAAGCAAGTTGCAATGGTATATATGACCAACTTCAAACAAAAAAGCAGGAATATTGCATATATGCTCAGATGAGTGCTGTTGATGTGTGCTGAACTCCCAGTGTCCAGGGCCTGGGTTGTTGCTGATGGTGCTGTCTTGGTTCTGTTTCTGGACACATTGTGCCAAAGGCTGCATGTGCTCTAAGCTGGAACTTGGATCCTGCATACAACAGCTGGGCAAATACTTAGTTAACCTGTTAACTTATTTGCCCAAACATCTAATTGAATGTTTAACTATACTAAACAAACAAAAATTTTTTGCAGGTTTTTAACAGGTGTGAGGATTACCTTTGAGGCACGAGTCACATAGGTGTTCACACAGAGATCCTTGTATGCTCACAACTATTTGAATTAGAGACCTCTACTATTTCTAAGTGGTATTTAGCTGGAGTATTCTTGGTACCATCCTCTGTTTGCTGACTATACTTGACTATTTTTGTTTTTCCCTCGGCTGTGCAGTTTTGTACTTTGAGTTTCTGGCCTTTAAATCTACTTGTCATTGGCATCTGTGGTAGTGGCTTTGTGGTCTCTTCAAGCTCTGTGTATTGTAGGGCAGGGCCAAAAGATGGTGGCAAGGTGCAAAAGCTTCTCAGCAGCAGATGGGATGGTTGCTTGCTTATTTAACCTTCTGAGCATGTGCTCCAGGCTGTGGATTTGTGGGGCACAGTAGTGGATTTCTCTTTCCCACATTATCTGGGAAAGAAATAACTTGATAATACAACACAGGTCTGCAGTCATCTTTGGCCATCAGAGAGAGCACAGTCCCAGGTGTTAGTAGGATAATGGCTTTGCTTCTAGGATTTAGCTGAAGGCACAGCAATGACCTGTGTATTAGAAACAGAAGAGGGAAGGGAAGCATCCTGCAGCCTCACAGATTCTGTGTGGTAGCTAGATTGTTATTACCTGCAGGTATGGCTGAAGCATATCTCTGCTTCACTGCTAATTTCTGTTTGCTTGGCTGTAGGAAAGAAAGGTCAGGAGTTCTAGCCTTCTAGGGGGATATTTTGGTGTTACCGTCATGTCTGGCTGTCTTGACACAGTCAGAGAAATTTTAATTGTTGGAGTTAAGGGATTTAAAGGAGGCAGGAATTTACCTCTGTTTTGCCAAAGCACTTGTATCCGTTGTAGAGGATCTGCCGATACTGTTTGACCTGAAAACAGATGGTCTCTCATGTTTTCAGGATTTCTAGCTGACAGCATCCTTTCTCTTGCCTATTTTACTTTTTAGGGATTTTTTTTTTTTCCAAATAAGGTGGCTTTTACACTGCTTGGAGACCTTGACTTCAGCTTTTCCTTACTCTCTTTTCAGACATGAAGAAAAATAGCCACTGTTGCAGGGTTTGTAAGCTTCACCTCCAGCTCTAATGACCTATTTGTATTCATTCCATTGCTGACACAGTAGGTGTTCCAGCAGGTTCATATTGCCCACTTTGTCCACCCTGCCTGCAGTTTCCTTTCTTTAAAGTAAAAAAAAAAAAAAAAAATCCCAAACCAGACAACCAACCCAAACCCATAAGAAACTCTCTCTCTCCTGTTCCTGATGCCACAAGTCTTACCAGTCATATGAGTACCACAGTTTGTCACTACCTTTATCGTTTTGGAATCACTGTGGAATTATGCTGTATAAAATTTCGTCACACTACAGAGAGAAAGGTTTTTTTTTTTTTATAGCCTGTTTTTCTAATATCAAAAAGGAGAACGATGAAATAATTTCATTCTGAAGCAGTCATCTTCTCCTCTCCCTTTTCCTTCAGGCTTTGTGACTGGCCATCTCTTGGCCATTCAGGAAATTAATTTGTGTCTCTCTTGAGTTCAAGACACTGCAGTGGAAATATGGAAGCAAGTGTGACATAGCAATTATCTGTACTTTTTTAGTGATGCATATCTGCTAACAATAAATAGCTGATTGATTGGCTTCTTATGGCACTGAGGTATGGTGATGATGTCTCCTTCAGGGGGAATAAAATAGGTTTTTAACTGAGACTCAAAAAACTGTACTGTTGACTTGAAGCATCCTTTTTTTTTTTTCCTTCTCAATGGAAGACTAAACTTCAGGCCCAGTATCCAGAAATTTTGCCTGTCCTATTCAGCTGGGTACAGCTGACTTGGGGTACTTTGTCTCGCTACCTGGGGAACTTAACCCAACGATGGGATGCGCAGGTCTTGCACTTTAGAATTGTCCAATCCAGAGAAACAGAAATGTTACATCATCTTTCTGTAGCTGGTCAGTGAAGTGGAGGAACTGAGGGGTTGCTGTCTTTGGGTGACAGTGATGTTATACATCGCTACTGTATAGCAGTATTGAAGAAAATGCTGTGAAGTCACATGATGTTCATCAAGACAAAATAATTTGTCAGGGATTGAGTTTGCTCATCGTTATACTCTGGATATTGTGACTACCTTAGTAAAAGTCTCAGTCACTTCATGGATTGCATCCTGAGTGGGAGATTTGGACCTGTGAGTTAGACATCTACACACAGATCCATCATCTCTATTATGCATTCAGAGAATAGTTCTTGAAATATCAATTTGGTTTATAATTGTGCTGAAGTGATGTGTGTTGTGATTTGAACACTTTAGCACAGCAGGGTCAAAGTTTGCCTTAGACCATTGAGAAAGTTTGTGGCTTTTTAAAATATCTGTGCTCCTGTTTGGACTTGCTTCTGTCTATTGTTGGAAGCTTTTCATTTTCCTTTTTCTAGCAGTAATATCTTCCAGTTTTTAGGGTAATATTGATCTAATATTTCTTGAATTAAAATTTGGAATTAAAATAGTGATCACCTACAATGGATATTTTGAAATATCCTTATTGAGAAGAAGAACAATGTAAAACAGCAAAATGGTTTGGCTGTAATTTGCAAGTAACAGAAGGGAGATGAGACCATAAAAGCAGGTAGTATCAACAGGCAGTTGTGTAGTTTCACTGACGTTGTAAGCACTTATGATGATCCAAACCAGTTACTACTTTTTTGACCTTATACCCATGTGAGGTTGCTTTCATCTGCATGTTTATTCTCATTTTGGGTTATTTCAGCACTGGAAATGGCTCAGCATTACAGTGATGTCAATTTAGCCACTTGTCACACTTTTCCCTGTACAGCACATTAAGATTTTCTTGCTAGTGTATTGTCTAAGAAAACTACTGGTGTTCATTCTTAGCACCCTCCTTGTAAGGAACCACTGTTACATATGTGCAATGTGGACTAAGTCACTGTCTTTGAAATGCTGTATTTTTATGAGTTTTTGTGGCGACATTTACTTGCCCCCTTTTATCCATTTAGCGGTCTGAAATGTAATTAAATGAATGTTTTTTAATTTTTAGTCATTTTTGTTAATAAGTAGCCTTTCCATTGGAAATTCGCTCCCCAGATGAAATCTTCAGTGTATATGCTCTCCCAAATACTGAGAAAGACATGAGTTTTTGCACAGATAAGAGATGTTGATTTCAGTTATCTTGTCAGAGGTCCAATATGTGGAGGAATTAAAAGCAAAAGATGAAAAGGAGTTGTCAAGTCATACAGGCTAATGAAGAATTTTGAATAAAGCAGTTGAGAAGTGCAATTGAATGTGAATATGGTTAGCCAGAAACTGTGTGCTGTCTTAGGTTTTATGAATTTGAATACTCTTCCATTGCTCTTTGTGATCTTTCCAGGACAGGAGGAATAAAAGAGAGCTTACATTGTAAGAGTTTTGTATTAAAAAAAATTATTAAAAATACTACCAGTGGGTAAAGCTTTTGAAATCTGTAGTCTGTTGGGAGACCTTTTTATTGAGATCTGCATGTACACACACACGTGTGTGTGTGTGTGCGTGTGTACTGTTTATGTCTTTATGTCTTGATCTGTGGATTGTTATACCCCTGTCCCCTAGGTTTGGTGAAATGAGAATCTTTTTTCTGCTGGTTTTAGGTTGTCTGTGATGCAACTGAACAAGAATATGGTTGTAAGGTACCAAGTAGAGAGGTGGATTTTTGTTTACAAGTACACTTGACAGAAAAGTATACAGAAATGTGCATGTTTTAGGATTATCTCTCCATTAATATCTCAAAGCTAATAATTCATAATCCTGTGTTATTTTTCTTCATAAGTATCAGATGGTGACTTTCTGAATGGAAACCATTGTAATTTGGACTTACATATGCAAAGACAGACAATGGTGATTTTATTTCTAGAACTGGCTAAAGGGGAAACTGATACTAGAACAACTCCAAGTATTTCTTTTTCCCTACTTAATTTTACCTGTATAGTTAGAAGATTAACTTGAATATTTCTGTGCATGTGTACTTACTAAGTGTGATACTCAAGTCTTGGAGGTGAGCTTGTCTTCAAAGTAGTGGTAATGGTTCTGCTTTGAGATCTGTCTTCCACTCAGGTTAATAGTGCTAGTATCTGTAGTAAAAGACCATTCACGATTACTGGTCCTTTGTGCTTAATGTTTGTTTTCTGTCTTTTGTGAAGTTATTTTGTCCTCTTGGCAAAGCTCTGCATGTTTGAGCAGTTTATAAATAATTTTTGGTTGTCCCAGGTGCAGTTCATTGATGCCTGTTCTACTTTAGCCTTTGTCCTATGATACTAATGTCAATGTGGAGCTGTCTTAGGTGAGTGTAAGATGCAATTGAAATAGAATATGGGAGAGAACAAATAAATTAGCTGCAGATAAATACAATAAGTGGTAAACTTTTAGTTTATTGTGCATGGTTGTTCAGTGATTCATTTCAGATGCTGTTGCATATCTGTGTGACAAATAAAATGATCATATTCTCTTTAGCATGAGCCATTAGAAGTCTGGTGTGACAAATTTAGCATTATTGGCTTTGCTTCAATCAGTAAGATCAGACAAAATGTGAAGTATGCTCCCTTAGATGCAGTGTCTAGGTCTGCCTCACTTAATGTGTAACTAACAAGTTTGAAATCTGATTCACCTGCCTTTTCAGACATCTTTTATAGGTAGTGGCTTGAGATCACTCCAGGACTGATTCCTTCCCTGACACTTCTCTTGCCTGTCGGTAAGGCAAACCTAGGTGCTGCTTTTGAAAGCAGGATTTCTAATGTAGCTGTTTGAGTTCTTCAATTACTGGCAAAAAAATCTGTACTGCTTGGTTGGTTTGCTGGAGCATATAAAAGGGCCTTATTACCTAGAGAAACTTTTTTTTTTATTTATGCATTAGTACACACAGGAGAGAAGTGCTATTTCTTTGTAAGGAGAAAGTTTGTTCCTGAAAATGACCTGAAGCGATTGAGATTAGGATCACTGATCAGATGGAAGTTTTTCAGGTGTGTAAAGTCAAAGTAATATAAGAATATTTGCATTTAAAGACCAATGCTGGAATAAAATTAATATTCAACTATGAATATTAACTATAAATAACTAATATTCAACTATGAATTTCAGCTATAACAAATTCAAATAAAAATAATGGAATTGTCCATCAGTCAAGACTATTGAGTCTCAGGCTACAGAGAAAACATCTTTCTAAGTAATTCTACAGGAAAAAATGCAGGCAGTATTCAAAATGCAAACTTCAAACGAATGTGTCTCAAATAGAAGCAGACTATAAAAAGCTATATCTGAGTTCAGTGTAGAGGAAATTTTGCAAAATGACCTGCATATATTTTAGTGTGCTTCAGTATAAACACTGTTTTGACTATAATTTTTACTGGAATTTGAAAATTAAATAATGAAATCTTTCCAATAGTGAAATCCTTCCTGTTGTCTTTGCTCTATGTGACCTAAGGTTTTAATGTCAAATGCATCTTTGTTTTAGCTTTGCATTAATCTGTATTAAAGTTGGGAATACTTGAAGGAACACTTTACAGTTTGTCTGGCCTTTATTGTGTGTTTTGGGTTTGGGTTTTTTTTACTGATTTCTTTGTATTGAAATAATTGTTTAAGCTATATGGTCTGAGATTCACAGTGGGAGTTGTCAGTGTGAATACTGCATTGTTTTTCTGAAAATCAAATGGAGGAGGGAGGAGAAGCTGTTCTTCAAGAAAATGTTTTAATTTTTGTTCTATCAAACCTAATATTAATAGCCACTTTTTCTTCTTATTTTCATAGACTTTTATTTATTTTTTCGGTGATCTCTGTCTTACTTTCTTCTAACATAAAATAGCTCTTAGTGTAAGTTGTCTTTTTTGGGGGTTGTTTTTTTGTTTGTTTCTCTCTTTCTTTTTATAATGTTATTAAGATTTTTAAACACCTAGCAATGTTTTTTCTCTGTTTGTTAAAATGGAGGGTGAGTCACTTGGTTAGGGTTTGTAAAGACAAAGCCTAAACTTAGGTTGCAGATGTAGTCTGATTGGGTATTACTCTTGAGGCTTATTTTGGAAGTTTTCTTATAAAACCAAACTGTGCTGAAACAATTGTGTTCTCCAGTGGTGGAGCAGAATATATGAGTAGAGAAGTGGTAGATCCTGTACATTTCAGTGAGAGCTTGTGGCATACACTGGTGTGGTGTATGTAACTTAAGAAGGTGTGTCATAGACTGAAGCTTCTATAAGTTGTTTAGAAAACTGTAGTATGAATATTTCACTGTGAAATTGTAGGGAAATTTCAGGTTTCATATGCAGTTTCTTGAGCCTAGTACTTGTCAATACTTTTCCTGAATTACTGGCTGATAGAGTAAATGTATGCACTGTGCATAAAAAGGCAAATACAGAATTGCCAAGCAGTACAAATGTATGATGAGTACTGCCAGTTAGCTGGAGTGGAGGCAGTGCTTGCACTGAGCTTTAAGACATTCAAACCAGCAGTATGTTGTTGAGGGAAAGAGGGGAGCTGACACTGTTCTGGGATGTGTTCATAGTAGTGCCTGTGTCCAAACACTAATGAAATAAAGTGGCCGCATTCAGCGATGTTAGGACCTCATATGGAACGCTGTATTTAAAGAAGTATATTAACTGTTACAAGGACTAAAAAGGAATGGTTCTAGCAATTTGGACCAGAAATACAGAGAGGAAGAACTGGAGCTGTGCAAGAGGAAAGTGAGATGGACAAGGTTGTTACAATGCTTTGAATAAATTGGGTAGGTGTGCTCAGCTGCTGGGGATAGGTTCCTCAGGGAGGCTGTGTAGGAGCTCTCATGGTTTGAGAGGGATTTAATTTTGTTACTCAGTAGGTACTGGCTCCTACCTTCTGGAGAACTGAAAGCTCAGCAGCTAGAAACTACCGTGCAGGATTATGGCAGCAACTGCTCCTCTTGAGTATGAGGTATCTCTTTGTTAGGGAGAATCTCATGTTTCCTGCAGAATTTTTAATCAAGTTAACATCTATTTGGAATTGAATTTGGAAATGAAGAATGCAGTTTGATGCACAGCCTTTGGGCTGAAGAATTCTCATTTCCTATAAAACATGGAAAATGAGGTGAAATTGGGGTGATTTTAATGAGAATAAGTTTGTGTTTGTATAGGTGAAATAGACTAATATTTGGATAAATATGTTGTCTTCTTAATATAACATTATTTACATATGTAAAAAATTAATGAAGATTGGCATTTTCCCATTCAAAAGGTATTAATTTCCAATCTGGTTTGGCTATAGTGCTCTTAAGTCCTACCTATTTTGATACTTAAGTAGGTTCCCACTCATGCCTTAGCAATCCCTATCCTAGGGGTGATGAGACTGGAGTGTTGTGGAATTTCAGCAATACTGTTTTAATTGGTCTGGTAAAGTTCACACTGTAATGGTGTGAGACACCTTTCTCGTGTTGGAGCTGAACAAAAAGCTGCTTTGGGCTAGTTGTTTGATGCTGTAAATAGAGTAGAAAGAAGAGCTGAATGAAACCCAGCTCCTTCTGTGACACTGCCTTGAGAGGCTTTGCAACCCAAGCCATTTCCCTTTGTACAAGGCAAAGGAGCAATCTAGTTTTATGTTGAAATTATGATACTTTGGGGATTATACCCTGATACCACTTGCTTATGCTGTGATTAAGTTTGTCATATCTGTTGAGGAAAAGAATATAACCCTTTATATCTAATTTTTCTTATGCCTTTATTATTATTTGCATGCCAGCTATGATGCATGCTTCCATCAGGAGGTTTATAAGACTTGTTGACAGGAGCCATTCTGTGTATAACAAGTCTGAACTTAATGTAATAAAATAAATCTAATACAGTCTTAATGATTACAGTGTTAGAAGAAATACTTAATATTGGTAAGTGTAGGGATGCTAGAATTGAAATTGTAGTATTTTAAGGCAAGTAAAGAAAGCAGCATTAGGAAGTGTGAGGTGAATTTAGAACCTCAGAAGGGATTTGTGGAAGTTGTGAAGTTTTATGTCCCTGTATGTTGAAGCTCCTGAAGAATGCAGTCCCTTTCCAGGCAGAAGGATTATCCCTGTAAGACTTCGGTGGTATAACTTGTACTTTTTTTATAGCCAGTGAAGTTGTTACAGAAATCTCTGCCTCAGAAAAAGAAATCTATGGGTTTTCCACAGTATTTGGTACCACCTCCATATTGTCAGTCAAAGAGCCAGCTGTCAGACACATCCTTGTATCCAGCTGTGCCAAGTCCTGCTTGCTTTGGGTAGCACTACTGCTCTTTGCTAGTGCAGGTGAAGGGAGAGGGTCTCTGGATTATCTGATGACGTAATTTGGGAGGCCAGGTTCGTTTGCAGAACCAGTGGCATCTGAAACTTTCTGCTGGCTTTTTGGTGGTGTATGTTGGCATTGCAGCCTTTGTAAGTGAAGGAGGAAGATAGCAATTTGCCTGCTGTCCTGTTTCTTTGCCAGATGTGATGAGGCTGAGTGTGCTGTATAGAGGTGTAGGAATATTGGAGACAGCAGCCTGTCCTGCTTTTCTTCCTCCCATTGCCCCACCATTGCCAAACTGGGTTGCATGGTGCGCTTGACCTGGGGCTACGCTTGAATTGCTCAGGGGCCACAGAACTGGCTGCTGTGGACCTGGGCAACTTGGTTGTTTTCTTTCAGGCTTTATTCTAGGCTGTTCAGTGGTAGCCTCCTTGAGTAGGTCACCTACAGTGTCAGAGTTTTGGTTGAGTGGCTTAAAAAATTTTGCGGAATAAGTACCTGCAAATTAATTAGCAAATGTACTTTGAAATGTTGCGACTTCTCTGAGGTAAAGAACTGTAGGAAAATACCGTGAGAAGAGATGATGCAGAACACTTGGTGGAGTTCTACCATGCAGCTACAGGACCCACACCTGCTTGTGTTAATGCCTCCTCTGGACATCACTCTTACAGTGTGGATGTGCTCTTGGGCTTTCTGGTGAAAAAAATTACAACTTTGTGGTTGTGTGCAACAGCAGGTTCCTTCTTTAGACCCTAAAAGGTCATCATCTTCTTTCCCAATTGCTTTTTGGTGATCTTTTGTTTGTGTTTGTTTTTAATTCTTATTTATTTTTCTTTCCATTATTTTCTCAATAAAATAAGTTTTCTGTTGTGGGTTTTTCTTTTCCTTCTTCTCTTTTGGATTTGGAATTAGGGATTCTGTGCTTTCAGCTTCTGTTTTTGTCTTTCCAGTCATCTCTGAAAACTGTTGGTTCAAGAATTTGAACTTGTTCTTTTGCTGTCCCAAGCATTGGGTTTGGAAGCATTTCTGTCTCTTTGTAAGGTGGAAAGGTTCCCTGTAAGGTGGATAGTAGAAAGAGTTGTCAGTATTCAAGTTGTGTTGGGGTTAGCAGAGAATAAATGACACACAGTTAAAAATAACTTCAGGGGCGTTTGTGATTTCTTATGTGGTTTTCTTATGAGGCAAATCTGAATTACTAGAATAACTTGTCTGTACAGGATCAAGACATCTATTAGTTTCTGTTTAGAGAAAGGGTGTTTAGATCTCTGCAGCCTTTAATTTTTTTTTCTGAGAAAGAAGACCCCAGTGCTCATTGCTGATCCATCTTTTTCCTAAATCTTCAAGCAAGTGATAATTTTGTATTTAAGATGAAATTCCTCTTGTTATTGACTCCTGCTTTAGTTTGTGTGGGATTATTGTTTTTTATGGCATTTAGATTTTGCTTTAAAACTATTCAATCTTTTTAGATTTTTTTTTCATTTTATTTTCATTGTATAAAATGTTTTCAGATCAATTTTTTTCCTGTTCATGGAACAGGAAGTGTAGGGAAGTTGGAAGATAATATATTTAATTAATAATGTTTTATCAATCTACTTCATTCTTTTACAGGAAGCGGTCATTGGTCAAAATTTGCTTACCTGAGCAGACGCAAAAAATTTATGGGCAAAAGTACAGTGTGTAGGTAGGTGGCGATTTTCAGTGTACTTAAGGTTCTTCAAGGAGAACCTTATTCTAAGGGAGTGGGATTAGCTCCCAAAATTTTGGGTTTTAAAATATTTAGGTAGTAGATTCAACAATGAGGAAGGAACTGGATTTGAAGTATATTAGTGTGCTCCCTACCTTTCTGAATTTTTCATAAAAAGTTACTTGGAATGTTGTGTATATTTGAGTGGTCAAGAGAAATTAAAAAAGGTCTATTTTACATGTACTTCAAAAAGTTTTGCAAATACTTTCCTTTATGATTTGTAAACACAGTGTTCCCAAAAGTGCTAGTCTTCCCAAGTTTGAACATTAGTAATTTATAAAGTGATTTGGCATCTTTAGTTTTTGATGGACAGTGTTTTACTACATTCAGTTCATTGAAACATAGTGCTGTAGTTGTTGCACATCAGTATAATTTACTGCAGTGTGTCATCATAATGAAAGTTAGTCAAGGTTCTGTGATTGTAAATTTGCAGCAGCTCTACCACACAGTGAGTGGTTGAGGTCTGCATTTTGGAATATGAATAAGAAGCACGTTTTATTTATCCCCCTTAAAAAAACCCCAAACAAACCTTCATATTAACAGTCTGCTTTACACATAAACATTCTTGGGAATCCCTAGGGTTTCTTCAGCTGAAGTGGCAGAGGCCAAAAAGATCCAGGAAAAAACCCCTTGATTTTGATCATACAGAAATGTATGTTGCTAGTAATGATACGGAATACTTTGGGATAGTGTTGCATTTAATTCAATAAAATTATCTTTGAAGATGAAAGGTTCAATTTCAGGACTGTTTTGGTTTTTATTTTAACATCAATAAATAGAATTTCAGTGGCTTTGTTTTTTATTGCAAGTCTCAAACTGTGGTGCTATGCAGTGTAGCCAGTTTTTGTATTTATGGCCTAAACATAGAGTAGGAAGGAGGTGACGTTTCTAAATTGGGTATGATGCCATTTTAAATGTGAAATTTGTTATGTTCTTGTGAATTAGGGAGGAATTTGAGTGGACTGGATTCTGTGGGTTAGTAAAATCTGAGAAATTATTGGAAAAAAGTGAATATGATACAGCATGAACTTAAAAACAGATGAGCTAGCTTTGGGGTTTTGCCAAACAGCATTTGAAAGCAGCATGGTCACGTTCCCAGGAACACGTCATGACATGCTTAGGATTCATTAAACAAAGGTGAGCAGAAGAGTTGGTAAACCTAAGAGTATCTTGCTTTTGTGATTACTTTGTTTTACGTTTTGGCAATATGTGTTTGAATTTAATGGTACACTGTGGAAAGTCCCAGAAGTGATTTTGAAGGATTTTTCCTTTCTGTTGTCATATATTTGCTATGCTCAGTTAGAATTCAGTTTGAGGATTTAAATGCTCATGTGAACTTTCTCCTATGGGCTCCTAGCTCATGTCCCAGAATCCCAAATGGTTGGGAAAAAGTTATGTGTGGCACGGGTTGGTTTCTTGCTCCTCAGGATAATTTATCATTGTGCTTCTTTTGCATCCAAGATAGTCTCCAGATTGCTTTGGGTTTCCTAGAGCAAGGCTGGGTAGGTGCCATTAGGGACTGTGGCTTTCACTGGTAGTTTCTAAAAATGATTTTTATGGCAGTGTGTTTCTCCTCAGCCCCCCATGTAATGCTTAAAAGAAGCTGAGACCCGAGAGGCCTGTGGTGTGGAATTGCAGTTTCCTGTGCAGGTGAGAGCCAGCGTTTAAAGTGCATCAGTGGTGTGTGCAGACTGGTAAGCAGGAGTTTGAAAAGTTGTAGTTCCAGACATCCTTGGTAACAGCATGACAAAAGCTGTCCTGACTTAATTGCTGCGATAAGGAAGGCAGATGAGTGTTCTCATTCATGAACTTACATATTCTGAACCAGGCAGCAGAATCCTTTCTTAGAGCCAGTAGTGCTTAAGACACATGCAGGTACCAGGGTAGGAGGAATAAGGACTAGTAGAGCTTGAGAGCCCCATGGGATGTGATTCAACTTATTTAAATTTGGACTAGATCTGATACTTCATGAAGCAGTACCAGACAGACCTGTTTTGAAAAACTGGATCCAGAGATGAGAAGTCATTCATTTATTGAGAGTAATCTTCAGCTTTGTTCTTTCTGAAGCATTAAAATAAGTTTGCCTTGTAAAAGAAACCTTTGGTTGAGCACTTCTATATCCATGTTGTCTCTCATTTCCAGTCTAGCGCTTCTTGTACCAAGGAATTTTACAGAAGCCTCTCATCCAAGACTGTGTGTTTCGCTTCCTTAAAAGTAGGTATTTTAGAACAGGACTTAGAACTGAGGGATGCTTTCGTAAGAACATTTTTCAGATGTAGATTTTTCTTTGTATTAAATCCTTTGTTGATTTGAACAAGAATGAGTAAGTTGAGCTCCTGATTCAGCAGATAAGGTTGTCCCTAGGAACTTATATGGGAAGAGGGAGCAAACTGTCAAGTTCTGCTTCATGCTACTGTGCAAGGCCAGTTACAAAATTAAGTAATCTTTACAGAAAGGGACTGGAAAATTGCTATAGAGAACCACATGCATATTTTTGCTCTTGATGAGAAGAAATTCAGAAACATCAATACAGAGTAGAATAGCAGATAAGTATTGGAAGTCACAAAGTTCCCAGAGGGGCTCCTGTCTTTCCTACCTAGGCTAAGTCACAGGTTTTTTTCCTTGTTTGTTTGATCACTACAAATAACTGATATTTGAAGTAATTTTTCCTCTGAAATGTATCAACATTCTAAGAAAGAAGGCTGTTTAACTGGAAACAGCAATAAAAGGAGAAAAATAGAACTAACCAAGGATGCACTTTCTACACAGAAAGTAGAAAACCTAAGGGTTTTCATTTCAATCTTTCGTCAAGTATGCTGACTATAGACTTCACAGGAAGCCCATAGGAATGAATACACAAAAGATTCAGAGAATACCTTCAAAGTGCACAAAGCCATAACATAGTGAAAGTCTTCATAAGAATTAATTCTTTGTAAATAACCTGAAATGTAGAAACTTGTAAGTCCTTTTTAAAAGAAAATGTACAGCTTCCTAATTTTACCTGCTTAACTAGGGCTATGCATGCCCAAACTAGCTATCTAAGCATTTAATCTACAGTTTAGCAAATTTATCTTTACAGAAAAACGTGCTTCAGACTATTCATCTTTTCTCTGTATGCTCTTCATGGCTTACTGACAGATTATTTTCCTTTAGTGTTTTTGAATCATTAATTAACAGGCATTGGCCAATATTTTGTTCTTTTCAATTGAAATTTTAGACTGGAGATTAATGTTTGACATTATGTGAGAAGCATGAAGGTAACAGTAGTTAAGATCTTTTAGTAGCCGTGGGTTTATTGGGGTTTTGTTGTCATTCTTTCCCAGTGAAGCTAATAAAGAAAACCATCTGCAGGTGCTGGGTGCCAACTGGCACCCTGTGCAGGGGAAGTGGGGTGCTGCATGTGATTACTCCCCTCCGCTGTGCTCTTACTCCTGTCCCAGAGGTGTCTGTAGGTGCTGTAGGGATGGTTGGATGAGGTATTGTAGCAAATCCTGTCTGAACTTCCATATATCCTACCAGAAGTAAATCGGTAGTACCTCAGTTGCTACTTGGGTTTGCAGCTTGTCAGCAGCCCCTGTGGAACAGGCATGATGGAAAAATTTAGGATGGCAACTTCACTGATCACCCTAGTTCAATTTTACCATCACAGATGATCAGTTATTTACTATATTTACTTAGTAGTGTTTTCCACTGTACAAGAATTCATCCTTTTGATAAAATTCATGTGGACAACAGGTGCTTGCCTTGATCTTCTGATACAGTTTCTGGGCTGTTAAGATACTGTAAATTAGGGCTGTGGCTATTACATTGTCCCACCTGCTAAGGCATAGTGTAACCATGCCTGTAACCACACAGCATGGCTGGACCAAGAACCCAGCTGGCTAAAAACTTAAGGAGGCAGCCAGGAGCAGGACTATCACAATAGACTTCATTGCTTTGAAATGTTATGCTCAGTGATGATTCACACTGTAGTGAATCTTTCCTTATAAAACACAAAGTACAATCTTCCTATTCAAAGCATTAGTATTCTTAATGTAAGAGTTGTCCACTGAATGTGTAGGTTTCTCTCTGTCACTTCAAAATCCAAAAAGCTTGCTTATCATTAAAATTTTGTAGTTGCTGCCTGTAGTGGATTGTAGTTAGGTGTTTGTATTCCACCTTCCCTGTAACTCACTTACTGTCACTTTTAAACTAATTTTCAAGTATCTTAAACAACTTTATTCTCAAAGAATGCTATGAGACTTAAGTAAACGGCATTCTACCAACTATCTGTAGCGTATCTGGTTTTCCTTGTTCTGCTTTCAAAGCTTTCGCTAGGTGTTTAATTTATTGAATCATCAAGACTTTGCTGTTGCTTAAAAAAAATTTCATAGTAGTACTTTAGAAGCAGTAGATCCTCCTTTCCAGGAATTTTCAGTATTGGAAGCAAATGTGTGCCTCAGAATTTGTTTGATAGCTGTTTCAGATCAGATTATTTAAAAAAAAGCATGTGTTCATAATTCTGATTTTTTTTCTGCATTTCACTTAGTTGTGAGTGGTACAGTCTTGTCAAGTGTATTTCTGTTAATAAGCAAAAAGCTTTTGATGTATGATCTCTATCCAGTCACTATATGAAATACATTTTTTGGTCTCTTTTATACTTTCCTGTAGATACATTAATAGTATTACCATTTCTGAACTAGTTTGAGGATAAATTGTGGTCAGAGGTAGGAAAACATACTTTTTTTGTGCATGGCTAGGTTTTGGGAGCTACAAGTCATGCCCCATGGTTGCTCTGTAGGCTGTTCATTTATGCTGCCTCTGGGAGAACATTATTTTTCATAGCAATAAGCATTTGGGTAAGTTCCCTTTTAAAAAGGGGGGAAGGGTTAACAAAAGCTGCAAGGAATATATTTAACAGAAAAAACTTATGGCACCAAAGAGTACATAAACAATTTGAAAAGAAAAATAGTATTGAAGGAGATCAAACACAAATAATACTTCAGTATTTGTAAACGCTTTTGACAGTTACGGTTTTTGAGAGCTAGTTACTGTAAGCTGCAGTCACTTAAAGAGAGCTGCAGTATTTGGGTGGTATTTTGTTTAAATTAAGAATAACTATAAACTTATGCAACATATAGCTGCCTCCAGTTATCTGGTATATAGGTCCATGAGGAAATATATCACCCTCTACATTCCTGCCAGCCTGATGCCAAGAGAAAGGCATATTCATGACTTTACTGTATTCATTTAGATTTTGAAAATATGGCAAAGAAATCAGTTTTTATCTTTACTGAATAAGATTTAATTCCAGAACAATGTTCTGGAATGTTTTAAAACAAAACTTCTAAGATTCTGCTTCAAAATTGTGCAGGCTAGGGGAGGGCAGGAAGGGGATTGTATCACTCAAGAAGCAAGAACTTCTTTCAGGACTTGGCTGACCCTGAGAATACTTCAAAGAAATTGGCATCAGATTGTGGTGTAGTGATTTAAGTCTTCTGCTTTCTCCATCTGCTATACTGGTAAAATATGTTGAGAGTAAAATTCATTTGAGTGTTTCACTCTTGCAAGTTTAGATGACAGTGAAGTAATGCTGCTGGTCAGGATAACTTCAGAATCTTGTGAAATCAGAAGTAGGGACTGTGAGCAAAGTGCATACATTAGCTGAAGATTGAGGAGTCCCAGTTTCAGTAAAAGTACTCCTTTTTTTGTTTTTTAGTAAGACCAGAATAACAGGAAGCAATGCCCTGTTGCTTGTTTTACCAAGCTGCTGAGGCACTAAACATTGCTGTGTTGTTTTGGAACTCTGTATTCAACTGTTTTCTGAGAAACTGTGAGGAAAATATGAGATGGAGGGGACCATGCCATGTCTGGGGCTTGGGCCGGGTCTCAGCAGCATTTGCAGTCTGAACTTAGACTGCCAGTTTGAGGTAGCTCTGTTTTAAAATGTTGTGGCCTAACGTCTATCCATTCCAAGAAGAGTTGCTTTTGATTTAGAACTGTTATGTTATTTCAGTTTCTGATATTTGAACAAAGTTTACAGCATAAGGCCATTTTTTTACAATATGGACTGAAGTCCATGTGCATAAAGGAGAGGGTACCTAGCTAGTCTAATTCAATTTTTGACAGCTTTAATAGACAACAGAGTGATGGGAGAGATTTAAATTAAACGTGTGGAAGATTAGTACAGTGGAAAGGCATGATAGGTGCATTTACCAATTCCTTAATTTTACTTGTTGATTGCATTTGTGATAGCGTGGTAGGGAGCTCAGTCTATAATTTATCTTTTCCACTGTGGAGAAGTATCACTTAACACTTCAAATTTTTGAACTGCAATTTCTCATTATTTTTCATTATTTAAGTCTTAAGTAATTCCAGTACTTTTCCATTATCTTTTTTAAAAGATCAGCTTATTTTTTTAAGACTGATTTGGCCTTGTACTTCAGATATGATGTAAAAACATTTGAAGTTGTTTTGTCATGCTTCATTTTATGTCTGAACCTGGTACAGCTGTTATCACAGCATAGCCTGGCCATGTAATCAGAAGGTTACAAGAAACAGGCCCTGGAATATCTAGGAAGCGTTTGAAGAGTTTAATTTAATAAAAATCACGGTAAATAAATAACCAAAAGGCAAAATTTTGACTTGGATTTTTGGATTTGCCCTGAAGAGTCACAGACTCATACGTATGTTTTAGGAGGACGCTCCAGGAACCCATGAATGAATTTAACTTTAACCTGTGTGTGCTTCTGGGAAATGTTTCTGCTTTTGCAGACTGTAACATTAGTCTGGAGAAGGAGAGTTGCTGAGAGGCAAGTATGCAGCCAGGAGGTTGTAGCAGCTCGTAAATATTTCTTTTCCTTCAAGGATTCAATATATTAAACATACTTAATGTTTTGGATTTTCCAGTAGTATTTTAAGGTAAGAGAAGCTGTTTGATGTGCTTCGTGTGCAGGATGAATTTTTCGGCCAGAATATTCTCAGTTATTTCTATTTTTAGAATACCTCTGGGAGGAAAAAAAGCCCAAACAAAACGGAAGTCTGTATTTCTTAAAATTCAACTAAAATTAAAAATACTGTTATTACCTCTTTCTTGAGGTGCTTCAAACAACTGGTTAGCAGCTTACATTAAATACTGTATGTGTGAATGTACTGATAGAAGATGAAACGTAGCTGCTCTTTTATTCAGTTAAAAGATTTAGCTACCTTGTGCTCCCTGTACAAAAAGCCCCTGCCCCTGAAAACACCAAAAACACATCTTAACTCACCCTCCACCCTGGCAGAAGCTGGAGTAGAAATGGGTCTAGTACTGGTTTATTTAATGTCAACAAATGCCATCAGAGTAATGAAAGAAAAAAATATTCTTTTTGTTACTGTGCATCGTGCGTTACATATCACTGTACAGTGCTTAACTGCAGGAAATGCTCAGGAAATCAGGGCTTATTTAAAATACAGTATTTTAGATTAACCAAACATGGAAGTTTTGACTCTGTCCAGGAGGAAATAGGAAGTGCAGCTGTCTTAAAAAGTTAGTGGAATTGGTGCTGTGCTTAATTTAAAAAAAAAAAAAAAAAAAGAAAAAGATAACTGCAGTATTCCAGGAAAGAGAAGCCTGTTCAAAATCATTGTGGATGGAAATGTCACAGCTGGAGCAATGGTTGCCCTTTTAGCTGAAGCACAGATGCAGAAATCTAGCCTCCTGGCTGAGAATATTGTCTGAAATCAAATAAAAAGTCAAAGGGGCTCTGTTCTTTAATTTTTAATCTTTTATTCTTCTCATACAATAAATAAGATTTGACATGATGAAAATACTTAAATCATGTGATTATGAATAAAAACTGAACTAACGCTTCAGTTTGTTTTTTCCATTTGGTTTACAAGCTTTTATCTCCATGTCTGATATATAGTGCAAAAGATTTTAAACAGTAAATGAGCCAACAAAAAACAGTGTCCAGTGAACAAATGCAGAATACCTAATAGATATTGTGACATACATCATATAACAAGACTTAATATTTTGTAGGAATACAGATCTAGAAAGCTTATCAGTGAGAATTTTTGGTTTTAACTGATTTGGGTGTGTAGGAAGTGTTAAATATTCCTAAAACAGTATGTAAGGTAATGACTACGGAGGTGGCTGGATGCACTTAGCAGATAAAACTCTTGTCAGCTTGGCTTAGGTGTGATGTAAGGGACCACAATAAGATTAAGAGAAATGGGGAAAAAACCCACTTCCCAGCAATAGAGCAGGCATGTGGTCATGGTGCTTGCTCACTGACAAGCATATCAACACTGTCCTTGCAACCATCTTCCCTTGCCTGTGAGGCCCTGCTGACCTTCATTTTTCCAACTCTTCCACTCTCATCCCCTGCTACCACCTCATGCCCTGACAGTGTCCTTGATGCAGGCCATTTTCACTTTTGACCCCCTGGAGGGATACAGCCTCCCTAAAATCTGAGAGTGTTGTTTCCTCTTTCCTCACCACTAAATTTCCTTGTAAAAATTTCTGATTTGGCAGATTCTGATTTCACTGTCAGTGTTTGCATGTTACTCCACCTGTGGTTTTTCTTTCATTTTGATAGCTTCTTAGAGTCATCATCAGCATAAAAGGTTTTTGAGATGCTCGTTATAATGAAACCTTTGTATCATTTCTTTGATACTGGGAGCAGTTGTCTCTGTTTCACAAGTCAGACTATAGGAGTAGACGAGAACCTGGTTTGTTTTCTAGTTTAAGCTGTGTTGGTCCATTTGTGCATTGTCTGAGTTGTCTGTTGTTTGGGGAAAATAACTGTTGAGCAGCTGTGAGTGATATCAAACATCAGAGGTGGCAAAGTATGTTATGCTGGTAGCAAAGCTGTAACACTTGATAGGGAAAAAGTACTTTAGCACTGCAGCTCTCTTAGTTGTGAAGCTATAGCCCAAACTACTTAATCTTACTTCTTTAACTTCTGTTATAATTGCTATTTAAAATGTCTTTTTTTTTAATATGTGATCACTATTAAATACCAGTGATGAATGGAAAGTCTTAAAAATATTTTTCTTCTCCCTGAACTGTTCTAAGCTTTTTATCAAAAGTCATGCTATATTTCTTTGTATTTTTTAACATATTTTACCTGTCTGGGGATTCAATGAGTTAAGATGCTAGAATTCCAAACCTGGCTTATGGCCTGTCTGATTATCACTTAACCTGCTTAGCTCTCTTCATAGGAGTGCATTTATGTCCCTTAAGAATCTTTTCTCTGCTACATGCCTGTACACGTGTCGTGAAACATGTTTTAAACAACTGCTCTGTTTTGGTGCAAGATTCACCAAAGTACTTCAAGCAGAGTACTTCCCTGAAAAGAGGACCAGTACTCTGAAGTCAGAATGTTATGTCCCTGTTAAAATCCATTTTCTGTTGCCAGTACAAGATCCAAAAAATTTTGTGAGACTCAAGCTTCTTGTTCCCTCTATATGCTTTGCCTTGTCTTGGCATCTCTCTTTGAACAGCTGAAGTTACTTCTAACCAGTTCTCTGACTTATTTCATGCAGAAGTGCAAACTTTTTTGAACTGTTGGCCTTGGTCACAATTTCCTTTTTAGCTTCCGTGAGAAATTTATAGAATCTGTCACATTTCTAAGTAATTCAGAACAATGTGCATGTGCTTAGTGTGATGTATGGGTTCATTTCTCCAGTTACCTGATCCTTTTAGCTTTCAGACTGCACATGCATCATGTGAGTTTGGTCATATGCACAGTTTGCTGCAACAGAATTTTGCTGAACACAGAAGCTGCGTTTTTATCAATTTGCTCTGGGGATCACCATGTTTAAGAAAATGCCACGTTCCAACTTCTTTCTCTGGGGCCTGGAGGGAATGGTAGGATTTTGTTAGATCTGAAGAACTTAGTGTAGTAGGGATTTTCTGATTTTTTTGAAGCTGGGATTTACAATTGTATATGCTCTATTAAGGAAGTCTCCAGAGGGTATCTGAGTAGATCTAGAATTTCTAATTGGGTAAAGTGTCTTTATTTATTTTTAAAAAAAACATGCCACAAAGCAACAAAAAAGGAAACTGGAAATAAAAGTAGATGAACTTGCTGCATAATTTGCAGCAAAACTTTTTGTGTCAACAGTGAAATACTCAAAAGCAGTAATGCAGCTCATATGGCAAACTGCAATGTTTTTCAATTGCAAAGTAAATTTTTAGTTTAAACTGCAAATAGTTTTCAACCAGTATGTTTCTGAATTACATAATGAGATGAGTCAAAGGTAATCAAGCAAAAGAAGGTAGAAAGGTGCCATTCTGATACCTTCCAATGGGAGTTATTTATTATGGCTGAGGTGCAAAACACTGGTTGAGAGAAACTAACAAAATAAATTTTTGTGGAGCCAGGAAAAGTGCCCCTGTAGTACTAATATTTTATTATGAGGGTATTTGAGGACATTTCATTATCTTTCTGGGATGGAATGTTGAGGGTTTTTTGCTTATTTATTTACAGGCTTTTCAGCTGAATTTCTCCTAAGAATGATCTATTCCTACATTAACCAAGTACCAGTTTTTATAGGAAAACTTTATTTTTATAATAACATCAGACAAGTAGTGATTGTTCCCAATGGACAAAATTCCTAAACTGTGTGCTTTGACAGAAAAGACAGCTGTGTGTTTTACAGTATGTGTGGGGGTGTACAGATGTATGCAGTAGGCAGGACTTGTGATTTCATTGCCATGTCTGCAAAGAAGACACATTCCTCCTTCTCAGGTCATATCCCTGACTAAGGTGGAATGCGTGTGGCATCTTAATTTATCCCCAAGCTGCTCTAGGTGGAGTGCCAGTTTGTTTGCCCTTGTCACTTCTGCAAATCTATTGCTTCCTTTCTTGTATTTGAAAAGTCTTTCTTGTATGCGTTTGGATTTTGTTAAATGGTCTGTCAGAAGGTTATTTTCCTTACGAGTGTAACTCTTTGATCAGACCCATAAAAGGCATCCAGCTTAATGAAAAGTCATATCCACTACTACTGTTGGTTTCTAGTATATTCTAAGTGTTGTGCCTGTAGCAGGAGAACCTGCAGAATGCTGCCCGAGGATGGTCATCGTGTCAACTGTGTTATGGGACCAGATGCATCACAATTACCAAGTTCAGCTTGAATAATTTCAGTGTGGCTTTATTCTTGTTTTAATGTAGGTTAGTTTTTCCTACTCCTCCTGTGCTGTTCTATTTCAGGAGTGTTTTAAAATGTTTATTTCATAAGACTTAAAGATGGTTAAAAACAGTTAGTGTGATGATCTTGTTCAGGAGCATTTCTGTGGCTTGTTTGGGACTGCATTTCTTGGATATAGTTTGCATGCAGCATAGATTCAGTTTTGGTGGAGCTTTTGAAAGCATTATTATGCTTCATAGAATACTTGTAGAAGTTCATCCTGTAGATTATTGTTCTTGAGAATATGAGTGGAGGGTAGTCTAAAATCATAACTATATGCCCTTTATTTCTTTGATGCTCAAAATTTTTGTGTGGAGTTCCTGCGTGTAGGTTGCTGTGCAGCTTGTCTGTCATAGTTACTTTTTGAAAGGGAAGACTATGCAGTGTTTTAAGGAGATCAGTTACATTTTCAACTACTCAGAGACTTTGCCTGTGTAAGTCTGTAATTGCTGTTATTTTCTACAGTGCTGTGTAGATTTGGAAAATAATCAATTTATCATAAGATGCAAGTACCTGGAGCTTATTCTAAAGGCTGTCAAACTTAAAAAGTTTTTTGACAGATTTGTCTCTCATGTTGTGGTGGTCTTCCATGTTTCTGAAATTGAAACTTTAAGACTTACATAACTTAAAAGAATATGAAACCAGTTGTTAAAGATCACAGAATCATTAGGGTTGGAAGGGACTCCTGAAAATCATCTAGTCTAACCCCCTGCCAAGGCAGGGTAACCTGCAGCAGGTCACACAAAAACAAAATATGAACAAAATACCTATTATAGTATTGTGTTCTTACAATGAGTGCAAAACCGTGCCAGTATTAAAGCTAATCAAGGAAAACAAACCCTTTTGAACAAAAAGAGAAATATAGTGAAATATTCCATTTGCCGTGATGATGTTATTTTGGTACTACAAAGTTGCTGTTTGAGGGATTATCGTAGCATAGTCATACAGTGTACTGGTAGAGGTTATCATTCACCTTGAAGAAGTGGACAGCTGCAATTATGAAAGGAGAGAACAAAGGATCTCAGCTTCTAATTTTGTCTTTCATGTAGAAAATTAAATCTATTTTTACTGGTGTTGTTTGGTTTTTCTTTATTTTTTGTTAATAGCTTTAACTTGTCACTGAAGGTTTGAGATTTGAAAGATTTTTCATATTTAGCAACCTGGTAATATATATTCTCTTGTATATCAGTTCCATTGATATAAACTATAAATTGAATTTTAACAGACAAACTGATGGAATTCCAAAGTCTGTATTTTGACTTAAATTGCAGGCTCATTTGGCAGTTCGTGTGATTTTTGATAGGCATTTTGAGAGACACTTCTCACTGCAAGACTCGTTAAGGGTCACTTTTGTAGATACTTCCAATACGCAAGTATGTTATCTTTTGTGAAAACAGTGATTTGTGACAGAAAAGAAACAGAGTAAATTATTGCCTTTGCTTATTAAGACCTAGGCATCAACATAAGAAGCAATAGTGCATAGAGTAGAAGTTCTGTAACATCAAACTGATTACAGCTTTTAATTGCTTCCATGTAATGGTAGCTTGTCTGTTGACAAACTGTACTCACTGGAGAGGCAGGAAGGGGAAGATATTCCTAGAATTCCTAAAATTGTTTCTTTCTTTTATTTTTTTTTCAACTTGTGTTACTGTATATAGTTTTAATCTCTCCTGAAGATGATGAGTTTAATTAGTTGTAGTTCAATGTTGTTTTTTCAACTCTATAGAAAATTAAAAATATTCATCCTTCTGTGAGATTTTATAGTATCATCTTATTTTAGATTTGGCTATGTTAATGGCGTGAGTGAGCTCTCCTTGGGCACTGCTTATAGTAATATTGCAAAACAAAAAATATAGTTAGTTTTCATTTTTTAATAGTATAATTTGCTTCGGGCTGTTAAACTAACTTTGATATACTGTCATAGAACCACTTTATAAGTAAATTTTGAAGATGATTTTCTTGCAGCTTAGGACAAAATTTTTATTAGTTTTTCCATACAAATTCAGTTTCAGTAAGATATTTTCAGTTATTGGTGAAGTGTTTTTGTGTGCTGAATTATGCTACACTGCACTATGCCTCATAACTAAAAATATTTATCTTTAAATCTTTTTAACGAAAGTATTTATTGTTGTTTTGTGTTATTTTCTCAGCTGAAGGATAAAGGTCAGTGACCACAGTAAACTGGTTATTTAGATCCTTCAAGTTTGTAACATTTGTACAGTGCTTCTAGTTCTCCTGTAGTGGTTGTTAGGAAATGTTCCACAGAAGAATTTAAAGGTCTTACCAGGTTTCTGACTGCACTTTGCTTGATGAATGTTAGCTTGGAGTTATGAGTTTTAAACATAGAATTATAGAATGGCCCAGACTGGGAGGGGCCTTAAAGATTATCTATTTCCAGACCCCTGCTGTGGCAGAGATACTTTCCACTAGGCCAGGATGCTTACAGCCCCATCCATCCTGAAAATTCTGGGGATGGCACATCTACAACTTGTCTGGGCAGCCTATGCCAGTGCCTCATCACCCTCACAGAAAGGAATTTCTTCCTAACGTTAATCTAAACCTACTTACTGTCAGTTTAAAGTCAATACCTCTTGTCCTGTCACTACATGATCCATATTTTGTGTAGGCTCCCTTCAGGTAGTGGAAGGCCACAATTAAAAGAAAAAAAAAAAAATACCCTCAAACCTTCTATTTTCCAGGCTGAATAATCTTATTTCTCTCAGCCTTTCCTCATAGGAGAGGTGCTCCATCCCTGTAATCATCTTGGTGGCCCTTCTTGGATTCAAGAAGGATTCTGTGCTGGGAGCCCTGGAAGTGGATGCAGCACTCCAGGTAGGGTCTCACCAGAGCAGAGCAGAGGGACAGAATTCCCTCCCTTGCCCTGCTGGCCACACTGCTTTGGATAGCCAAGATCCAGTTGGTGTTTTGGTCTATGAGTGCACGCTGCTGGCACATGTCCAGCCTCTCATTCATCAGCACACCCAAGTCCTTCTTGGCACAGCTGCTCTCAGTCTGTTCATCCCCCAGCCTGTGTTGATACCAAGGATTGCCCTGACCCAGGTGCAGCTCCTGCTTTGAAGGAAGCACGTGTGTTCACTTGATTAGAAGTGGAGGTTGTTTGTGGCCACGTGTCTGGTTAGTTCTCTTAACTCCATCCTATCATGCAGTTCCCTTCTTTTATTTCCTCTGTCACCATGAATATTTTCTAATAATATTTTGCATGGGACTACCAGTGGGAGTTTTAAGTACTTTTGCAACATTACACTGAAGAGTGAATTGACCTAAGTGCACCATTTTTACATTTTTAATGAATGGTTACACTGCCAGTGTGTCTTGTGCAACAGAGAACTGAGTTCCCACAGTAGAACAGGAAGAGTAATTAGAGGATTAGGAGAGGGATCTGCATCACATTAGTCTCAGAGACAAGAATTCTTTGCATAATAAAATTGCCATGCAATTGGCATACCACTTCTGTGAGATTGTGTTGGCATATGTTTGTGTGTGTATATATATATATATATATGGAAGAGGAACTTAAATATAACAGCTGATTCCTACCTTTCTTCACCTTACCAGTCTGGACCCTGTTACCTGAAGGTCCAAAACCTCAGGTCACTGTTTTAAACCCTTTCCAAAGGGTTTAAAATCTATTTGTAAGGGCTTCATGGACCTTGCTGTATTTACTTTCATAGCTGATTAGGCAGTGATCTTTCAGTCTGTGAAAAGGGAGCTGCAGTCTGTGCATGAGGTTTCCCAGGGGCTTCTTGTCCTAGGAAATAAGCAACTAAGTTCCATCTGCAGATCTGGCTGCATTTGGCACAGTCCCAGTTATTCTCACACCTTCTTACAAAGAGTACCACAACAGTACTTTTCCAATATCTGTGCATATGCTTGTAGCATGAGTGACTAATGAGTGTGTTAGTGAATACTGGAATAAGTTAACATGGATCGGAAGGTGCCTGCTGCTAACCTGGCAACAGTATGACACTGTCGTTGCATAAACCTGCTGTATAAAAGTCTGCATGGACATAAGTGCTCTGATTCAGAAATCTGCCAGCCGTTTACTGTCACCAGTGACTATTGGGAAGTAGATAAATTGGCTGTTGGTTTTAGCTTCAGAATGAGCACAAAGTAAGCAACCTGGCTACAGCAGCTTAAGTCTCTAATCCCAGTTCTTTCTTTCACTGTTTTTTAGGAGCTTGCCTCATGTTCTTGTGCTGTTAGTTTTGTTACAGAGCTGGATAGCAGTATGAATTGTACCACAACGTTTCTCTGTTGTGATCTGTGCTGTGGTTCACCCTAAGAACAGGTGACAGCTCTTTCTAGTGGAGTGGAATCCTGTTA
Source organism: Certhia americana (assembly GCA_018697195.1). NCBI lineage: Eukaryota > Metazoa > Chordata > Aves > Passeriformes > Certhiidae > Certhia > Certhia americana. The sequence goes on from CM031879.1 coordinate 33,291,995, forward strand.
GGGTTGCAGGCAGTTGCCAGAATGCCCAACAGTGCCTGTACCACTTCCCTCTGGGAGTTTGGACAGCTTGAACACTGAATGTGGCTTCTTCACTTGGCAGTGGTGAACAACACAAAATCATGTACAAAAATGCTGTTGTGAGGAAGTGTCAGTCTCTGCAAAATGTCTTTGGAGGTCTTCAGAGTAGTTGAGTGCAGTGATGCTGCTGGGTAGCAGACAGGAGCACTGCAGGTCCTCAACCTTCCCCCTCAGCTGCAGCCTGCTCTGTTCTCTGGAGTTCATCAGCACAGTTCTTTTAGGTGTCATGTAGAAATATGGATTTCCAATAAAAATACCAATATTTATCTAATTATTAAAAGTTTTCTTAATTTCATCATAACTGTGCTCTTATCAGACTCCATAATTAATATCATTGTACTTGATCAGTCTTCAGGGAATAGTCTTGATTACTTTTTTTGGGCTACAGTCATATATGATTATCAGTATAGAAAATAACCTTTTAGAAAGTTTGAATTTAATGGTGAATTTAAAATATCTTTCAGCTTTTCAGTAGAAATACTATATTTGGACATACTGACTTTCTTGCAGCAGCCATAGACATATTCTGAGAGCTCTGACCCACTGACTCAGAAATATTTGCAGTGCATATGTAGCCAGCCATGTGTAAACCTTTGCAGAAATAAGATCAAAATCTGCAGGGTCAAAGACAGAATAGGTTTTTGCCCCTTATGTAACTCCTGTGTTGTAGCTCAGGGTTGCTTATTCCGCAAGTACAGTACCATGTATGCATCAATGACTTGCTTTCTATCACAAATCGGTTGTTATTCTGATGATGTATCACAAGAGAAGGTTATGTGGCAAAAAATTAATCCTTTTCTTATCCCAGGTATTGTTAAAGAAGCACCAGAGAATTCTTTGGGACTTGTGAGAAGCTGCTTTTCTGCTTCTCAAGAGCAGTAGTTGGATGAGATTCCAGCTTCTTTTCATTGCTGAAGATAGCTTCACCAGAGCATTTCACTATCCCATTTTTCTGCAGTTAAAGGCAACTGCTCATCTCTCTGCACTTTACTCAGGCAGAGCAAAGGACAAGATAATCCCCTTAGCCTGTTAAATGCTCCATCCCATCTGGTAGGTGATAATTGCATTGTAAGGGGATTAACACAGTGGGATATGCTTACAGTGTAATGAAGGCTTCACTGTAAGTGTGAAAGTCAGCTGATTGCGTTCTAGCATTTGGGGACCTTATATTTGCACATATTTTGTAAAAAACATAAAAGACAAGTTTCATCTGAGAAGCTATGCAGTACCTTTACGTGCCATCCTTTACATATTTGTAACAGATTTTACATTTGTTCTGGAATATCAGTAGTCTGAATATCTGAAATCTTCTAGGAGCAGTGCAATAGACTTTTGTTTAGCCAAATGTTTTGAGATAATTCCGTGGAGTATCGCTATATTAAATGTATCCCAGGTGTTCACTACTGTTAATCAAAAGTACTATGACTTGAAATCGTGGGGTTTAATTGCTACCAGTCTAGGAACAGCCATGTTATTTATGCAGTGCCTGGAAATCTTCATCAGTAAAGGTGAAATTTTGAATAAGCCACACTGTGAGGAATGTCCCAGTAATTTTTTGTCAGCAGGGTTTTCTGTCAAGAGGATTTCTGGCTGAAAATAACTCTTCTTGCAGCCAACTAAAACAAATATTTTGAAATTTCAGTTTCAAGCGTGAGCCTAAGGTAGTGCAAACTGATTCTTTAAAAAAAAAAAAGAGTTTAAAATCTTACTTTTAAGTTTGTCTAATGCTGTAGTGAAGATAGTAAATCTTAAGGTTCTGAGCATTTCATAAGCTGACTGTACCTTAGCTTCCTTACCTTTCAAGATGATAAAGATCCTTGTGAAGATAAGTTATGTAGGGCAGTAGCTCAGGGTCGATTATCACCCTGTTGATTGCACTCTCTCCAGTCTCCCCATATGGTACAAGAAACTGGGCAAGTTGCTCTGTGCTGACCTGCATGTGCCGCTTCACTGGTTTGAACATTAACCTGTTTGGTTAAAACAGGGCTTGGTTAGTGCAGGCTGTGCCGGGAGATAGCTTCATATTCAGATGATTAAATGAGAGTCAGGTATAGAAGTACACACTGGGTGTGCAGTAGATGCTTTAGTATGACCTTGCTGCCGGATTAAATTTTCGAATGAATTAAGGTTCTGTGACCAGCTGTGTGGCTGCTGTTTCTCTGGTTTCCATTTCCTGACTTAACAGCTCCGTGTGCATGTGCATTTCCGGGAGTAAGGGTAAAATAAAATCTAGTGGGCTTTTATGGGCTGTCTACAGTCATTTTGCCAGTCTGTGATGAGGTTGTTGAGTGTGGTTAAGCTCAACCTTCTCATGCTTAACCGTGGATCTGAGTGGGGTCAAGTAGAAAGCTCGTTTTCAGAGTTCTGCTGATGAGACATGGAAGATTTCACAGATTTTTTAAAATTTTTTTTTGCCTTTTTTATTTTTGTTATATCCTTTAAGGTGACTGAGCTATAAATAATGTTCTTAATTATTTCCTTTTAGGCTGAAAATGTTTACCTGAGGAGAGGAAAACTAGGGAATTTTGCTCTTTTATTTTCTGGCACATTGTAGTTTTAAATAAGCTTGGGTGTAAGGTCATGGAACTCAAAAAATAAACGTAACAACACCCTTCCAAAAAATGAAACTATGTCCCCTTTCCCCACCCCAGTTGTTTCCGGAATATGAGTTTGTCACATGAAAATCCCTCTCGACAGATCCATAGACTGGCAATATATGGAAAATATTTTTAAGTGGAATTTTCAGGTATTTAGAAATGAGTTTTTAACAATCCTGCCATATATATATATATATATATATATATATATATATATATATATATATATAAAATGTATACTACGTAGCAAACCAAGTCATATATGGTATATAATAAGTTTTCTTCTTATTTAGGTGACAAACAGCATGTTTGGTGCTTCAAGGAAGAAGTTTGTAGAGGGGGTTGATGGTGACTACCATGATGAGAACATGTACTACAGCCAATCATCGATGTTCCCACATCGGTCAGAAAAAGATGTAAGTTGAATAAGCTTATTTTTTCTCCTTTCAGTACTGAGATAGTTTCAAGTATGTGAAGTGTATGTGAGGAATGGCTTCATTTGATTTTGAGCTGTATGTGGCTGTAATGGCAAGTGCTCTAATTTCAGTGAATTTATTAATGTAAACTTCAGCCATATGCTTGCCAGTGGTTTTTTTTGGGGGGTTTTTTAATATTGAAGCATTGTATTTGTAATTTAAATTGAGTTATTGATTATATTTTGTGATTCCATGCAGTGTCTACAGGTTTTTTGCTGTGGTTTTGTGTTTCATGTCTTAAACCATTTTTAGTCTCTGAAAATGCTTTCTGCAGTTTGTTTGCTGAAGTATTCTAAGTTAGGTATCTCTGCTACTTGAAATGCCACAAAGTTACAGAACTAGTAATTCCTAAACATTTTTTCCCCCTCGATAAATTTCCCATGACAAATTGTATGTTAGAACTGCAATGACTTTACTGAAGCTCTGCTGCTTCTTACCAAATATATTTAAGTAGTAAATGACTTCAGTTTTGTATGGTGTGGTGTGGAGAAACACATGGAGGACTTGAAAGAGTGACTTGAAGTTCATGTCACCTGCAGGTCAGCAGTATCATCTCATGGCAGGTTTGCATTTAGTATCTGTAGGCAACATATTCTTTATAATTAAAAAACCCCCAAAACTCATTCAAATTTTAAAAAAAGTGCAAATGCTTCAAGTCCGCCTCCAAGACTGTCCAGCAATATAGTTAAAAGCAGTTGTGAACATAGTCTTGTTAGACCTTGACCTGTATCAACAGAAGCATTTCCTACAGACTCTTAGCTGAATTTTAATTTAGATTTTCAAAGAGAAGGAAATAGGTTTGGAGAGTATAAGGCCTTTTCCGACAAAATGAAACAAAACAAAAGAAGCATAAATGCAGCTTTCCAATTTAGTTTCATAAATTGATAAGAAATTTCAGGTGAGCGAGCAAAGGATTAAAATGTAGTACAGTAAACAAAACTAAATGGGATGCTCTTTTCTCTTTATGTTGGTTACACATGTACGTGTACCACAGATGCACATAGACACAATGGAATATTTAAGATGTTGAACATGCATCCTTTCTCTGGTCATTGAGAAGTGCAGATAGCATGCTCAAAAACAATGGACAGTATTTCTCCAAAATGATTTTTGTACATTGAATCCCCACCTTTAGATTTGATGCACTGAGAAAAAAAACATTGTGGTGTAGTAAGAAAGGTAAAGTGAGATAAATGCTGTGCTGTACAGTGTACACAGTGAAAGCTGATGGCTTGGCACGTTGTTTACACAGTAAATGAGTGTTTTAGTTACCTACTTTTTCTGTAGGCAGAGTTGCAGAAGTGGATCTTAGAATGGCACATCAAGAGAAGGAAGGTGGGTGTTCGAGACACCAGGAATGACAAAAGAGAAATCTTGAAAGCTTGTGGGAGAAGTGGCCAAAATGGGGCATAGAAGCCTGCTGTAGTTGGCAGAAGAATGATGTCATTCGGACAGGAAATAGAAGAGTGGATTTGCAAAAGCTTTTTAAAACTTTATTTCCAAATTATTTTTAAGGTTCCCCAAGCTCCTGTACCTTCACTATTGACTATTACGACTTTCTGAGTCTACGCTTATGAAATTTTAAACTGTTATATGCTATTCTAATTGTTTTATAAATTTACCAAAATAAATTTATGGTGGTAATATTGACTGTGCACCTTTGATCACTCATGTATAGCTAAATGCATATTGTGTATTATATATTCCATTTGCTGTTTCATTTGGCTCAGTAGTTGAGGAGGGTTGGAAAGGTTGTTACATTCTCTTAGTTTCCAACTTCGTTCACAGCTTTGTAAACTTTTCCTGTTGAAAATAACCATGTTTTCAAACAACTAGAATTCAGCTAAAAATGTTACATATGAAAGGAAAATATATATTTATTGACTCTGTTGTTGAGATAACAATATTGACAGGCTAAAATAAAATCGCTCAAGTTTTTCCAAGTAAGGTAATAAAGATTAATGTTCAAAACCTAGATCCAGTTTTATGAACACCTGGGGGGAAAATTCCAGCATTCTTGATCGTGAACCACTTTGAGTCTTCCTGTCTTCACATCTACTATGGGAATAAAATAAAGGTAGAAGAAATATTGGGGAAAGAAGCAAATTACTCTTACATGATCTAAACAAGGTGCAGTTTTAGTGCAGTTTAAATTATTTCTCTCTTTTTTATTTTCTGCTTTGTTTATGTCTTTACTGAAACCAGATAAAATTAATGTTGCAGGTTTTTGCAACTGACCTGTAAAAAAATTATGAAGTGTTAATTTTTTTTTTTAATCTCTAGTGTATGATATGGTACATATGAATGCAGAGTCCTTCATTTATGCTTCATTTATCTTCTAGAGTTCTTCAAACTGAAATAGATTGGCTTTGGTGGAAATCTCTGTGAATGGCCTCCTTAAGTACTGTTTTTCAGGAAGGGCTAAAGCTTGTTTAGTATTTGCTCTGATTCTGGGTATGGCTAGGTGTTTCTGGGTTTCATTTTGTTGAAGTTTGACTGATTCTGATCATGAAAGTTACTGCTTTTCAAAGAAGTGTTGCTGCTCATGTGTATATATACTCCATGCTGAGGAACATAGGGAACGGTGAAATCGTTCTAAAATTTGGAGTAAAGGCTATTTATTACTGGAAGCATATTTGTATAAGCTTCAAAACTTTACTTTTCACTTTATTTTTACAGCAAAGTCAAGCCAAGTCCTGTCTTAAATTTGAAAGACTTTTGATACAGGGAAAGAACTAGCAGCAAATTATTTTGGACATGTTGCTTTTATTTCAGCCTCAGTGTAGTTAAGAGCTAAAAGTTTTCTTTTAAATTACCGTTTTCTCACTAGAGAAAGCAGTTGTAGATAAACAGGACTAGTATGGTTATTAAAATGGACAAGTTGCATGCTACACACATGCACAAGTGCCTCCAAAATTGTACGTATACTGATTGGATTAGTAATTTTAGGCCCACAATTATGGTTCCTTAGATGAGATTACATGTTGCTCAAGCCATTTTATGATTCTATTTTACTAAGTAAGTTGCTTTAACTTGAATCACCACTGGCTTGCTGAGATAAGTAGGGAAGAGGAACAGAGTACATGCATGAATGCTCTGTCTCTGAATTTTTCTGGACTTGGTCACTGCATTATAACCAGGTCAATAATCCTTTGGCAAAGAAATCAGATGTTTTATAGTACTTTCAGAACTCAGAAGAGGTTAAGAAAATAGTTTAACTTTTTGCTGACAACGAGTGGGATCCTTGTAATATAAATTTGACAAGACGATGCACTGCGTGCCCACAAAACAATTGCAGAGCTTACTCGTGGCTAATTTCACTAACTTAATTGAGCTGTCTAGGCACTCAGCACTCAGCAAAATAATTTTTGGGACATGGATACATGTATTTTTATTTGGATAGAGTGACAGTGGTAAAAATTGGTAATCTAAGGCCCTCATGTACTTTGGAAACTACAGTTGTTAAATGAACAAAACAAAAATGGAGATGATCTTTGAGAAAAAAATCAGTCTGAACTTCCTTGTGGAGAAGGGCTCCACAAGATTTGACAAATCAAGCCCAACCCTCTGAGAGTGTGTACATGAGAGTATAAGATCAGGGCATTTTCTGTTGCTCTGAACTGTAGTCATAAATACAACAGTAGACACACATGCATTTTAGTTAAGGTCCACCCAGTTAGAAAAGTCAGGAGATATTTTTTCAATTGACATTTTTTTCAAGTCTTGGCCCAATCCTTTGCTGTTCATTTTTTTTTTCAGTTGCCCAACAGATTCTCAGTTGCTCAACAGATAGTAAAATGCTTTCAGCAAGGTAGTAGTAATACTTCTGATTTATACTTTTAATTCTGGCAGATGAGATCTGTCTTGAAGATTAGATTTGTCTCATTGCAATTGTTTATCTAGCTCCCTAGCACTAGGAAGTCCTCAGATCTGGGTATTGAGTTCAGAAAAATGGGTTATTGATTCTGGGAGTGTGCTTTCCAGAGCTGAAGCATGTCTGTGATGGATGAAATTCAGGGATTCCTCTGTCATGAGACACTTGCACAAAGGCAGATGTCAGTGGTGCTGATACAACAAAGGATGGTCAAAGGCCTTTTACTGTGATTATATTAAACTTGTTTATGGGACCTTTGCTTTTAGTGTGTTTTGAAATACTTGGCCTTATAAGGATATGGTACTTTCACAAGAAAACCCTGAAGGTTTAGCTTGCCATTCATTGTAGTTGAGATACAGAATCTTGCTAAGTTTTGAAAACTAAGAGTTTAGTCAGTTTTCTGGAGACAGCTTCGACTTTAAGGCTGCTGAACCTCATTGATCCAGCTGAGTTGCTTACTTTTTAATGCTATTATTTCAAGATTCTGAGGAAAACTGTGCTATTTTATTTCCTAAGGTATCTTTCTTGCCTTAGTCATAGTTTTACTTCAGATGCTTCATATGGAGTTGTATGTATTTAAGAATTCCCATGAAACCCTCTTCTGTCAGGAGCACTTGTAGCATTTACACTAATGCTGGCTGACTGAATAGAGATACTGTACGTTAACTTAACTTTTAATTGTCTTAATAGTTTTGATCCATTTGTAGAGTGAGAAAAACTCCTAAAGTTTATTTTGAGAAATAAATAGATTGTCTTAATTATAAATGGGAAATGAATATTTTCACATTTATTACTTTGCACATAAATGTTCTGGTAGATTTGACTGAAAAGTGAGTTGGTTTGCCCTGCTTGCTTTGAGAAACACGAGGCTTAGGCTTTGCTCTTGGAGGTGTGAGTTACAAAGCAACAAAGTTACATTCGTCTTCCAGAAGAGTCACTAAACATTCCCCTTGCATGTATTAGTGAGTACACAGTAAGATTTAAAAAAAAAAAAAACAAACCAAACAGCCAACTAAAGAGGGAAAAAAAACCCCAAGAAACGTAATGGAAACAGACAAACTTTAAATGTGTTTAAAGTTTGCAATGCCATTGATAGTGGCAAAAATGGCAAAAAATAGTTGGAAGGACTTGGAAGGCAGGGAATGAGATTAGTAACAATTGAAGGAACTTTGTGTTTTAATGCAGTTCCCTTTGAAAGCCGATCATCATTCTGCCTAGAGCGTGCATTTTCATAAGAAGGTTATGCAGTATGCTGAAAAAACAAAAAGTTTCAAATACAAAATGTGCCCTTTACTGTGTCACTTACAAGTTTGCACCTGAATGGATTTGTCAAATAAAACAATACATCACAAACTAATTTTGCTTAGAGGCAAGAGTGTGGTTCTTTACTATTTTACACAGTATGCAGGTATGTATCTGAAAAAAATATATGTGAATATAAGTTAGTTCACATCGCTTTATAATTTAGAATTATGTCACAAGGAAATTAATTTTACTGTTGATGACTGTAGTATACTTTTCACTGATTGTGTTTGTATTTAGGCTTTTTATAGAATAATTAAATGACTATGGTGGGTATTCTGTACTTTTCTCTGCTTCTTCTTCACTTCATGTGGAGCTTTATTTTACTGCATCTCTACTTCGCAATGTATAATAATTTTTATATGTCAACTCTAGCTTTTGAAGTGGTGCCTTTAACTAGATTCATTCCATGCATAAAATCATGTGCATTTTCTAGAAGGGGAAGGTTGTGGTTTCTTACCCAATAACTCAATTCATTGAACATGCTGTTTTGTAATATTGATGGTTTATGAGCTTATTTATGGGTATTTTGTTTGGGTTTCATTTTGGTTTTTTGTTTGTTTGTTTGTTTTTTGTATGCAGTTGGTTATTTAGATGTTATAAAATACTTGCTTTGTTGTCCTAGTTCTTAATTGCTTTGGCAATTTTTATAGCATCTTTCAATGAGCTTTCAATAGTCATTTGGCTCATTGATAAACTGTCCTATCAAACAATGTCTCTGTACACAGAGAATTGTTTTTTGCTGGGTAGCCATGTTAACCTCACAGTAATAATGTCATTGTCATTCAAAAGCAACGTGTTGTCTTGATCTTGAGATATTGCAGCAGTGTGGGCCTGCCTTCTTGTGCTCTCCAAGTGTTGCTGGAGGCAGAAGATCACAACCAGCCAGAAATTATGAAATACGAAAGACTGAATAAAATTTCATTTATTTTACAGTATTGTATTATATTTTAAAAATTATTTACATCAGTAATAATTTTCAGTGGCAGATAAATACCCTGTACTTATATATGTATACAAGGTTTTCATTGATTTATGATACCGAGATTTGGAAGTACTTTCTTGTAAAATGGGAATTTTGTGAGTGCTGTATTAAAAGGTGGTGTAAAAAGGAAGACTAGTAACACTACTAAAAAACTGTCAGAGTCTAGAAAAATATGTATTTTTATCTGTTACTTCTTGACTTGTTTTACAACTGTTTTTTGTGTCTTCTTTTGAGGTTGTGGGTCAGATGTTGTTACTAAATAGTGCAGCACAGATGGCAGATACCAGAAATAAAGTAGTGCAAATACGAAATTATGCTGATGTTTGCATCTGTGAGAAACCCATCATTTATCAGGCCAGATATTACTCACAAACTTGCTTACTTTAACACATTTTGCTTCTAGGAGTTGATTTTGTAGTGCTAAATCAATATATTTTAGCTGCAGCTTGTCTCATGTTTAAGAAAGTAGCTTTGGGCTATAACTACATAATGTAGCAGCCTTCACAAAATTGCTTTACTGAGCTTTCTTGGTGCCACCCTGCTGATGTGTGCTACCATGGCAGTGATGGTGGCAGGCTGTCCCCACGCTGAGCTGGGGCTTTGTTTGGAAGAGGCAGGATGCTGCAGTTCATGGGGAGGCAGGAACCCCTTCAGCCAGCTGCTGCTGGACCTCCCACCACCTCCCTCTGCTTTCAGGAAGGCTGCAGCCTATGTTCTCCACTCTCCCCAGAGGGTTGTAAAGTGCAGTGTTTTCTTCACAGTTCTGGCAAATTTAAGCATTTCCTGGTGCTGTTTTTTTTGGGATTTGTTGACACCCTCAAATGAATTTACTGCAGTAAACTGATCAAGAGTAACAAAAGCAGTTACAGTAAAATCTCTCAGCACTAGGGATAGGAAATTGTCTAATAGCTCCTTGCAGCTTACTATTCTTGGCGAGGAACAGTCCAGAAAAATTGGGCCATCTGCTTGGATCTTTATTTGGTTTGAGTTTAGATGCATAATCTTCTGTGATCAAAACTGCTGTTTGAGAGTTTGAGTCACTGTTTGACACTTGTGAGTAAATTGATGTCCATGTCTTGAGTGTCATGAACTCAGTCTTTCAGCCTGCCAGTACTGAGTGTTGGTCTTTCCTGTATCCTGGCAAAATAAAGTGCAGCATTCATGTTTCACATGGTCTTTTTTGCTCGGTATTCCCCCTGTGGCATGGGAAAGGCAAGTATTAGACTCCCACGGTCTCCTAATGACAACATAGGGAAAGCTATTTTAAAAAAAAAAAAATCTACCTAGTTCATCACAAAGTGATACAACTTTGGAATAGAAGCAGAAATCCCGTGCTTGGTTTTGTGGCTGTTAACCACTAGCAAATTGATTTAGATTGTTAAAACTATAATTCTGAGCATTTTTTCCTGAAGATTCTAACATAATTGGGTAAAGCTTAAGGTCTTAACAACTGGAAGAGGCTTTAGTCACCTTAAGACTTAGTCCGCTTTGGGTTTTATTAAGGTTATGGCTTTTGGCTGTTGTAGACCAACAGAAATTCAAGTGACTTCCAGTCACAGTTGCAAGTATGCTCTTGGAGAGTTGTTATATTTTGTGTCGTGTAGCAAGTAGCCCAGTCAGATGAAATAATGATTGCAAAATGCCAGAAGAAATGTTTTTAGTACTACTACCACCATTCATCTTCATTATCTTTGCTAGACCAAGTTTGAGTAGACTGTAATAGTGAGTTATAGGCTTTGAATGCAAGTCAAGGTTCTTAGTAATATAGGTTAAGGTTTTGATGAAGTTAGTTTTTGTTGTTGATCTAAATTGTATGGAAATAATAAAACCCAAGACAATTGTAAACTGTTCCTTACTTAGATATGACAGAAAAAGTTGTTTAATAAAGTAGAGATGGAATAAATGAGATACTTATATAGTGTATTCCTGGTCAATAAGATTTGAGAAATGCTGAGTTTAATCTGCCTTGAACAGATCCACAGGATTTTTTATTGATTTTTTTCTTGAGTCTTAGTATCTTTGATGTTCTAAGTATGTTATGACATTAAATTATCAGACTTAGTGAATTTAACGCTTGGCCTTCATTATGGTTTTCTGTAGTTAGTTTGCAATTAACTTTTCATGTAAAAGTAAGTGGTACAATAGATGTGACCTACTTTGCAATGTTTCAAAAGAAAATCCTCTTTCTAATAAGCAATGTTCGATAAATATCATTTGCTACTGCTTTTAACTGAATTTTAAAATTCAAGTAGTATTCATTGTACAAGAGGTGGGATTCTTTTTTCACTCTTTGAAGTGATCTGTTGCATCTTAGTGTGGTTTTGTTTTTCCCCTCAAAATTAACATTCTGAAGAAAAGATTTTATGCTGAGGTCTGTACCATCTTCTGCTTATTACATCACGTGCCATCAGAGCAGTTTTGTAGTTCCTTGAGCAGCTGTGCTTATGGGATATTCTTTTTTTGCCTTAACTGTTTTGCTTACCTATCCCAGAGCTGGTAGTATTTTTTGACTGATGTTTCTAGCGCAGTGTCTGATGTGATGACTTTTATTTTTGAACTTCTCTGCCTTTATCATTGTCTCAGAAGGTGTCTTATAACTTTCCACTTCTCAGTTTTCCCCATAGAATTACAATTTTTCACACCTTACAACATGTTCTAGGATTTTCCAACTTGTCACACTTGAATGTTTTTTTTAACCTCACCATTTTACTTTGTCTTTCCTTTCTTAAAAGCTACTGTGTCAACTTGTTTTATTAGTGCTTAATGAACATCAGTTTGTTAGTTTGGGAGCTGGGAAGTCTGCTTTTGCAATCTTGGCTCCCAGGTGTCCCCACTTCAGCATGTATATATTAAAAAAAAATCATAAATACTTTGTGACTTACAGATATGAATGCTACTTTTGATTCTTAGTGACTTACCCTGCATGTCTTCTTTCTCATTTCTACCATCTGGATTTGGCCCCAGCATAGACAACTAGCAGATTCAGTTGCTAAGGTTTATTTGAATTTTACATCTGCCTAGATGATATCAACAAAGTAATTTGCAGTATATCACAGTAAAGTTATTTTGATTTGAATTCTTTATTCTCAAGTTGAAACCCTTGAAATTGTTTCATGTCCAAAGAATTCAGATATTCCTTTCTTTGAAACCATTCTAAAATTCAGTCTAAGTCCTGACTAATTCACTAAACAAGCAGCTATTTGCCCCCATGTATTACTAAGTAGAAGTATCATGTTCTGTTGCAGATGGAGGGATTAGGTCAACTAATAACTCTTCTTGCTCCAGGGAAAAAAAAAAAAGATATACCTGGTGTTGGTGAACAGCTAATCAAAAAAAAAAGTGTACGGGATGGATGTTCCAATAATTAACTTCCCTTAAGATTGCAAAGGGATTTTTTTCCAAGTGTTTAGATTATATGTCCTGTTTCTCAAATTAATACTTTACATTTCTTCAGAAGCATGGAGAACAGTTTATTCTTTTCCTCTTTGAACAATGACTGGAAATCTGGTGTCATGTGTCTACATTAGTTGCCTTCTTTCTGGGGTATGCAAACCCAAATCTCCATCTTTCTTCATAGAGGGTGATGGTGTGTGGTTTGGGGTGGTGGTGTTGGGGTTGGTTGGTTGGTTGGTTTTTTTTTTTTTTTTTTGGGGGGGGGGGGGGTCCTTAATTATTATTGTTGTTGGTTTCAGTTCTTACTCTTCCCAAGATTCTCCATAGTTTGTCACATTTCTGGTGTGTTGTCTGAAAGGTGATAAAGAAGGGTTTAATGGAAATAGTCGGTAATATGTGATTTCTCTAAAGTGGACATGGTAGAGCAGGAAATACTGCTTCTGGTATTTGTAGGTCCTGTTAATATCTGTGTACAAGTGTGAAGCCAGCTCTTAGAGCAGTATATTATAATCTTAACATTGTAATTTTACCTGAAGTTCATATCTGTTTGTATATACCTGCTGCTACCTATCCACTCATATTGTAAATGATAATACGAAACTCTAATTTGTTGAGAAGGAAAGGATCTGGTTTTATGACGCTTGTTTTGCAGAGGAAAAAGACCTCTGATATAAGTAAATGAGTATTTCTGTTTTCTATAACGATGGGTCTTTGAGCTGCAAGGGTAGAAAAACTGAAGGCTTTTAGATCTTTTGTGCTCTTTTTTACAAAGTGAAATCTGTGTTTATAAAGGTAAAGTCATAAATTTTTATTGATGTGTAATATACTGCTACAGGTGTTACTGTGCAGATATTTTGTGGAGTTCCTAAAATTTTTCATGACTTTGAATGTGTTTTCAGCTGTTTTGGTTTTCTTGGCATAACACAGTGTTGTAAACTTCCAGAGCAAGATAACACAATATCTTTGTCTTTATTAACCTCTTACCCTTTTTATATTTTAGATGCTGGCATCACCATCAACATCAGGTCAGCTGTCTCAGTTTGGGGCAAGTTTATACGGGCAACAAAGTAAGAATTCTTTTTATTAATAATATGTTTATTTTAGCTAAATGTATTCCAGTTTGACACTCTGGAACATGCAGATGGCTTTGTTTTCTGGTGATTGCAAGAATGACAGTATGCCTCCTTATGTACAATTATTTTAAGATATATTTTTGCTTTGCTTAGTATGCATTTTTGCAGTGTTTATTGTGCAAAATGTCATATTGTCACTTTATAACTGCTAAATATTCAAATACAATCATATTATAAAAATTTTCTGTGATTTAACAGACTCTCTGAAGGAAAACCTAAAGAAAGAAAGCTGAGCCAAAATGAGCCTAGTTCAGAAAACTACATAAGGAATAGAAGGAAATTATACCTTAAATATAGCTGATACTTCATGCTCTACAGGAACACAATAAATCCTGTGTACATGCTTGGCAACTTGCATTTGGCAAAGAGCAGTGCCATTAAGATTATTGCTTTCTGCATCACTCTTTTTTTCTTTCTGGTACCTTGGTGAGTTCATGTGTCTGCCAGTCATATGGACACCGTTGCAGTAGAAGAGCTATAGCAGCAGTCACGGTGTAATGCTAACTTAAGGACCACCTAACTTAGGGCCAGCATTGAGAACCAGACCTCCTGGTAACTGAGAGGTGCACTCAGGCAACGACTCAGAATATCTGAGTTAGATATAAGTTCCACAAGTAAAACTGGTTGTGAATATCACCTCTCCTCTGTCACTGTTTGCTTTTAAATGTTTTCTGCTGTCTTGCTAAGTGCATCTGACTCAGATTCCAAGAAAAGTGTCTTCTGCGTCCTTTAGAGAGTCTGGACTTACTTATCTAGACAAACTAAAAGCTTTGTTTGCTAAATGCATGGCATTCCCAGCTTCTTTCGACTTTCTTCAAATGGTTTAAAAATAGAGTAGAGTTTTGGGGGTTTTGTTTGTTTCTTTGTTTTTTTGGTGGCAGTGGTTTTTTGGAAGTGTTTTTTTCCTATCTCAGTGACTGTTGGTGAGTGACCCTGTAATATAAACTGCCATTTTATTATGCCACTGAGATTTATATGAGCAGCTTCTAGCCAGTGTGAAAGTCATATTTGGCTCTTGTCTTTTAGGTGCTGATTCTGGCACTGTTGAACCTTTCACACTTTACTGTACACAGATACAGAGATAGTTTATTCATTCTGTTTATCATCATTATTTGTTGTTTATTAAGGTCATCTTTTTTATCAACTTGAGTTTTTCATTCAGTTGGCTGCTGTGTCTAGGATGTAATCTCTGTAACATGGAGATACATATGCCTGAAAACTTGAAAGTAAATATTATCAGGTGTTAGTTTCTACCAGATCTTGAGAAAAAGGGGCAAGAAGCTTTTTTTGTTGAAGTCATGTTTATGATTAAAATATTCTTTAGAAAAAACATAGCTGATAGTGCCTATGCACTTTTAATGATTGCTAGCTGTCAATCATTAAGCAAGATGTCATGTTCCGGCATTAATGTAACTTAAACTTGACCAGCAGGAAGGACATCAGCCATTTCATTGTCTGCCTCCAACACAGCCCATGTAAATCTTGTCTCAATTAGAAAAGTGGAAGAAGAAAGTGGAAGAAAAAAGGGTTTGGTTTTTTTTTTTAATTCTTACAGTGAATATTTCGACTGCCCCTCCTTGCCAGGAGTATGGTTCTGCTTCACTGTAGCTATAAAAAATCTAGTTTAAAGAAAGCCAATAAGAAGAAATAACCATCAGACTAAAACTGGCTTTGATAAAACAAATGCTTGCACAAAATTAAGTTAAGACTATCGTAATTGTGTTTTTTGGTGTGCTGTATCTAGTGTGGAAGTGTATGTATTTTTTCTTTACTGTTTTATTTTTGAAATCCCATGTAATTGTTAATCAATGTGAAATATTATTTATAATATATATTTATGCTCGTTGAAATTATTCTGATGCAGCAAATTGCCAAAATATTTACAGTGAACTCTTCGATGTAATCAGCTTTTAATGAAATGTTAGGATGCTTGTTACAGCAAGTCACACTACTTCTTAATCTGAATGTATGGAGATAAATCTGAGTGTTACACACTTGAGTTTTATTGCAAACTCCCTGGATTTGCAAATTGTAGGATAGGACACAGACTGCAGTTCTTATAGTGTAAAAGCTGAATGACTGGGAGATTTTCTTCAGACCTTGTCCATGATAATAATTTGAGCATATGCTGTGCCTGTTCTTTGCATTCTTAGTATCTAACCACGTTATACGTTGGTACATTCAGCTCTTGTGCTGGGGTGTTCTACCATGGGAGAATGCTGAGCCATCAGAATTTTCTGTTGTTTAGTCTGCAAGATAAGGTTTTGAGTTCTGTCAGTCTGCCTCAGCAGCCTTATGCCAAAGCAATGGGAACTGTCACAGACATCATTTTTTATATGCTAAATTTGTTGTTATTGCCATGTTTTACTAAATGACTTCTTCTTGTCTTTGAACATAATTCTGAAACTTCTTAAACACAGAAAAGTGATGTGAAAATGATGAAAACCTTTTTATTAAAGTTTTTGGACATTTTGAAACAGGGCAGTAACTGGTTATTTTCTGCTGCTCCCAGTTAAAGTAATTTAATTTTTTAACCTCACTCAAGTGCTTGCTTTATTCTGTCACACACAATTGTTTGTGTAAAAATACTTTTGATCACTGTTAAAACCATTCTGGATGTTTATAAATGCTATGGGAGGGCTGTTAAAATTCTGCCTGCTTTCTTTTCTGATAAGGTCAAACTTGATCACAGACACTGAAGTACTGCTGCCATAACCAAGCAACTTGAACTGTAAAGAGAAAATTAGCCTCAAATGTTGCTTTCATTGTCCTAAAAACAGTGTTGTTAATTATAGATCCATCACTTTCTGTTTCTATCAGATATTTGCTTAATTTTAAGATAAATCGGTGTTCTAAATACTGGTGAAACACATACTTACTCAAAATAATTAGCATATTTCTTGAGTGCAGTTACTGATTTTCCTAAAATGCAGCCTTCTTTTGAGATTATTTGTTGATTTTCATGTCCTTATCAAAAACTTAAAATTCAACTCTTCATTTACAGTATATGTCTCAAAGGAAACAAAATTTTGTAAGTGACTTCAGAGAAATTCCTTTAAGAGCCTTTCCAAAGTTAAAAAGAAATGGGGCTAAATTTTATAATTGAGTTTCTACTATCCAAACAAGGACTTAGTTTTACACTGCACTTTCCTTCAGTCTTTACACCTTTTTGTACGTTGTCAGCATAATTTGTTTCCATCTATATCAGATGGAGAAGACCTTGTTCCTGATTGCTCTATATCTCCACCCCTCTGAATTTTTTCTCAATAGGTGCACTAGGCCTTCCAATGAGGGGAATGAGCAACAATACCCCTCAGTTAAATCGCAGCTTATCACAAGGCACTCAGTTACCGAGCCACGTAACGCCAACAACAGGGGTACCAACAATGTCACTTCACACGCCTCCATCTCCGAGCAGGTATTTATCAATAGCTGATATTTCTGCCATTGTGTCTTTCTGCAGAGCTTTCGTTAAGTGTTCTGCATATTGTGCCTCATACTTCTACAGTCTGATAAATTAAAAAGGAAGAAAAATAGTTTCTGTGGACCACTGTCTGTCTTAGGGAAATAATACTGTAAAAAAGTAAGGATTTACTGTAAGATAATATTTTATTTTTGTATGTAAAGGACAAATCGCTGGCAAATTCTGCTTCAGAATGTAAGAGGTTGTTATTTGATTATACAGTTAAAATTTTGCTATTTGTCATACACTGTGTAAGAATATAAAGATAGTAGGTCTGAAGTGCTCATTAGAAAAGAGCTGTAACACCTTCTCGTATGTATAATACTTTAGTATTTATCTAAACCTGATGGAGGACTTGATTAGCATGTAATGGGCCATTTGTTATTTCTGAAGAAACCCAGAACTGCATTAATTATAGAGAGTAATCCAAACACACTGTTTGGTCACTAAGCACAAATTAAGTTGCAGCAACTTGGAGTCCATCCTGCGTTAGTAATCTAAATGAATAGCCAAATGTTGTTGTACAGATTCATCTCTGTGGATGGTTTTTCTTTTTCAGGGGGATATTGCCTATGAATCCTAGGAATATGATGAACCACTCCCAGGTTGGTCAGGGCATTGGAATTCCCAGCAGGACAAACAGCATGAGCAGTTCAGGGCTAGGCAGCCCCAACAGAAGCTCTCCAAGCATAATATGTATGCCAAAGCAGCAACCCTCTCGACAACCTTTTACTGTGAACAGGTAAGGCTCTTTAAGTGGACTGTCCCTGTACAGCCATGGTCATGCTGCTCTGGAAATGTAACTTTTATCCATTAGAAAAAACCTTGAAACCTGTGTCGTGTACTTGTGACTGGGCAATAAACTTTGAAGCTCCTTGTAATATTCTTGTAAGGTCTTTGAGGCCTTTAAGCTAAGTTCTCTTTCTGACTATTGAATTTCTGCTGCGTCCGCTTTAAAGTATGTGATGTTTCTCCTGTATTCCCAAGTATATTTTTGAAACATACCTTGAATTTTTAGCATATGCATCTGTTTTAAAATTGATCATCTAGGATTTTGGGAAGAAGTAAGGCAAAATTTAAAAACATGATAGTTATTTTGGAAGAGTAGTAAACTGATCCAGACACAGTAAGGATCTGGTGTTTTACTTCTCTAAATTCTGGATTGATAGAGAGAACAGTGGCTTGCCATTCATTAAAAGATTTAATGCTCATTTGGATGCCAAAAGTTTCTCAATTACTGCTTCTCTTCTTGTAACTCTGGGCAGGATACTAACATCATAAATCATTAGGCTTTAACTATGTTACAGTGCTGTGTTTATGCTTTATTCATATTGATAATCTTGTAGTAAGCACTATCTTAGTTCTAATTATTTAATGTGTGTAGTCACAGCTTAGCATGGCTGACTGCTTTTGAAGCTCGGTTCCATTGGCCCATGATTTCTGTGCTCCTAGTTAAGTCCTTTTTCTTCCTTCAGGCCCTTCCTTAGAATGACTATTAGATGGAGCACAAACAAGCTCATGGTGGTCAGGTCTAACCCAATCTTTTTTTTTTACAAACTAGATAAAGCAAAGTGAAGACTAACATCACACTTACCTGAGTCTTAATCAGATTGTTCAGTTTTGTAGTTTCACACCAATAGAGGCATACTGATACTGTTCTCAAGCATAGCAACTAGTGATCTGGTAATAGCAATTTCTGGTCTTCGAGCGTGAAAAGACTTCATATCTTGCCTCTCATTATGCGGAATTAGCCTTTTCTATCTTGTCTAGTGGCACGTAGAGCTGATAATTTAAAAAGAGAATATATTTTAAAGTCCTTATGAAATTTGAGATCACAAAGAGATGAAATAGTAATATACTTAAAAACCCTGTATGTAGTGGACAATGATGTATACAAAGTACTTGTTTAAATGTCATTCAGCTGTAGGATAGGTAATGAAATCCCTGTGTGTAGGAACATTTGAATTAAAATGCTCATCTTTTACTGATTGTATTTCTGACTTTCAGTAAGCTACAAGTTTTACAAACTGAGAAGGAATTATCTCTGAAACAATGATTGGCTCTTATTCCACAGTTTATTAACTTACAGAAGTGTAGTAGTAGTACATATCCAACAGATAATTTGAGGCGTTTAGCAAAAGTTTGACATTACTCTTTGGGAAAAGAATTTCTGGTATTTGCTTGACAGGTGCATGAATTATGTAACTTTCAAGAAGTGTTTTCTGATTAGTTGCTTTGTTGGAGCAGTGAAAGTTCTTTAGGCTAAGTTTTTGAACTTGAAGCATTTGAAGGTATTTCAAATTAGAGTTAAATGCTTCAGATTTGTAACTGTAAAGTTTGCATAGGTAGAATTTCCATTATGGAATCATTTAATATTTTTATTTATGGAAACTTCCAAAATATCAGCTTCTATCCTGTTACAGGGGAAAAGTGGATGTTTTGATTTCCCACAGGGCAGACATTCAGAATTTCACTCAGCTGGGAGCCTGCAATTGGGCTTCTCAACATCTCTGGCTCCCACGGGATGAAACGGATTATTTGTGAAGGTGTTTGTGCAACCACAGTAGTCCTTTATGATATTTAGATGTTTTCAAACGTTTTTGCTTGACTGTATGAAACTTTAGCTCATTGTATGACAGAGACTATCCCTCCGCTTACATTTGTACGTGGTCATGATTGTACACCATCACCATTCAGCTTATAAATGACAAACTTGGTTGTTTTCATGATCCAGCTTCCCACCTGCCAGTGAATGGATTACAGCCTGGCTTTTAACTACTGCGTTTAATGCTGCTTCATTTTTGTATATGAAATTATTGAGTAATGATCATGTTAATCATAAGTTGTTATGTTGAGAGATGTCTTAATACACAATGGCTATTAAAAAACTAAGCTATTTCGAAGTCATTCCAGTTGACCTGATTGAGCAGTGCCTGTTGCTGCTGCTCAGTGCTTTCAGAAAATAGTTAAAAAACCAAGTTTAGGCTAGTATGGGTTGGTTAGGCTTGAAATAATTTCAATTGTTTTCCCCCTTAATATCTTCCACTGGAAATACAAAGTATGTATATCCTTTTGTCTGACTTACTGGATTTTTTTCACAGTATGTCTGGATTTGGGATGAACAGGAATCAGGCATTTGGAATGAATAACTCCTTATCAAGTAACATTTTTAATGGAACGGGTGAGTTTTACTCTCTTTAATGTTGATCTTAAACTACAGTAGAGATTTGGGTTTTTTTAAGTAAGTCTAATTAAAAGTACTTCGGTTTGTTGGAGTGCAACTTTCTAATAATACTCAGATGTTCCATAGAAGCGCTGCTCCAAGAGCAATGCTAGATAACCGGTACTACTTCATAGCAGTGGATTTTAATACCTTTGAAGACAAAGTGAAAGTAGTTCTGTAGTATATTTGCTGTGTGTCACGTGCCTATGGATTATACTTATTCAGTTAGAAATAACATTAGGTATGTAAAAGCAGTGGGAAAGCATTTTTTAAAAAAATCTCAAACTCCTTTTGAACAGCTAGTTTATCAAGTGATCCTTTCAGTCAGTTGTTTAAGTTGTGATTTTTTTCTGGGAATTACTTCTTCACCTGAATTAAATGAACTAGAGAAGGGAAAATATCTTCCTCCATAAATGATTTAGGTTCATGTGTGCTGATGTTTTAGTATGTGGCTATGTATATGAAGAAACCTGAGGTGCTGGTGATGTCACAGGAATGGAAGGGATTGGACATTCCTTAGGACATTGTGACATTTTTATAGAGCTGCAGCTCTGGCCTCACCTATGTAGCATTTCCTGCTGCAAATCAAAAAGTGTTCCCATGTAACTTGCATTGCATTGGCTTTTCAGCTGCTTCAGCTTTATCTTACCTTCTCTAAGGACAATAGAGATCTTTGCTGCTGCTGCTGCTAATATGGGTTATTCTCTCAAATTTCTTCTTGATAGTTGTTCATATTTAAAACAAATTTTAATACCTATTCTAGAACTGTAATGTTGATAGTGTGCCTGTATTTTACGTGTACAGTCTTTACTTCAAGAGGAGTAGACCTTCCTAAATGCTACTGACTAGCTGTTGTTTGAATGCAAACTTCAAACATACTGATGCTCCTCAGTATAGCCTTGTAACAGAGAGGCTGTAGTTATTTGTAATAATTACAGAATGAGAAAAAAGATCAACTTGAAAGAAAATGTCCTACATTTATACTGCTCATAATGAAGTCTTTTTGAAAAACACATGAGGGAGTTAAAAATACCTGGTTTTATTGTAGATGGAAGTGAAAATGTGACAGGACTGGACCTCTCAGATTTTCCAGCGCTAGCAGACAGAAACAGAAGGGAAGGAAGTGGCAATCCAACTCCATTAATAAACCCTTTAGCTGGAAGGGCACCCTATGGTAAGACCATATTTCTGAAAGCTCTTTGAATGAAATGAAATTTGCTTGATTCACCTTTTGCTGTTCATAAGTTAATAAACAGTCTTCTCAAAAATGCCAAACACGTGAGCTGCTAAGACTCATTTTTAAAAATGAATAATCCATACCTGTGATTGGAGATTCCCTTTTATAAGTGTTACAATTAATTTGTTTTAGTTTTACTGTCAACAGAGATTGTTGGGGTTCTTGGTCTATATGGTATGATTGCTCTGAGGCTGCTCACTCTAGAAATTTCTTAGGTAATAGATGTTTTAATTGATGATATTATTGATAAATTAATGTTTTATTCAAATTGCAAGTATACAAAAGCTGTTGTTGTCTGAGTAGCAAATTGCAGGAATAATATTTTATTAGTAGAGGTCTTACTGTGTAAAAAGTCATAAGCTGTAAACATACTGTAAACTTTTGCTGTTTATTGATAGTATTTGCTGTTGTACTGTTTAGTGTCACCCTTATGATGAACATCAGAGTTCAAAAAATAACCTGTAAGCATCAATTATTATCACTCAGATACCAAGTATGTGTAATATAATTCTTGCTGTACAGGTTAAAAAATAATAAAAGGAAAAACCTTTAGGTGGATACAAATCTTATTATTTGGGTCTTGAAAATATTCAGGTAAGCTTAGTGTGAGGCACAGAACTTTCTTTTTGTTACTGCTTAGTAGATTTTGTAACGCATGTTGCATCAGCTACTGTGAAAAGTTACTTTTATAACAGTAAGTTATTTCTGTGACACTTGTCAAAATTTGAACCAAAAATAACTTAGTATTTTCTAACTATAAAATGCTAGTGTTTTTCAGAGATAGCTCCAACTTTAATTGGACAAAATAGATAACACAATATCAAGAGAAAGTAGCATCAATGATTTGGCATTGCCAGGGCCCTCTGTATAAATAGCTGTGAGAAAGGGTTAAACAAGTTAAGCTGAATTGTTAAACACAGGAAAAAAGTGACTTTCCCAGATAAAGACAGTCAAAACTCACACCAAGCATGAGTGGAGACTTAATACAGCTAAAGGCTTATGTAAAATTTTGTCCAACATAGAATGGCTTGGAAAGAACCTTAAAGACCACCTAGTTACAGCTCTGAAAAAAGACAGTTTGTGAAAAATTGATAGACGATAGGAGGCAGATTCACAAAGATGTACTTCTAGCATGGAGTTTGAATTCAATATTAAATAGCACTGCAGCATAAAAATATCTGTAATTGCTCTTGTGCTTACACCATTTCCCCATTTTGGTGCTAGCATAGCTGTTTGCATGACTGCATGATAAATCACCAAATAAAGTTTTCTGAAGAGCTACCCTGAGCATCTGCTTAGTGCAGCAGATGTGTATGGAGTTAGAAACAATCAAAAAATAAAAATGTGAAGTACACTGGATGTTGTCTTCCAGCAGAAAATGTGGAGAACACTTTTGGTTGTGGACAAGAAAGAGAAGTTTTGAGACAGAGCAGAGACCTACTTTCTTTATGTTTAGTTATTCAGGAAAATTAAACTTCAAATAACTTTTAGATGGAATAAGAATATCCATTAAAGTTAATTCATTATCAATTTTATTTATCCAGAGGAAAAAATTGTAGTAACTCTGGATGAAAAGAATGAACAGCAGAAACAAGATAAACTCAGTGTTGGGGTTTTTTTCTTACATAAAGGAACTTTGATCTCTAATTCCAGAACCCTGAAGAAAGTCAAGTTTTCATCTACTGAGCCACTTTAGTCCTATCCATCTACTAAGAATCTTCAAAAAACCTAAAGGACCTAAACTTCCTTCTGTCTTCTGTTCCTCCAGTGCAGTGTTCTTTGCAACCAAATCACTGTATTATGTCTCAGCAAAGTCTAATCACCCTTGGGTGTCTGGTGTGGTGGCTTGTTTGGTTTGGATTTAACTGGCATTTAAAAATAAGTTCCTGTTCAGTTGTCAGAATCCATGTTCCAATGTGACTGGGCTGCTTTTTTTAAATTAAGGTCAGAGCACTGAGAGTTGCAGGCTAAATGTTTTCAGTTTTCCTACTGAAAGTAGGAGTCATTTTTATGTCACAGGCAAGTATTCCATTGTTTACATGCTCTACCACAAGTTAGCTGGTTGTCCTTTGAGAATACATGCTTCTGAAGAGATTATACAAAAAAAAAAACCCTCTTTGTGCACTTAGGAGACAGAGAAAAAAATGTATTCTGCTTTTAAAAGCAGTACATGCTTCATCAGTGGGTTTACCTAAATACAGCTTTAACAATGCCTGTAAAGATTATTTGATTATTTGGATGTGTGAAGCAGGTGCAATGGATGTGTCTATGAATTTAACCCGGAGTGTTTCTCAGCTCACACTTAAATAAGAGGCTTTGGTCTAATATGTGTGGATGTTTTGAATGAGTATGCTTTGTTTTGCTTTACCTGTTTCTTAAGTCATTGCTGTACAGCTTGCGCGTAATAAAAATGGACATTAAGCAAGATCAGTAGAAGAAAAATTTTTTACTTAGCAGTCATTTAATGTTACTCTTGCTTTCATTTTGATGATAGTTGGAATGGTAACAAAACCAGCAAGTGAGCAGTCCCAGGACTTTTCAATACACAATGAAGATTTTCCAGCATTACCAGGCTCCAGCTACAAAGATCCAACATCGAGTAACGATGACAATAAATCTGTAAGCGAACCTTAAATACTCTCTTATTTTCACTGTTCATACTTCTTTTGATGATTATATTTTAAAATGATCAGTGATTATATTTGTAATAAGAGATTTTCAAATTTACCCCTCTAAATTAGAGATTTTGTATAAGTAGCATTTGAAATTTAACTATGTAAATTGAATTTTTCAGCAAGCTTTTTGGCCCAAACACCCTGTTTGGACATGTCAAAACTTACTTTTGAGAACTGATAATGTTATTTTAAGTTTGCAACTTGTAATTTTTTTTTCTATCAATTGTAGCTCACTTTTGCTACTGATGCCTCTCATCAGTAGTAGTAATGTATACATTATAAGATTTTTCTTCTGAGTTGTCCAGTTCTTTAAAAGTTAGGTGGTACAATGTCACTTTAAGGTAAAATGCTTAATGGGGATGTGGAATCAGAGGAGACAAGCCATTTAATAGAGAGCATTGATGACTATATTGTAGACTAGTGAGGTACATTATATCTTAAGTATTGGTATAATTATTGTGCATTAGATACATAGATTAGAGCATAAGATTATGGGCTTTTCTTTATTGTTGACTCTGAAAGCTTTGAATAAAAAATGCTGTTTTATACAAATGAAAGGTGAACAAAATGTGGATGGCAGAGGACACTTTCCTACAGGATTTGACAAAATGTAGTTTCTGATTGTTTTATTACTTCTAATTGCAAAAAATTTGTTAATGACAGTGGCATAAATACTCATGAATAAGTAGTAGACATGACTACAAACTCATGTAAGATTTGAAAAATGAATTGTTTAAAAAAAAGAGACATGAGGAAGTCTGGCCCCCAAGTGCTGTGGACGGTTTTATCATTAGGAAAACATTCTGATACAGTTAGTACTGTGTACAGTAAGGAGAGAAACAGCTAATGTGATTTGTATAACTGGAGACGTGTTACACGGAATATTAAAGAGTTAGAAATTAGACATATGGCAAATACATTTTGTCACTGTATAGATTCCTGGAGCATAGTCTGTTTTCTTGCCAGATACAGTCTGGCATAGTGTTTCTATCAGACATAGTGTTTACATGTCTTTTCTGATAGCTGGAAATGTACCAGTTGTATGTTGCTTGCACCTGAAATTGGCTTGAGTATTATCTGTTAGTGTGTCATGGAGTGTTATGCAGGAGCAAGACTGTGGTGGGGAAATCATGATGTGCTGAGTTCAAAAAAACCTCTAGTCACAGGCACTTGGGATATCCAGTGTGTATTCCAACTCGAGTGTAAAATAACTCATTCTTTTAAACTGCAAACTTTTAGCCTATTAATAGTAAATCTGTATGACAGGTATACTTTGGAAAATGGTAAATATTACGTAAGGTTTGTCAACAGAACTCAGAGGCTTCAGCTTGATGCCATTTATTGGAGTGACTTGATCTGCTGGCTTAGAGTGCTTGACTGAGAAGATATGGTCAATAAGTATTTCCATTTTGGTTTGTTACCATCATACCAACTCTGCAAATTATTTTTAATAGAATTTGAGTACATCAGGCAAAACATCATCCAGCACAGATGGGCCCAAATTTCCTGGAGATAAAAGTTCAACTACGCAAAACAACAACCAGCAGAAAAAAGGGATCCAGGTGTTACCTGATGGTATGTGTCATTCCACTTTTTCTGCTTTAAGAGTTCTGACAGTCATTTAGATCATCTTGTTGATTTCTCCACTTCTTAAAAAGGAGAAAATTAATTTGTTCTTCTTGCCCAGGTCGGGTTACCAACATTCCTCAAGGGATGGTGACGGACCAGTTTGGAATGATCGGCTTGTTAACATTCATCAGGGCAGCAGAGACAGATCCAGGAATGGTACATCTTGCATTAGGAAGTGATTTAACAACACTAGGTCTCAATCTCAACTCTCCTGAGTAAGTTTCTGGGATTTAATCCTGTCTTCACTTTTGGTTATATTATGCTGTCGTTCATAGTCCGTTCACTTAGTTTGCTTGGCTATCAAACCCGCAGGCTGGTTTGCCAAATAAAATTTGAAAACGTAATGGCAGTAAAATTAAATTTTCATAACAAAGAGAATTGTGCTTCAGGGCAAGCTTTCAATAAAAGTGGCTTTGCTTATTCTCTTAACTTCTTTAGGACTATTTTCAAGGAATTGACAGTATATTGTTTATAAATGTAATGTATACATTCCTTTTCTAATAATAATATTCCTTGGGGATATCTACACTTAACTCCCAGCAGTTTGGGATAAATTAGATTTATATAATGTGTAATGTGTAATGATGTTCAAAATACCTGCAGTGTTAGGCTGCACTGAAGATGAGTTTAAATGAAATTGTAGTTTTACAGTGAACTTCCAGTGACTCAGTTCACCTAAGTGAACTAGTTTAGTCATCTACGTTTGCTATAGAGGCAGTGTGGAGAAAAGTGGTTTGTGACTACTCTACTGGTAGAAGAAGGGTGCCTCTCTTTTTCCACTAGTTACAGTAGGAACTTGGATCAGTTTGGACAAAACTGGTGTCTTTTAGGGGACTGCAGTTGTGAGAAAAAATTAATTTGATTTTTGGTACTTGGACTTCCAGCTGAAACTCTCACACCTTTTTGTTTAATCAGGGATTTATATAGTCTTAGACTTAGAGACAGAGTAGTGTATTTAAGGTTTGCACTTACTATATTAAAAAAACAAAGACCAGATAACACATGCACATAGTTTACATCTTTCATAAATTTATGTGGAGCTGCATGTAGTCAGGGAAGCTTGATGAATGTGAGTATCAAGCACAGGAAAAATGGCTCCTTACTATTCTGGATTTCTTAGCAGCTATGCTGTAAATCACTGTATTTTTAGTATTTAATTACTGTATATAGTGTATTCAGTTTCTTGGATGGAGAGAATAGGGTTAACATTAGAGAGTTCCTGTACTATAAAGCTAGTTTTACTTTGTGCTGCAGAAAAGCTTTTCAAACAGCCCGTGCAAACCTCGGTGTCTGGCCTGCTGTCTTTCCTTATGTTAAATGTTCTTCACTTGCTCTATGGATTGTTGTTTGAGAAAGTAAAACTATGTCACATATGAAAAGGCAATTTTTTCTGCCCTTTGTGGTAGTTTGATTGATATTAAAAATACCTGTGTGACATAAAAACTTAGCACAATGAATGTTCTTTTAGAAACAAAATTTTAGAATTCTGTATATATTGCCTCTAACTCCTATTTTGAAGAAGAGTAAAAATCTTTACTGGTTAGTTTTAAAAAGCAACTTGCCTGTATAAATTCTTCCCCCTCCTTTTAAATCATAGGCTAATAAATCAGAACCCACCAGGCTTGTGACAACTATTCCTAGTTAAATTGAAACCCTGCATAATAACACTGGATACCTGAAAAAGTTTGGGATCTCTGGAACCTAACTTGAAGGAAAGATAGATTTAAAAGAAAATCTTGACCCTGTAGTTTCCCAAGGCAGTTTAAATGCAACCTTGCTCTGCATATTAAAAAGAAAATGAATAAATATAACTACTTTAGGAAAGTTTCCTTCTTTCTTCTCACTCCGGCTAGGGATTTGGTTGTGTGATACAGCTTTTAGGTTTGCAAAATTGATTATGGAGGGTTGGGGTTTTTTTGTTGTTTGGTTTGAAGGTTCATTTTTATAAATTAATGCTTTTCTTTTTTCTTCAGAAATCTTTATCCCAAATTTGCATCCCCGTGGGCATCATCGCCTTGTCGACCTCAAGACATAGGTAAGAGAGAAGTAACTATTAAATTCAATATTAATATTTGCAAATTATATTCATTTACATGTCTTAATAGTTGCATCAATTCCGATTCTTTTTTAGACTTCCATGTTCCATCTGAATACTTAACTAACATTCACATTAGGGATAAGGTGAGTACGTGTGTGTGTGTGTGTGTGTGTGTGTGTGTGCATTTTTTGTTAATTTATGACCAGTAATTTTCTAAATTTTCCTTCAGATAGGTAATATTCAAAATCAGTCCATTTTGTGCATGTCCTCAGTCTTACAGAAGCAGTGTTGTGTTAACAGGTTTACTGGACACATCAAGCACCCATTATATCTTACAAAAAGAGAATGGGCATGCAAAAGAAAGCTGAAAAGCACAGTATGTTTTTAAGAGTTTGCTCTTCATGTAAAGTTGAAGATTTTGTGATATAATTCATATGGCAAATTAAGTGGAGGTTAAGCTTGAGATAAGCTCAGAATTGTGTTCTCATTTAGCTGTTGCATTCCATAGCTACACGAAAAGGGATTTTTTGAGATATATTTTCTTTCAGCCATTTGAAGGGATCATTGAAAAACAGCATCAGAAATTTTAGTAGTGTTACTCAGTAGGGCATGAAGGAGCAAAGACATGCAGAAGTTGGATTTTTGGGGTTTTTAAAATAAAATAAGTAGATGGGAATACACAGATACAGGGAGAAAATTCTGTCTTGCTGGTTTGTTACATCTATATTTTTCTATTGTATCCTTTAACTTGGAGAGGTTAAAAGTGAAGAAAAATCGATTATTTTAATAAGTATTCATCTTGTTGTATTAGAATATCATTTTCAACACACTTAGAGTGGAAGGATGGAAGTTCTGTGTGTATCCTTGTGTTATCTAAGTGGGGTAGTGTGTTTTAAAACATTTATCTATTGTGATTTTTCATCCTCGTTTTCTTCAATCTTTTGCAGCTGGCTGCAATAAAACTTGGCCGATATGGAGAAGATCTCCTGTTTTATCTCTATTACATGAATGGAGGAGATGTATTACAGCTATTAGCAGCAGTAGAGCTGTACGTTCAAACCATTTTGTCAGTCTTATATGAGTTAATCTATTGCAGTACTGAAATGGCAGATGTTAAAAAAGAACAAAAAAACAAACAAAAAAACAGAACACCCAAAAAAGTTAGACATTGAAAGCAAGAAGCTTAGTCAACCTTGAACTGTAAATCTTTTTTTAAAATACCTCCTCCAACCTTGGTGTCATTTTGTAGAGAGTTTTTTGACATTTGTATAGTAGAAATCAAAAGCCCATGTCATGTATTTTGCGTTGTGAAGCACTGTGGAAAAAATGGCAGATGCCAGTCATTGAATGTGAAACTTAACCTGTCATCAACAAAATAAGAACCAGTAAATACGCATAAAAAGAGTTTGTTGTTGGAACCTACCAGGCTTGAAGTTCCTCATGTGTTTTAGTTTGGGGTGTAATTACTGTATAGAAGAAGTATGAAATCACAGGTTTAACCGTGTCGTAGAAATTTTGTTTGGGATTGGAATGCATTGTACAGTTCTGATTGAAACCTTTAAAGTTAGTTATCTGAAATTGACATAATAAACTAAGTATTATTTTTCCTTTCTATTACAAATGAAAGATTTAACCGGGATTGGAGATACCACAAAGAAGAACGAGTATGGATCACCAGGGCACCCGGCATGGAGCCAACAATGAAAACCAATACGTACGAGAGGGGAACATATTACTTCTTTGACTGTCTTAACTGGAGGAAAGTAGCTAAGGTATCTCTTTTCCCTAATGTAGATATTTTAGGTCTGTCAGCCATGTATTTTTACAAAGACAAGAGTTAAAGATTAAAATCTTCACAAAAATCTCAAACTTTTTAATCTTCTGTTATTTAGGTTCATTACCGTAATTTTTAATGTCTGAGGAAAAAGAAAGGGTTGCCTGAAACACTGGCTTCCTTGTGGAAAATAAGGAATTCTCTCTTATTTCCAGTTTTCTTTGGGAGCTGGAAGTTAGACTTCTTTTAGGAGTTTTGTTAGAATTGAGAGCTTTTCTCACAGCATAGAGTTGAAGAATGGAATGCATTATTTGGCGTTTTAGAAGTTGTACTTGCAAACATTTTATTACTCTGCTTTATAAAATTAAATAGGATGCTACCACACCTCACTTAGGAATTTCAAATGGATGTGGGATGGGTACAGGGAATGCTGTTTTGGTATCTGGGTACAATCTGTCCTTAACCATACTTAGGAATTCCATGCTCTGTTGTTTGAAAATCAGAATTCTTTGAAATAAGTAACTTCTAAGGAGGAAGCATTTCCGTGATGCTTGTGTTCTATACTGTGGACCAAGAGGCATTAAAAAAATAAGAATGCTATAGCTTTTTCCCTTCCCAGCTGTCATAATCTATTTGTCCCATTCTGTCCATTAATACTATCAGTAATGTTCTGTGTCAGACCATCTGTAGACACACTATCTTACTCTTCTTTTCTCTAAAAAACAACAGATCAAATCAGATTAGCCTTGAAGCCATGTACTCAAAAGATGTGATTCCAGCATGTTGTAACTATATTTTGTGGTACCACGTGCTTGGGTATTCCATAGAATAAGATGTCTTTTCACCTGCAGTACAACTTACGAATGGTTTGCTGAAAAGGCATTTGATTTCTGTGGGCACATTGTGTCTGTACACTTGGAGATTATGGAACATCATATTAAATAGTTGCATGTCTGTTGATGTGTTCTTAAACACTTATTTTAAAGAGAATGAAGTTCAATATCCTCCTCTGTCTATACACCAGTTTGCCGTGTAGACATTAACTAGACACATGCTATTTTTATTTCCTCCCCCACTCCCTCCACCCAGTAATTTTGCATAGTTTGTGCAAACTCCCCTCAGGAGCTAACATTCCAGTTGGCCTGAAGGATACGGGAGGTTCTTTAGTCCACGTGTGACTCTTTGCTTCTGCTGCCTTTCTGCTGCTGCGGAAAAACCCAAGAATCTCTAACTGACAGTTTTAATGGCAAGCCCTGCTTTTATGGTTTTTCCTAAGTGCAAGGTAATTCCAAAACTTATGAACAGAAGCACCACTCCTCAAGAAGAAAACCCAAACAAAAGGGAAGTTTTTGTTCCTACCTGAATTACTCATTTGCTGCATGGTATGCTGCCTTAGGTTCCTCAAGATGCTGTTTAAAGCTATTTTATTATTGCCTAAGATTATCAGAGGGGAAGTAAATACCTTTTGAAAGGCTGGATTTCTTTTCTGGAGTCCACTGAATGTGTTCCATTTATTTACCAGCAATGAGCCTCATGTAGTTTCACATATCAATGGAATTGTGATTTTAGCTTGTGTGGACAAGTAAGTGGTGCCTGTTGTATAAGGATAGTTACCTCTTCAGTGTCTCCTTTTTTTACCTGTAGTAAATGTTTGCAGCTGCTATTTGATGCTTAGCATTGCTTTTTAAGATAGTGTTGTCTCTATTTGGAATCCTGAGTGCTATTTCTGAAAGTCAGCATCCAGTGCTTGAGTGATGTACGCTTCATCCTCCTGTTAGGCATTCCTGAGATCCTGGAGAGATAGGAACACTGCTGTTCTCTGAATGGTTTTTCACAAGATCTACATAGATTCTCTTGTTTTATTTGCATGCAGAAAGTAATTTCTCTAACATTAAGAAGCAATTGATAGTGAATAAGGAGAGGGATAGTATTTTCTAAAGCTTTGCACTTGCAGTGGTATTGCAACAAGGACTGTGATTATTATATTTATTCCCCCCCCCCAATGTCCATAAGAAGCAATAATATCTTTTCATCTCAGCTTGTGTATTTCAGACACAATAATAATGTAGAAAATGTAACTGGAATAGTATTTTGAAATTTTTATTTAACTTTGAGTAGGCAAATAGAGCACTGATCACAGGAAGCTAGAGAATGATTTGGGGGAAAATAGATGTTTTTGTTGCACGGAAAAGGAGTTGTATACTAGAAATAATTCTGTGACATTTTCACCTTTGATAAATAAATAACTTATGTGCATGTCATGGTAGTGACGTTATGCCGCATTGCATGGTAATGTTGTTACCTCTGGTGTTAATTTCTGGAGTGGACATTTCCTCTGAGGAAGACTAATACAGACTCACCCTAAGAAGAACAGCAGTATTTGATAACACTGTGTTGCTTTGGATGCAAAGAAAAGTATGGCCAAGTAATTTTTTCCTAACAAATGCAGAAGTAATTAATAAATATTTCAAGAAATTAGACTTATAAGGAGCTGGAAAAAGAAGAATTCTGATAAATTTCATTCTCTTATAACTGTTACATTATTAGTGGATGCTGGGAATGTCAGTTCCTTAGAAGGCCATAATAATAATTGCTGCTTAAGTTTCACTGTTTCCTTTTTGAAGCAGGCATACAGGAATACTTACTCATAAACTACTGTATTATATGTGCATATTTAATTATTTTTCAAGGTGCTTTATAAATTCACATCTTGTTCTAGTGTATATGCTCAAATATAGGGCATACTCTAGTGTGTTGTGCTTTGCAGATGTAGTGAATTTGTATTATGAGCTTACATATTTATTGTCCCTATTTTAAATTACACTGCACTTGTTGAAGTATTGCTGCAGTGCAATACAGCAGTTTGCACAACTAAATCTCAAGACCTAGGTTTGTAAAAACATAAACCAGTTGTGATTTAGTAGATTTAGTGTTCTGGATTGGTTTTAATAAGCGTAAAGAAAGCTGAATTAACTTCTTTCAAGAACAATCAAATAATATATTTATCTTTTTTTTATTATTAAACTGTAGGCTCTAGTTTTATATTCTTAATAGATAATAGACTGAAGAACGAAATTCAGCAAAGTAGCTGAGTAATGAGAATACCTAAACCATTAGAAAATAAAACCAAATTGATTCTGCTTTGACACATGGTAGTAAAAAGTGAAAAAAAAAAAGAATTATGAACTTCACCTTAAATGCAAAGTAAAAGGCAGAAAAATTCTGATTACAGATGTTTGTTACAGGTTTTTCATCATAGGGCATTTGGAAATTATGCTGAGGTTGAAGACACTGATTTTTTTTTCACTGAGGTTTTTGCTATAGTTTGCTGCTGTTGAGGAAACGGAGAGGAAGGGAAGTTATTCTGATGCCAGAGTGCTTTTAGAATTGCACATATACTGAAATCCTGACTTAAGCTGTCTGAAGAAAGCTGCTTGAATTTCTCCTCCTTACTTTTCATTAAGGAGAATTAATTTAAGTACAAGATTATGAAACCTTTTTACATTAATGTTATAGTTCTAAAACACGGAATTCTTTATGGGAGAGAAAATTAAATTTTTAGATGTTTATTTGCTTGTCAGGGTTGCTGTCTAGATGAAATTACTCCCTGTCCTATCAAAGTCAGTATTAGTTGAAATAGTTTCATAGTTACTAGAAAGTTAAATTTATTATTCCAGTAAAGATGTGGAATAGTATTTCAGCTCAGGCCCTAAAGTGGGTCTTTGCATCCATCTTTAAGTCAGTATAAATGCTACTTTTAAATTCCATTTGGAATTTTTTAAGCTAGCCATGGGAGTTCTACCCTCTCCTCACATAGACAATCCAGAATATTTTGTCTTCAGGGTACTACCTATTCTGCTAACTTTTTTCTTCAGTTTTACTCAGTAACTGTGATGGATCATCCTAAGCAATCCTCTCCTGCCTTAAGTCCATGCCTGTTACTGTTTGTACATGTACAGACTGATGTAACATTGCTATCAAAGCAAGTTTACAGGGTAACATGAGAAGTGATGATTTTTTTTGCATGAAACTATTTTAGTACCACATATGCTCTAGGTTTTCACATACATTAATTATTCCTTATTCCTGGTTAATAAAGAGTATTTAAGTTTTAATTATTACCTCTGTGTGGAAAAGAAAGCAATTTGACATATTTATCAATGGATAAATGGAATTTTATTTATATCTGTTTATGTTAAATAATATCGCTGCTGCTGTTGGTATCCTAAACCAGAGTGGCAAAAGCAAAAACATAAAGTATACCTGTAATGTAAGTATTTTCCCCTGTGTAATTGATAATTGGGTTTTAGTTTTCAGAAATACTGGTCAATTAATTTTTTCAGGTATTGTCAGATAGAACTTCAGGTGTTCTTAAATGCTACTGAATATTGAATGTGAGCTTTACTGACACTGGGGTGCAAATCAAAAAGGCTGTTTTAAGCCTGTTTATCTTAGCAGTCAATGACAGGTTGAAGTATGAACTCACATACTTCTAGAGAAAATTTGATAGGGAAACATACTCCTTCTGAAGGAGGGAATTGCAGTTTGTGGGACACAAAGAATTGCTCAGCTCTCTGAGCATTTATTCTAGACACGTTGTTTGCAGCTCCCACTGCCAGTAGAGGCTCACAACCTTAAGTTTGGAAAACACTTTTTTAGGATACTGATACTGTCTGGTTTCTGACACTTACTGTATCTTACCAGTTTAATTAGCAGTTTGCCATGGGTAATTTTGAAGGTGTTTCAGAGCTTGCGGAAGTTCAGTTAACTGAAGCTGACCATAGATTGATAGTATCTGCAAGGCCCTTCCATGATTACGTGCAAGATGACAGCCATGAAAGGCAGAGAAAGCTTGAGTGGTATCTTTTCTATTAAAAAATGACTGCAGAATTACTGGAGATCATAGAATCTTAGAATGGTTTGGGATGGAAGAAACCTTAAATACCATCTAGTTCAACCCCCATACCATGGAGAAGAACACCTTTCACTAGACCAGGCTGCCTTAAAGCCCCATCCAACCTGGTCTTAAACACTTCCAGGGATGGCGTAGCCACAATTTCTCATGGTATCCTGTTCCAGTGCCTTGCCCCCCTCATAGTATGGAATTTATTTCTAATACCCAATCTAAATGCTGCCCTTCTTCAACTTAAAGCCGCTCCCTCTTGTCCTATCACTACATGACCTTGCAAAAAGTCCCTCAGGAGCAGCATCTCTTCAGTCTCAGCATGTGTGTATCTGCACAAAAAGAGAACATACACCAACTGGCATACAGTTTTTATTAGGAATGCCAGAAGCAATTCACATGCGTATATATGACCTAAAAAAGCCCAAACAAACACACCACCTAAATAAATAAATAAGGCCTCAAAACACAACCAAATTAAAAAAAAAAAACCAAAAAAAAAAAACAAAACAAACAAAAAACTGAAAAAATCTTTGGTTGGAGTAGAGAGCCGGGAACTAGAAGAGAAGCAGATGTGCAGCATTTCAGTGCAGATGACTGTAACCTCATAGGTTTTGCTAAGGTTTTCCAGTTTTAGGGACAGTATTCCCAGGGGAGTACAGAATGCTTCAGGTTTTCCACTACTTTGTTTTCTTACCATGCTTAATGTTCTTTCTATGCTAAGTGGACCTTGTTTTGCTTTGAAAGAAGAAAGGTCTGAGAGTTGGATTTCCTAGATTTTATTTCTGTTCTTGCACTAATTTAGTACAGATTTACATGTACTGAAATTTATACTGTTTAATCACTTTTGAGAGGGTTCTAAAATAATCTCTTAATTACTCTTGTGTTTTCATCTCTTTGTGAGAATAGTGGGCTAAGTTTGCTTTGCAGATCCAGATGATGTTCTGCTGAGGTTCTCCACCAAGTCAGATGAAATAAATTACTATGCATGTCCAAATTTGTTGAATTACCAAGGAGTACCCCTAAAAAAACTTCTGCTTACCCTGTTTCTTGAATGAAGATAAAATAGGGACAATATACAGTTAAACCGTTGAAAGGTTCTGAAAAATATAAGATTTCAGGTTTGGTGGTTCTAGGGATGAAATATGAGTATGAAATGTGGGGGGATATTTCAATAAATTTTGGCTTAAGTGGGTCTTAGTACTTTATACCTGGATATTTTCACAGAATCATTTAGGTTAGAAAAGACCTCTAAGATCAAATCCAGCCTTTGTCTGATCACCACCATGTCAAACAGACCTTCGCACTATGTCCAGTTGTTTCTTGAACAATGTCCCTGATGTCCAGCTTGAACCTCCCCTGGTGCATCATGAAGCTATTTGGTCTGGTAGTGTAACACAAAAATATTCCCAAACTGTAGTTCATCCAGAATAAGCCTCTATACTCCTGACATGTTGAAAGACAGCTTTTGTTTATAATTCAGCTCATGCTATGATTGTGTATTTGAGTTTTGTGTATGTGCATATATGAAATTGTTTGAGATTATAACAAGGGTTCTGAGGGTCATGTAGCATTCAAAAGAATAGAAGAGCCTATGTGTTGTCTGTGTAATGGCTTAGGATTGTTGTAATTGACTACTTTTTTCTCCTTAAAATATGGAATTCAAGATGTCAAAGTCATGTGGTTTTGCGTTAGGATAAGCTAGTAATTGATCTCTGCATTTGTGCTTTTCAAGTATGGTTGGTAGACCAGGTCTTGACAGGTAAATGATACATTGTTTTATTTGGGTTTGTCTTTTTTTTTTTTCTTTTTGAACTGTAGGAGTTCCATCTGGAATATGACAAATTAGAAGAAAGGCCTCATCTGCCATCAACCTTCAACTACAACCCTGCTCAGCAAGCCTTCTAAAGACTTCCCTTTTCTTGGGGTATGGCTGTCTCAGCACAATACTCAACATAACTGCAGAACTGATGTGGCTCAGGCATCCTGGTTTTAATTCCTTGAGGATCTGGCAATTGGCTCATGCGAAGGGTCACCATTTGAGGTCCTGCCTTACTAATTATGTGCTGCCCAACAACTAAATTTGTAATCGTTTTTCTTTAGTTTGAGCAGGGTCTGAATTTTTGTTTTTGTTTTCTTTTTTTGCCAGCAGACAAGCTTGGGTCTGTAAAGACAAGCGAGTACACTGACAAAAGTTTACCACTTAGTTTTCCAAAATGTAAAAACAAAAAAAAAGAAAAAAGACAAAAAATTAGACAACAAAATTTGCATTGTTCATTGTAGCACTATTGGTAATAAAAAATGTTTGTGCATTTTTATGTGAAGATCCTTCTCGTATTTCATTTGGAAAGATGAGCAAGGTTTGCTTCCTTCATTTTACTTCCCCTTCTGTCTTTGAAAGGCAGTTTTCGCCAAGCTTAATGCAAGAATATCTGACTGTTTAGAAGAAAGATATTGCCACAGTCTCTGGTTAGTTTCCAGAGTTGTGTATTACTGAGCTTCATCTTTCCAGAATGAGCAAAACACTGTCCAGTCTTTGTTACGATTTTGTAATAAATGTGTACATTTTTTTTAAATTTTTGGACATCACATGAATAAAGGTATGTATGTACGAATGTGTATATATTATATATATGACATCTATTTTGGAAAATGTTTGCCCTGCTGTACCTCATTTTTAGGAGGTGTGCATGGATGCAATATATGAAAACGGGACATTCTGGAACTGCTGGTCAGGGGACTACTTTGTCGCCCTGTGCACTAAAGGGCCAGATTTTCAGCAGCCAAGGACATC
Source organism: Certhia americana (assembly GCA_018697195.1). Classification (NCBI taxonomy): domain Eukaryota; kingdom Metazoa; phylum Chordata; class Aves; order Passeriformes; family Certhiidae; genus Certhia; species Certhia americana. The sequence continues at coordinate 33,329,569 of CM031879.1, forward strand.
CATACCCAAGTGAATGTGATGGGACTTAAAGAAGTGAACTGAGACAATTCACTCTGGCTGTTTGAACAGCAGCGTTTCATAGGAAGAGAAAAAAAAAAAAGATCAATCTTGTATTTTCTGACCACATAAAGGCTTCTTCTCTTTGTAATAAAGTAGAAAAGCTCTCCTCACTGCAGTGTTGACTTTGATTTGAGATTGTGAAATTATTTCTTCAACAATGAAAAATGGAAAAAAATTTGAAGTATTAAAACTATCAAGCTGTACAGTGGTTAAGACACTTGAAGAGTCTTTTTGCTGCTGACAAGTAAATTTATGAGAATTTCATATTCTTTTCCACAGTAAAGTTTCCACGGCCAAAAACTTTGGTTAACCTTGGTTTTAGATCCCCTCTCTCTATATAATGGCAAATAATTTTTAGAAAGATGGGTGGGTGCTATGTCAAATGATAGAAAGATGCTGCAAGAATTCGTCACTTGGGAGAAGCTTGGGTTAGAACTGATGACAGCTTAGTTCCATGGTGATGTTTTCCCACTTAAAACAGAAATACATTTCATCCGGAGATCACTAGTGCTTGAATTTCCAGATGCAAATAAACATGAATATAGACTGGTTTTGAAAACTGTAACTGTTCTGAGTGGAAAAAGAAAAACCTGAACTGGTGGGATGGTTTTCTGTTTCTAGATGTGGTTGCCACTTCTCATTGAGTTGCCTCTGGTGATGCAGATCATTGAAAAATACCTGAAATTACCAAAGCAAGAAAAGACATGTTAGTGAATCCTGGGATTTTTTTTTTTTTTCCATTTTGACCCATTTTTCTGTGTAGTGCAAAAGCAGCTTGTTTGCATGTATTGAATTATGCTTGGAAATTGGACCATTAGTGGCCTTGCTGTGGTTCTGTATCAGGTGTATGGCAACTTTTAAATTCTGAATTTTTTAAGATATCTATTTTAAGATGGTAAATATAAAAATATAAGCCTGTTGATTATATTTTTTTTCTATTATTAAAGCAAAGTTTTCCCAGCTTGGAAGAAGAGAATGGTTGTAATCCATATAAATAACACAGCTGAAAAAGATGGTGGCTTTTCCTTTCTCTTAAACTAGAGCAGATTCAAACTTATATTGATTATCCAAACATAAATTCATAAACTTTCAGAACGATTGTTTTCCAAAAGCATCTTGTTCCCTCAACAATTAATGTTAAATTTTTTTTACTGTCAGAGGTTCACTATAACTTTTTTTTACTTCGTAAGGATTCCTGAGGTGACATTTCCTTCTTCAAATGAAATGTAGTTATTTCTCATGTTCATGGAAATTAAAAACATATGGTAACGGGAGCAAGATCAATTACATTAAAATGCTAAATACCTATGACACTTTAAAAACAATTAAGCTAAAATTGGGAGCCTAAGTTCTCCCAAAAAATACTTGATGATGCAGTTGTATTCAGCTGCCCAGTCTTTCAAAACTCTGAAATGCCTGATTTTGGGAAACTTCTCTCCTGTGGGCACAGAACTGGTGCATGGAACTTTGCTCCTTCCAGGTGGGAGAACAGTCTGGCTCTCGTGTATCAATTAAATAAGCATATATAGAGACTTTAAAATCTGTGACTTAATTTCATTTTACACTCTGGGTTGAAGCAAGAGAAACAGATAAAAACAGAAAACAAGGTGTAAGATTGAAACCACTTCTTAGCTGATAACATACTAACTTTAAAAATTAGGTAAAAGAACATGCTGCTTTTTTTACTGAAAGGATCAAAACCTCAGCCCTCATTTACGTGCTTGTGGCAAATGGCTGACTGAAATGTCCTGCAGATTTTCAGACGGACAGTTAAGGTCTGAGGCTTATTTAATACGCTTTTACATTCCACTAACACTATAAATAGGGAGATACTAGAATGCTGTTTTTAAAGTACATTTATTTGAGGTGGGTGTTTCTCCCCATAACTAGTTTTGTACAACAATGTGCAAGGTAAGTTCTGAGTAGAAAACCCAGCGTTCTTGGAAAGAAGTAGAAGTATTCCTATTTCTAGCCTGTCCAACATGCTTTCATAGTCCTTGTTGCATATTGTTTACAAATCTTTATTGAAGAGTTAGCTCCACTTTCTCTGCAAATCCACTGCCTTCAGCTTCCAGGGTTAACGTAAGTTTCACTGATCTGATCACACCTGGTATTGCAGATAACACTTACTATTTTAACAATTGTTACTCAAACCACCCTACTTGTGGAAAAATCAAGGGTACCAGAGAGTCATGGAGGAAGGGGTTAAAGATGCTCCAGTGGGGTGTTTAAAAATGAACAAACAAAAAAACCACCCAGCACTCAGTCTCCTCCACCTTAGTGCCTGGTGCCACAAATACAAAAGCACATGAGAACCTTCATAGGCTTGATTAATCTAATTGAAGACCCAAATAATCCAGGGACGCCTCCAAATACTCACATGGGTAAAAATATTTTTCATGTGATTGTGACCTTCAGTGAAGTGTCAAGTGCAGCTGTGTCAGGGTTTGCAACTGACTGCCCCGCTCCCTCATGGCTTTGACATTTCTGCACTACGAAGATGTATGATCATATCACTTGGCTGCATGGCATGCCTGAAATCCTCTCTGTCCCCAAGCCAGTACTTCTTGTACTTGTCTGTTTCTGTTTTACGGTTTCCATGAAAAAAAGGGAGAATGTACCCAAGTAAGAACTTGTGTATTGTAGTCAGATGCAGAGTCTTGAGGGACTGTTCCTGTTGACCATGGAGAGACCAGAAACAGTCTTTGGCATGACTTAGGCAGTTTGGGGTAACAGGTCTGTGGGGCCATCAGCTTGGTCCTGAGTTGCTCCTAGGTGTCCATGGCTGTCCCAGTCTTCTAAATAATACTGGTTAAAGTTACTAATCACCTGAAAGAAACTTCACACACATACACACACGCATAAACAGTTCCTGGTAACTTCAATTGAAAATACTTCCATGGATGGACATTGAATGAAACCGACAGGAAAAATGGATTGCTATCTGTCACACTCAAGAAAAGCCTCTAAATGCATGGCTGCCATCCTACGCATGGGATAGCTAGACAGTGCTTTTGGTTTAAGATCCTAAATATAACAATTGCTATTAAAGCCAAATTTTGGAGTGTGCTTAGTTTCCAATACCTTTTCATTGTGTCCCTCAAAATTTGCTGCTGCCCAAAATTAATGGTAGTAAAAGTTGAATTCTGGTAATGCAGATTGGACTAAGAAGTTAGTCTGGATTGAAAATGGATGCTTTATTTTCATATATAGTTTGTCTATTAAGTTCTTGTTTCTCTATAATAAGCATACGTGCTCTTATTTCCATGAATCTGAAAGTTTCCAGTACATTAAAAAGACCTGAGCAAATGCAGCTGGATAACTTATTTTGAAATTTAATCATTTCAGTAGCTTTACCACTTAAAACCACTTTACTGTTAGAGGTAAACTTTATTTTTCTTGAAAGTAATGTTAAAGCACATTGAACAGTAGTTTTGACTGTTACTGATTCAGCTCACTTCTGGATTAGCAATGCTAACCAAGTTTTAGTATTATTTTTATAGGGTTCAGTTTCTCATTTGCATTTCATATTGTCTTCTTGGTATTAATGAGTATATATATGTGGGTATATGTGAGGTTTTTCCTGATGAACTACCAAAATATTTTTCTGTAAAATCACCTTTTTAAACTCCCTCTGGTTTAGCAAACAATCCAGTGAAGCTGCCAGTTTTCATGATTAGACCATCCTGCATCAGCTGTAAACAGTCCTGATGAGGAACGAAAGGAAGGCAGGTGTCCCCTAGCTGCTCTGGTGCACATTGTTGAACCTCTGTGGAAACTCTTCAGTGTTCCCTAAACTCTTATTCTCTACTAGAGGGTTGGTTTAGTAGTTCCAGAGATCTCTTTTCCCTTGGAAGGTCAGTTTACTTTCTGGTGGACATCACAGTATTGGTTTTAAAAAGGCATTCTGTTGTTTATATATAGACATTTGCTTTTGGAAAAGGCAGCTCATTACTGGCACTTCATGGAAGAGGTGCAGTCAGCATCCCAAGGACCAGCACTAAGCACTAAGTGCAAGGAAACAGGGAGGTGTGAGCCCAGTCCTGATGAGCAGCCTGTGTGGGTGTGGTGGCAGAGCTGTGCCGTGGCTGCCCAGCCTCCAGGTACCTGACCAAGGCAGAGGTGGGTCAGCTACATTTGGCCACAGGTAAGGCTGTCCCTTGGCTGTGGGTCAAGGAAGGGCCCAAAAGAGCAGGCAGCTCTTTTCCTGCTGTTAAGATTTTTCATACAGAGACATTGAACTTCCTATGCCAGCTTTCTTAGCCCTGGTGGCTCCTGGTGCAGCCTGTGGTCCTGGAGCCAGCATCCCCACTCCTGCCCTCAGGGTAACAGGCCCCCTTTACTCTGCTACAATGATCAGTCATAGATGATCATTTTTCACTTCAATTGATCCAAATGTACTTTGAGTCTTGACTGAGTCATTTGTGCAGAAGTTCAAAATCTGTGAGATCACCTGGTGAATGCTAAGGACCATTCCCAGTTAAAATACAGCTTCAGCATCTCCCCAGCTGTGGATGATGTAGGGATTGAATGCACACAGAAGGACTAACTCAAGGTTGCTTTGTCACCCAGTGAGCTGTTGCCTTAATTTCCATCCAACAGCATTTTATGTACAATGGATTGCAGGGAGTTGAACCAAGTATGAAAGGCTCGATGTTCAGGAGGTAAGACAGAAAGACGCTACAGCTTGCACTGAGGAAGCAGAGCTGGAGCTTCCCTTTCAGGTGGTAAGTGACCAATCAACCTGATTGTAATTTTATTTTTTATATTACGAAAAATCTATGCAACAAGCCTCCACCGTTAGTGACTGCTGTCACCGCAAGTGCTGGCAGCAAAACCTGATGATGGGAATGGATGAATAAAGCCAAGGACTTAGCAAGATGAGTTCAGTTGCTAGTATAAACACCTATGGCAGGTTTAAGTAAAAAAATCATACTCTTGGGCTCAGAGCTGGTATACTTGTTCAGAAACCCTTTGATAATCAGGGCAGGCTACTGCAAAGCAGCTGGCCTGAGAGGAGTGTGGCAGTGCACTTGTGCGAGCAAGGACAGTATTTACATCCACCTATATTCATGGCATGGTGTGGACTCAATAGCCTTCTTGCCAAATCTTGCTCAATAGTCCATTTGGAGGACCTATGTATCAGCTTCATTTATAAATTTTGACATTGCACTCTGCAGCGAGAAAGCGATTGAAAAAGGAAAATGCTATTTCCTGAGCTTTTTCTGTTTCTGTTTCTATACCTTCTTGTCTGCTGTGTCATCAAGTTCAGCTGTCAGCTCTGAGGCTCACATTTTGTTCTACCTAATTGCTTGTGATAAAGATGACAGAATACAAATATAAGTATTGCTTATGGTACTTTGGCACTGAAGAGCTGCTTGTGTTGCCACAGTGGGAAATGCTGGGTAATAACCAAACTTTATTTGCCAAATAAATGTATTTTCTTGAATCAGCTGCTTTTCTTGCAAACCTGCTTGGAAGAGAGCACTTCTTAGGGTGAACCTGAAAGGTCAATACCTTCAAAGGTCAATACTTTCCTGTTCAAAGCAATTCCTGTGTGTGATAGCTATCATCTTGCTTATCTGTTATCTCTGTCCCTGCTGTGCAAATGCTGGTTTGGGGGCTAGCCAGAACACTTTACCCTGCATCCCAAAAAAGTTAACATTTGGCCAATTCCTATTATGTCCCTTCTCAATTAATAAGGTGAAAATAAAAGCTGCCTTCTCACTTGTAGATATTTGATTTCTTTAATTTCAGATCAGTTTCCTCCTCCATGCATGGAGACTTTGCAGACTCGGATGCGTAGGGGTACTAAACAGGGCTTTACACAAGATCTTCAGGATTTAAGCAAACCGTTGGTGAGATGTTGCCTTAGAGGGAAACCACAATACACCCAAAGGACCCCACCCACCCTCTTCTAGATATTGTACATTGCATGATGGTACCCAGTATTAATCCGGACTAGCCCTCCGCACAGCAAATCTCCAGTGTCAGATAATCCCGATGCAAGCTGTCCCTTTCCACCCCCGGAGGGCTTGAATTAGGTTAGACGGAATTAAATTTGCATTTTATTTATTTATCTTTTTTTTTTTTTTTTTTTTTTTTTTTTTTTTTCGTGCTGGTTACACGCACAGTCAGCCTCGGAGGAGGCGGGGAGGGAGGCGGGGAGCGGCGGGAGCTTTAGCCGATGGCAGTGGGTGATGCCCGGCGGCGGATGCCAGCGGCAGCCGGGCGATGGCGAGGACCCGGGCAGCTTACGAGTACACGGAGGCGGAGGACAAGAGCATGCGGCTGGGTTTCCTCCTCATCGCCGCCGGCTTGCTTTCCCTCTTGGGTTTGGGCTGCTGCTGGCTTCGCCCGGCGCTGCAGGAGCGGGGCGGCGGCGGCTCCGCCAACTGCACGGTGCTGGCGGTGCGGCAGCTGGGGGAGCGCTTCGCCTGCACCTTCTCCTGCGGGGCCGCCTGCCGCGGCACCGCCCGCTACCCCTGCCTCCAGGTCCTGGTCCGCACCTCCCGCTCCTCCGCACCCGCCCTGCTCCATGAGGACGAACGGCAGCTGCGCACCAACCCCAAGGTGAGACCCGCGGCCGCCCTCCTCTCCCGAAATGCGGGGCGGTGACCCCGCAGCGGCCGTCGGGGCCCCTTCAGCGCTCCCGGCGCCCGCCCTCTGCTCGGCGCGGGGTTCTCTTTTGGGAGGTGGGGGGTGGTGAGTGAGGTGAGAGAGCATCCGTCCGAAATGCCGCTCTGCTTGTTGCTCAACAAAACATACGATATCCTTACAGTGTATATCTATAAACATGCCATACACTGTACATCAATATTTATATGTTGTATATATATAATCTCAGGGAAGGTCGAGGCTCGATACTAGGAAAAGATTCTTCATCCAGAGGATGAAGGAACAGGCTCCACAGGGAAGTGGTCACAGCACCAAAGCTGACAGAGTTCATTCAAGAAGTATTCGCTCTCAAACACATGGCGTGACTCTTGGGGCTGTCCTGTGCAGGGCCAGGAGTTGGTCTTGATGATCCCAGTGGGTGTCTTCCAATTCGGGATATTTTGTGATTCTCTATAGCATAGTATAACATACTGTGTGTAATGTATAATGTACTATATAGTATATTACACTCTACTATATACTATACTTATTATGATACATGCACACACACGGATACGCACGGACACACTCTCTCACACTCCTTCGCCGCCAGCCCCATTCCCAGTCCGTCCCGCCCAGGGACGACAGCGCAGGGACGGCAGCGGAGGAAGTCCTTAAATACTGTGCCGTGCCCCTGCCCGCCCTGCCGGAGCCCCGGGACGCCGGTGGGGAGGAGAGGAGGAATTCCTGCTGCTCTGTCTGCTCGGGCAGTGCCCGGTGCCGCTGCCTTGTGCGCCCCGCAGGGTGGGTGGGGGACTTGCCAGCGCCTGCCGCTCCCCAAAGCGCACGGAAAAATGTTAACGGAGCTGCCGCTGGAGGGGTGCTGGGGAAGGGGCTGCACCAAAGCAGAAGTTTACTCCGTGCTGTTTTGATTCTTAAACTCCTCCATCACCCACAAGAAAAAGGACCAAATGAAGAATTCCTGAAAGTTGCATCTTCCAGCAAACTGGGGAAGTCTGAAGGCAATGTGTGACTTGTGCTTTCTCTTTCTTTAAAGGCAGTCGTTCTGCCTTCTCCTTTTTCTTTTAATGTTGTGTAAAGATGGCCTCGACATCACGCATCTGAGCGGAGATCTTATTAAATAGTTTGAAGAAAAAAAAAATTGTGTCAGAATCCTCCTGCTCCTGAAAGAACTTGAAATTGGAAGTGTACTGGAGAAGGTAATTTCAGCTCTTTGTGACAGAGATGTGGATGTGACATAGTGCCAAGGGCCATGCTAAGCGTGATGCAGGAGTGTTTGCAGGGGTTGGGAAGCATTTGTGGGTGTCCAGTTGGAATGTACAGCTTCACATCTCCTCAGTCGTAGCTACGCTGGTGTGCTCCGTCCCTTGGAAGACAGGTTAAGTTTCACACTCAAGGGTTTGAGGGTTGCTTTTTTCCACTTGCCAGCTTGGAAGGGTGGTCGGGGTAAAAATCAAGAGTAAGTAGCAGGATGGTAAATCTGACAGGATTTGGATTAAACTGCTGGCACTGTGCAGAAGTGATGAGTGATTGAAGCTGCAGTGCTGGGTGGAGCCTGATCATAAAGCAGATGAAATGCTGGCCCATGAGGGAGCATTGCAAATCTTTTCCTGGGAGTGCTGCTGCCAGGCTCCCTGTGGAGAGGGCTGTGGTGGCAGAAGTGTGCCGGGAGTGCCCTAGCTGTCCGAGCTGCAGGCCTTCTCTAAACATCTTTCCATTTTCAGGTGGGCAGGGGGGACTTGGTAAAATGCAGGTGAAAAGTCACCCTTTTGATATGGGGTGAAGTTGACATGGCTCTGCAGAGGGTGCAGCATGGCTCTCCCCTAGCACGACCCTCTGGCTCTGTTGTGGCCATCTCCAGCAGGGATGGGAGCTGGAAGGTGGAAGATGGGAGGTGAGTTCCCACCAGAATGGCTGGGCTCAGCAACCCTGGCAGCATCCGCAGATTCAGCAGGGGCTTTCAGATTGGACTGCCACCACAATACCTTTCTGAGTTGTCCAAGTGTTTTGTTTTGGTTTGGTTTTGCTTCTTGACCCTATTTTCTTCTGCCTCTCTGGTAGTGTGGTGGGAAGAGGATTGCACCTGCCCATGGGCTGAATTGCAATTGCAGGGAGTTACTCTGAGCTTCAGAAGTAATGCTGTAATGTCACTCAAAAAATTATTTTTATTTATCAATTAATTTTATGTTAACTCTTAAAAAGAACACAGGGCTGTTGGCAGTGTGGGGTATATTCCTGCTTTTACAAATATAATCTGTTTTCTTTGCCTTCCACCTTGCATCTCTAGGTGTAGGCTGTTTACCCTGGGATATTGATTGCTAAGAACTAAATCTGATTTACCAGATGCAAGCAAGCAGAAAGGATGCATTTTTTGATGTAACTGTATTTTTTTGTAGTAATTGAATTTAGCTCAGTGGAAAACTATGTAGAAAAAAAATGGTCTAATTATATTCCCTAATTTCAGAAGCTTAAGTAAAACAAATGCAAATAAGAAGAAAAGTTGGTTAGGTCTCATCAGGAAAACATACCTTTCTAAGGGACTGAAGTTTGCTTTGGTTTTCCCTTTTTCCCCCCAGTTCAACATCTGTGGAGCCAAACAGTTATACTCTCCTTTAATTTTTGATTTAAAGCCTCTTTGTCTTTAAAAGCTTTCAGGATTTTATGATGAAATACATTAGTTAGAGCCACAGAGTAAGAATCTGCTGGATTTAAGGCTCTGGATCCCATACGTATTCATGAGCAAACACTTAGAGAGCTGATTAACCCTTCCTGTTTCCATCACATTTCTGCACTATGCTTCCTTAGACATACATACTACAAGTTAAACAGTTCCCACAAGCTGGAAGGAACAAAAAAGACCGATATTACTTTGAACAGTTTTTGAATTTTACTTTCTGCTTAGCTGCTTCTCTTTGTAGGTTAGCAATTTTCCTCTGTAAATCAATAGTGTGGAAAAGGCATAATTCAGGCTCTTTACACCACACAACAGTACTAAATCAGTTGGCAGCTTCACTCCCCCCAAAAATCCCCAGTGCATTTGATTAAAAAACCTTCCACTTTCAGTAGCAGAGTGGGCTGACATATAAACATATCACAGATAATGTATTTGTCTGTTCTAGTGAGGAAAAACTTTTTTCTAGATGCAGGAAAAGAATTTCTTCTCTTGCTTTCTAAGATAATCACATCATTGTACAGCCCAGGATTCATTTTAGCTCTTAAAAGATTATATAACTGGGGCAGAGTTAATCCAGGAATGTATATATAAAGCACCGGACACGATTACATTTGTGTTCAGTCTGAGTGATCCGTGGATTTCTCTCTTTTTCTTTTTTTTTTTCTTTTTTTTCTTTTTTTTTTGATTGCTGTCTCAGAGGAAGAAATTTATTGGAGTGACAGTAGCCTTTCTTCAGCTGTCTTGATAGCAATAATAATCTCTGAGATAAGGCTAAGCAGGATTAATTCCAAAGTCAATTTGTCTCTATCACTCTCCAGCCATTGGGTACGTTGGTGGCGTGTACAGCCAGCACAGGGGCCAGGCCATAGCTCTGCCTGGAGAAAAGGACAGGGACTATGTCAGCTGCTATAAGGTCTGCCTTCTGGCTTTTTAGACACTTCCCTCTCTACATCTGCAGTTAAGAACAGAGTTGGAAGAAGTTGCCCCCTGTTTTGCCAAAGAAACTTTTAGGGGAATGACTGGTAAGATAGATGTTAGCAGCTGTGCAGCAGGGCCTGGTTCTCCCCATCCTTGTCCCTGGGCAAAGGAACAACTGCCCCTTATCTGCACTCCACACCTGCCCGTGCTTCTGTCATGCATCTCTGTGTAAAGGCTCTACCTCACAAGATGATGTGCAGTCAGCTCTTCTGTGCACTTGTAAATAAAACTGGGCTTAGCTTTTGGACTTTCTTAAATATGACCCATGGCAGAGGAGGTTTCATAACAAAATATAATTTCACAATAATTTTGTGAGAGTCTGGTGTCTCTGGTGAAGCATTCTGACCTGTGACAGGCAAACTATGCAGATGCTGCCCAGCAATTCCTCTGGAAGTGGGCCCAGGGGCTGTGGATAAGCCCTACCACCCATTTGTCTCACCTCGTGCACCACTCCCTGCCTCAAGCCCCTGTGAGGAGTCATGGGTTTGATCTCTCCCAGTGTGTTGTGCTGATGATCATCACTGTTGGTTGCAGGTGACAACCAGGCACGGTGCTCTGCTCCAATTCCCTCAGGACACTCAGCTGAGAGGAGACAGGTTTTTTTTGTACTAATGGAGCAAGTCCACCTGCTCATGTCCTGCCCCAGTGGGATGGTTCAGCAGCACTTCCTTCCATGCCATGAAGGTAACCCAGCAGTGAAAGGACACACACACAAAGTTAGGAGAAGCTCATATATTGCTTGGTGTGCTGGGCTGACTCTTGGCTGGGCTTCAGGTTCCCACCCAAGCTGCTGTATCACTCCTCAGGGGGACAGGGGAGAAAAAATATAACAAAGGCTTGTGGGTTGAGATAAGGACAGGGAGAGATCACTCAGCCTTTATTGTAATGGGAAAAAATGGACTTGACTCAGGAAAATTAATCTGCTTTATTGCCAATGAAATCAGAGAAGGATACTGCATAAATAAAATCAAATATAAAAATGCCTTTCCTCTACCCATCTGTTCTTCCTGAGCTTAACTTCACTCCTGATCTTCTTTACCTCCTCCTTCTCACTGGCACAGAGGGACAGGGAATATGGGCTGTGGTCAGTCCATCACACATTTGCACTCCTCCCTCTTCACACTCTTTCCCTGCTCCAGTGTGGGATCTCTCCCACAGGAGACAGTTCTCCATTACCTTCTCCAATGTGGGTCCTTTCCATAGGCTGCAGTTCTTTATGAAGTGCTCCAGCATGGGTCCCCCACAAGGTCACAAGTCCTGCCAGAAAACCTGCTCCAGCATGGACTCCTGTCTCCACAGGATCACTGGTCCTGCCAGGACCCTGCTCCCTTGTGGGCTCCCCTCAGAGTCACAACTTCCTTTGGGCATCCCTTTGCTGTGGTGTGGGGTCCACCATGAGCTGCAGGTGGGTCTCTACTCCAGCACATGTTGTGGGGCTTTGCCACACCAAACAAATGGTACATGCTCTGTCCCACAGATTACCAGGAGCAGGGAGGATGGTCCTCCACATGTCACTTGGAAACTGAGTTTGAAGCCTTGCTCAGGGAAATGAAATCCTGAGATTTCTCCCTTGCCCTTGGAATGGCAGATCTTCAGGCTGTTGTATAGTGAACATGGATTTGTAGGTCTGTACATCTCAGGTATAGTGTGCAGCTGGGGGAAAGGTAGTCCCATGTGAAACCTCAGCAGAGGGAGAGGAAGCACTCACTAGGCACAGTGAGTCATGGTGATCTTTATTCTCATGTTAGAGAGGGTATTGCTCTCCTTGCTGTTAATGCCTTCAGGATACTGTGGAGAAATTAATGTTGTGATCATATGTGGGCCCCCCTTTAGGGGCTTCCCACACCCTTCACCTCCTGCTTCCTCATCCTTCCTAAGTAGGAGACTTTTTATCTACCTTCCCAGTCACAGCTTTTTCTGTTCTCTAAAACTGTAGCTCCCAGTTTTAAAGGTGTTAAAATTCAGTGTGTGCACCTGGAGCCTTGGCATCCGTATATCCAGCAGGGTGAAAACTCTGTGCCATGAGAGGATCAGTTAAGCTGTGTTACTCTGTGTGGTTCAACATCTCCTGTCAAGACCTCCTGTATGGATGCCTGGTAAAAATGAGAAGCGATTGTGCTTGGACACTGAGCTTTGATAGTCCTGACACTTGATTCATTGCACTACTTGTTTTTTGTTGTTAAATGCCTGTGGCTAGGCCTTAAGGGTGGTGTGCCAAAGACTTGAAAAGAAGGCGTGTGTGTGTGTGCGTGTGTGTGTGCATGTGTGTGTGTGTGTGTGTGCGTGTGACCCAAAGGGGCGCCTCTGGAAGCCCAGTCCCAAGGGCACCTTGATTTCTGGGCTTTAAAGCAGATGTCTGGGGGTGAGATCTCCAGATAGCTCAGCTGCCTGCTCAACTCTCCTTGACTTTCGTACAGCTGAAGCAAATGCTGAACCTTTCTACTGAAGCAGGGCTGTGAACCTTTTTTCTTCTTTCCTTATGTTGTAACAGTGGAAGAATACCTTCTTTTATCAGGGGACATCAGCCAGATATCCCATCATCTGGGAAAGCTTGCTGGACTCTTTGGGTTATTTATTAGCGTGATACTTAACAAACCTTGTGATTACATGGCTCACTGAAAATAGGAAGTTATTCAAATCCAGTCCATGCAGCTGGCTAAGAATACATCAAAATGAAACGATCATCATGCCAAACCCCAAGATATTATGAGGTGGTTTGGTTTAAGAGTGGAACAACCATGGTAAAGCCTTTATTTTCTTTTGGAATGCTACTATATTCTTTTCCAGTACCTGCACACAATAATCAGCAATTGAAGTTCAGCTAATATTTCTTTTCTGTTTCTCTGTAGCTTTTGTTTATTATTCTCTGTCAATTTCAGTCACGCTGGTATCATGAGGAAAATGCAGAGAAGGGGATGCCCTGTGTTCTTGAGCACAGCAGTAACTCTGTTTTGCAATGTGTCTTGGCAGTGTTCATACATCCCTCCCTGTGCAAGAGATGATCAGGAGAACTCTGAGAACGTCACGTACAAGCAGAAATACTGGAAAGAGAAAGTGGGTTCTCAACCATTTACATGCTATTTCAACCAGCACTTGAGGTGAGTAATCTCCATTTGGCAAGGCAAGAGTGCTTTTGCATCTGCTTAACAGCTGCCCATTGGTCCTGTTTGAAAATATATATAAATACATGCATATGTATATACACACAGAGAGACCCCCTCCAGGGCAATGTGGTTTATCACACAGAGCTCAGAGCAGAACTTTGCAAGACATCTCTACTGATGAAAAGCTACATGGAAAGGAAAGGAGTATTTTTACCACTTGAAGTAAAAATATAAAATTCTGAGAAAAGTTTTCCTTAAAATATGCAATTTTTATAGCAAAAAGCGTTTTGGCTTTTAGCACTCAGATGGCAGATTTCTGTTGTGGTTATTAACACTTCTTGCCTTCAAAGAAAAGAAACCCTATTATGTTCATGGAAGAAAAGGGGAGATCACTAAATACTACACACTAACTCAGTAATTGTGGTCATAGAGAATTAATAGATCAGATATGTGTAATAAACAGCAACATAACTGCCAGGTTCCAAACATGCTTGCAGAGTAGAAAGTTGCAACCTAAAGCATCTCCCCTTCTGTTTCAGTTCTTACTTTTACTGCCAGTGTTGATGTGACTTCCATGCGTATGAGAGTGATGTGTTGTTTCTTTCCTTCAGTAAACAGAAATGGGAGGGAATCCTTTTTCCTGTGTCTTTCTGATGGTGATATGCCAGAAAATAAAAGGTAACATGGCTGCAGAAGGAGGTTAGTCCTATCCCAAAAACACTTGGAAGTTAAATAGATGATGGAATAGCTCATGACTTGCAGGTGCAATTCAGGGCTCAGTGTGGGAGTGTTGGCACCAGATATTTAAGTTGAGAAAGACAAAAAGGAAGAAAATAGATGGCAGGCAGAGAAATGCCTGACTCTCTTGTGGGTGTCTTGCTGAGTACCTTGGGGGCTTCAGGTTTGTCCTAGGCTGGCCATAATAGCTGTCTCCCTGGAGAGACTGTAGACTTAGTCAGCATGCCCAGGATGGGTTTTTTGTCCCTGATTAACTCTTTGCAGAGGGATGCCACCAAAACTTTGTAGCATTTTTTTTTCCTTTAGAGGGGAAAGAAATATTGCTTACAGCATGCAGAGGTTAAAACTTAGGGCGCTCTGTGTGATGAGATCAGACTTGTTAGGGACCTTCTTGGGAGTCCTCTGGTCCACAACGTGCCAATGCTTGTATCTGGTAACCAGGATTTTGGTTTTTCTGGGCAGGCAGGTGTTACCAGTTCCTTGTACTTCTGAGAACTGAGACTTGCAGTAGCCACTGCCCAAGTGAGCAGAAGAGTCAGAAACAAGGGATTGTCTGCAGGAGAAGTCGTGGCTGGGATACATCTAAACTGGTGTGGAAAGGATGATGTGAAAGTTAACTTTTTTAGTCAGTGGAGAGAAACAGGAGCCTTTTACCCCAAAGTAAACGTCTGATACAGGTCAGATGCTTAGAGAGGTTTATTTCTCTCCTGTAAAGGAGTGTAGGGTGGTAGGTGTCCAGAGCTATGTGAGCTGATTCTGACATTACATTTTGGTGAAGCAAAGACAAAGTTTTTCTGAAGCTGCATGCTGCCTAGCCTCTGACATTTATGTAAGCTGGCATGAGGAATTGTGCAGTACTCAGGAAGGGTTTTTCTCCCTAAAGATGCTGAATCCTATACTGCTAAAAGTTCTTGCCAGCACAATGGCTGCCTTGAAACCCTGCCTTTTGCTGATCATACAACAAATCATACACAGCATAAGAGAGGCTCGCTGCCAGAGATAGAAGATAGTCCAAGCTGAAATGTGTACACCATCTATATTCTCCTGGAGATAGCAATGAGCTTTGGGAGATAACTTCTGCTGACAAGGAATGTGCTTGCTTGGGTATACTTTTAGAGCAGTGATGACTAAGCAGCCTGCAAAGCAGTAAAAAGAAACCATAACAAACCGAGGGAGAAATCTGTTCCCTTCAAAACAGAAGTGTGCATATTTTCTGACAGTATTTTTTTCATTGTGTGGATAAGCTTACTGTTCTCTGTCAGTCTGTATATAAAACATATAGTAACTAATTCCTTAGAGAATGTAGTATTTGTAATATTAATACTTTCTCTTTTGAAACAGCAGAATAAAATTCGAGGTAAATATACAATGAATGAACATCATCTTTTCTTCACTGAATTTACTTCATTTTCACTGGCAGAACTGTTGCTGCATGCAGAGTGTTGGGTAACATCTCCCTTTGAGTTTGGTGGTTTCGACAAGTTACTTTGAAAAGATGAAAAAAAAGGGATGCCGTTCTTACAGTTCAAAGTTATAAAAAAGGGTTGAGAAGAACACTTGGCAATTTCAGCCATTCTTGGTTACTGTAAATCAAACTGCCCAGCAAAATTAGCTTTCTTAGGGAACCAAAGTGCACCTTATCTTGGAGCTCAGTGCTTTACTGAAGAACAAGGTTTTGCTTTACCACTATAGGCACTTGACTTTAGGTCCCACTCTTCTCTGACAAGCCTTGGGACAGGGGGTTCAAGCTGCTTGGGGAAGTTACTTTTCTGGATCTCTGGTGAAGGAGTCTGTCTGTTGACATGATGATACCCCAGTCCAAAGGAAGCCCAGCACAGCAGAAACCAGCCTTCAGTGTTTCAGACTCTAAAATAAAGGACAAATTCAGACGAAGTTCTCAGCTGTTGCCAAAGGTTTCAGAAGGCACTGAGCTCTAGGGCTTTGGCATTCTGGATCTCACACCGAGTATCCCTGGGGTCTGCAGTCATGACCTCATGCAAACAAGGGCCACAGCTGTATGCCCTACAGGGGAGGCCTGCAGGAACAGACAGGATGGGGGACATCCTTTATTTATTTCTTCATATTCCAGGTCTTGCTGACATCCACGACAAGTACAAAAAGAGAGAAACTGAGATTCCCAAGGACTCAGAACTCACTATCTCATGCCATGCAGAGCCAGGCACAGCAACCTGTGTCAAGTCATTTCGTATTAGTGGCTGATTTATGTGGTGTTATTACTTGGTAACTCTGGGTTTGTCCCATATGCAGGAACACTCTGTGTTTCCTTTGCTGTGGCACAGCAGAGTCAGCCATGCTTTATTCTCCTCTGTGTTTGCTGCAGGATGCTGTACACAAATTCATCAGAGATTTGAAGAGCAAACCCTGTCTAGTAATTAGTGACAACCTGTGTGTTGTTGAGGTGCCCTGCAGGCTTCCCACTTACCTCAGAATAATAATGTGTGTAAGCCAAGGGTGCTCAGGTAGTAGGGCTGCTCATCCATAAAATGTTGGAACATAAATCTTGGTTTGCTCTGTTACTTCACAGTTTTCTAAATTAATTCCCTCCACCTGTGGAGCAGGGCCTGAGGGGGAAGGACTTCACTGTCAGTAAGACACTGACTGTGCTGCCTCTGCATGCAGCCATCCAGCTGAGGATCTCTGCAACTTGCAACAATAAGGGGAAAACGACTGTCAGAACGAAGAGATGTGAATATCTGGGGGGAAAAATCAAAGTATTGCAAACATCTTTAAACCAGATTGTTTGAAAACAAAAAGGAAGGTTTCCCTGTGCTGGGCCTCAGCTCTCTCACCTATTGCTGTACAACATAAGGTTCCCAATGTGGCTCATAAGTGGTGACTGAAATGTTTATGTGCCTGTAACCTTTTGGTCCTACATGACTTTTTGGTAATCCCTGCACTGCGATTCTCCCCGTGATGCTCAGTAATTGCTCTGAAGCCTCTGATGGAGGCCTGTTTTGTCTGGTGTCTGTTTGAACTACCTGGCAGAACCTAACAGGGTTGTGTTGTATAATGCAACAACTAATCCAGTTAGTCCCACTCAAAGCTCCACAAGGGTCTAGCCCTGAGCTCAAAGTCCTGATAAAAATAAGTCCTGGTCTCACCTTATAGCATTGAAAACAAAATTCCTTGTTTCTTGTCTGTTCAGTGAAAAGGAAAGCTGTGTTTTCAGGGTTAAGGCAAAGGCTTCTTCAGGCATTTGTATTTTCAGTTTATTTGTTGTTTCACCCTGGGACTGATGTTGGGCAATGGTGGTACTGCACTGTGGCCATCACTGCAGCAAGGACCAGGTCTGAATGCCTGAGCATGGCTTGCAATCCTTGGGGGTTTTCCCACTAGGTCTCTCTTGCCTCTGCTTCTGTGTTGTGCATGGATAACTGGTGTTAGGATTTTGGGTGCATCCCCTCAAGAGGCTTTACATGTACTGGAAATCTGAACGGCAGCATTGCTAGAAAGATGAGATTACCAATAATCAAACTTGGGGGGAATATGCACAACCCCTCTGCCAACATCTTTGAACTGAAGCACTATATAAAGTCACAGAGCAAAGACAGGTTTACTAAAGACAGGAATTCCTGTACTTACAGGAGCAAGGCAACAATTTTAATTATATCTGCTGATTTTCACAGGGAAAAGAAATGTGTTTCTAGGCATGATGTACCTCCTTTGGGTTCAACATCGCTGCCTCAGCACCAGGGGAGTGATGCTCTTAGGCTTTACAGCAGAGACAGGTCTTTACCATGAGAAGTCTTCCTCTGGGGACAGAGCACCTTTCCTTTTCTGTTTCCAAATAAAACAACAAGCCTTCAGACTGTGGGAGCAAGCAGGTAACCTTTAAAAAAGTAGCATGAAAAGTTAAAACTGCTAGCTTTGCCAAGCAAACCCAAATCATTTACATTACTGTGTTTCAAGTGCCACAGAGTCACAGAATACTCTGAACTGGAAGGCACCCACAAGGATCATCAAATCCAATTAATGACCCTGCATAGCACCATTCCCAAGACACGACATGCCTGAGAGCACTGTCCAAATGCTTCTTGAAGTCAGCAGGCTTGGTGCTGTGACCACTGACTGCCTTTGGGAGCCTGTTCCAGTGACCAATCACCCTTTGGGTGAAGAACCTTTTTCTAATAGCCAACCTGAACCTCCCCTGACAAAGCTTCACACCATTTCCTTGGATTCTGTCACTGGGCACCACAGAGAAGAAATCAAGTGTCTGCCCCTCCTCTTCCCCATGTGAGAAAGTAACTGCAATGAGGTCTCCTCTCAATTTTCTCTTCACGCTAAACAAACTAAGTGATCTCAGCCATATGGCTTCCCCTCAAGGCCCTTCACCATCCTCATATCCCTCCTTTGAATGCTCTCCAGCAACTTAACATCTTTCTTATATTGTGGTACCCAAAACTTTACACAGGAATGAAGGTGAGGCCGTACCAGTGCACAGGGACTCTTGCTGTACCTAAAAACATCAGTAATACCCATCTAAACCCAAACCTCAGCTCAAGACTTACTTAAAGGCTTTGTCTTTGACTCTTTTCGAAAAGGGGAACTCTTCTAAATTACTAAGTCAAAGTCACATCTATAATGAGTGTTTGCCGTGAGTATTGCTACCTTTGGTACCTACGTTTTTCAAAACATCTAAGATTCAGTCAAAAGGTTGTCTTACTTTCCCCAGTCACACTTTCTTTCCTTTAACTGAATTCAATTTTCTAGGTTTTTGCTTGTCCCTTATTTTTGAAGTAACGTCTGCTTAAAAAAAATACTTAAAATCAACGTCTCTAATAAGTTCAGAGCTGTGAAGATTGAGTGTTGTTTACTTATGGCCTCCTTGCCAATTAGCCCTCTGCTTTTCACAGGTGATGATACAGTAACTGTGAGGGAGTAGGCTTATACCTCTGGTGAAAGGATTTCTCTGTTCAGGTGCACAGGTGGGTGAGTTTTCACCTATAAAGTTAATACTGCTTTATTCAATTTATAGTCTCCACCTGTGCCTGCTTATATGTCTGGAGGATTTGGGTTGTGCAGAATTCATGCATTCCACAACTGAATACACCTGGGATTCTTTTGATATCTTTTTATGCTGCTGAATTTCAAATTTTATATAGCTGAGCTGCTCACAATCACAGTTTTATTCTGCTCCTTACTACAGAAACAAAGAGAGATGCATAGGGCTGGCCTTAGGGATTTTCAGGGTGAGGATTCTCCACACAGCAATTTTGAGTGAGAGACCCCCAAATGCAAATGCAGGTGTAATTAAATCTGGCATCAGGTGTATCTTTGCAGTCTGGCTCCAGTAGCTCCTTAAGGATGGATAAAACTCTGTAGGATTTACAAGCATCTCCATTCAATTTCTCAGTGAAGGAAAAAGAGTTCCTTCTTTTTCCCTGACAGAGAATTCTTTTTTAGTGCTACTTTCTGATCAGGACAAAGCTATCATGGGAGAGACAGCACAGTCATTAATCAGGTATCTGCTCCCATGTGCCACTGTGTTAGGAGACCTTGATTCCCAGGACATTGCTGAATGAGCCTGGGTTGCCAGAACTTTTGTTACTGCAAGTGTCAGATGGCATTGACAAAACGGTGTGTGATGGGAGTGTTTGATGTGAGCACCAACATGAGTCAAGACTATATTATATTTTTATAATTGAAGAAAATTCTATTTCTCTCCTTCACAGATAGTTTTCCAGGAATCTGCGTGTCTCTGGCTTTAGATGGGAAAGCAAGAGCAAAGTGAAAATGCCACGAAACTGATTTAATAACTATTAAACTGCAAGGGAGAGCAGAAAGAGTCAGAGCTGAGGAAAACCTGCCATCACATTTCCCAAACAACATCCCAGACTTGGAAGCAGCAGATGTACAGCAGATCTTTCAGACACATGGCACAGCTAAACTTCCAAATGTCTCAAGATGCTTCCGCCTGCAATTCTCTTACTCCTTTGATTTCCCTTTGGATATGCCTAAACCTGTCACAGACCCCACCATGACCGTGTATTAGATGCTGCTGGTGGAGGAAGGATGTTCAGACCTTCGTGGGAGTCTTGCCAAATTGTCCCTATCAGAGCCGACTCAAGTCTACCGAGGCACTTCTGCCTGCAGCCCCAAATCACAGCTTATTGCTGAAACAGCCACTGCTGGGAAGGAGCTGAGTTGGGAGCCTTGGCCACTCCAGGGCAGGCTGTAGTCCTTGTGGGATAGATTCTGTGCAGGATACTGCCTGCCAGTACAGCTGGGCTAGCCAGGGCCACCAGCAGCCCAGTGCTGAGGACAGGAGCTGGCTACCTGTCCAGACCCAAACCACAGCCAGGGCTTGCTTCATCAGAAGCATCCATGGAGGCTCCAATAGCCCCATGGACCCATCAGTGCTAAAAAAAAAGCTTTAATTACTGTTTAAGTCCATTTCTCAAGGCCTGATAACATTTGAGGAAGATATGTATAAATGCTGCCCGGTATGTTTCTGCCAGAGTGGTTTTGCAATCCACAGTCAGTGTGATACTATAGCTCTCATGGCTGCTTGTGATGACCACATTCCCTGGAAGATGTAGAGCACCATCTTTTTTCTTTCTTTTTTTTCTTTTTTAGTCCAAATGAACTTGTTAGCTTGTAAATGCTGCAAGTAGAAAGTTCTCACAGTCTGCCATGAGTGCTGGTGATAAAAAGGCAAACACAACCAATGAATTAACTGGTCTACTTTATCATTTTCTAACACTTTGGCAAATAAAGCACTTTTACTCTTATCGTGTTAGATGACTCCAGCTTTTGATGAATTATGATGATATTATGTTAATTTGTATTTTCTCCATCTTCTGTCCCTCTTCTTCACAGGCCGGATGATGTGATGCTGAAGCGCACCCATGATGAAACTGTTCTCTTGCACTGCTTCCTCTGGCCCGTGGTGACTTTCCTGGTTGGAGTCCTCATCGTGGTCCTGACCATCTGTGCCAAGAGCTTGGCTGTCAGGGCAGAGGCAATAAAAAAGAAGAAGCATTTGTGAATGGCAAGGCTGCTCATGGAAAAGAAAAACCTGCAGGAGGGTCTCAGGTGGGGCAACCTGACATACCTGCAGGTCTGCAGGGCACCCAGCTGCATCTCCTTCCAGGGCCTGATCAGTGGTGGAGTTGCTCTTGTCTCAGGATTGTTTTTTGGGAGATTGCCCCATGAATTGCCAGCTAATTGCTTCTTCTGCTATGGCACTAAATAAGTATATTCTACCAGAAAAAAAAGAGAGAATCTTCCCTGCACCAAATAAGCTATGTACTGTTAGTGCTGAAGAGCAGCTACCCAGAAATTGAGACAGTTTATAAAACTCCCTGATGATGCTTTCATCTCTACAAAGTGATCTTTGCTAATGTTTAATATTAAATATTTAAAATATTTATTTTAGATAGACCATGTTTCCAAAATAATAACATTTGATTATTTTGGAGGGTTTAACTTTTGGAGGGATTTTTTTTTTTTTTAAGCTTTAAGGCAAATGTAACATTGTTTTGATTTGTGGGGGTTTTTTTCCATTGTGTAGAACTTAATTTTAAAATTCAAACTTTACCTTCTGTCTAGACAAAATCTTTCATCGTCACCCATTCACTGTGATGAAATGTAGAAATCTCTCAGAAATACTTCTAAAAAAAATGAAACAGTTATTGGAAAAGATGATTAAATACTGGATCTAACTTTATTGCTTCAGTGGTATTCAGTCCCTACAGTTTTTCTTGTCCCCTCTCAGATACCATCTTCACAAATGCTCCAGGCTGTATGGAGCAGGGATTTTACATTAATGGTTTTACATGAAAATGTTTTACCAGCATCTTGCCCAAATAGTGGAGTGCCTGAGTGCCTGCTGAGAAGAGCCTGTGTTCATTGGTGTGACTCACACCACCAGAGAAGGACACCAACTCCTTGTAGGGCTCTGGGTGTTTGCTGCTGGACTGCCTATCCCAGTCACACCAGCTCCATGAAGGCCCCCTCCCAGGAGGTGCTCCAGAAAAGACATGGCAGTGTGGGCATGGAATCTTGCTGGGTTTGCTTTCTCTGCTTGCTCCAACTCCTTGCTGTGTGTGATGGGAGTACCAGCTCCAGTCCACTTGCTCAGCACAGAGAGTTCTGTATTTCTGGCACTCTCCCAGAGCACATTTTTGCATGCCGTAGTCAGGGGCTGTGGCCAGAGCAGTCCCATGGCTCTTGTCTTTGTCCCCACAGGGCTGGCCCCCCTGGGACCAGCTGTGCAGCTTGGCAGTGCTGGAGTGCAGCAAAAAAGAAAAGCCGTGTGGCTCGGTCAGGAGAGTGAGCGATTACTGGCAAAGCACTTTAATCTACATTAACAATTCTGCAATTCTAAACATACTGTACATTGTACTAATCTCTGATATTCTTAGCATTATGTGTGAATACCTTGGGGTTCACTGTGATTTTAACACATAGCAGAAATATTTCCTGAGGATGGGAAAAGTGCTAGATTTGAAAGCCTGAAAGCTTAGTTGGCACAAGGCACGATGACAAACCTGCTTGTATTGCCCAGTGTCTTTTTCAGATTAATTGTACTGTGTGCCTTAGAATTGATTTCCATAAGACCTCTTGTACACACTGTGGTGCCCAGTGATGAGGGTAGTGGCAAGGGCAGCAGAGTGACTGGAGATCATTCCCTGCTTCCTTTCTTACTCACTATGTGACTTTTGGAGTGTCCTCTGGTCCCAGACCACACTGGGATAGCTGTTCCTTCAAAGCAAGTTAAGGAAATACGTTTGCAGGGGCAGGAACTTTATGCTTCTTGGCACATTACTCTGTATGAAAGATCCAGATGGCATTGTTTGCATATGTTCAAGCACCTCCAGTCCTGTAAAAGAAAAAGACCTCTTGTAAGAAAAAATTCCAGTTCTATGTGTTAAACATCACCACTTTGAGGTACCTGCTGTCCAGCTCACACTTGTGCTTTCTGTCTCAGCCTACTGAAAAGAATAGTGCTGGATATACTGGGTACAGAGAGGTTGTGAGCTCTTAGCCTCCCAGAGGAAAGCCTGCAAACTTTTGAAAGAGCTGTTCTGCAAAGGAATCTGTGTTTCTTTTCACTTGTGTCTCACTGCTGTGGCTTTGTTTGCATCCACGGCAGTTCTCTTACCTCAGCAACCCACAGAAACATTGCATTGTGGGTCTGATTTGGGGGCTTGGTTGCTATTTTTTAATATATATATTACTTATTATCACTCTGAAAATCCCATAAGGCTGCCAGTGTGGGGTGGTATGGTTATCTGAGTAAGGTGATGCCAAATTCTCTTCATTTATTTTGCTAGCCTCTTATAGTTAAGAGGAATAAGCCTGATTTTCTGCAGACATCCGTCCTTTGTTTTCTCAAGGGAGAAGGAAATACACAGTGACACAGATTCATCAGAAATTTTAAACCAGTAGCTTGGGACTCACAAATCCAGATTAACAAAATCCTCTCTTCTTTGCTCCAGAAGCTTTTGTGAGTGAATCGTGCAGCTGGTTCTCTGAGCAAAAGGCAAGAAGCAAATTGAGCGGATGCAGCTCACTTGATTGGCAATCATATATTTAAATCTGCTGGAAATGCCTTTTGCAAAGGCCTTTGGAAGAAAGTAATGGCTACAGAGATGATATTAAATTATTTTGCTGGGAGATTAACAGCCCAAATTAAATATCTAAATTGGTATCTAAAGACCAGCAGTAGGTATATGCTTGGCATGGCAGTACGTGATGCTAAGGGGAAAACTCAAAATCCTAACATTTAGTCTTCTGTCTCATCCCGTCCCTCATTGATTTAGAAATGTTTTTGTAATCCCTGTACTTGATTGTGGAAGCTGGGGATTTCCCTCTAGCGGATTATTCACTGATTTCCTCCTTGGCTTTGCAGATTTCCAGGTTTTGTGGTGTATTCTCTGAAATATATTTGCAGCCAGAGCATCTGCTTTTCCCAAAGCCATCTGCAGAGTTGGCTTTTGCATTTTATTCAATATTTATATGCCATTGCTTTGAGGAATTTTGTTCTGGCATGCTGTCTACTGCTCTGCTTCAGTAAGACCTGCCTTCTCTTTCATGTAGTGCAATTAAATCAATTTGTTTATACAGTATCTTTCTTTGTTAGTTTCTTATGCTCATTTAAAAAATTGTAGTAATAGAAGCATTTTTTTGTTGCCTTTTTTCCTGCTTGTGTGTTTCTGTGTTGACAGTAACAGACAAGATTTCGCAAAGTTAGAAAATTTAACTGTTGAATGAGCAGCTTAACTCAGACTCGGAGCAGATGAGGGATGTCATGGGAAAATCCAAGGGTATTTAAGAAGATCATTACCCATAATCTCTGCTATAAATGTAGCCCTTTGACAGGGGTCCAGCATAGACAGCTGGATTTGAAGGATGGTTTTCAACTCGTCTCTTCAGTAGGTGTTGCAGGATGCAGGTTGGGAAGTGCAGTGTGTAGCACAGGTCTCAGTTTCCAGACTTACACTTCCAAATGTGTTTTGAGGGTTTTGTCCTAGAACAGAACAAAGACATCTGCAAGGCATGAGAGTGCAGAGCTCTCCATGCATTTGCTGTCGTGGTTCAGCCTGCCTTGTCCACCCAAGCCCTGGTGCTGCTGTCTGGGGTTTGCCTGTCTGCAGTTTGCTTCTGGGAGCCCTCCTCACTGAGCCAGGCTGTGGTGTCATTCCCACAGGAGCAGGTATGTCTACCGAGGGCAGCCACACAGCTCAGCTCATTTCACACACAACATGAAAGCATCCATCAAGCGTGTGTTATCCCATCAGAGTCCAGCTGGGAAATGTGGAAGGGGAAACACTGGTCAGTGTTTCAAACCTTTCAATAGATGAAGCGGTAGGGCTTCGGTATTCTTGAGGAAGTGTCTAATGCAATTTGCTATGGCTTACTTGAAAAATGAAAACTATTTAAAATTGGCAGTGGGCCTGGTCCAACAGTGGGACGGTGTGGATTGCCTGTGAACAGAAGGGAAGTGCTGTGCAAGCATCTTTGCTCAGCACTGCAAATATGTGCAAATCAGGGTTTCTGCAAAATGCCAAATCAGGGTTTCTGCAAACTTTTGCCTAAATGGCCAAAGTATCAAGAACAAACATGTGGAAGAGGAGACACCTAGAACAGTACTTAATTAGATAAGAAAAACACTCATGCCATGGCTTATATTTCAATCATCAGATGAAAGGAAGCACAGCTGAATTTTTAATTATGATGCCTACTACATCATGCAAATATGGTCTTTCAATCCCTGGCAGAAATCCCATAGCCAGAGTTATCGAAAAATCAGCTTATTCCTGTGTGTGGTTTTCTCTGAGAATCAAAGCCTGTTTGGCTTGGGTTTTTTATTTCCCTCAGCGTGGAACAGCTGCTGTTCCTCCATTAGCTTTCAATCACAAACCAACCGCTTCCCTTTCTGGCATCTTAAGAGGCTGCTACGCTGATCTGTCAAGCTAACAATCCTTGCTGCAGAAAGCATGAGCAGTAAAACCTCTGAGGGAATATGTGTGCAATTAATCATACTGCCCTGTCAGGTCACAGACCCGCTGAATGAATCAGCCCCAAAGTTTGATATTCGAGAGGCTGAACAATTCTCGTTCTGGTTTGGTACGCGAGCTCCGACACTGCCATTGCCTGCACTGTGTTTAATTCACAGCTCTTTGGTGGTCTAATGGTTTGAAGTCTGGTAAGCCAAAAAATTGCCCTGTATGCATTGGATGCATGGCTGGAGATCCTATAAAAATAGCTTATTACACTATATAGCTGTAATTTGTATGTAAAATTATATTATAAAATATATTGGCATAGCTGTAAAATTGCATACACACCTACAGTACACAGTCTCCAAACAGCACATACAGCAATCAATCGAAAATAACTCTCCCAGAAATGCAGTACTGTTTCTGACACTGCATTAAAGTAAAAAAAAGCAAACTCTGTAATTTAATTGGATGAGTTAATGGAGCGTCAAACTTTACTTTTAATAATATAACTTTTTCATAACATTTCAGCTAGCCTAAGTTCTATCCTTACTTTTATTTGCATGCCAGTTGCCATTCACTAAAAGCAGTTGGAAAAAAATTCAACTCGTAAGCTCTTTCACATAATTGCTTGTTCAGCAGCTGAGGGTTTTTGGACAAAACACTTCAACTATTTGGACCCCATACAGCAGAATCAATTCCTTTCCCCTCTTGCAGTAGACTGGTTTGTCTCATGGTACCACATTGGAAAGGAAGCAGGACAGCCACCCACTCTCCACTGCTGTGTCAATCCAACAGCATCTCCAGGATGTAATAGCATCCTAGCACTTGCCAGGGGCCTGGGTATCAGGAGCACTGCCAGGGTGTGGGGCTATGGGGAGGGAGCATGACCCAGGGACATCAGGGGAGAGAGCTCCCACCTGAGGCAAATGTGAGACCTTGGAAGTGGCCTGGGTTTGGCAAAGAATGAAATCTTCCATGGAATCCAAAGGACTGAGCTTTATTTTCCTGCACTATACCTCTGAAGAATAATGTTTGAGACAATTAAAGAATTACTGTGAAATTTTCAGGAAATCTGTTCTTAAGCAGGGGGAGAGTAGTTTGGAAGGACCAAATATACAACAGTCAGCACACCTAAACAGCAGGTAGCCTAGATCCTTACTATTTTTTTCTGAAAAATCGTGAAAAATGGGTCTGATACAAAAGGAAAAATAGATGGAAATTATGGAGTTAGCTAGTGTCTCTTGCTTTTGATGGAATAACTTTCAATCCTTATCAGAAATATAGGGCGTATGTTATGAATCTGCAAGTATCTGGACAAGTGAATCACAGGCTGCAAATGATTCTGCTGTAATAAACAAATACATTGTCCTGTGAACTTTCCTGTTTTTTTTCCGATGGAGACATATATAGGAAGCAATACACTATAAGGAGCAATTAAAATACTATCTCAAGATCTTATTGATAAAGTTAATTTGGTTCGGGCTGGCATCAACAGAGACGAGACTGAAAATGGGCTGCAGAATTGTCAACACAAAGAAATAATGAAGAGTGATCTACCAAGCACAGGTCTGGGATGAGGTAACTCTTTTCATGATATTAAATGGCAAGATAAAAGGCAAATTAATTGCATTTTAAAAAAATATGTCAAATCAGGAGATTTATGAGCTTCAGTTTGATTCAATAACAAATATAAGGTGTAAATTCCCCTGTTCCTCCACCCCCCCCACAAGCTGCCAGCTCAGATTTAGGGGGAGTATTGGAAGGAGGGGAACTACAGGATAGGGTAGAGAGAGTTACAAAAGAGGCCCCCTTACCTCAGGATGTAATCCAAAGCTTTATTCCATGAAGGGAATCCGGAGGCAAGAAGGGGCGTCACATGGAGGGAGAGGGGTTTTTATCACCTTTGGGGTCGGGGTCAAGTTACCTGGCTGATGGCCATAGGTCAGACTCAAAGGGGCAGGTAACCCAGGCCAGGTTACAGTTTCTGGGGGAGGGATTTTGGGGGGAGAGCATTCGTAAAAGGGATACAACAATAAGGAATAAGAATACCAGCAGAAGAACAGAATGTCTTGTCTATTCTTGGAAAATATAAGGTAATAAATAAAGTTTAAAGGTACAGACCAAATGTTTTGGTGGGAGGAAACATATCTCAACAAGCAAAACTATGACTGTAAAGCCTTCAGATATCTGCTACAAAACTCACTGGTGCTAGCTAACCCCGGGTTTTGATGACACTTAGTTGATGTTTTTGGGCTGCAACTGTAGCCTTTTCTCCAGTAGCTGTCACTAGGTGATATTTTGGGGACATGTTTCTTAACCTGTTTCAACCTAATTTTTTTTCAACTCTTTTGCTCAGAGCAATGTATTTCCCATTCTTTTTGGTGTTGCAATTTCTGGGAAGTTGAGAGCAGTGTTGCATGGGATTGTTTACAGCAATTTGGGTGTTTTTTGGTGCCTGAGGAAGGATCTGGAGCAGGCAGAACCCAATGGAAATAACCTCATCCTGTCCATGTCCAGGTAAAGCAGAGTAGCAACTTCTAGTGCCAGCTTCAAGGTCTGCCAATGCAGCATCAAAGCCATCACACTGGCTTTTGTTTACAAAAAGCAACACAGTTCTGCTGCAAATCCATGCATGACCAGAGGACCCCTACCTAAACTCTTGCCAGGGGAAGAAACCTTGCACAACTGGCTGCAGCAAGCAGGACATTGCTGGGGATGAACATCTCAGTATTCACTGTTGTCAATGTCAACAGGTTTGGGCCTTTCCTCCAGACTTATTTTGGGCAAAAGCCATACATTCATGCACACAAATTACTTGAAAGTAAGCTGTCTTCCTCTGACAGGACATGCATGTGTGCCCACAGAACTCTTGCTATGCCAAGCAAAGCAAAATTGAAAGTGGTTTAGTCAATGCTCCATATTTCAAGTCAGTTTTTAAATTATGCCTTGACCTATATTGAAACTTTGTGGGAATTACTTTTTTTTTTGTTTATAATACCAATACAGATTTACAGTGCAGTTTATAGGATTAGAATAACTAATGTATGGCTGCATAATGGAAGTTCATTGCAGCCCTAACTGTGCCTCAAAGTAAGATGGATTGGAAATTCTTACTTCCTACATCCTGCTACTGGAGTGATGCGCACACACTTTGATTTCCCTCTGTTGCTTCCTTGTTAAGCACACTCTCTCCAGGCACACAAATACATATGTATTGTGCAGTAAGTGTTTACCAAACTCGTCATTATTCTGCATTCATGCACACTGAGCTGTCTTTCTCAATAATTAGCTTTGTAATGATAAAAAAAAAATTCTGTACTTGCATTCCTCCTCATTTTATTGTTCCTCCATCACTCCTAACTCTTCTTATGTTACATTTCCAACGTTGCTTTTATTGATAGCCAAAACAAAAAGGCAAAATTAAAAATGAAAAGACAAATTGATTACTTTTATATTTATTTTGCAAGGACATATTACAATGAACTTTTTATTTTGTTTGATGTACATTCTGTGCTTTGCTAAATAACCTTGAAGACTGTGCTGCCAAGACAAGCATTGCTATTAGCAATACTCATTATGTAGTTCAAAAGTGTTCAGATAATTTGTCCCTCTACATTTGAACACTACCTTTTGAGAAAAAAAACCCCCACATTAGAAGTGCTGCAGTCTTGTTGACAGTAAAGCATTTGCTTCCTCTTTCACAAGAGTAAATTTCTGGCAAATGTATCAAATTAAAATGTGCTCTGTCCTTGGATGAGGAAGAGGGCCCTGACAATAGAGCTATTAATTGGAGCAGGGTCTCCTCACAACTCTGCGAAGTCAGGATTTATTTTACAGGAAGTGGTACTGCTACATGCAGAGAAAGGCTGGACAGTGAAACAGAGACAGATATGAACTGCAGGGGTCCTGGTTCCTCAGCCCCTGCCTCAGAGACTAGCCCAGTTCCCATCCCTTGCTGGAAACGTCTATGGGAAGATTGCAGGTTTTGGGGTTCAATTTACTGTTTCTGCACATCAGCAGCCCAGTTAAATGCTTAAAGTGCTCTGGGGAAACCAGCTGTGCAGGTCAGGGTGTGAGGCTGCGAGTGGCAGTGCTTGCTGCTGCTTTCACTGGATGCTAGTTTGACAATGAAGATGTAGTTCTTCATGTTGGCAGGGGTTGGTACTCACATATCTGAGAGAAGGGAGACAGCTTTTCTTCCCTTTTCCACCCTCCCCCATTTCTTTATCCCTCACTGTTCCTCTGAACAATGCCCTCACAGTTAGAACTCATTTTCTTTGAACTGCAGGCACTCACTACACTACTCATACTTCCGCCTGTTATTCCATCCCTAAACATCTGCCATTATTTATCTGGATTGTTTAAACTCTTTATGTTTGATTTATTAATCTCTCTGAGAATTACCTCCAGCTTTGTGTGGAAATATGTTCAGCAGTAGAAACAG
This sequence comes from Certhia americana, assembly GCA_018697195.1. Lineage (NCBI taxonomy): Eukaryota > Metazoa > Chordata > Aves > Passeriformes > Certhiidae > Certhia > Certhia americana. The sequence goes on from CM031879.1 coordinate 33,359,656, forward strand.
CTGCAGGGCTCCCCAGCTGCTCTTGTGACGGATTCCATTACGAGGCGACCTCCATCATTCAGAGGGTGGGATTTGATGACTGTGCCATTTTCCTGGACAGAGGCTGCAGCCCCATCCAACAGAAGCTATTGCAATCTCTTTCACCACTTAGGTGTTGAGTGAAGATGCTTTTAATGCAGATCCAGAGGCAAATGTTGTTGGTGAACACCTTTTCTCAGTTATGCTGGCAAAAGAGCTCCCATTCTCCTGTCCTGCTGGATGCCAAAGTGAGCTCCCAGCACACAGCACTCCTCCAGCGTGTCTGGGGACATGGCATTTGTGCTGCCAGCAGCTGTGGTAGCTTGTTCTCACCCAACCTTGCCCGACATGGTCTTAAATGTAAGGAAGACAGGGAGAGAAGTGGCTTAGAGCCTCACACAAATTAATGATCTCTTCTTTTTGGTGTGTTTTCCCCTCACATTTCAGACTTGTGCTAGGCTGAAATGCTTGCTTCAGGGCTCCATCTTGCCCAAATCCCATATTTTTTACCATTGTTAGTTACCTAAGACTTGGTTAGGACACACCACATTCTATGTCAAATTAGACCAGCCACAATGTTTGTGGAAAAGTATGATTTAGATACTTAATTGTAAGTATCAAGTTGACGGCTGGAGGGCCATTCATTCCTTCTGCTTAAAGGTCACTGCACAAGCAGCCTTTGAAGTTCAATTACTTCAAGGCCCATATACCATCCAAATCTGTCTGTGTCTGCTGTAAGGTTTAAAATGCACCACTGTTTTCTATAGCATCTTGCATGCCATCTGTTTTCCAAATCACTTTCCTCAGCTGCATAATTTAATTACTGAGATAAGAACTAGAGGGGGAGGATATGGAGAAAAATGGGAAATTGTTTGTGAAGCCTCTGTATTCGATTCTCCCTTTCAGTGTGTGGGTACTAGGAGATGGAAAGTGGCACTTCAAGAGCAAAGGGCACCTGGTCACACTAACAAGACTCTCAGCTTCCCCATCTCCCTGGAGAAGGTTGATGCAGGGAACAAAGTCTCACCATGCTGGGCTTTCATGTGCTTGGCATAACACAGGGCACTAACCAGTATCCATCCTCCTCCTACTATTGAGAGATTTTCCTTCACTTTCTCTGCTCCCTTCTCCTTTGAGGCTGGTACCCAGCCACTGGTCATACTTGCAGCACCTATGGGAAAGTCAGTGTTAGACCAGCCGTTTTTCAAACCCATCATTCCTGCTCCTCATGGGGATAGGTCAACATCTGGGGGATGAGGTGAGTTGGAGTCTCATTTTCTGGGGACAGCCTGAAGGGACTTGTGAATGACAGATCATGTTTGACCAGAGCAACTGGACTAAGGGAGTGGGAAAAGGTCTGAGAAACAAGAGAGCAGTATCTGACAACCCATGCCCTGTATGCCCATGGCTGCATAAAACCCTCAAACTCTCTCTCCTGGAACAAACTGGGGAGATTAAAAATAGCTATGTGTTTTTGTTGATGACTAGGTAATTAAACACAGGTCACTTCCCCAGTCTGCTGCACTGGGTGGCAACAAGCAGAGAGATGTGGGAACAAGTGGGCAGCACAGGGGGTGGAAAGGAGGAGGTGGGAGAGAGCCACTTCCTTGGGGACAGCAGTATCCCATGCAGACAATTCCAGTGTGGCTTTCCCTGGTGAGGCTGAGTGAGGAAGGAGAAGTGGTCTCCCCTTGGTGCAAGGTCCTCATGGGCAAGGTGCTCCCGCACTGTGGGATCTCTCAGGTCAGCCCTCTGCTCAGAGCACAACAGAGACCACCCCCTGTGATCACAACATATGGTCCTTCACAGGATTTTTTGCCTTCTGGTCTCTGACAGTGTGCTGGATAGAGAAGGGGAAATAAATAAAAGATGTCGCCACAATACTATTGGAGGTCTTTGGTGGCATTATCCTTCCCAGCTGCCTTCCCATCCCAGCACGGATATATGTGTGTCCGTCCCCACTGAAATGGATGCACCTCCCCCAGACAAGAACAGGAAAAAATCACGCACCATATTTTGCCTTTTCTCCTTTTTCTCTCATGGACTCAGTGCAATAAGATCTTTAGATCTAATTCCAGCAAAGCAAACACAAATCCATGATGCAGAATTTTGCCAGGTCAAGGATATGAAATTTTCTTACCTGCCTTGGTTCAACAACCACAACATAGTTAACACTAGCTCTTTTTTTTTGGTTTTTTCCCTTCTCCACTTTTGTAATTGAAAGCTCTGGCATTTTAGAGGAAAGATTTCACCCTGGGAACTGCTGGAGGGTGTTGCTTGTTCACCAGAATGTTTACAGAAAATTTGTCACAGCCTGGCCAGATCTAATGGCATGATGTGTAAAGAAACAGGCTCTTTGGATATTTTTAGTACTCTTCAACCTTTCTAGCACAGAGCTGTTGGGCATCCAATTGCCTGCCAGTTCATTCTCTCAAAGTTGGATTCTCACAAATAATTAGGCTCCAGGTGTCTTTTAGATCCAATGATAAGACAATAGGATGCTGGCATTTATCATGTGTGGTGTCTTGAGCATATACATTCTGATGTTTGATACTTTGGGCATTATATCTCTCTTTATTGCCTTTGCAACTATCCATCTTTTTCTCATGGTGGTTTTATTACAGCAACTTTAGTCACTGACAGGCAGGAGAAATGCCCCCAATTAACACATGGACCTTTCTGTAGCTGTCTTTCTGTAGCTGTACAACATTTTTTCCCTAGCTAAGATGCATGGAGCATTCTGAACATCTTCACTTTGCTTTCTGCATCTAATTATTTTTACTCTGTGTTTTTACAGTGTAGCTCCTTTCATACCAAACCTATTTGGATAGCTTTACTACTGGCCATATGGTCTGCATTTGATTTTCCAGGAAGTTTGGGTATTCTGATCCGGAATGCCCCTAGTCTCTTTTTAAATTTCGAGATTCTTTACTCTCTGTGGTATGGAAAACAGAATTGGAGTGCCTTCTTCCTGTGCTGGCCACACTACAGCCTCAAGCTTGATCTGGGCAAAAATCCGATACATTTATTCCACATATCCAACAGGACTGGGTGAGACCTTGTGACTATAGTGGGAAGAGTTAATTTTTAAAACTTCTCTTACAAAGTTTCTAAAGTAAAAATTTCTGAGCTAGAAGTGGAGACAAGGATTTAGAGACAAGAAAGAAGTACCAGATCAAAGCCAAATTTATGCTCCTGATAACCCACCAAAGGCTTTTTATGAAGGTGCTATAGTAGCCTCATACTCAGCTTTCTTCTGCCCAAGTGTTGGACTTATGCATGAGGATGCACTTGGGCATTGTGTAGTAAAACACGGATAGTTTTAATGCTTTGTTCAAACCAGCCCAGCCTAGACACATACATAGAAAAACATCTAAGAGATCTAACCTTTGAAAAAGGGCTGCTGGGGGACATGGACACCCAGGAGGGGTTCACTCAGCTCACCCCTTTATACCTGCACTGTCCTTTGGAAAGAATGGTTCCTCTTATTGAATAATGGGTTAAGATTTTCAGGGGCAGAAATACCCAGGTTTGGGCCCTTCTTGTCCTGAGAGGACTAAAAGAGCAGGTCTTGGGTGTCCCCTGCCAACCAGGTTGTGTGGCCTCACTGATGTGGGGACAGTGGGAAACCTCTGCCTTTATCCTCGGTAAGAAGTAGTTGCTCCACCTCCTACTGGTTTGGTTTGGAGCCTCAGCAAGCAACCACCAAAGGCAAGCAAGGGCACAGTGTGTGATTTGGCAGGGATTTTGGCATGAGTGTGCAAAAAGCTGTGCACAAAGATGTCTGGCCAAGTTGCCGCAGCACTTGCCAGTGGCGCTTGGAGCCAGGCACTTGGCTGCTGCACAAGGCCATGGCTGTTGCCTTCTTGGCCTGGCTGTTGGCATTGAGCTCATGCTCTGGGCCTCTGGAGTGTACAGATCCCTGTGAGCCTTTGGATGGGAGCACTGGTAGAGCTGGTGTGTCCCCATCACACGCCTCTGCAGTCCCCACCACACACTGCAGCCCCACAGCTCAGTAACTGAAGGGCTCAGCACAGAGGGAGGAGCACACCAGGGCTGAATCCCAGCTGGGTTACCTCACAGTTTCTTCTCTCCTTGAACCCTGAATCTGTGTGCACCCACCTGGAGCACTTCTGCCAACTTTTCCGACTGGGAATTTGAGGAGGGCTGGGGAGGGCAGCCTGCAATTGGAGTGTACCTTCCCTGTGCTGACAGTGTCGACCTGGTCAGTCAGAGCCCTCAAGGGAATTTTAGCCTCTTTTGGGGTCCCCGGGACCTCTGCAACAGCAAAGCTGTGGGTGATGAGGTGATGTTTTCCATGAAGACCTAAAGGCTTTGAGGTCCACAAAACTCTCTGCCCTCTTGGACCAAGGTGCCTTTGTGCCTGCTCTGTGCTGCTGACTACTACTCCAGATCACTGGGACCATCTCTCATCACAAGAAAAGCTGCTCATTGCAGCAAGGTTCTGCAACTTTTATAACACAAAGAAAAAATCTCACAACTCCCTTAGCCTTTGCTACACATCCCCTCAGCAAATAGTTCATAGTACAAGTCAATAAATCACTCTTTCTTTTAAATAAAGTTGTCTTAAGCACTTCTGATGACCAATAAAGAGTAACTGAGACAGAGCATTGGCAGTAAGCATGCTACTGCCAAGCACCCTGACCCCACAAGGATGGTTATGCTAATGGTTTTTAAGAACTGTGGAGAGCAGGAGGAGGAGAAATACATTTGTTAAAAAGCATGGTTCAGATCCTCAAGGGGCAGGCAGCAATGGAGCTGCAATGTGGTGCTAATTGGTACAACTGCCTGGCAAAATGTGTCTAAAATAACAGGCACTCAAGTTCAAGACCTACTGTGGTGTCAAATATCCACTGCATAACCCAGACAGTATCTGGCTTATTAAAGGAGGGCACGAAACCAGGGAGGAGAAGAGAACAATGGTATCTTTCCACATTGGCACTAATCTGGCCAGCGGGCAACAGCACAGCCTCATTTCCCCCAACAGGCTGAGGCTTCTGATGAATTTAATGTTCTCTGAAGACTGTCTCAATTTAAATCAACTCACTTATGACCTTTTCTCTGAGCAGCAGGACAACAAAATCCATAATGCAAAGGCAGTCACACAGAAGACAAGAATGTGATTTTTTAAAATTAATGTTTTATTCATGAAGTATTTATAAAAATGTGTAAAATACACTCAAATATATTTGATTTGTTTACTGTAGCTAAAAATATAAAAATATACTTAAATGCATAAATTAAATTGACAATAGTAGCACAGTTCTGTGTTCACCCAGTGTTTGTTAGGAACACAATTGTAAGTAATTATACTGCATATGAGCATGGAATATGTACTGAAGATGTTTTTCAGACACTTTACTCCAGGCACTGGCAAAGAATTTAAGGCTAGCCACATTTCAAAATTGTGGGGTTTTCACTATAGCATACTGCCCTGCTCTAGAGCAATATATATTTAGCTTCTTAATATTACTTACAGTATTTCTTTAGTTTTCAAATAAACCAAGAAACAACTAAACTGTCATGTATATTAGACTACCAGCATCACTGACACTGTATGTGTCCCAATTCCACAGATTTTTCTCAATTAGCTAGTCTCCAGTATTTCCTGTCAGCCTTAAAAAAAAAAAAAAAAAATCCCAGTTTGAACCACCTGTTGATCTGTGAGGACACTGATAACAGACCAGTTTGCTTGGGCCATAGTGGTGCTACCAATAGGTCAGGAATTTGATTTTGTCAGATGAGGGCACAGGGTCTACAGCAAGTTGCCCAAACACTGGGGTGAGCACTCATTTCAATTCAGTTACAGCATCCTGGGATTTTAGCTCCCAAACCTCACAGCTCCAGAGCCCAGACATCTCTGACAGGGTCATGAGGCAGTGGTCATTCTATATTGCATTTTATTTACACAAACTGTATGTCTGAAGTATTGAAAGAAATCTGAATAAACGTTAAGCACCTGCCAAGGCACTCCTTGGACATGAAGCTGTGGCTGTGGTAGGCTGTATCTCTAAGTGTCAGATGGATTTCTCTGATCTGTGGCCTTGGAGAGAGATGCTGATAGTGATTTGATGGCCATTGTTCTCATCCCTCTAGTCCATATATTAAATCCCAGGCTGAGGAGCATGGCTAAATGCTCATGTACTCCTATCTGTCTAGTGTTTAACTTACTGCTTTCAAAGTCAAAGTGTAAATAACCATATACAATACATAATATAAACCTAAAGCTCACACATTTTCTTTTCTCTGTCCTACAATTGAAAAGAATTCATAGTATGTTAAGGCACAGAATAATATTTCTGGCATTTTAGGCATTATTTATTGCTAAATAACTATAGCAGCAGAGAAAAATGTATAAAGTTGCACTTTTTGACATCTTCACAGTATGCCTATTTCTCTCACCCACTTTTGTGTTCCATTAGTAAAAAAAATATCATTTATCAACTCCAGCTATGTAAAATCTTTTTTTTCCCTACAATCGCTAGTGGATCTTGTAATTTTATTGCACAGATTAAAAAAAAATATTTATTACAATTTTTTCATTATTAAATAACTTTCAATACAAAAATTTGAATTAACCTAAAAGCCCAACCCCGCAAGTGCTTCAGAAGTGGAATGGTATTTTCTTCAGGCAAGCATTCCAGTTGACTTCCATGAAAGTACTCAGGTAGCTTTGTGGACAACGCAGAGATTCAAAGGATGGGCTCCAAGTGTGCAAATCTTAGCTTATGGATCAGCAACAACACTAGACTTGCTTTCTAACATTATTATTGGGAAACATCAAGAAGGGAATCCTGAACATCCTCAAGGACATTCAAAAGGTGTCTTTTTCCTTAAGAGCTGTCTTTGTTCAGCACACAAGCTCCCTCAAATCCATTCTTGTTACATTAAGAATTTCCCATCAGTCCTGTTATTCAGCTTAGAGGCACAGTAAATATAACTACTTATACTGAGAAGTAGATGTTGTATATTAACAAAATGCTACATAGATACTTTTTCTTTTTTCTCAGTGGATTTACACTGGCTTCATATGAGCAGAATTGGCTAGAGAGCAGAACCAGAGCAATAATGTGTGTATAGTCTCATGTGTGACCTACTTGGGCAGAAATTTAAAGCTGCTCAAGAGCACTGTGCCAGAGTGTTTAAGGTCATCTGTCATGTTATGAAGTGATGAGGAGAAAGAAGCTTATGAACTGTGTCCATTATTAGCTGAGAGAAAAGATGAAACCAGCTGTCTGCTATGACATCATCATTTTGGGTACACGTGTGAACTCTGCAGCTGCAGATAAGGGAGCTGAGAATGATAAACTGCAAAATGATGTACATCTTTCTGAAAATGATGAACAACACGCATACAGAGAATACAATCAGACTTTTGCCCTCAGATCATATAGTATTGAGTGAGCTCCATTTCCCTCAGCATTAAAACAATGACACGGTGATATAGAGTGTGAGGTAATTTATAGGATACACTTAGTGTTTCTTAGCAGAGTAATTGTACTGCTGGTAACTAACATGGTGATCTTTGTTCCTTGGCTACCCCTGCAAAAAAGAAAGGACCAAATGCAATGCATGTAACACAACAGCAGTTTTGATGATGCCTTAAGTCCAGCAGTTATTAGCATGATCAACAATCGACCTAAAGCTGTCGTGCTCGTTTGTCCTTCCTTACTAACATATTCTAGCAAAGGAAATAGAGAAGGCATCTGCAGGAAATGTGCATGTTTCTTTGTGGTTTTTGCCTGGACTTTCCTCTGTGAAAGTCTTCCACTCTAATGCTAGTTCCCTTCTTCTTCAGTTTCCATTAAGGGTGGTGAATTTTGAGGTTTATGAGGCACCAAAGAAGATGTGCAGGAGGGATGAGCAGTATCTTCATACAGAAACACTTAGAACAATTAACCAAGTTTACATGTTTTGAGCAGCTGGGACAGCTAATTTGAAGGGTGCCTGCTAAGACATGTGACAATATTTGGTCAAGAAAGAATCAAATTCTAGATGGAGTAGGAAGAGTGACAATCAGGTTGTTACCTTCTCTCTAGGAAAACTAGAGTGGTATGGAAGTGCACAGTCGTGCTGCACCACAGGAGTTCCTCAGTTAGGCACTTAGCTACTTACTGATCCTCAGAAGGCCTTTAGAAGTATTTATTTTCCTCCAAAACAGAAGTGGAATTTAGGCACCTGTCTTCAGCAACAAGCTGTTTCCTCTAAGAAACATATGGGTAGATATATGAAAGAACTATGAATTCCTTTTCATAATGGAGAGGAAATGTGTACTGTCTCTTCACTATTTGTTTGAGGAGCATTTTATGAAGACAAGCAATAACTGAAGACAAGCAATAACTGAACAGAGCGTTTAGACCCTTGAATGAGATGCCTTTTTGCAGAGGAGAGAGAGGCTGTGCATAATCCACCTGGCTGGGCAGTGTACCTGGTAAGTGCTCTTTGATTGCACTTGTTAATCACCACATGTTTTCAGTAATGACTCCCTACCTGAGGGCATGGGGGTTGGAACTAGATGATCTTTAATGTCTCTTCCAACCCAAAACATTGATCCATGATGATTCCAAGACCAGCCCAGCCCTGCCAGCCTACATTCCCTGATACATTATACATTCCAACTGTCCCTGTGATGGTGACATCAGGTAGCATTTCAGTGGAGAATTCTTTCTATGTAGACATGCTGGGGCCAAACTTTCCCTTTGTGAAAGCAAGTGGCATTTGAAGGACACCAACACTTGGGGCAAAGTACAGCTTAAGGCCAGTTGTGTTAACTGTGGGATATATACTTTTATATATCTTTGTTTCAATATGGTTGCAATCTCTGTACTTTTTTGGCTGTCATGGTACAGCATTGTTTCTAATGAGCTATGGAAGTTGCCAAATTTCACATCCTCACAGGTCTGTTAACACAAACGTCTGAGGTGTTTCTTTGAACATCTTAATTAAAATTATACACACGTGAAAGTGCACAGACACAAGTTATGGTCTGATTCTGCTCTCTTAAACCAGTGTAAAGAAATCAGAACACGATCTGTCTCCTGCCAAAATGTGTGGTGGGAGAAAGGTCTGCTAGATTTCACTGCAGCATACGTTGTTTGATATTTTTCTACTATGTCACACTAGACTGAAATAGTTGCTTCTAGCGAGGTGAACCGGGTTTTGCTCAGTTGTTAATGAGTTATGTAAAAGGTATGCCACTGTGATATGGGTTACTCCCATTTTTGTCAGAAGAAAAGCAGTAAGTTTAAAGTGTAGAGTAGCATTGTAATTCCTATACAGGACTACTGTTGCCTTGCTTAATAGTAGCTTATTTCATCTCACAAACATTGAGATATTTTTTAAAAATGAGGTGTTCCATATAGGACTTTTCCCATGTCATGCCAATAGAGCTCCAAATGCAGCAGTCCTGTTAGCCATACAATTTAAAATAGTTAATGTAGAACAGTTTATAAAAACTGTGATAAGAAAAAATAGTATTATCTGAAGCATAATATTAATATAAACAATACAGAAAAAATACATATTTACATAATGCCAAAATACAATTATATACATTAATATCTATTACATTTAAATTATATATCTTTAAAAAAATCACCAGACCAATAAATTATACAGTCTCAACCAAAAGGTCTGGCACCTTTGTGGTGCATGAAATACATACATAAAAAAACCAAAACCAAACCCCCTAGTTAACAAATGTGTTCACAAAAGCAGATATTTCTAACATTCTTAGTGCCTTGAATAAACAGCATCTGAAAGCAAGGAAAACTTGAGATTAGAAAAAGTAAACCAACACAGATTCAGCAGTGCTTTGAGTGGTGGCTGTGTGGCAGCAGCACTGGCACGTGACTGATGCGACAACTAAAGATCAGATCCCATCTCTGCTTGGACTCTCAATGTGTGGAACCTAGGTATTTCAGTGTTTGGCCTACTCCAAGCCTGTTTTACCTGTTGATGACAACTCTGATTTCTACAGGCTAGGTCAAGAAAAAAATTAATTTTTTTATCATGTAATCCTAATTCTTAATGTCCAAATTTGTGGAGCTACTGAGATCCTTTTGTCTTGACCCTAAAAAGTTCTACGTCCCTTAAGAAACAGCTTTACCAAGGCACAAGGTCACCACTGCTTACAGCTTCTCCACACTGGTCCTCTGGCCATGGGCACAGGACGTGAAGGGCAGTGCTATTGCCAACTGTTATCAGTTGACAACTGATAACTGCAACTCTTATCAGCAAGGGACTGCATACAGGCTAGGAAAAGGAACCTACAAGGATGGGGAGTCTGGGGAGAAAGAAAGAGCACAGCCTAGGACACCTATATTTTCCAATCAAGGCAGATGGGACATCTCCCCAAGTTGCCTATATTGTCAACAACAGATGAGGGTGATGCAGACAGAAACTGAACACCATGAATGACAGAAGAGCCCAGTGAGTGCTGACAGTGGCCTCAGTTGTGAATGGATGGTGTAAAGATTTGTGAGGTAAAACCAATATCATGATAGGGAAAGGGGTTCAGATCCCTTGATAGCATGAAGTGTGAGACAGGGAGAGTATAAAGGTAAGGTGGGAGCAGGAAGTGATGTTATAATGACTACTAATGGAGAAAATAAAGTCAACTGCAAGAATGAAAAGAGCAGAGGGAACAAATGAAGGTCCAGTAAGTAAAGAAATATCAATGGTTAAGGACAGCACAATTCCCCCTCAATTAGTAGCTCACTGTCTGTGAGCTACTACATTTGAAACATTTTACAATTTGATAAACTTGCAGTTACCTCTGTGATACTCTGGATTCACATTTTCATATATTGGAAATAAGGGATTTTCTTGTTCACTGCGAAGTTTTCTGGCTCTTAACACATCTCTCACACATTGATGTAGATACACATATTGACACTGCAAAAGATTTGTTTTTAAAACACTGAGGAATTTTGTAATTTTATTTTCGCTACTGCAAAAAATTATTACAAGCTAACTCCCTCACAAAGTCAAGGGTGGTGTTAAGAATTAAAGTATCATTCTTAAATTAGTCTCCTTTTCACACTGGTAATATAGTGAACTTTTGTGATCACCTCTCTTTAGAAATAATACCAGTAAAACATAAATGAACATAGTATGTTTTGACAGATCATGCCATTAGTAAAAGCTTTAGAAACTGTAAAGTTCAATGGTGCTGTGTTGGATAGCTACTACTTCTGAATGCTTTGGTATAAAGTATAAGAATTAATATGCACAGGGAAGCATGCAGAAAAGACAAACAATTTTCCCATTTTTCTTTTCATTCTGAAAAGAAGTATTTTTCCACATATTTTTATAATTACATAAAAATATTTCAGGCAACCATCAGAAACATGAATCTCTGAAAAAAATCAGAAAAGTCTCTGAAAAAAACTATTTTTTTGATCCAGCATAAGTTCAAGATTGTTTCTGACTATGCAGCAAACGACAGCCTTTTCTGAAAAGTGCCTTTCATAGAATGGAGCTAAGATGACAACCAGAACCAAAGTAAGGAGGGTCAGCATATTATTGACTATTGACTACTCACCAAACTATCCTGACAGAATAGATTATTAACCTTTCATGCTTTACTACTTTTTGGGGTTTATGACATGGGTCATAATAATATTTTGATTAGTATAACATGGTATCCAAAAGTCAGGCCCAGCATGCTTATATATCAAGGTGTAACTTTTTAACATTCTCTCAAAAACAATTTCTCCAGTGTATGTATTTTCTTCCCTCACATCTTTGGCCATTGCTCTGTGTCTTTTTCTCCGTGCTCTAGCTCTGGCAAAGTGAGGATATCTGCATTTATGCACATGCAGCTACTCTCTCTGTGGAGCAAAGCCCTGCATCCCACCCACCAACGCAATGGAAAGTTGGCCAAGCATGGAGACTTTCTTTGGCAGAGACCATTTTTGACTGGAATGGTTACAGCTGCAGTAGCATGCTGCCTCTTGAGCTGATGCACAGAAGTTTTTTCCCTTGCCTGTCTCCACCTGCAGTCCCTTGTCTTAAACAATGTTGAGCCAAGACTGAAGCAGGGGCATTGTTTTTCGCTTCTGCTTTTTCTGTGACTGAATAACTGAATACTGTCAAGTACGGTGGTACTGTGGCCTTTGACTTTTGTGTGGATCTGGCTATCTTTTGACATAGATGTCATGTCAAGCTCATGCCAAAGGCAGGTTCTGTATCACACGACTTTAGTTGTCTACAAGTCAAATTTAGTCTCTTGAGGTAGTTGCCTCTCTTTTCCAGCTAGGGAAAAAGGGCCACCCTCCTGAGATGTCTGTCTGCCATTGCAGACTATGGATGATGGGAATGTAGGATGATCCATCTCTAGAGATGCCCAGACCAGTCTGGGAATCTATCTCCCCACCAAAAGGTTTTCTGTGATTAAGGTATTTCCAGGAACTCTTTGTTTTGTGTTCCCAACTGGGCCTCTCTTTATACCCATATGAGACTTTTGCATCTATCAGAAAATGCTGTCACTGACATATTGGTTTCCAAATTGCAGCAAAGGCTCCATTACTATCAAGCTACAGGCGGACCCATCAAACTTGTTCTCACTCTTCTGTTAATGGTTCCCGGGGAAAATGTAAAGACTACCTACACAACATACCTTTATTAAATCAGCTTCTAAGTGTTTACTTCATATCAGTATAACATGACTTTCTTGCCATTTTAAAAGCACAGAAAAAATACAGAACATTTATTTTTTCTGAACTTTGAGAATAAATGTACTTGCTTTTCCACAGTATGTTAAGAGAATGCCAATCAACTTTCCAATATCATTTTAATGAAAATGACAGAGCAGTTCAATAAAACATAAATTGCAAAGGCACAAGGGGCAGAGTTTTATAACTGCATACATCTAATTTTCTCTGTTCTGCATTCCTCTTTCCTATTATGTCAACCTATCTGTCTGGTTTAGACTTGTCTTCCAAACCCATCCCTGAAGGACCTATCTCCACTTAAAGTTCATTTACTGGTCTCTGCACTAAAGCAACAGTGCACTGTTAAGTGTCTGCTGCATATTGCTGCTGGGGTGGTGGTGGGCCAGGGCAAAAAAAAAGGAGAAATCTACAGGAAGTGTAACTGCCACGTGTTATGGTTTAAACCCTCTCTAAGAAGCCAATGGAAAAAAACCTGAACTGGAAATTTTCACAGAGCTAAAATACATCTAACTAGTATTTCACAGTGGAGTAAGTGCAAAGAGCTTTGAGAGCCTTTAAGATGAGTGACTGATGATAATATACTGTAGCTGTTGTTGTTGATAGCGGGCTATCCAAACCTTACCTCTGTCTGAACCATGTGAACGCGGTGAAGCCTTAGATCATGCACTGCTGCATAAATGTCCACAGTGTCCTTTGAATCCAGCTGCTGCAGAATTCGGTCCAGTGCAATGAATGTGCCAGTCCTGCCAACACCAGCACTGGAAAAGAAAACAACCCAACATTAAAGCAAATGGATCAAAGCATTCACTGTCTTCATGTGATACTTTACTTGTAAAGTTCAGATCTCCAGGGTGAGAAGCAATTTGTTCAAATGGCACCTTTGGGCCTTTATAACGGAACTTATTTAGGAAGGAGGAAAGGATAGTGATGGTAGAGTTATCTCAGATACTGCACTGCTTTCTGCTTTGGATTAACCCAGTCATTGAGATACACTGAACGACTGCACCTGACTCTAACTTTGAAACCTCTTCTCTCCAGGGATGCAGACGTAGGACACAGTAGACATCTGACATGCTGCAGCACATGCTGTACAGGCAGACACAGGCAGGGTCATGTAAGATACAAGCCTCAGCCTATATAACGATGGAGGGGTCAGATACTACAATCAGGTACTACTAGTGAACAGATGGCTTTATCAGAAAATACAGCACCAACTGCACTCCTTCTCATTCTATATAGAGCCCTATACTCTGCTGCAACTGGCTAGTGGATAACAGATCAGGCAGTTCCATTTTGTAATTTTTTATGCAAGTGTAGGGGTGGACCACAGAAAACTGAGGGAAAACTGCAGTCCTGTGACTGCCAGAGATGGAAAAAGCAGAAGAGCATGAAAAGGCTGGAAGAAAAGGGAGTCTCAGTCAGAATGGAGGAGGGATGGATCTGTCAGCTAGTCTCAATATCCACACATAGTCAAATTTGCCCTGGGTATATCTTACCTTCTAAAACACCCCTCTATCATTTAAATGTTGTGCCACAACAGCAGCACATGGGCAATTTAAGAATGCAAAAGCTTATGAACAGTGGTAGCTGCCGACACTTTCGTATTCTCCAGTGGTACCACAGAGACACAGTGGTTCACCAAGAAGAATTTTCAAGGCATCTCCAGGGTGAGGTTGTAAGTGAATGCATGTGCCTTGGGGATACTGCTCTTAAGTATCTGGAAACTTAAGACCATTAGCTATCAGATTCTGTGGCTGCCTGTAGTCTAACAGGGATGAAGTACTAGGGTCTTCCAAGGGTAGGCACAAGGGCTCTACGCCACTGACCTTTTGCTGCTGCACATACCTGCAGTGTACTATACTTGGTCCTGTGTCTGGGGTCCTGTTGATATAATCTCTTACAGTTCTGACAAACTGAATCAGGGACTGGGTGGTCTCTGGCACACCATGATCTGGCCATACAGTGTAGTGGAAGTGACGAATGAGCCTCGTTGAATCAAGCTGCTCTTCCTGTTGGGATTCAGAAGTGTGAGTCATCAGGACAAGAGAGAAAGGGACACATAGAACAGCTACGTTCAGAGAAAATGCTATAGCTTCCACCAGAGGGGAGCCAGGCATAATGCAACTGTGGTATGACAGAATAAACCTTCCTAATTTAGCCTTGCAAGTGTTTTAAGCCAATTAATCAGGAAAAAAAAAAGTGCAAACATACACTGCAGATTTTAAACTCTCGTATTGTCCACTCTGGGAGCACTGATTCAGACAGCATCTCAACAATCAGGTCTCCATAGTACAAGGAATCCTGGTCATGGGGCCAGTACTGATCACACTTTACCTGTAGGGACACAAGGAAAGACAGATTTAGTGTTGAAAACAGTTATAAACAATGCCTCCATCCCGCACTGTCAGAAGCACTCTTCAGACTTCTTGTGCCTGAGGATGAAGGAAGAAAAGCAGCAGCTGAATTCAGAGAGAGATGCTACTCTCTGCCATGTCAACAAACAGGGTCTGACATGGGAATGGGTTAGCACAGGGGTGGGAAGTGGAAGTTCTCATTTGTGATGGGAATGGGACTTCACTGATGCCCTCTTATAGGGCATGTTTTCTCTGCCAACTCTTCTCAAATCTCTGCTTGGATGAGAGTTAAGCCTCCAGTGCCCCTTCCTCACCTCTTGCTGAGACTTGGCAGTAGAGTCCCACTTGGAACCAGCGAGATGCAGAAGGATACAGATCCTATTCTGTGTTGGCTTTCAGCCACTCCTCAGGAAAAAATGGTAAGGTGAAAGGAACTGAGCCTGTATGTGCCACTAGAGGATCACTAACTCAAGTCTGTTTAACTTTCTTACAGATCTAGTTTTTGTCTTACAAAGGGCACAGGATGTGGTCATACCTGGAGAGGTATGCTACACCTGTACTCAGTAAGAATGTTAAGTGCATGAGTGGTCTCTTTGCTATCTATATCAGGCCTTATATATCAGAGATAATTTGATTTATTTACTGATCAACACTTGCTCTCTAGAGCTTATATTTAAAGCAGAAGTTGATCTGATTTGATGTGATAAACAGGCACTTTTTTTTGGTGGTTGTCCTTCTGTATGCTGAAGAGAATTGTCTAGTGAACAAAGTCCTGGACTAGAGACCAGAAACACTGAGCTCCAATCCTGATTCTAGCCTTGACATGCTGCATGATCTTGAGACAGTCGGTGTACCCTCACTTCACAGCCTTAATCTGTCTCTGCCTTATTCTTTATATTATACCTTTTCTTTCATGCTGTGTATCTCCTTGACTGGGCTCTTCTTGGCTTTAGTGTGATGCAAATAAGAAGCCAAAACTTTCAATAGATGTTAAAACAGACATTAATAATGAAGAAGAGTCACTGCTTACCCGGCCCTTCTCAACACACTGGGTTACCATGACAATATTGTGAACATTTTGCTCCCATGCCATCTTCCAGAACTCATCTTTGGTTCCAGGCAAAGGACCCTGAGTTGCTATGTATTCCCTGCGGTAATTATTGCCCTGCAAATAAAGGGAAGTCCATTAGTTTCCAAAAAGGCAGGAAAAAAAAAAACAACTAACAACTGAACAAGTCTTGGGGTTGCAGCCAGGGCTCTGCAGCAGCCCTTGCTGGGACAATAGTTTTGAAAGCTAAATTGTTGCCTTGGACCTGGAAGCAAATGACTGATTGGAACAGAGAGAAGGAAGAGACTGTGGCAATCTATCTAAATACTGTTCCTTTTGTGACAGTCAAAGCTTTCCATTGTTGCGCATGTACTCAGCACAGTCTCAATTTTAAAACTGCTAGGAGTTTTTGTATTATTGATAATTTTTAATAAATTAGATTGAAATCTGGATTTCTAAAGCCACTGCTATTATCAATCATAACTCTTTGGCAAAGGGCATTATTATAATTTCAGCAGTTTTATCACCCTGCAAGGTGCCATTGCTGTCAGGATGAGCTACAGCTCCACAGCGATGATGCCACCTGCAGTTGTTGCGGACACAGTATAAAATCAGCGACCTTTAAAAATATGTCCTTGGCCAATTAGACTTGATATCTTACATAACCATAGCAATGCAAGGAAGTGTCCTTAAGTGCTGGGTAATTCACCCACAGTTAACTTAATGGCAGTCACAGAGTCTTTCAGCGCACCCACAAAATGAGTTCTCAGGTTTTTAGCTCAAGTGAATCAAAGAAGGGGGAGGGGAGCCTTAACCATCCAGCTTTATATTCAGTTGTAGATGAAAGAAAAATTACCACTGGAAGCAGGACTGTAAAACACCACCCTTGAGTCACTTACTGGTATGTAGCTTGCATTAATGTAGTCTGAACAAGGGTCATCATCCACATTGGAAAGCTTCACTCTTGATGTATCATCTAGCAAGAAATTGATTACAAGAGGCTTAGGGCTAGGTCTTGATTTTCAGTCCCTCTCGGCACTCACAGAAAGGCATTTGTGAAAGGACTGTCAGCACTATTACAAGATTTTATATGAAGAGCTAATTTATAAGGAATATCGGCTGGTTTTACTGCCTCTTTAATCTGTGAGTTCTGTGGAGTGTTCCAGAGACTAGGAGATAGATGGGTAAGAAGGAAGCAGTAAATATACTGAATTTCCTCTGCTGAGCTGAATAGGATTTGTTATGACAACAAAAGGGCCAAAATAGCATCCTCCTTTGATCCTAACAGCAGTGTGCTGTACTGGAAAGCAGTGCCCAGCTCTGCCCTTGAAAGAACAGCCACACTTCAATGATATTCTGAGCTAATGCTGAGCAGGCCAAACATCTTTTGTAGGTGAAGTGCCCTCTGTACAGAGATACGTAGTGCCTGAGCTTCCAGGACACTGATTTGTGAGATAATGCCATGTTGGATCTCAGTCAGGTATCATTGCTGGCATGAGCACACAGGAGAGGCTGTGCTGCAAGCACATGCCACATCCATTAGTGGGGATGTGGAGCAGTGAGTTATGTGGTATTCCTCCCCAGTGTTCTACCTCCAAAATGACAGGTAGGAGATTAAAGGGGGAACCTCTGAACAACAGACAGCTCTTGCCTGAGAAGAACAGGGTTAACATGACACGTCTTACCATGCAGAATCACACTAGCTCTACATCATATAGTAGGTTTGCTGTGTACTCTGAAGAACCAAGATTTGGCAAGGCTGTCAAAGAGCACTGAATGGATGACACTTCATATGTAAAAAACCCTACTGTTATTTCTACTATCCTTGTTATCAGCAGTGGCTGAATGACCCTAATAGCTGGAGCTTTTTCTCTCTGGACTGAATGCTAGTCATTACACCTCTAGTGTGAAATTAAATTACTGGTCTGTGTGAAACCATTCAGGGCCATGCATCATCTGCCTCCTAGCACAAGAAGCTGAGCCGGCAGAGGTATTTCATCTCAGATGGAAAGGAGGGAAGGGATTGGCTGCACTCTTCCATTAGGCTTGCTGAAAAAAAAGTGAAAAATAGCTGGTGTGATGCAATATTACACAACCAAAGCTAAAACTCACAGGGCAATATATTATTGTATCGATTTTTCCCTCTGTTCTCTGGCAGAAGTGCTATGTCACATGTCTGGTTTCGACCCACATCTTTCAAGTCCTGCAAAAAAGGAATAGGAATAAAATGTGAGGTGAAAATAATTAAAGCACTAGACAACACAAAGGGAAATAGCGCTCATCAGCTCTCAAAGGGCATGGTCAGAAAACAGGCGTTTTTTTTAAAAAGCAAACTGAAATTACATAGGTAATCATACTGTTTTAAAGCAAGGGCATGGCTGGCAGGTACTTTCCACATGTCATCATACAGACGTGCCATACAAACAAATGCTCCTGATCTCAGCCAGACAGGTATCAGGCAGAGGATGCCAACCACAAGACATCAAATGAAGAGTCGGTCTCTGCACATGGACAAGTGGAGTTCAAATGAAATGCTCCACCTTATTTGGATTTGTGTGAATAAGACAAACAAATGCAGGCCTTTCTAATACATTAACCAGTTGATTCAGTCAGCCCGCCCCTTCACAAAGCAAGTCCTTTGCCTAGGTTAGGATCCCACCTCATACTCCTTGGACAGAAGGTAGTTGGAGTCTGCTTGAAGTTTGGTGAAGTGTGCTTCAAAGTGACTGACTTTGATCGGACTGAAATATTCAACAGGAGGAAGAAAATCACAGGATAAATCACAGTCATAATTTATCCAGTTGGTTACCAAGAAGTTTTTTAGGCATTAAATTTTTCTTTTTACCTGGAAGTTTTCCGGTACCTGGAAATTATTTTAGAAGAAAAAGGAACACTTCATCAGTAAGTGATCAGATGGGTCTGTTCAACCATAATGCCATGTGAAAAAAAGCTTTTAACATTACCCTTTTTGCCCCAAGTTCAAATGGACTGACAGTGGCCTGTCCCTGCGAATATTCAGCCTTGCTGTAGGTCTCTCATGGCCATTGCTGGAACAAAAATAAAGGTATTCCATTATATCATTAAGTTTTGAAGCTGGTAAGAGTTGGCAGTGACATAACTTATACTTAAATTTTTTTTTCTCCAGTTTACCGTCTTCCAGAATGTTTTGATTTTTGGCTCTGATCCTGTGCCATTGCTCTTAGCTGAGGCACAGAGTTTTCTTGTACTTCAGCTTGGCAATAATGATGTGGAGTGTATGCATGGCATGGGTAGTAAGACATTTTTCTTGTTCTAACACACTCGCAGCCTAGTCCATCATTAAGGAGGGTGCCCTAAGACAGACCCTAAACTGGTTGATTCTCTACATGTAGAAGAGGAACATGTAGATAGATTTTACAAGCTGTAAAAGGTCTACACCTTCTTGCACATTCACTCTGCAGACCAAGCCTGTAGCACATGCCTGTGTTCATGGCAGGAGTAAGTGGCAGAACCACAGCAGGCTTTGGGAAAGCCACAGAAGTGGTACTTACTCCACACAGCTAATGTTGCCTTTCATCTTTTTGCTGCCATCTCCTCCTTCAAGATATCTCTCTTAGGGAACACTTTCTCTTTACGTCTGATGTGGGAAAACCATACCAGTATTACTGTCATCCTGCTGGGTATATAACTTACAACAAGAAGCCATGTTCTATAATGAAGTTTATACATTTTGGCTAAAAGCTAGGACTAGTCAGAAAACAGGTGTTTTTTAATCTGAAATTCTGCCATATGAAAAGCAAATTCAAAAACGTATCAACTTAATTTTGTATCAGTAAAAGAACTGAATTTCAGACTTGCAGTGTTTTCCATGCACGGGAAATGTTGATTTTTTTTTTTTTTTCTAATTTCAGAAACTTCAAGGACTTTCACATTTCTCTGTCATGCAAAATAGTTTAAATGGAGAAAGATTTTTTCATTCGAGATACAGTATTTCATTTAAAAAAAATATGTAAGTTCACTATTTAACATTAATTTATAATCTGAAATATACAACTATAACTCACAAAAAATGAGAAGCAAAGTTTGAGTTAATCTTTTGGACACTGAGGTAATGCCACATTGTCAGTATATTTGAATTGAAATGATAAAGTCTAAATGAACAGTTTCAAAAGCTTCCCATCTACAATGCAGATGCAATTAATCTGAAACACTTCATTTTTTGACAAAAGACATTTTTTCCCACAAGGTAAGTTTGAATGATAAGCCATCTTTTATTCAGAACTATTCAGAGTCTTATTGCAAAATAAAATTACAAGGATCCTCTATGACAAAATTCTCACACCATTTGAATTAAGTATGTATATATTTCTTAATACACAAGTCATTAGTTGTATATTTAGTGTGTACAGAAGTTGGGGGATACAGATTTTACCTGTTGAACAGTTCAGTGCATCCATCCAATTTTTAGCTATGCCTAATCAATTGTATGACTTGAATATGATTTGACATGACTTCAATAACAGAGACTGATAAAGGGAGTCTACTTACCCAACTTTTTGTCTGCAGACAAATAAAGCAGTAACAGCCACCAACATCACAATCAGAAACAAGCCAGCACTCACACCTTCAATAACTCCAAAAAGAGGCTCTAGAAACACAATAGTGTATTTATATATCTTGAGGAAAGGATCAGAAGAATCAGAGAATCAATAACTTTCAGAGGATCTGTTATTACCAGCTGAAGAAAATGGCTAAATACAAGGAAATGTAAGGCATTAAAACACTTATCTAGAACCTAGCCTTTATTTTCCCTCCTCATTTTTTCAAACTATTAAACAAAATTCCCAACCACAGTAAAAGAAAGCACAACTCCATTATATGTAAATCTCTTGCAATTAGAAGCTTTCTTGGTGATGGCCTCACTAAGCATTTTTCCTTTTCACTACTTCCAGCATCTCTGTCAAGCATTCCTCTGAATTTTCCAGTAAAAGTAAATAAGCCAAGGTTCCAGCTTCCTCTCAGAGCAGCCCTCAGGACATGCACAACAAGCTTTGTTCCACTCCTTACAAACACTTCTAGATGCCAGAGTATTCTTAGGTACAATATATAATCCCATGGCATGGTAACTGATAACTAACCTGCCTCTGTAGTGATCGGTAAAGAGAAGAAGGTGTCTGCAAAGAGAGGTTTAGGAAGTTCCTTCGGGTCTTCACTGAAAAGCTGAGTAAAAGCTCGTATGCTGATTCTAAAAAGAACAGTAAAAACATGGCTCATCAGATGTTCAGAACCAACAGAAGAAAAGTAAAACCACATTTGCCCCTTTGAGACAACTCAAACCTTTCCACTGACCACAGATAACTCTTAATACAGACACCTGAGTTAATCAGTCTTCTACTTAATTAATAATACTGGTCCCTGAGTTAAATACAGGGGAGCCCAGCTAGTACAGATGGAGCGCTCTGAAGCACCCTGGCAGAGGTGGGGCTTTGGCTGCTGGCACACACAGCCTGAACACATCTGAAGGCAGGACTAGCAGAAGCTGCAGAGGAGAGAGGACTAAGAAATACTTCTCAGAGGGGATGCATTTTCCTTTTACTTTGCTGGGCATGACTGTGCTAATGGATAAATGTTATATTCTTTGTTCTCCTGTTATATTCTCTTTGTTCTCAACCAACATAAGCAATCAACATTGTTCTCCTGGTAATGTGGGTAATTCCCACACTGAAATTTTGGGAAATGCGCCCTAATGAGAGCAGACTACAGTATGCTAACACCGTTTTAATGTTGATGAAGAAGCTAAGAGACACAATGGGCACTCCTTGGCATGTGCCTTCTGTCCATGTGCCTTTTCAGTGAGCAGCTTGCAGATCCCTTGGGAGCGTATTTGCCTGTGGCAGGGGTGTCACTGAGCCCCACTGGAGCTTATGTTTGCTCTCACAGCCAGTGTAACTGCTGAGGCTGGTCTTGGCAGACACCCTCTTCTACACCCTGCAGCTAACCTGGGCCTAGCTCTGGAGCCTGAGGATAGTGCTACAGGATAGAATGGCCTCCAGGTTTTTCAAGCTTGTTCTAAAAGAACAAGTGGGGTAGTTCTGCCAGACTGAGTGAAGCATGCTTGCCTTCTTCTGTTAGGTACTGTTAATCATGTTAGCCAATCATTTTCAGTCTTTCCAAAGAAATGTTGAGCAGCAATAGGAGAGCTTCCCATTAAGCTGAGGTAAATAAATAAACCTATTAACACACAGAGTTTTGTGCATAATTAATCCTATCATTCCCATGCTAGTGAATGACTGGTTTTACCTATGGTACAGGGGCACGGATAAAGCTTTCATAAATTTGCAGTGAAACACAAAGAACATTATACAATACAGTTTCTGATCTACAGAAACTCAAGTGGATCAGGCACCCAGATGACACCAAGCCTAACAGTGTGACAGAGCACAGCTACCAATATAAGTCTAACCTATACGCAGTTCGAGGCTTTAGAGGTCCATCACAGAATTTCTGGTGATCTGGATCACACTTTCCTCCCAGATTTTCCATTTCTCCTCCAAGCTTAATGTCAAAGCTTTTATAGTCACTGTCAGGGTTTTCAGCACAACTACTGGCAAAATAATTCGTCTGGTAGATGCGTATAGAGTCGTTGTGTTTGTACTCCAGGTAGGAAGGTAATGGGTGCTGCTCATCAGGCTTTGGTCCTTCACTACCTACGTCATGTGCAGAGAAAGACAAGAGAAAATTAGATGCCACAGCCATTAATGTGATGAGGTTTATAGGTTCAAGCTCTTGACAGACATATTCTTATCCAATTTTCTATTTCTTGGAGGCTACAAAGCCACAATGGTTAGAATACCTTATTTCTAGTACCAACCTGTCTATTATTTTTAAAGCAGATTTCCTCATAAGTCCTCAGTTCAATTTTGCTGCAATAGGCATGCACAGGTTGTATGCTATGACGTTTTTTCCTGTGCTGTTGGTGGGAGTCTTTGTGATCCACATTCCTGGATCCTACTACTAGCTATTTAAAAAAGCAAGTAAAAAACCCCCCACATTGGCAACTCTATACAGAGAAAAACTACAGTCAGAAATTACAGGGGTCCTCTGAATGTAAATTCACACTACTGGATAAGAGACTCAGATAGGCAAAGCTATGGCAATGAGTAATCCCTTTCTCAAAGAGCTTTGTAGTTTGCCCAAACATGACAAAGCAGACAGTGGAAATGTTATCTGATTTTTTTTTTTCCTAAGGGCTGATGGACAGAGAGATTATGAAACTTTCATAAGTGTCACAACGTATGTCCTGGTATGCCAGTAAATGAAGCCACTCTCCAAAACAAGGTATAAATTGTTGAGACACGTATCTGATATGTCAGGCACATCTCAACAATAGGTCAGCTGTAGAAAGGGAGGTTTACATGCATGTCACAATGACAATTTCTGTTGTGACAATTTCTGTTTTATAGTGCTACATGCGAAGTAATTTTCTTCAGTTAGCAAACATCACGTGGCAGACCTGTGCCTTCTTAGCATGGTTTACTGAGATGCTCCAAAAGGTTAGCACCTAACATTTAAACTACCTTTTGAGATCTGTGCCCAGCAAGGTACAGATCTGTGTTTACTGGCAACAGCAACCAACATAAGCCTTCTACTATGGACATGGTCTAAATACACGTGACAGTGAAATCTAGAGTACAGAAGCTAACCACTTCTTCTGTCTGAGCTACAGACTCTGAGAATAGGACTGAGTTCCTACATCCTCATGCTAGGGGGGAAGCATAGATCCAAAACCTGGATGATACAGCCATTAGATGAGGAGAAACCCCTTTACTGTGCAGTGATAGGGATGTACTTCCCCATGTAGATTTTATTTGCTATAGAGAGAATAGCATTAAATCATGACACTTACCATCAGCCTCCCTCACAACCACAGTAAAGTACTTCACAGCTCCATTAGTATCACTAAACCAGCTGCAGTTAAAAGTAAAGTTGATGGAGGATTTGGTAATCAGCACCTCTTTCTTGTTCACTCGTATGTCTGGAGGTGGCTGAGGAGGACCTGAGTAATTAAATAAATAGAAAATAAATACAAAATAGAGAGAAAGCATTACCTATGTACTTGCTGTGAGCTAGACCTAGTAAGGAAAATGCAATTTGCAATAAATCTTGGTTGCCTGGACCCAAGTCTCTGATTCTATTCTCTTTGCAATCAAGAAAGTGTCTTCACCTCCCACAGTGAAACTGCCCAAAGGTGAAACAAGCCAGCAGTGTGTTCACCGTAATAAGAGTGACACCTCCTCAGTAGGAATTCCTGCAGAAGCCCATGTGGAAATGCATTAAAGTCATGTCAAGCCTATGAAAACAGAAACTGTAGCTGCTAAAAACAACACAGGTTTAAGCCAAGTATTTGGAAACAAATTAACACGCTCACTACAGAAGTTACCTATTTTAAGCATCTATATTTCTGCTTTCTTTTCCAGAGGAACAGCCAGGGTTAGCCAGACACAGCATTCAACTACAGAGTACCATTTTCTCAACTGACTGCAGAATTTCCATAGAAAATGTTCTTTGTATGATACAAAACTATACCTTGAATAGTGACATAGTAGAAGTAAACTGGAAAATGAAGTACACAGGGAAGAAAGTGCAGCAAAAGTCAGGATTTTAAGGATCTACATTGCTGATTCTTTTAAAAATCTGTAGTACTGAAACTATATTGCAAATATAGGAAATATACAAAAACTGTAAACAGCAGGCAACTAAATTTCAAAAGCTTTTAGAATGCCAAAAATTCATACATTTATATGTTTTTTAGCTAAAACTCTCACATCTACAAAGTCTAGCTGCAATTTTTTGTCTTCCCTTGAGGCAGGGCCTCCAGTGTTAACCAGGGTTTGGGAGAGCAGCAGTGTTCAAAACAAGTAAATGACAATAAACAAACATGAACATAAACCAAATAAGAATAAACATGATCAGTCCTTCAAACAGGACTCAGTCTCACTTCTTGTGACATGAATAATAGGTCTTACATCTGGATTTGTAGCATCCTTTGTGATAGAGGAAGGAGATTAAAAGGCAATTGAGGGGCTAAGGAGAAGGCGGGTTGGTGACTGAACTCTAGCTTAGCTCAACAGCTCCCAAAGCAAACATAATTTTAATGATCTAGCATTTCACACAAATGTGGTTTTTAATAAGCAACTACAGAGGCATCCTTGAATATAGGCCTACCGGCCATCCTCTCATTTTTGAGAAGTTCAGCCCTGGAACAGTTCAGGCCTTTGCATTGTGCTGTGCCACTGAATCCTGAGCTAGTGAAAAATCCTGGGCAGCTCTAGGGTCAGTAATGGCAAGCTGTTGATTGCAGTGATGCCTGCTAGTGCAGAGGTACAAGCAGATGCTACTGATATGCTCTACTCAGTAGCCTATGGGTAGAGAAACTGAGGAATCTGTTTCAAAGCACATGCTATAGAAATCTGGATCCTCCTCCAAGTAAAAGTCCTACAGGTGATTTGGTCAGGTAGCACCTCAGAAGAGTCTACAGAAGCCAAAAGAGAATGTAGTACTACAATCCAATTGTCCTTATTATTTGTGCTGAGGATAGCTAGCATCTATGAGGGGAAACAGCGAAATACAGAAAGCCAAGCAGTGAGCATGAAGGCAACAACTGAAGGCATGTGATGATGAGGAAGGTATTTATGTTTCTCATTATATATTTCATGAATGAGCCAAATAATTTGGCCTGGCAATGAAACAGGAGGCAATATAGTCAAAATCCTGCATTGTCTGACATACAGGGACCAAAGGATGGGTTCAGTCTACATTGGCCACCACTCCACACATTGGCAATTGTGGAGTCCAGAACTCCTTTTACTGTCTAACCAACACAAGCAATTGCTTATTGCTGCTCAATGCCTCTCTTCAGGGCAACTCTGAATTCCACTTACGATCAATCATTGTGATGGTGCTGTCCTCAACCACTTCACTTGTCATGTCTGCAGAATGCACCTTGATGGACACCAGGTATCGCTTGTGGGGAACAAGGGTCATGATATTAAGTAGAGATTTGTCTTTTTCTATCCTTTTAGAAAATTCCACTTCCTGAGTGTCCATTTTCTTGCACTCGACGCTATACCCATCAAAGTCAGAATCAGGAGGAGTCCAGGAACAAGCGATGGCAGTAGAGGTTTGGGGCCGACAGTGAAGGCTTTGTATCTTGTCTGGTTCTAGAGAAATGTTGACAAGTTGAAGCTTGGTGGGAAAACGGACAGGTGTCATACACTCTGGGCTCACACTACAGCTCCTAGATTCTGTATCAACCATCAGATCAGAGCAGGAGGCTGGGAGTCAGAATTCCCAGGTATCCTGCAAATGCATGCTGCCTGATTATTATGCAAGGCTGTCTAACTCATTTTACCCATCTGAAATCAGATCTAGTGACATTTGCCCCATCAGCTTTGTGAAGCTCCAGTAATTAATTGTGAAAACAAGGAAAAAACTCCTGCTTGATAAAGTCTTAACATGAACAGCAACACCACCATAAAGAAATGGATTTCTAGAAAGCTGTTGTAACTTGTTTGGAGGCTCCATGTGGTCACTTATACCAGTCAATACTGATATTGTCATCTCATGACTGTTCTGGTTTTCTGGGCAGCATTTGATGTGATATTACTAAAACATAACACAGAAATATGCTTCATCCATGTAATATGGGAGCACCATTTGTCTCATATAACATGTAACAAAGACAGATTTCACTCTCAGATGGCAAGCATCTATATTTAAGTGATTAAGTACAGGTGAAATTTTAATTATTATGCTGTATTAAAGAGCTGTATTGCTTACTAAACATAGATGTCAATTTAGAGCTGAATCCCACTCCAAACGACATGAGGATTTGCAATGACTCAGTTATTTTTTACAATTTCATGTCTCTTTTTCTAATCAGCCTGTTATTGAGATTGCTATAGACAGCTAGAGATGAAACAGATTCACATGGGCAGAAATGGGCACTGGACATGGACAGACATGGGCAGAAATGCAGAGCACTGAAACACTGATTCCAGTTTCAAATCTAGTACAGCAGAGTTTCTTTCATCCTTTCTGCCTTATCATTCAGAAACATGATTATTTCAATATACTACCATCAGAGAAGTTTGGATATTCAGCCTTATTTTACTCCTGAAACTGACTGAGTCAGGCTCTGCAACCAAAGAGTCTGACTCTGGATGTGAAGATTATAAACGTATGTCCATTATCAGCCTTTAAACAGGTGACCTTGCTCACAGCAAGGGCTTAGAATCTAGCTGAATTTATCGCTGTCATTCATGAATTTATTAATGGAAATTACTGATTGCATAAGGAATTGGCAATATTTTACAGTTTTGCATCTTCTTCAGTCGAGTGTTAGGGCGCAATGGAAATTTTTACTTACTTGTTCTCACACTTGCAGACTGTGACTGACTGTATGTTTTCCAGCTGTCACCACTGACAGTTCTGACTCTAAACTCATAGAGTCTTCCAGGTCGCAGGCCATAGATGATGCGTACTTTAGATTTGCTGCTGCTGTAGGGATTGAATACTGTGAGGGAATCCTTTGGAAGCCACTGTACTTCAAAGTCATCATAGTCTGTCCAGTCTGGAGGACCCAGCCAAGTGATTGATAAAGAAGTGTTTGCAACATCAGTAAACGACACAGTGTTAGGAGGGCTGGGTGCTATGCAGAAAGAGGCAGAAAGGAGAGAAAAAAAAGAGATTCTTAACTAATTTTTATACAAGACAAATAAAATGAAACATGCATTATTTTCTTCATGCATCACAAAGTGGTTTGTATTATCTTGTATACATAGACAGTTACTGCACCTGTTCTGATGATGGTGACTTTCACAGTTGTAACATATTCCTGAGTCTTTGAAAGAAAAATAGTGCTGACTGCTTTTCTTTCACATTCCATTGGTTTAATGCACTTAAGGTTATCCTTCATCTTTGTACCTTCAATGACTCTTATAATAACTCCTCCCTCAGAATAAGTCTGTTGCATAGTTGTAAACTAATGAATTCAAACAGATTAGATTGGAACAAAAAATAAATCTTATACCTGTTCTTCCTTCAGCATTTGCTGTATTGGTCAGGTCACCACTGTGAGTCACCACAACCAAAGTGTACTTTCTGCCAGGAATGAGCCCCTGGAAATGCCACTCTTCCAGGTCTTTCCTTTGCTCAGTTTCCTTCTGTGTCCCATTTGGGTTGTAAAGATTCAGCTCATAAAAGTCAACATCTCCTGCTGCTGGACCCCAAGTGAACCACAGACTGTCCGTCATGTTTCGGTTGGATGCCTTGAGACCAACAACTGGGGCTGGTACTGAAAAAAAGAGGAATGAATATTATTTTATGTAGAACATCCTATGGGTGAGAAGAAGCAAAAAGGTCAAGCAGACCTTATAAACCTTGTCCTGTAATGGTAGTAATTTTATAAACTAGACAGCCACCACAGGTGGCTGAAAAGCAAAAAGCATATCTCAGTCGCTTCCTTCATTATTTTGAACTGCCACTGTTACCAAAAGAGGTTGCAATGTTTATAATGGATAGTTTTGCCAATCTTAAAAGCAACTTTTGCCTAGACAACATTCAGAAACACCCATTTCTAAGGTAGCTGAAGAAAGTGCACCATTATATAGATGGGTTCCTATATGGTGCTGCAGGGGAATAAAGAAAGGTTTCATAGAATGTCAGAGCTGCTAGAGCTGCTTAGAAAACTCTGCTTCCCACATGGGGCTGAACAAACACAGAGCTGCAGCCAGAGCTTCCCATGGGAAACAAGTTTTATTTCACTGGTAGACTGTCTGTCTCATTAACCCTACTTGCATTGCCTTTTTGCCTTTTCCACTGAGGCCAATATTGCTTTTAGGATGGGACACAGCCATTTTCCTGCTTAAGAAGTATACACTGGGATGTCTTTCTTCTGAAATGAACTCCTGGGAACTGTTGTAGGGTTCTTAACTTCTTTTTTTCCGGCTGTAACTACACCGTTCAGAATCTACCTTTTTATATATATAATGCTTTTTACATATTAGAGCCAATTTTTATACTTCTAATAGTTGCTCTAATCTAGTATGAGCATCAGACTCAGACCAGCTCACTGGTGTCCCCTCAAGTACCACACTGAAGACAGATGGTTTTCTTAGATGTTCTTGCCTGTTCTTCCATAGACAGATGACTCATTAGTGAGGTCTCCACTGTGTGTAACAATCACCATTCGATACATCCTGCCCTGACGCAGATTCTGGAATGAACACTGCTGGAGATGCTGCTCTCCTGAAATCCTGTCATGAAGGGACTTGTCTGGATTGTATAGGAAGATGTCATATGAATCAAGCTCCCCTTGAGAGGTGGTCCAGCTGAAGGACAGTCGGTCAGTGGTGTTCTCTGTGACTTTCAGATTTGTAACAGCTGCTGGAACTGAAAAGAAGGATAAATGTAAGAGTAAAACACATTTCAATTAAGCTAAGGAATATTAACAGCACCTGTAAGAAAAAAGGGGAAAGCATTTATGAGACGCCACTGAGTCTCTCCAATACAATACTTTTATTTCCCTGAAGGCCTGATTCTCTAGACCATGCTCACACAGAACTGTCCATTAGCTTCTACAAGAAGCTTTAAATCAATAAAGACTGCGAGCAAGACTTAGCTTTGAGTTTAGAAGTGTATATTCACATCAAATCCTGCAGTAAGAACCCTGAGACTGTGAATTAATAACTTGATGACAATAAAGCATTCAGGTAATTCCACAAAAGACAGAGGGGAGCATTCAGCATTTTGGTTTAATATCCTTATTATGAACCATGGTCACATTATTATAATAATAAATGTCAGATTCACGTACAAAGCACGTATCAGGAAAAATGATGCATAAACAGCTAGAGTCTGTACCTTACTGGAATCTTTGCAGAATCAAGATATACAGATGGTTCACATATTATATGATATACTGAGGGAAGTATAAGTAAACCAAGATGTTCTAATTACCTGTTCGGCCAACAGTTTCTGCACGCTTACTGAAGAGTCCACCACTGACTGTCAAAACTTGTATCTTATACTTTTTGCCAGCTAGTAAATCTTCGAATTTGTGCTGTTTGGCAGTAGCTGGCTCTGATTTGTTACTCAGGAGGATTCCTTGATCATTCAAGAGCAGAATGTCATATCTTTCGGCTACACCAGCAGCTTTCTGCCAGGTTACTAACAAGGAATGACTGCTGTAAGCATGGTGGGCTAATAATTCCTGGACAGAGGCTGGAACTGGAAGCAACAATTAA
This sequence comes from Certhia americana, assembly GCA_018697195.1. Lineage (NCBI taxonomy): Eukaryota > Metazoa > Chordata > Aves > Passeriformes > Certhiidae > Certhia > Certhia americana. The sequence goes on from CM031879.1 coordinate 33,390,059, forward strand.
AGACAGGACATTACCAGGTGAAATACAGACCATTCAATACACTAATCTGAATAAAGTAATTAACAGAACATAACTTTATCTATTTTCAGGTTCACTTCTGGTAAAAGAAATGTCTGTGCATATGTTTATGCAAACAAATAATTCCTGGACATAAATACAAATAGATGAAGTTACAGAGCATCATGGATATCTGAACTGGGAATGCAGAAGCAACAGATATATATAGACTATCATGAAAAGATGGAGAAGGAGAGTGAAATGAACTGATTGAAACAGTTAAGATAGGAATATGAAAAAAAAAAAAGGAGTGGTAAATTGGTGCAAAATAGTAGCCCAGAATAGAAAATGTTAACCAGCAGCTGCTACACAAAAGTCAAGGCCATAGATAACAAATGCAGGTGCTAAAGAAAAAGGATAGATTAAAAACAAGGTATTGAATTGTTTTGTATGTTCTGACATCCTGGATACTGGGGAAATATGTTTTGCATGTTTTTTAAAATATGTTTTAACAAGCCTTGATCATGCAATAGGCTCTGCTAGAACACAATACTTGACAAATGGAGTGGGTATATGTGTCAGATGGGTACAGGCACAGGAAATGAGAGGGATGGAACTGCATTCATCCTAAGAAGGAAAACACTGGACTAGAATTCCATGCACATTCCAGGTAAAGCTACTGAAATGACACATCTCACCGGTATTAACAGACCCATACCTACATCATGACATGGCTTTGAAACAAAAACATCCCATGAGTCTGAATGTCCCCATGCCCTATGGTACATCCACAAACATTATTAAACAAGGGTCAGTCTCTGGGAAGATACAATGCAATTTTCTTGTTGTCTCAAGAGAAACATACTTGTTCTCCCAAAAGCTGCTAAGCTGTTTTGCAAGGTGCCACTGTTAGATTGCACCACCACCCGGTACTGCTCCCCTGCTTCCAGCTTGTGAAACATGTGCTCAGAGATGTGTTTGGAGACACTCTGGGAATCAAGCTGATGGTTTTGCTGAAATATAGTCACTGTGTAGGAATCAACATCTCCACCTCCAGGGGTCCAGCTCACTTTCAGGCTGTTTGTCATGCCATTAGGTGACACATGAATGTTTCGGACCTTGCTTGGAACTGGAAAAAAAACAGGGAACAATAAGGCACCTGCTCACAAATTTCCTATTTGACTCAGGCTTCCTAATTTCTACCAATTTTATGGCCACAGAAAAATAGTGCAAAAGAGAAAGATCATTTACAGGTACAAGTATGGTCATTTATGGGTAAACGCAAGTAAAGTTGTAAACATTTGTGTGGGATTATGCCATTTTAGAAAAGCAATTCTATGTGTAACCTCCCTCTTGTCCAAATGATGCTTTAAAAACTCCTCAAAAAATGAAAGCTCTTTAGGTACCCTCAGTTAATTAGCCATTTTGCTATTATTATCTCAATCATTCACTTCAGGTAGGTAAACAGAGGTGTAAAATAGGCAAGCGATTTAGCCAGAAACACTAACAACTGGCATGCATGGGAATAACAGAAACCTAAATGCTGACATCTCAATACAATTTCCATGCAACAAATCAGATTCTCGGTAATTGTGACACTTTTTTATTAAGCACAGGTCATAAGCTGGCTGAAATAGTAGTGTGATTTTCAATGAGATCTGCTGTCTCTGAGACAGTATTACAGGAGCTTGAATATAATCGTGGCTCATCCTTGATTTTCAGTGCTTCATTCTAAAGAAGCCTAAACACATTTTAAATACCACATTATTTCTTACTTGTTAGGCCTTCTATGAAAGTTGCACGCTGTGCATCTCCACTGATGGTCAATACAAGAATTTTGTATAGACGTCCTGGAGTCAGAGCTGTGAACCAATACTCCTCAATGGTGTTCCCAAGGAAAATGGGTGGGAAGATCTTCATATCATTGAAGAGGAGCTGAATCTCATACTTATCAACATCCCCCTCAGCCTTTGACCAAGTTACCTGCAGATCTTCAGTGCTCCTGTTACTAAGAGTCAGTTCCTTCACTGACTCTGGCACTGAAGAAGTGAGAAGAAAGATGAGAAACTTCTCAGTACTTACAAACAGACCACAGCAAAAAGCTAGCAGCTCCAAAGCCACGCTTCTGAGCTACAATTTTTCATTCAGTTCCCTAGAAAAAGCAGTAGATTGCACTTATTTGGGTAGTTTGCACCTCATCTAACAATGGAAGGTGCCATTTCAGAACAGAAGTCCACAATCCAAATCCACAATAAATAAATAATGATGGAGCCTGAAGGGAGTTTACCTAGCCAACAAAAACTGAGTAAGATCTGCATGTACAACAAAGAGGCCTGACTTAGAGCCAATCCATCTGTGTGATGCAGCACCACAATGCAGTTTTCAACTTGTGCCAGACACAGGTGAGTCATTTTTACCCCATGCTACATCTTTGTTAATCAACTGAATTTCTGAGCATGGCTCCTTAACTCACATAAGGTGCTAGGTGAAGATTGCACCCAGATCCCTGATGGCTCCCAACTAGCCACCTCACCACTCTTGCCCCATGCTCTCTAATTTCAGTGCTTGGGGTAGTTTGAATAGAGTGAGGTCTAGTCTATATTCTTTCCTATATATTTCCATGACCAGAAAATTCAGTTTAGTATATTCTGGCGTAATTTAATTATAAATACTAAGCTCATGTGGAAAACTGTACAACTGTTTTTTTTTTTGGCTTTCAGTGTTTCAGGATTTGCTTTCCAATTTAACAGCACAGATCTCTCACTTTTTGTTTGTTTGTAACCGACCATAAACTAAATACTGCTTTCTGTATTTGGAATAATAGATATTATTCAAAGAGTCGTAGTCAAGATTGTATGTTAAAAACATAAAAGATTTTTTTTCCTGGGAATGGTAAATTAAAATAAAAATACCCTGGGATGTCTCAGAATGTTTCCAGGGTGCTTACTTGTTCTGCCATAGACTCTTTCACTAGTTTCGTATTTCCCACTCCTTGTGCTGACCGTGACACTGTACTGCCTCCCTGGGACCAGACTGGTGAACACACATTCATTTTCATCCTTTGGGACACTTTTTATTTGGATGAAATCATTGTTGTTCCTGATGATCACTTCATAATTATCAAAATATCCAGATGCATGTAACCAGGACACCTTCAAGTAGTCACTTCTGGCTGAATTGCTGACAGTAAGTCCCTGAACACCTGAAGGGACTGAAAGAAAAAAAAAAAGCAGTTAAAGATTCAAAAAGCATTAACTTCCTGAAGTAACCTGACTTGTGGTAGAGAACTGTATTTGTGGTAGTTAACAGAGTTTTGTGAGAAAGTTGTGAAAAGACAGCAATGTGGACTTAAGCAATAAAACAGTGCAGTTTCCAGACTGCTTCACATCTTATGACAATACAATGGTTTGCCTTTCTAATTTTTTATCTTATGGAACTTACTCTGTTTTTGTAAGAGTAGTGAGTTCCACAGAAAAACACTGATCCAAAATTTGGTTCTCGTCCTTTCGTGGCTGCTCCTTGGATTTTCACTGAGATCATGAGAAGATGAAAATTGCACTAACTTGATACTCTGTTATTTTAACACCCCTTACAATCTTCCTTTTGATCTACTCGTTTACCAAGTGTAAAGTCTCAGTTTTTTCAATTCTTGAGAAAGTTTTATAAGGTTCTCCATCATTATTGACATCATTTTCTGAGATTTCTCTATTCTTGTTGTAATCCTTGAAAATTGCATGACTAAAACCATAGATACGTGTGTTACATTACCAAAATCAATTGAAATGTGTGTTACTCAGTATTGCGACACCTCACTAATATCTAACTAAATAGCCTATCCTATTCTGTTCTTTCAGTGCCTGGGTAACTTTCTGAGGAGATGCTCTGCAGGATATACTTGAAGGGCCATGTAGAGGCATTAAGGACAGGATAACACATGCCAGCAAAAACTGATACATGATTTCTGTTCACTCATAAGGACTGACAATGGCTTTTATTCATGCTAAAGTACTTTTGCATGAAATAAAGCAGCAATGAGGGTATAAGAATAAAATTAAGTTTATAAAGCTATAGTTTTATGGTTTAACCCTCCAACCACTACTCATCCATCCCAGTTTGGTCAGATAATGATAAATCCTTGGTAATGGCTAGAAGTTGGTTATATAACAATGGTTACAGCGACTGTACTTGCCCAGAGCCTCTCTTTACCTGTTCGTTCCTGGCTGAGGGAATGGTTTTCATACTTTCCACTCTTTGTGGTTATCATAACATTGTAAAGCGTCCCAGGAGTAAGGCTGCTGAAGGAGCATTCACTGAATGATTTGGAAATGGTGAGAGTCTGAACAATCTTGTCATCATGAGAGAGTGTTACCAAATAACTGTCTACATCTCCAGAAGCTGGCAGCCAAGAAACACTGAGGTAGTCACTCCGACCTGAGTTATTTACTGTTACTCCAGTCACACTGGAAGGAACTGTGCAACAAAGAGGAAGAACAAAAAAAGCATTAACTAGACAATTCTTATTGTTGCGAGAATCCCTGGAACGCCATTCCCTGCAAAATAAGCAATCTGAGACTCCTCAGAAGTTCTGCACTGACTGCTTCTCAGAAACATTCATCTGCTTTTTTAAATACAGTGAAAGAGATTGTCTTTGGTGGCCAGATCCCAGCACTTCTAAAATCCAAGAAGTTGAGTTATCCTCTCAAATTGTCATTCCGCAGTATCAGCAATAACTGGTGAGACTGGTAATTCGCTGAGGCCCACAGCTGAGTATTTCATTTCCAGTGGGTTCTCTGACGCCTAGTGGACAAAACGCGAATGCCACTTGATTTTCAAGGCAGCAAGGTGAGCTCAAAGGCTCCACATTGCCAGAACTATCATCACTCACGTACAACTCTCAGTTATTACAGGGGCAGGTCTCAGAAATAATGAAATTTCAAATTTTCACTCAACTCTGCTGCACTGAACTTACTTTTCTCAGCAGAGGGACTGGCCAACAGCTGTGAGAGTCAACTCTCCCCAGATTTTACAAAATATGCTTATCTACTTTAAGCCTTTTAGTATTATTCTTCTCAATTTTTTTTTTTTTTCAGGTTCGTTTTGCCTTTTCACCTGAAAATAGTTGTTTTCAAGGACAACATTGCAAAAAACTGTAGAATGCCTGGCCTTTGCCAAATTCACGTAATGCGTGAAATTGCACTATGTTGCCAAATTTTTCCTCTAAATATCCACAGAACTGGTATTACATTACATGACTGTTTAAACCTAAAGAATTTGATGCAACAGTAAATCTTGTTCGATGAAGTACGGAAGGACCTCATAGTAACTTACTAGCTCTGGTGGACATTCTTTGATGTTGGATTAAAGAAAATGAATGCGTTGTGAGAAACTGAGACACAAATTCACTCCACCACCTTTAGGCAGGTTCTTGGCAGACACATGTAAGGAGCAATCATCCTGTATCACCACACAGCCAATGGAACAAGTAAGTCCCTTTCAAGGAGTGATTTGCCCAGCACAGTTGTTCATTACTCTCAGGGCATATTTTTATATTCGTTACAGAGTGATCCTTGCTAGAGAGTTCCCACTGCAGTTAGTTCTCTAAAGCTGTATTTATACAAATCTGGATAGAGAGTGTGCACATATAGAACAATATGGATGAAACTCCCGTTTTTCTGAATTCTCAGTGCAGTGGCTTAACCACAAGACCATTCTCTTAGACAAATTCAGCTTTTAAGAACTACCAAAAAGCATGCTGGAGTGTTTTTTTTTTTACCTGTCCTTTCCTCTGCAATCATTTGCCTTGAAGATATCCCTCCACTGACAGTGGTGACAACAACTGAATAGAGCCCTCCAGGTTTCAGGGGATAGAAGTGATATCCGTTGGTTTCACTGGGAACAGTTTCATTTTTAATAACAACATTCTCATGAATCAGTAGCACTTGGTATGAGTCTACATCTCCCAGTGCTCTTGTCCAGTTGGTGAACAAGCTGTTGGTTGATCCTTGACTTGCCACAGTCAGACCTGTCACTTGGGCTGGCACTGAAAAGGAAATTGTCTTACTGTTACTGAGGAGAAACAAAATAAAACAAAACAGAATCCCCCAAAGAAAGCAAGTTTAGTCACACTGAGGAAGTGCATCAAAAGAACATTCCAATTTGCAGCCAGACTCAACAGGACTAAAAATACTTTAACTGGGGACTGCTTCCTGTCTGGGATGTGGTCTATGGGAAACTAACTAAGGCACGGAAAACTCTTTCAGCCTTTAGCACAACTTTTCTCAGTCAGATGAAAATGATTCAAGATCAGGGAACCAAAAGAGATGGCATTTTGTAAACACCACTAAATGAAAGCCAGCGGTTTAGGAAATCACTCAGGGTTTCTTGATGATTAATTCAAATATAGTCTGTGTCTTTCATTTTCCCTTTCCTCTCCCATTGCCAATCTTTCATTTCTAATAAATGGAAAACTTTTTTGGAGAATATCTCAGGCACAGTCATCTATACTGTGTCAGACCCTTTAAGTTTGGGGATAATTTCAGAGCTGAATGGTTATGGTTTAACTTTTTATGCCAGAAGATCTGCAGGATACCAACTTGGATAGGAACAAAAGATGAATTGTTAAACAAACATAACATTTATCTAAGCATAAGCTCATGAACTTAGCTAGACCAAAAAGGATAAAGGAATAACAAAGTAAAGAAACATGTAGCACAAATTTTACCCCAAATCCTCTTTATTTGGTTTGACAATATTTGGTCAAAGCAAGGAAATAAAATTACTTCCAAAGGTTTCTGTTTACATGACCAAGCACAATTGAAATAAAGAAGACTAAATTTATAAAATGTGAATGCAGTCTTCTGCTCTTGTTTTCTATCAACCTTATTGCACACATAGAACACACACAGTAGATAGTACATATTGCACACACACGTTATTAATCACTAACAAAAGTTAGAAAGTTAGGCACATGGCTGAAGAAAATCTAAAGCTGACAAAAAACTCAAAAAATCCTTCCTGTTTTGTAATGTTCTCATAACGTAGTTAGCTCCAACAAGACGCTAAAGTGCCAAATGCTCATTCAGTGATACTGCAGGTTTCACTGGAAGCTGACCAGTCTGGGATGAAAGTAAGACATACATCTGTCATATTTACAGCAGTATTTTTCAAGCCTAGTAAGCTGTCCTGCTGCCAGGAAGATTCAGAGGTTTGGAAGCTTATTAAACCTATGTTCAAGCTAAATGATGTTTGCTCTTTATAACTCACTTTGAATGTAATATTGACACACAATCAGTGCCTGATGTGTTTTCAACCATTGACTCATCCAGTGAAGTGGGACCTTTATGCCAGAATAGGTCTCCTAAAGGGGTGTAAGTCAGATGGAAGTGAAATTCCAGCTATCAAATTACATAAAAAGAAATGAAAGTATAAGCTAAATTTCTCAGGCCTTGGAAGGAGTTATAAAATATAAGTAAGGACCACCATCAACCCCTAGGCATGCTTAGATTCAGACACAAGTAGTTTATTTTTCCCTGGGCTGTGCAAGGCCAGAGCTACATTTTAAAACTTTGCTTGCACTGGAGAATGCTTAAGTCAGTGCTTAAGCAGAGTAAAGCAACATGAATGGTTTAAAACTTGCCCATGTGCACAAAATTAGCACCCTGCAGGGGGTGAGAATGGGACCTTCCTTGTGACACAGTCATCATCCTCAGTAACAAATACATATTGTGGAATGAGAGGAGAAAAAAGATTCAAAATACATCTTCAAGGTCACATATGTTCTGTGTCTGTCAACCTCGGAATGTTCCCCTTAAAGTAACATTTTCCTGTGAGTGATGTTTCTCTTTTTCCCAGATGATGAATGGTTTGTATCAAGAAGTGACCCCCCTGAAAATACACAGTGAAAATTGTTCTTATATGGAATCTTGTGCTAATGTAGATTGATTAGATGTGACATAATATTTCAGAAAACTGTTTTACCAAGAATTACACATCTATTTCGCCAAAAATCTTAAATAAACACAGCAAGATAACTGCCAGTCAGAAATGAGAGACTCAGACATGCAAATTTTTTACTGAGGAAACAAACATAAGACCAAGACTTTTGAGATTTAGACACTGAGTTAATTCAGTTCACTACAAAGCACAAAAAAAAAAAAAAATTGTTAATGATTAACAGAAATAAAGATTAAAACAGTTTGACAAGATGATACCTGTTCTTCCTTGTACTGAAGTCCAGTTGCTTAAAGTCCCACTAATGGTAGTGATGGTAGCTGTATATTTCCTTCCAGGTACCAAGCCAGTGAAAGTGAATTCCTTAGCTTCTTTTTCAAGTCCTTTTTTGACAATAGTGAGATCACTGTCTCCCAGGGAAACCACATAGCTGTCCCATTCTGCAACAGGGGTCATCCACATGACACTAAGTGAAGATTCATTAGCATGCTTCACACGGAGCTGGAGAACAGGCTCTGGAGCTGGAAAAGTACACAGATACCACAATGAGAACAGGACTGTATAGTAAGCACACGTGCCCTATCTCAAGTTGTTGTAAGAAATGTGTTCTCTAAGACAGAAATATGACAGCAACAGAGTACCTGCAATCAAGAGATTTGTTATCTTTCTCCAGGAGCCATTCTTACAAACCTAGTATTTCTGCCTCTCATGCAGTAAAGGACTGTTAGCAGCAGACTTCAGCAATGCACCATGGCTGTAATACTTAGGTTTAAACTTACATCAGGATATATATTTTAGTGCAAATGGAATGCAGAGAAGTCAGCAAACTTCCTCTTGAACTCTGTGTGCTGAACAGGGGTATAAGACATTTGTACCATAAATCAGATCCACACCAATGTACTTCTAACAAACAAGGATGCAAATTATAAGCTCAGAGTGACATTGATTTTGCATTGGTTTATACCTTAGTCAGGTTGGGAGACACTTCAAACTTAGAGAGGCATAAAAGAAATAATTTTATCAGTGAATTTCTGTGTGAGCTCATGTGTATGTGTGCCTGCATACCCAGCAAGCATGTCTTGCCTAATATAGTCCCTGATCTAATTTTGTCCCTGTCATACTGAAGTACGACTCACTTTCCAAGTCTGTGGGTTAAAGTAAGAGAAAACTGAGTCAGAATAGGGCCAAATACCTGTACTTCATAACAGACATATCATGCACCTCACTGTGGGTCAAACACAGTTACGATACACTCACTGCTGGATATTATTTAATGGACCATGTTCTAATCACAGAATCATAGAATCACTTAGGTTGCAAAAGACCTCTAAAATCATTGGGTTCAACTATTAATCACTTAGCTGAGTCAATTAAAAGTAACACCATAAACTTAAATTACTTGCAACATACATCAAAGTAAGGAAGATGAGAATCTATCTTGCTCCAATCAAGTTTGCTACAAGTCAGGGAAAGTTTCAGTTCTGTAGCTTCTACTGGTCTCTTGCTGTTGTGCAAAATTAACAAAATTAAGTCTTCAGGGAATGACAGTTAATGGTATGTAGATAGTCTAATGACAGTAGAAAAGGTAGGCCCCAAGAAGGGTAATGATAAAGTAGAATGGCCCTGTCCTATCTCACATTCTTCAGTAAGATAAGGGTTAGATTTGAGCAGCGCCTGTTATTCCTACTCCAAGTCTTCCTTTCTTCTGAATTACACTTATTCTGCATTCACTGCATAAAAATTCTAACAGTTATATAGGAATTATTTTTAAAGTTTGAAGTAAATCAGATGTGGCTTTGACTAACACACTGCAAAAGAATTCCACTCATGTCCCTGCAGTGTATATGGATTTTCCTTGGAAAAACAGACTTGTACAGACTAACCCATTTTCTTAAAACATGAACCGTGATGTTATACGACTGCCATACTAAGATACACCTTAGCCACATGTTTAATATTCTTTACACAGACTGGCAAAGAAACATACTGATGAACAATACATGAAGGCCTATAGTGCTTTCCTTAAGATCTTTATAGCGTGCCCTACAATCAGCTACAAAATATAGTAATGAAATGAACATGTAATATAACACCTGAGTCATGACAGAATCGTAATATAGTTCCCATAGCTTTCACTAACAAAACATTTACTACAAAAGTAAACCCAAAAGTTTTCACAGAACTGATAAAATTATTTCTGTAGTTTACAAGGGAGCTCCTTTTTACTGAATTAAGAGTGAAATTAATTTGTGGATTCCCAAGTATTTTTTCATTGTTTACAGAGCTGAACACTTTGCACTCTCGCAGTGCCTGGATGAGCATGCTGACCTGTTCTCCCCGTGCAACTCGTCTTGCTCTGCAAGTCGCCGCTCTCCACAATGACTTCCACGCCGTACTCCCTCCCTGGGATGAGGCCCGCATCGCGGATGAGGTACTCGGTAGTGTCCTTCTCGAGGGTGGTGTTGAGCACCAGGGCTGAGCGGTTCCACAGGAGCAGGTGGTACCTCTCCCAGTCTCCCGCAGGGGGCACCCAGGTCACTCGCAGAGACCGCAGCCAGCCGCTAGCACCTGCCTGCAGCTCCAGAACTTTCTGAGGAACTGGAGAAAGCAAAAAAGCAATTCTGAAGTGGGGTACTTCTGATGAGATGTAAATGTCTGGCAAAACCTGTCTCACAGCACAGCTATTGTACAAGTGCTTGGACCAGCTACAGCAATGTGAGTTACCTTGTTGCAAAGGTTGGCCTTCATTTTAAAGACAATTTTTACTTTTCCCCACACAAACCACTCACTCATCTTCCTGCTGGTTTCTGACATCAGAAAACAGGCAACCCCTCTTAGGGCAGGAAAAATCTTCTCTTTACATTTCTCAGATGCATTTCGCAGTTTTCAGTCAGGTTCCCTGTTGTTTCCTGCACTTAGGCTCACTTAGAAACTGTCAATCAATTTTCCATCAGCCCAACTCTGGTATCAGCAGCAGAAATGCAAAGTCCATTGGCTTCTTTCACAGAAACAGCTTCTTTCACCTTGCATTCCCTAATTCCTCCCAACTGCATAAGGTGCCAAGGTTAAGACAGAGGTCCATTAAAGCATCCACTTCATCCTGTCCTGTACTTCAAGGATCCTGAATTTACATGCCTAACCTTCTCACCCTATATTCCTGCAGGTCACATTGAACTACTGAAGCTTTTCTGATTTTCATTAATAATTAAATATTAGCCAGACCAGCAGAGACTAGAAGACAGACACTGACCCTTAGGACAGGATATCTATAAGCTTCATATTAAGATACTCAGAGATCAGCATTGGAGCCCTGCGACCAACCACAAGTATTAACTGTAAACTATAAGGCTAGCATCATGTTCTTATGCTTCATCTAGCTTAGTTAATATTTAATTGCTCAGTATCTAGCACAGGATTGAAACCTCTCCACCAGCATCACAAAATACTCACCAGTTTCACTTCCCATGGGCATTGCTGGATATCAGACCTAGAACACCCATATGCTAGTGAATATGGGAAATGTGTTTCAATTTCTGAGTGAGTGAATAAAAGCAGTGTATTGTTAGGAAGCACAGATGAACTTACATCATAACAGAAAAAGTTCAGCCTTGTCAGGTTCACTGGACATCATTACACCTTAATGGCACAAAGTTACAGCCTGTGAGATGTCCATATTTCTAACCATAATATTTCTTGGCTGGTTCTGCTGCTGTAAGCACCCTCTCAATACACAGCAATGTGTATTATGTTCTTGGGCACCTGGCTCTCTCTTTGAGTTACAGAGGAACCCTAGGAGTCTAACCTCTTCAGTGTCTGTAGACCATTTGTAAGTCTGGACTTACAAATGTATCTTTACTCCACAGAGCTTCTGGTGAAGTGATTGTTTTCAAAGCTCTTGATGTCTATGGTAAAGGAAGGAATTGCATATGATCAGCATCCTTGGAAACAGAACTTCTGATCCCCAACTTTGAAAGCACTGGGTCTAGGTCACAAATCCGGGGATCAGTGGTGTTCAGCGAGGGCCTGAAGTTTTCCCTTTAGCTTGAAATGGTAATCTTAAAGGACTTTAATGGTAGGCTGAAAAACCAAAACAGACATGCACATAAACCAGTCCAGCTTTGTACTTTCTGGACATGAAAGAATGGATAAGAAGTTCTAGGGCTCTTACAGCCTGCACTGAGAATGGGGTATTAGCTAGATATGTCAAGGATGTGATTTTCACATGAGATGTTTAGTTGAGTCTACTAGAAATCTATGTATGCATTCTTCACCGAGTTAGACGTTTTTTACCATCTAACTTTTGCTCAGGCTAGTCTGGTATGGAAAAGATGACACACCTCTACGGCCAGTAATGCTGCAGGAGAATTATGCAGGATTTTTCAGGTTCAGAACTCATACAAAAGATACTTGAAAGAAAATTGTTACTTCTGAAAGAAGATAAAAAATTCATAACTCGGCTCTATCCCAGCTGCCACATGCCTTTGTTAATCCATGCTGTTTATAGCAAAGAAATCTGAGACGCAATCTTTTCCTATTTGTAGATTTGTGTCTGGAAGAAGGAATAAGACTAGACCTTGCAAAATTACTTTAAAAACTGTTAATAATTTGACTATGTGTACACTTCCCCATAATGTAACTCAGTTTATGTGATATGCTGAGCTGAATTCAACAAAGTTGGTCAGAAGTGCAGTAGTCTGCAAAAGTTTTGTAACAGACTCACTCAGCTGTAAGGTCCAACAGAAACTGACTGTTGCCTGCTCACAAGATAAACTGGAGCTGCTTTTGACTGTCAGATTAACTGTTGCCAGAGAGTCAGCTGGGGGTATTCCTGAAACAGTATTGTGCTTTAATCTCATTTTGCCTAGAATACAAATAATTTTGTCTCCTACAACGATTTGCTGCAAGGCCAGTGTAGGGAAAAATAGCATTAGTTACAATGTTCTTACTGAAGCAGAAGACTTACATGTCCTGCCAGTTGCCATCCGATCAGTGAACAGTTTCCCACTGACTGTGCGGGCAGTAACCTGATAAAGACGTCCTGGAGTTAGCTTGTCAAACTGCATCTCCGTCACTGGTGGCCGCACAGTTTTGACTTCTTTAACTGATCCAAGATGAGACAGAGTGATATTATAGAAATTGAGGTTTCCTGAAGGTCTTCTCCACTTAACTTTTAAAGCATCTAAACTGCCATCGTTAGTCACCATCAAATCTAAGACTTCAGCTGGGGCTAAAAAAAGAAAATAAGAAAGAGAATAAAATACATCCACCACAAAACATGTAAGACCTGCTGCCTCCCAAACTCCCATAGTTAAGTTTTGATTTTGTATAGTTATATGAGATGGAGTACGAATGACTTTGCCTGAATGTTCAAAAAGCAAAGTCTGGTCACAGTGCAACTGAACCCTACCCTGTTTAAGACACTGCACTTCTGAAAATGACGTCTTATGATGCCCACTCTTTTTTCGTGGAACAGAAGAGATTTCAGCTGTGTCTGCATTCACACCCATCATTTTGACCATAAACCAGATCAAGCACATGCTCCTAAGAACAAGAGATGCCTGCATACATTTTGGTAAATATTACAGCATTACTGCAGTTATGCCTGATTACCACCAGTGTAAAATGGATTTGAATAAGGCTCCTTTATTCAAATGTTCCACCAAAAGAAAAGCACAGCCACCTCCAATCTCTTAATTTCTCAGGCCTGGGGCACAGTAGAAATGTAGGACTACTACTATCTACTGAAATGTAGGACCATGTTGCAAGCTATATGGAATGCTTTTATGCTCTAAGAATACCTGTGAGATTTAAAATTTTTTCACCCCATTACAGAAAGAAATAAAAATTTCTGAAGAAACAAAATGAAATTAGTATAATCCCCAGAACAGCCTAGACAACATCAATCATCTCTGCATCCCAGACATGACAATATTTTCACTTAATATTATGTTTACATGATAAGATCTCCGTAAGAAATTGCATCTTACTCTTCCCAGAAATTAAGGAGGGCAAAGGCATTACCCTTTTTGCCTATGTAAGTATTTTAACCTTTGGACTCTAGCAGGATGCCATCTCATCATTATCTCCATGACCACAGAACTTGAGCCTGAAAAATGTTACTGGAAAACAATAAATTTCTGAAACTCTAGTTCTGTGAATCAATATTTCTTTGTGAAAAGAAAAAAATCCCAACAATCCACAAAATCCCATATCAAACCAACCAACTAGGCAAACAAAAACCCCAAACAACCCAAATGACCATGCTATTTTAAAGTTCTTAACCTACTTTGCATTTTTTTCCAGTTGCCTTTCACACTTTCTCTACTTTCATTTTAGCCTCTAAGTTTGTTGCAGTGTTGACTTAGGGAATTAATTAAGTTCATAGTGTCTCTAACTTGGAACATGAATCACTAATTATTCAGAAATATGTCCTATAATACTGTTAGGTTATGGCCTTAGCTTCTTGTTTCATTGTGATGAATCATGAAACCATACCTGTCCTGACTGTTTGAAAAGTGCTGCTCTCCAATCCTGCAGCCTGGGTTATGATAGAAAGGTTATACAGGTGGCCTGCTGTAAGTCCTGAAAAAGTGTAGGAAGTCAGAGAAGCTTCCTGGTGAATCTCATGAACTGGTACATGATTATCCAGTAACAGCAGCCTGTAACGATCCACATGTCCAGGGCCAGAAGACCATGAAACGTGGATAGTGTCTGTCTTGACACTGACCTGAATATTTTTCACAGGAGATGGCACTGTTGGTATAAAAAGAACACATGTTTAAGGCCGAATGGTTATCTCCATGATTTCAGCAATTTTGAACAGATTTACTCTTGGAATATGTATTCCAACCCTAAATAAATAATAAAAATGAGACTCTATTCTTAGCAAACAATTCTTTATGTCAATCAGAGATTCATATTTTATTTCTACTTATAATCAATAGATACTTACATAAACAAACAAACAAACAAATAAATAAATAAACATAGCCACGTAGAATAATTACACACATTTGCTAATTTCAAATTGTGGAAGTGCAGAATGCTGTAAGTGGTTTTACTTAGCTGAACTACAGGAAAAGAAGTCCTACCAGTGGATCCACTTATGTGAAGTTCTGGGGTAGTCTTATTTCCAGCAATGGCACTGAGGACAATGTTGTATTTATTCCCAGGAATGAGACTGGAAAAGGTGTTTTCTGGTTTTGAAATTCTTCCTGGTATGGAGACTTCTTGTATCTTTTTATTATCATGATCAAATAATACTAGCTTATACACGTCCACCTTTCCTGAGGAAGGATCCCATTGAACTTGCAAGCTTGTGAGTGTAGTTTTTTCCTTATTAATTTCCAAATGAGATGGTGGCAAGGGATCTGCAGTTAGGAAAAAAACCCCAGAAAACGTAAACCATTTCTTGCTTTGGGATTATCTGAAATTTTACACAGCAGCACAAAAAATATTCCAAAACTCTCCCTTTATCATCACCATGCTTCCAATATTTTCAAAAAGTTTTTTTTCTTTCTATTTATAAACACTGTGCATTGAAGCCAGTCTACAAGAGAGTCTGAACATTTCAGAAATAATATTCATATATTTGTACACACTCACACAGACATACACATAGCAAAACACTTCCACTGTGAATCCATATTGCAAGGCTGGAAATTTGTTGATAGTAAAACTGTAACAACTTTAGCAAGAAACCGCAAACATGTAAACCCAGCAAATTATACTCAGTGCCTCAGTGTAATTTAGCTTTATAGATGGCAGCAACACCTTTCATTTCCTAGCACTCACCTTAAACACTTCATCAGTTATGGGTATGAGCACTTATACAATTTTAATGGGCAACGATCTTTTTAGTATTAGCTTCAACAACTTCAAACAGATGCTGATAGAATATGCTTCTGCTCTGCTGTACTACTGTTTATATAAATTTAAAAACCGCAAACTCTATACTGCATATACATTAAGGAACTAATATTGGGATTACTTCTCTGAAACTTTCAACATTCATTATGTTGTTTATTAAGAAGCTCTCCAGTAAAATCACCCATGAAATGGAATACTAAATGGAATACTCTAAAGGAAAGGCAAACTGACCAAACCTAAAGAATCTGGTTGCTTTTATTCTCCAGATGCATTTCATCACTCACAAGACTTGATGTAAACCACACAAAATGTATTACATGTTGATGTGCTAAGGTATTGATGTTTATGTCTTCCAATAAGGTTAAGCAAATGCTTATTAAGAAGGTATCATGAAACAAACCATAGCAGTGAAATCAAGTCTTCATAAGTTGGGATGCTAAAGTTTCCCAAGAATTAAGGAATAAATTTGCCTACCACAAGACTAACTACACTCTGTGCTACTCTTTCCTAGCATCAGACCAGGAATGTAAGGTGCATCCAGGCTGAGAACCGTGGTCTCTGTATGAACAGCACCTCAAACACAGATTGACAAGACTGTTTTTCCAAGGCAGTCGTTGCTGCTTGGCTCCCTGAACAAAGGAGATGAAGAAGTGTCAATGACGTAATTTAAAAAAGCAATGTAAATGCTGAAAGGATGAAGTTGAACCTACTCCTCCACCTACAAATAAGTAGGAGGGCCTTAGGAGCCTTTAAGCTGCTTTTTCTTCAAATTCTGGGTAGTGCAGAAGGTTTAATCACTTCCTAGAAAGCTCTGCTGAGAACAGAGTAGTGCCAAGTTTTGGTGGTATACCTCATCAATCAAATACATTAGGAATGTAAAGGAAGCATGTCCTTCCTTGGAAACATTCAAAAACTGCCATGGTCTGGGCAACCAGATCCAGATGGCCCTGCTTGAGCTGGGGGGCTTGAACCAGATGACCTCCAGAGGTCCCCTCCAACCTTCACTTTTCTGTGACTGAAAAATACTGTGTCCCTTTGAACTCATGTCTCTGCTTAAACTCACATTCTTCCTTTGGACCACAGAGATGATAACGCTCTTCAGAAACAGAGATGAAAACGAAACAAATTGATTCAAAAAATCAATCAATAAAATTAACTATCTTTTCTTGAATGCTAAACTAAGGCCAAACTAAGTCTGTTCAAATCTGAAAAAGAAAAAAGTAATATTAAAAATCAATTAAAGGACCAAGCACATCAAACTTCAGGCCAAGTAGTTAAAACTTCACCCAGTTACAGAAACTGAAACATGAGGTTTTAATGAAAAGTGTCAGGAAATCTTAACAATAGGCTTGACTACCAGCTCCACCTATAATATATACTAAGCCTCTAAAGACTATTATGTTGACAAAAGTGAATAGTGGGGGTATAATCTTGTTCCTTGAAGGCAATTGTTCTAATCTGAAAGGTCAGACTTTGGAAGCCAGAAATAAATTCCAGCACTATATATGGTCAGATGCACAGCCAGCTGAAAAAGTTTCAATTTGACTGACATTGAGAGAACAGCCATGATAACTGTCAAAAAGTTTAGCCCTCTTTCTGACTAAGTTAGGATAATGTCAATTGTTCTTTAGTCCTGCAAAAGTAATCACTATTGTCATCTATTATACATATACAAAATATATAATACATATATTATTTGCCAAATTTGACAAAAGAAGGTATCTGCATTTTTGGAAGCACTTATTGTATCCTGGGTAATCTGTCTTCTCAGGTGCATATGCAAAGAAAGTTGCGTGCCTAGAAGGTGAAGTTCAGAAATTCAGACTTTATCTAATCTATCTGGTCCAGAAAACAAAACACTCAGTGCTTTGTACATCCGCTAGAACAAAGGAACAATGAGACTGGGAAGTGCCTGGGCTGAAAGAGCCCTGGATGGAAACAAACACTTAAAAAACCATTTACATTGTTATACAAGTCTCAGTTGGCAACGATACAACACTGATATATCACAGAAATAAAATATTTTCATCAAGATATTTTTATACATTTGACACTATATTAATTAATGTCCCCTGGTTTACAAAGGCATCTTCCAGAAGACTTAATGGTCTTTGAATTATATTGTAACTCCATTTTCACTTTTGGGGAAGAGGATACGCTTTGTGTGCACAGCTGCTGCAGATCCAATTTATAGATATGGCTATGTCAAACTCTGCTGACATGACTCCCAGATACAGCCTGTAAGCACAGAAACACACCTGCCTTATGCAGGAGAAAAAAAAAAAAAAAAAACACAACAAAAACCCAACTGGGAGATATGAGCCCAGGACTTAGTAACAGGGAATTCCTGCCAGTCTCAGTCATTTTCCTACCATATTATCCATTTTCTTTTCCTAGCTTTCCCCCTTTATAAAACAGTAACCTACTTCATAAGGACTTTCCTGAAGATTAAGTAAAGAGGGTTGATTTCATTGTCTTTACTAAGCACAAATATCCATTTCTTTGGGATGATACACAACCTAGAGATTTCTGCTTGTACTCTGCCTTTGAAATTATGATCCTAACCATTACATGATTACAGATGATAGGATTATCCAGCCTATAGTTAGAGCCATGTCACATGTTGTTCCTACAGATGGCTAATAAATCAAATTTGTCCCAAATAATTTGAAATTTACAGGAGCGAACACATGGCCAGGGTATGCTTCTGGCATTTAGAGAGTTACATATTACAATGAAAGAACACTCTAACAGTCTGTGTCTTAGAAGATAAAATTTTATCTTCTTTTCATTCAAATATTTAATGGATTTTCTAACAAGAATTTATTTACCTGTTAATTCTCTCAGTACAGGCAGCCTGGATTAGGCAGAAACATAATAGAGCACTGCAATATTTTTGTAGACAATTTTGAAAATGGCATTTATAAGTCTATTATAGAAGACATAGTTGAAAGTAGGGTAATTGCCAAATTGTTTTTCATGGTTCTCTAGACCAGTATCTCAAATCTGAACTTCAATTCAGAATTGAAATTCATAAATTAACTGCAACTTAGGATCTTTTAATGTACTACTGGTTTTAACTAGACCTCGTCATTCATTGAAATACAGTTTTATTGATGCACAGACATTTTGAAATTTGAGAACTTAATATGTATCTTAACTGAAATCAGAAAAGACAAAATCCTACCATCTCTTGACATACATCAGTTCTTAATCACAGAAATAGTTTTACTGAGAAAACAAAGAATATAACATGGAAGGGTTGACAGGTGCATATCCCAGCTTTACAATGTCAGAAGCATGCTGACTAGTTGTATGATTTTAAGTGCTGTTTCATGTGTGTATCTATCTATCTATCTATCTATCTATCTTAGAAAAAAACCCCAGAACTGCAAATATTAATGTGAAGCAAATATCCAGACTTGTGTCTACTAACATCTGTAATCTCAGTTTTGCAGTGGAAAATTTATCTGTAGCTCAAAGCTGATGAATAGTGTTATCAACTTTTTCTTTCTTTCCTATTCTACCAAAATAGCACAAATGTCCACACTGTGTGTGTTTCCATGTCTACGTATACATGGCTTATGAAGTGCACATGTGACTACATTTTCCATTATTTTGGACAACCTATTTTAGTTCTGCTCTACAGGATTAAATACTTGCTGTTTTAAATTGACAATCCATAGATCAAAACTTCTTGAGTAAAGAGAGTCACTTTACAGGACTAGTGTGCATTCTTGTACCACTACTTCACACATTATGAGACTTTGAATCTATGCATCCACAAGTGAAACAGAAGCTGCTTCTCTGAAAAAAGACTCACAAGGGTGAATCTGGTGTTACTTGAGAGTTTATGGAATCTTGGCGAGCTGCACAATCATTCTATTGGAATATCAAACTTGCAAACAACATAGACCATGATTTTAATGTGACATTATATACTCAAAAGGCCAATATGGTCTTCACCAAGCTTTTATATTACCACTGCAACTGTGGCATGCATTATTCATTGCTTTCACTGCGAGTCCCTAGTGAGTCCCTAGTCAGAAAAGATCACACTCAAAATTTAACCAAATGTTTTGGATTTTATGTGCTTAGCTACTCAAGTACTTTGTATAAGAAACTTGACGAAAACTAAACTCAGAACTGGCACACGAAAAATTTTACAGGATTTAATATGAGCAAAAAGCTAGGTTCTGAACTAGGTATATAAACAAACCTACAACTTTCTCGCAATTTCTCATGTGTATTTATTGTGTCAAGATGATAACAGATGTTCAAACATCGTTTTGAAAAAATAAAACGTATGAGATGGGATTCCTTTCACTTCAACCAACTACACTTCAGCTTCCTGTCTAACCTAGCTTCTTGACAGCCAGTGGAGAAAGCACCTTCAATAGACAGCTTAGCCCATCTTCCTCAGAAAAAGAGTTCAGGAAGGGAACTTCACTGAGTATCAAGATCAGTCACTCTGGGTTTAGATGGCCCATGATAGCCCAGTTCCACCACCACTGAAATTCGTGGAAATTTTGTTTACAATATGGCTGGAAAGACTGATTATACTTCCATATTCACAGGACAATTTCCAGGAATGCATGCCTATGGACACCCAGGCTCAGCAGATAGTAAACTAAAACTACTGTCATCAAGTTACAGAGGAACAGGTGAAAAAAGAGCTTCCATGAAACTGGTTTAAAATGCTGCCCCTGGTGGAAATATAAGAGGAATAATCCTCCCTTGTTCTGCATTGAAAAGCTTAGTGTGGACAACACATGTGCTGTTCACAAGCATAATTTAGAAATATTCTTTAGAAAAAAAAAGACAAATTTTGGGGTTAATTGTGTATTTTGAACACCACCAAGCAATTTAACTCAAGGAAAGCAAGGAACCACAAAGCAATCAGAGTAGTTCTCTGCAGAAAACATTCATGGCTCCTCTATTTTTATTTTATGCTTTTGACTGATCTCTGCTATCCAAATCTAAACCTCACTTCAACTATGGTATACCAATTTTAAGTATTTCAACTTAAACTGTAATCAGACTTCTCACTTTGATGTCAGCTACATAATATGACTCTAATGATCAGCTGCTTCCAATCACTTTCATCTTATAGCCTTGAAAAATCTATTTACTGATAAAATATCATAAATGGCATGTACAAGTTTCTGTGTAAATGGTTATACATTAATCAAAATGTGCTTTAAAGTGGTATTTTCTCTACTTCTACGCAAGTGTTTAATAATAGAACTTAACTATGCAGAAATGATGATTTATACCTGTCTGATAATGGTTGATCTTTCAATTTTCACATTGTAAGTCATCAATATCAAAATTGAAAACAATCAGCATGATGCACAAAAAATTTAAATGACTGTCTGCATAGAAGCTATTACTCATTTTTACCAACTGACATGACTTGTCATGTCTATAGTCTATACAGTCTATAGCTATGACACCAGCAGATTTCTCAGTGGATTTTTTAAAACTTGAGTTACCACAGCAAATTAATGGAGAGTATTTAGTGTGTTTATACAGTTAATGCAGGAAAAAGGCTCTGACAGAAAGTGGCACCTCTGAACAGGTAATTGTGAAGTATTTGGCTGCTGTAATCTTCAATGTTAATATTGAGTACCTCTCTAAAACTCACACCTTAGGAACAAATCAAAGAGGCATTTAATGATGGACTTTATTCAAGGCATCTCTGTTTTGTGTCTTGAACTGCTGCCTTTAAGAGGCTGAACAATATTATATTTTATCATCCTCAAAAAAGCACAAATACAGGTAGAAAGAGGCCAGTTGTGCCACTGCAGCTGTTGTCAATGTTGTCCACTGCTTCACACCTGAATTGTTCACATGCCCACAAAAACGTGAATGCAGAAATGGGGCTTTCCTTGGCAGCCCTCTGTCAGGCTGCTGGACCATTTTTACAGCCAGTAATGGATGTGTCACTGTAAGTGCTCTGCACACAACTATATATCATTACACTTCATGGGTAGTATCTGTACAAGAAGGAAGTTTCAGCCTTACTTTCTGACTTTTAGACTCTGGTAGACAAAACAGAAGTATGGAAATGGGCTGAAATGGTTACTTATCCTTAAAGAAGATTTAACTGCTATGAAATAGATTGTATTTTAAACACAGTAAATAAACACAGTTGAGGAACTACGACAACAATACGTTTGCATGTGCACAAATTATGTTATGGGCTACTACTCCAAAAAACATTTTTCTGACTTAATAGCCTCACAGCACCTTCTTTCAAGCTTGCTGGGTTAACTGTCGGCAGTAGTCACTTCTGACAGTGAGCTAAAGCGAACTCAAACTCAGGGCTGCTATGTTCAGCAAATACTGTCCGCTTGCAGTAGCTGCAAATGCATCGCTCTCCTCCTCCTCTTGGAGCCGGCCGAAGCAAAGGAAGGAAAAGGAAAAGCCCGGCGTCCCTCCCCGCGCACCTGCCGTACCTGTCTGCAGGGAGATGTTGAGAGCCTCGCCGCCGGCCAGCGGCTCGATGCGCAGATGGTACCAGGTCCCGGCCTCCAGGCCCCGCAGGGTGCAGCTGTAGGTGTCGTTGCCGGTGGGCAAGGGCTGGCAGCCGGCCGCCTCCCCGTCCTCGGAGTGCCCGCTCAGGCTGAAGTTGCAGGCGCGGCCCGCGGCGCCCCAGCGCAGCCGAATGCTCTGCCCGGCGACGCTGCGCTCCGTCAGGTTGGCGCTGCATCCCGCCGCCTGCCCCGGCGCGGCCTGCGGAGAGCGGGGAGAGCTCTGAGAGACCCGCCACTACCGCCGGGCTCAGCCCCCAGCACCGTCCCCGCGCTGTGCCGCTGCGGGGCGAACCTGCCCGTGTCCCCCAAGGCTAGCCTGAGACCTGCGAGGGGCGACCCTACACCGCCCCCTCCTCCCGCCCGCTCACCTTGGTCAGGGCCAGCGCCGTCCACAGGGCGAATCGCGCTCCATAGCTCAGCATCGCCGACAGTTTTTAACCCCAAAAACCCTCGCGGGGAGGGGGAAAGGGGAAGGGACGGCGGGGCTGGGGTGGGGGGATCCGAAGAAGCGAAGTGGTGGCGGCGGGCCCCGGGGGCCCCCGCTGCCCGCCGGGCTCCGAGCCCTGTGCCGGGCCGCCCGCCTGCTGCATGCGCCCGGGGCTGCCCCGGCCGCCGAGCCGCCTCCCTGACACCGGCCTGGGGTGGGGGGGCTGCCCGCCCGCGGCTGAGGAGGAGCGGAGGAGGCGGGGGAGGCGGCTGCCGCTTCCCACGCTGCCATTCTGACCCGGGCTGACTCTCCCGCAGCCCTTCCCGCCGACTTCCGCAATCAAGAGGCGATTTCCTCGCGTCTCGCTACGGGGGGCGAAGCTCGGCGACTCGGGACCTGCCGCCCACCGGGCAGGCGACCGGCCCCGGGGTGCCACCCCTTTCTCCTTTAAGGATTCCACCTTCCTCCCGGCTCCTCTGTCACCCCACCTCCCTTCCTTCCTCGCTGCTTCGTCCTCATGTCGGTTTTCTCCTGTGTCTTGTTTTCCCAAGCGCTGTCCCGGCGCACGGGGCCCTTCAGCGGTGCCGCTCTGCGGGGCAGCGCTCCGGTCTCACGCTGGCTGCACCTGACTTGGCGCTGCCTTGCCTTGTCTCACGGTGGCATCGCCTCACAATGTCTTTTTGCCGCTGCCCCACCTCGCAGCTGCCTTGTCTCATGCTGGTCTTGACTCATTCTCACCTTGATCTTGCCTGCCTTCCCCCTTGGCCACCTCGCCTCACGCTTGCTCCATTCCATGGCCACCTCACCTGGCACGCCTGTTCTCACACCTGTCGCTCTCCACAGCCCTCCCACCTCCTGGCCCACACTCCTCTTGGCCTCAGCTATCAGTAACCTGCCACTCCAGCTCCTGCATCCCAAACTCTGATGTTTTTAAGGATTAACCATAGACCACCAAGGAGGCCATTCTCTCCCTGACCATGTGGCACTGCAACCAGAGGTCTTGCATCCAGGAGAGTCTAGCCGAGCCCAACTGCAGCAGCAGCCAGTCTGTGAGCGGCCCAGTCTTCCCCTTTTCCTGTTTCAACTTGTGTCCTCGAAACAATTCTTTCCCACATCCCCTGAATAACTCCCAAGCTAAAATTACATGCACCATGGAAAGCAAGAAAGTCTCCCTGTTTTCAGACTGCACCAATAAGGCTGTGTGCAGCTCTGAGTTGGCTACTGCCAAAATGAAAACTTTCCATTTCTGTCATGCATACCCATTTCCTTCTTGTTTGCATTTCAGCCTCTGAAAGCTCACATTTAAGTGTGTATATGTGGGGAGACAGAGAAGAAGTGTAGACAGGAGCATTTTGCACCTTCAGGTATTCAAATACACAATAGCAGCCATGGAGTGAATTTGGGGATGCACAAAAGAGAAGGAAATGTACATTTACTTTGTTCAATGGGAATGGCATTTTTCTGCTTCTTTCTGTACCGCATTATGCATGTGGGATTTTAACTTTAAAAAGCAGTATCTCAAGCAAATTCAATACCATCTCTGTATCACTTTTGCCCTCTTTGAGAGAGAAAAAGGTTCTAGGTTTACAAACATTAGTCTGCCTTTTAGGGGAGCTGCTGCTCTAGGATTTTTTCTGGGCACCAGCGCCAGATACAAATCTCTGAAAAACCTTAGCTCTCCTTCTTCTGTTCTGAAATCAACAGCCTGAGCACTCATTACCTGCACCTATGGAAAACTTCATCATGGAGCTCTGTGCCTGGTCCGAGGGACATGGCACTGAAAGTGTTGTGCTGTACTTTGCAAAGCTGAGGATAGTTAATAACTTTATGATCACTGCCTTAAGTGACAATATAAATCTGTGTTGGTCATTATGCCATTCTCAAGTCCATCACAGAAGATCTCCTTTGGAAGAGATGTCTTACATACATCAGGCAGAAGGAGGAACCAAACCCCAAAGAGCTAGCACAGGGATAATCATACCGATGATGGGAAACACAAGGTTTGTTTATTAGATGTAAACTGGGACTAAAATGACGTAGATGTCTTGTAATCATTTTAGGTGAGACTTTTACAGTGTGATTTCTTTAAGTGGTTGTGCTTTTGGGGCTTAACAGCATAAACCACACCAATGCTTTTCCAGCACTGGAAAAGTGCAAATCTGGAGGTTTATTGGGATGTTTGGATTACTTCAAAACCCTCCCTCAAAATTAAAACATTCAGGGTAACCTGCCTTTTCTTGAAAAGGGGCTCACGTTATTCTAAGGATTTTTGAAAACATCCGTGACCTGAACTTGCAGGGAAGATATAATCTGGATATTTAGATGTAAGTTGTTTAAGTAGACGTAATAAGTAAAAGGAAAAAGAAGCATAGTCAACACTGCAAACATAAAATTCAGGAAAAAAGTGGAACCTACCACAAATAAAACTTAAAGACTTTTGGAAATAAATACCTGTTTATCTCTTTCAGCTAGCATAAGATAGTTTGTGGAGGAAAATGATATTACTGCTTCTCAGAAGTGCTCATAATTCAGAAGTTCCTACTTTATTACTCTTATTCTTGCTATCATAAATCTTTACCTTTTTTTGTACTAGTAGGAAAGTACTGCTTTATTACAGGTTTTGGGACTTCCTTCTGTATGTTATCCAGCAAAAGTTCCTACATGGGTGAGGTCTGACACAGATGCCTATGCCAGCACTGGAGTAAAACACGAAGGATCCTTCATTCATTGGTGGCAATATATTTATGTAGAATACCCAACATAATGCAAGTAATTATTTCCAGACTGGTATTGAATAAATGGGCTTTTAGTAAATCAGCAGTCACACAGCCTTTAACACTTACTGACCTGTGTGGCAAGCCAAGAAACTAATTAAACTGAAAAAAGAATTGGAAGTGAGTTTTGGGAGTTGCCGGACGTGTCTCTAATAGCAGGCTCCAAAGTCCCTTTCAGACACTTTCCCAAGGTTTCCTGACTCTTTTTTTTTTAACACCAACCTCTCTGTCTCTCTAATCAAGAGGAAATGGGCTTTGCATAGCTTTTGTCATGGATTCAAATTGCAAGCTGCAGTTTCACTTGAAATCCAAGGCAGCTCTAAACCAAACATTTTGTTCAATTGAAATGTCACTATTGTCCCCCCCAAAATGGGTATGTGTACAGCCAAATAACAACATGTCTTTACTTCTGCAAACAAGAGGCCCCAGCCTGGGCAAATGCAATTCATAGAAGGTATTGTCTTCCTCACAACAATACTCAGCACTTAGTCTATGTGATATAGTGTTAAATCCAGTTAATCCTTTAAACATCCCCAAAATTAGGTAAGAAATGTTTTTACCTCCATTCTAAAGACTGGAAAACAGAGATGGAGGCCAAAGTTTTTAAGTTTGTCTGTCTAAATTGGTTTATATAGATTCAAATATTCAGAGCCAGTTGGAGGCTACAAGAGAAAGCTATTACTGGTTTCTTTTTCATAGATATGCTTATCATCAGAATTCTGGTTTGAAAGTTTTGACCTAAGCAGCTTGCTCAGTGCAAATGATGTGATTCAGGAGATGAAGTGAGGTAGAAACATAAAAGACTATGTAGTTTCTGTTAAGATGGTGCCATTTCTTTCGCTTTGGCAGGATTATGAAGCAGTAGTGCTGGAGGCAGTTTGGGTAATATCTGATTTTATAGGATATTTCCATTTGGAAGGAATATTTTATAGGATATTTCCATTCTGTGCAGGAGGTATGCAAATGAACAGAGGGCATGAGAAAATAAGCTCAGCCTGCATGCAAGGAGCCAGAATGATCATATTTTAAAAGAATTGCATCAGTTGTGGAATGGGGTGCAGTTTGTCCATCCTTGGCTCAGTCCTTTCCCCACATCAGCATTAGAACAGCAGTGTTGGTATCCATAATCCATCAAGTTTATGGACACTCACACAGTGTCCACAGCCTTCCCAAACATAAAACACATTTCTTAGTCTTATTTGCTGCAGCACACAGTAGTAACTGAAACATGTTTGCCTGCCCTAATACACTGAGTGTAGTGTGGTCTCCTGGAAGATAAGCCACAGGGAATTTAGGGATATTCAGTTCTAAACCGCTATATGATAATAGTGATGCAGTGACCAATATTGTCCTGTATGCTTTAGTTCTAAATGCCTATACATATTTTTCAAGTGGTGATTCCAGACTTGCTCTCAGAATACTGAACTGAATCTTGCAGAAAAGGAAGACTGGAATGTGATTTGAAGCAAATGGCCTGCCATGTGCTCCTTCTACAGCTGGGGCTGGCAGCTCCATTCACCTTCTCTGCCAAGGCAGTTTGTGTTCGGACAGAGCAGAGTACCAAGAAGTGTTTGTGTGTCTCCACTCTGCCTATCAGCCAGTAGATAAGCTGACCATGGCCAAGGCCAGGGTTCCTTTTGAGGGCAATAAAGCACTTGGATTTCTCTTGCTTTGATCTGTAAACAGTGTATGTAATTATCTGTAAATAAGGTCATTGCATACTGTAATTCTTAGCATGTAATTAAAGCTAGACTCTCTCATCATGGAACAAACAATACCAGAGCCCGAGTCACTGAGAGCAGATATGCAGGCACCTGTGGGTCCTGCCACATCCAGGAGCTTTCAATTGCTTCTCACATATCCTGGTAATTTCCCTTGAACTTTTCCCAATGCAACGTGTGCACCAGGATTGGGCTGTACAAAAGAGGCAGAATTTTTCTGCAGCTATGCTTCTAGCAAAGGACACTGTCAATATGAACATCAAAACAAAGCATCCCACCAAAAAAGAACAAAGCTTAGACCTGTAGCTAGTTTTTTGAAGGTTTTGGGTTGTTGTTTTTTTAAGCCCACAAAGCATCCACTTGTAATAGCTATCAGGCTCCACAGAGTGGAGCAGGCTTAATAAAAATCAGTAATTCTTCTGTCTTACCTCTTCTGTAGTGCTAGAGTATTGAAGAGTGGTTGTTGGAATCCAGGCTTTCTCTGTTACTGCAGTTCTCAAGTCAAAGTACAGGTTTTCAATGGGATTTTTACTGAAGTGTTCAGTCACATTTCTGATGAACATCTCTGTGCTACCCTTCAACTCATTTTCAGGCCTAGAAGTAACAGCACTTGAAGAGGTGGATGTAGTTCTAGTACTCCACACAGAAGTGTCTGCATCTTGGAGATCTAAGACAAAGGAAAATGATTAGAATCAGCTCTACAGTTTTATAAACAATTCATTAGATTCAATAAACATGTCTGATGCAACTTCTAAGTAGTTTAAGTGCACCTGTCAGTTCTATAGGTTTTTTGTTTTCAATTGGTGCAAAAGTGTTTTTGCACCAATACCAAAGCCTGCAAAACACAAACAGAAAAAAATTACTGTCTTTGAACACTCATACCATTCATTTTACATTTATATAGTCTGTCAGTGATTCTGAAGGGAAGAGAAAGGTTGTACTTTGTCATTAAGGGCATAATGTATTTCATTTGCAACTTTTCCAATTGCTTGTATCTATCAAATTACAAATTATCTATCACACAGTATCAGCTTTATATTGTCAATTCTCTCTCCTCCTTTCTAAGTGCATGGGCCAGATTCTCATCTGCCTTTTGTTGGTCTAAGTTTAAAACATGGCTTTGTTCAATACAATTTTTCAAGATGATTTTTTCAAGATAATTTTTTTTCTCAACATACACGTTCAAGTTGAGTTCCTTGTGCCCACATGAACATTTCTCTTGCTTTCTAAAATCAGTCCTATGTATTCCCCATGCTTGTCCCTGACTGTTGCCTTCCCAAGGCTCAGCTAATGATCTATCACTTAACTGAAGTATCTGTAAATATGACAGTGGATTCGCTTTTTTAGTCACGTATCCCTCAGAGAAAGCCAAAGTTGCAATTAGAGCTCAGGAAAGATTTTACTACACATTTTTCCTCCACATTTTCATGGCTCTTCCTCCCCACTGGTATGTATTTAATATCCTTTCTTTGTGGCAGTGAGGGCAGGGTTCAAGCTGTGGTGGCCTCTGCATCTGGTAGCATCACATTTCAGCTAAACTATTGGAATTACTCACTGGCCCCTTCTCACAAAAAGCTGCCCTGCCATTGCTGTAACACAGCTAGTGTGTATTGGCTCGATGCCCAAGACACTTTGTCTGTCCTTGAACTGGGGTCTCCAGCACGACAGAAGCTTGTTTTGCTGCTGAGCCACTGGGCTGGTTGCCATTTATAACAATTTTAGCTCACAAATCCTTTAAAAACAAAGTAGTGATTGGGTTAAATTGCAGCAGAAGCCTTCAAATGCAATTACTTGGTGTGCAATTATGATGTCTTAGCTGGGCTACATGTGATTACCTCTTACCCAAAGGAGCAGTGGGTGAGCTTCCACAAAATCAACACTATCAGGTTTTTTTTGTAAATGTGTAAATATGTTGATGTGTTTATGTAATGAAATTTGCAGCACTCTGATTTGCACAGAAAAGTGAGATTGTAAACCCTAGGAGACATTTCCATGCAAGTGTTTGCTGTGCTTGACAGCACAGTGTGTTCAGCTTGTACAGGGTTCTGGAACTTTTTGAAAAGTAGTGGTTCACTGGAATGAGTTGGTATCCAGAATAGATGTTTTCCTTCCTTTTATCTAACTGGGTTTCTCTGGAAATAAAGAAAAAATTCCAAGTCTCCATTACATTACAAAAAACGTTGATCAAATATTTTTCCAAATCAAGGCAGTGAAAACAATACTAGAGATATTCTCTCTTACACTTATGCAAAGGGTTTCATCAAAACCTCAGATCTTGTCCAACTTTTCATGATCATCTTCATGCTTCTGCCTTTGCAGAACCCCCTCTAGATAGTCTGAGGTGCAGAGTCTGCTGTGGTCCCGTGTCACAAAACTTCATGGTTCCCACCAGAAGTACAGGAACCTTTGTGCTCAAGCTATCATCAGCTGCTGCAACAAACCCATTAGCTGACACAAGTCCAGACTTAGTTTAGATTCCATGTCAGTCATTGTTCCTGGAGATCTCATATTAGTTGTGGGTCTTGGAAAGTCTAGGCTAGGCAGCTAGAAATCCTAGGCCTGAGGACTTGGAAAGAGCTCTATGCCTTTCAGATATCTCTCAGTTCAGCAGGAAGTAGAAGTTACTGATAGAAAGACAGCAAAAAAAGGGTATAACTGCAGTCAGCTATCACTCAGGAAAAAAGGCCACACAGTTCCTAAATATATATTTACACACCCAATGTGAAAACACACTAAAAAAAAACACCTTAGCTTAATTTACAGACAAATAGCAGTGATTCCAGCAGGAAGGCATTTGCATTCCATTGCAATTTTGCTTTAGGAAAGCTGCTCCTCCATAAAAAGAAGCTGGTGCTGCCAGTGACCTTTGTGGGACTCTGCAGCCAGGGAATAACTGGCATTCTTGGTGCAAGAGATGAGGAGAGTGCTTGACTGTCCTGTGAGGAAAACTTGGTCTTCAGAAAAGTTCCACCATCCCACGGAGGTCCCATGAACAAGCATTTGGTCACTTCATGACCCAGCCTTTCTTGTTAAGCTTCAGGCTATTCTAGGTTTCCAGCTAAAGAATCTTTCCCAGAAAATACTGGTTACAGTCTATTACCTGTAACCTACAGATAGAAGTGACTTGTGTATAGCACTATGCCATACTGGAAACTTCAGATATATGTACCTGTATTTTCCATATATCCTACAGTGGACTGACTAATGGGGTTCATAACTGCTACCCACTTTAAGAGAGTCAGAATATCCATGTTTATATTCTAAGTAAAACCACTATTGTGATCCTAGCGTAAGGACCCTCATAGCCCTTCTTCAGTAGCAGGCACTTGAAAAAGTAAACTGCATATTATAAGGCCCATGTAGCAGATTTCTACACAACTTGAGTTCCAAATTTTTTAACCAGCAAAAACTCACCTGCTCTCTGGACATTAGTGAAGTACATAGAAATCTCAACAGTGGTATTTTTCAGATGTGTTTAGCATTGTTTCAGCAGCCTCTTTGGAAATCAGTCATAAAACTGTTTTTGGGAATAGAACAGCAGCACTGACACTGACATTGATCACTAGTGGCTGCATGATATACAGGGTGTGAACATAATATTGTAATAATCAGTAGCACACCCAGGAGAGATGATGATGTTCTGACTAAGTGCATATTTCATCCACGGGGTGTACTGCAAACCACATCCATCCGTGCAGTGGTAGGCTGCTTACAAGGAAGGGAATTCCATATGTTTGCATGTATGAATAGCAAAAGTGCTGGTTAGTTGTCAAGAGATGAGAACCCTACAGTAGTGGTGCTTTCAGCCTTAGCTGAGCTGGCACAGTGCAGCTTTCTGAATTAGCTCACATTTTACTGATCTGCCTACTCTATTACAGCACAGTTTCAGAAAACTAAGGCAGAACTGCTAGTGAAACAAAATTGAATCAGATATTTAGTGTATAGGATACAAAATACTCCATAAGACTGCATCTAATTCACTGTAAGACTTGAAACAAGAAGGGGTTGCTTTAAGATCTCTTTATGCACAAGGACAAAATGTTAACTTTTTAGATGTCTAACTACTTGTAAATAAAAAAAATCGTATGTCAGATTATTATTGTATGTAGGAATATATCAGAAGGACAAAATCCACTACATGTCTTTTCTTTCCCATTTAATGTGACTTTTGAAACCTGAAAAATCTGTGCTGCTTGAAAATTTTTACCTTCTTTATTTGAATGTTGTAGAGTTAGTATCTTGTTTGCATCATACGTCAGAGAGGTCGAATGTCTCCAAACTCTAGTCTAATCCTGAGCTGCTCTTTTACTTGCTTGTTTTTGAAATGCTGAAGTAGCCATTGAAAGGTTCTTTCAGCATCAGTGCTGGCAGAACATCCAAATAACTATGATGATAACACAATTACAGTATCAGCACTATTTCTGACACTATGGGTAGTTCCAGCTCACCCTGAAGTGGATTTTGGTTGCTGGAAGGGCATCTAGACTCCAATAACTCTATGGATTACACCTCTACTGAAGAGAGCTCAGATACTCAGGAATTACTTAGACACATAGGTCTTGGTTCAGTTGCCTAAACCTAGTGGAATCTGAACTGCCCTAGGGGCTCTCAATACTTATGGGAGACCTATGTCTTTCTGGGCTGGCAGCCAGAGAGCAGGTGGAACATCGTGGAGCATCTCAAATGATAAAAAGCACCTTGTTGAGATAAGTGAAATTATCCTTTCCTTCAGACACCTACATTTAGATGCCTAAAAATTCAAACCCACTCCAGCTTCTACATGAAGCTCCACACAAAATAAAGGGAGAGAAAGTAATACTGAAAAATATGTGTGTAGTTGTTTGGAATTGGCGTCTTTGTTAGCACTATCAGAAGATTAAATCAAAGTAGGACTTGCCTGATTGCTCTGGGAAGCTGTGCCAATTGTTCCATTTTTTCCCTATGAAAGTAGCTGAGCTGGTTTTGTTCTATATTCTTTGTGCTGTGACTCATAGAGAATTTGAAAATTTACAAAACCCAAAGACCTGGGCTACACTGCAGATTTCTCCCTTTCTCTTTAGAAAATCTAAACCCACATTTGTCTTTGAGCTACTATCAATATGCTATTGGATTGTATACAGGGTCTTGTAATTTTGCCCAAGGATCTGACATTGATGCCTCCCTTCGTCTGGGGTTGATCTCTGCAAAAGTGGTCAGCCATGCATTTCTTTGACCAAAGAGAGTACTCAAGTACTCAAGTACTTATTTTTGATATTTCATGGGTTCACATAGATGTTACCAAACTCTTATACTTACAAAACCCTATAAAATAACTTGGGAGAGATTAAAGTGAATTCCAGTGAATGTATTTTAGGAAAAATGTTTTGGGTCAACTTAAAGGTGGAAGGAAAATATTGTTTATCACTGTTCTAATCTATCTTGAAGAAATTGTAAGTTACACATACAAAAAAATCACAACCGGTAATAAACTTATGGATGGATGTATCTACAGACACTAAAGCGGTGGCAACTTTAAAGCCTAAAGATATTTAATTTACATTATTTCAAAAATAGGTAAGAGTTGCTGCCTTTTCTGTGTTTCTGCCACTTTTCTTTGGTGTTTTTCTACATTCCCAAGAAGCTGCATGTGTCTTCCTTTCCCATGTTCTGCAGTTGCTACTGCTGCTCCAGTAGTTTAGAGCAGGCTTGGAGTGAGCACTGCTCTGGTCTCTTCTGTCATCCATCTCAGCCACTGAAGCATCAGCAGTGGGATGTGGGCTTAATTAGCTGAAGTTATGAATATGAATCAGCTAAACTGAAAGGGGGATGAGAAGAAGAGAGAAGCGCATGTGAAAGGAATGACCCTGGACAAGAACCAGGGTAGAAAAGGGGGGAAGGGACAGCATGAACATCAGATGGCACATCTGACTTCAGCTCATACCTGGTATGTGGTATTTTGTCTATTTCAGGCTGGAAACAAATAAGAGATAGGAAGATGTTCTAGTTGTTATTTGAATTCCTTGTCCAACACGTTTTATATTTTTATAGATCCCACTATGGTTCTTCAGTGCCTGGCACACAACTGTAAGTAAATCCTCCACAAAATCAGCTACTCTTTTTGAATGTTTCCATATCAACAGCTTTAAGGTTGTCCCAACCATGTATGATATAAGAGAAATGTAATGAAGAGCATCATATTACAAAACAGTTCATGTCAATCTTCTGCATCCACACTGCCCTACAGCCTGTGTGACAGTCTCAGTGCATAACAGCTTGGCCTTGTGTCTCCTCATTTGAAGTAATTCTCTATTTAGTGAATAATTTTTGGTCAGCAGTGGTTTTGAAGTTTAATGGTAAAATACAAGGTGCCACATAGCATTGCATCAGTCCTTAACTGGATTTTTTAATTGAAATTAACCTACCCAGAACAAAAGAAAATTTAAGAATTGCTTATGCAGCTCAGGAGTGACATCAGTGTTAGGGTGTCAGTATTAATGGTGGGCATTTGTTCCACAAGTGTTATTTACAAGCAACAGTCTTTGTTCTTTTCAGTCATCCTGCCTTCTACCTCTTCATCTGCCCCATCTTTTCCTCCTGCCTATTTCCATTCCTATTTCTTCTCCTGGTTTCTGAGCTTAGAGAAGCTCTGAACCCAACAGTGATCAGGTGAAAAGAAGACTCTAGCATTACAGAGATTTTTTCTCTCTCTGCCCTGAATGTCTTCATGAATTTGGTGGGAAATGAAGTTTTGCTTTCTCAAGGGATATTGATCCCTCATAACCATTCTCCATGTCAGCTGTTTCAGCTGGAGGCCAGATTCAAACATGAGTTTGTGTGAGAAGGACTGTTTGCTGCTAGATTTGGAACTACCTCTGAGTAAGAAGAGATGGGTTACATTCCCAAATTTATCCTGGTTTCCACAACCAGTCATTTAGGTCAGGACCATTACAAAACATGTAAATCCAAACACATCTCAGATGGCTGATTTGAAATTCAAATCCAAGCTCAGACTTTCTCCAAGCTCAGAAAAGTCATGTTTGCTATTTGAGTAAGGTCCAGAGTCAAAGTTAGTTGCAGTTATCAGGTTTGGAGCTTGTACTCTATCTGGGATGATGTTTGGGATGTAATTCAGTGAGCTAGTCCTTTGCCAAAATATAATTATTTTTATTAGTACTGTGAAAACAGAGGGTAAATTATAGCAAGGTGTGGTCTTAGTCAAGAGTAGAAAAAGTTATGGCCATTTCAGCTCCAAAGATTTTTCACAGTTTTTACTATCCTAGATAAATATAGACCAAATATGTTATTTTAGGCTGATCCATTTCTGCCTGTACTGAAAGAAGATAGGTATTCTTAGCGGGCTAATTTTACATATTCAGCACTGAAAATTTTGACGTGCATATAGATGCCACGACCAGAACTGGGGGCATTAGATATTGTTTTCATAGTACTTACTACTATATGAGAAGTTAATCTCTTTGCACTACTTCCACTTTATGACCTTCTTATATTCCTAAAATTCTTAGGTATTGAAGATTATAATGTTTTGTTGATTTTTCAGCAGATTCCAAGAGCTGTCAAAAATAAGATAAGTAACACTCTTAGAAAGGATTTACAGGCCTATCTGTGGAGAGAATTTCAGGAAAATCAAGGTAAATTCATTTAAGAACTGAGGACAGTAAATAGATGAGAAGGTGCTTTAATATCCCCTGACATTTGTCTTAGTGCTTATTGGTCTTAAATTGCTTCTCCTCTGAGTATGATTAAGAAAAGATAACTTCAACTTTGTTCGGCCACACTCCATCCAGCTCTCTAAAGGAAGTAACAGTACCTGTCTATCTCATCTAAACTGTTCATAGTGTCTTTGAATATGCAAGCCATACACACCCCACAGGACTTCAAATGATTTTGCCTTTTTAATTTCTAACATATATGGGAGGGCTGGGATGGCATCA
The DNA here is from genome assembly GCA_018697195.1 of Certhia americana. Classification (NCBI taxonomy): domain Eukaryota; kingdom Metazoa; phylum Chordata; class Aves; order Passeriformes; family Certhiidae; genus Certhia; species Certhia americana. The sequence continues at coordinate 33,425,267 of CM031879.1, forward strand.
TGGGCACTTTTCCATCCCCTGATTCTGCAAACTGTCCTTTCATACCTCCATGCAGGTGAGTAGTCCTGGTCTTATGGGTAGAGTTCTACAAAGGAAAGTTTGCTGACTTAAAAAATGGTACTCTGCCTTACAATGACTAGGAGTTTAGAAAGAATGGGGATTTGGTTTAAACATTCTGAAAACTTGGCCATATGCAACAGTTTTGGGTCATAAAACATTTTTTTAACCCGGTAAAGACAAGAATTAACAGTAAAAAGATGTCTGTACGTTGTTCTTATTTACTGTAAAGAACTGCTTAATAGTGCACAAGAACAATATAAACAGGATTGCCAGGAAGGATTGACAACAGGACATTGAAGAAAAAGTTATCAAGCAGTATTCAAACAACCTTCCATTTTGCCATGGATATGGAAACCCACAACTACACAGATATACTGCTACATGTCTGTAGGTACATGCCTTTGCTGTTTCAAGGTGCTATTCTAAGAATTTCTGAGACTTTTGATTCAGTTCATTATTCTCAGGATTTTGAGTGTTCTCATGTATATGTCATCTAAGAGCAAAATTACACTGAATAAACATGTAATGTGTAAACCATGACTATTCTAATCATGCATTTAGGTTAATCAAAGAAATAGTTGTGCATGTGTTGGATTTTCAGATGTCTTCTTGCTCTTGACAGATTGAATCTGGATTTGTATGATAAAATGAGTGGGGAGGAGAACTTTGCATCCACATTTTTGAAAAGTACTAGGAATTAGAACCCATAGTTTAGAGATGGAAAAAGGAAATGACACAGTAACAGTGAACTGATATTACATATAAGCATGTTGATCCAAGGATTGGGAGTAGACAAAAGGAGAGACATCCTGAAAATATGAAGTAGCTTAAAAACTCTACCAGTTGTGAGAAAGAGAGCATTCATCTCAGCTGTTCTTTAATACTTCTCAAAATGCTTTTCAACTGTGAAAAACCTTCTTCTGTATAAATAAAATATCAATTTTTCACGTTTGAGTCAGCACAATAGAGACATTTTTTTTACCAAAGCTCCCAGGATATTTTCTTGAAGGAATAACTCACCTTGCTTTGAGCAGAGATTTACATAAACAGGTTTTCCAGTCTCGCTGGCTTTTAGCTGCATCCATGTATGAAGGTATTTTTTACTCCGCTTGGCCATTACCTTCTGACCTTGTTTTGTGAGGAAAAGAGAGCTGTTGGCCACCTTCAGGAGCCCATCCTCGTGGCAATTCCACCTGACTGCCTGGGGACAATCGATGATGATGCTGCGAGATGACAGGGCAGAGAGCGTAGAGACGCTCAGGCACTGGGCAGACTTCACATGGAGGAGCCTGTCATCTGCCATCCACTGCCACTTCTGGTTCAGGCTGGTCATATTGCACTTTTCCATAATGACTCCTCTCCTTTCTGAAAGACATTGCTGTTTCTGGACATGGATAATCAGAAACCCTTCTGGAAAAGGAAAATTCCAGAAAAATATGATAGAGTACACATTTACTTGACGAAAAGCAAATTCTCAATTATATAAAATACATCATCACTCTTTAAAAGATGATCCTTTTTTTTGTATAAAATACAAATCTCTCTTTCCACTTTTTGTGTGTTGAACTTTTCATGAAACTTTCCATAAGTTGAATCTATTTAAAATAAACCCTCCAAACACAACACCCAACACAACACCCATGTGATGCATGTGCTGGAAATGTAAATAGTGAAAATGCAAAACACCAAGCTATTGTGGCAACGTTATCTTGACCTTCCTTATATATAAAAATAAGAAAAAAATGAAACTGAATATAAAAGAAATCCAAGAACTATTCACTTCAAACTCCAGTTCATCATTTCCCCTGCTGGAAAGCATACAGAGATCCACATGAGTTCCCAGTCTCTGTTTCAGTTTTACTACATAGACTTTTAAAAATATAATTTACTGCCTAAAAGTGGTTTTAGTAAAATTCATAGTATTTCTGAGGGAAACATAGGAGGATATTCACAAATCAATGTGTCTATCAGTGCCTGTGTTACAGGAATGGACGTTCTTTGCTGATAGGAAGTACATCTGTTTTACTGGACTTATTCCAATGTCTCTAGCTGCTAGCTTTGTGACCATTCCAATTAACATAGATTAGCTCTCTGTGTGACCACACTTAAAGATCAACACCAGCTACTCAAATGAAGAAAGTTACAGTGCATTAATCAAAACCTCAGAAAGCTACCAATGCAAAATGCACACTTGTTACAGAACACAGAACTGGTTATTTCAAATACAGACTCCCTGCCATATCGTGTTTAGGATGTTCTTTGTTTTTAATCTCAGTTACTCAAACATTTCCAGCCCCATTAGTTACAAAGTGCTAAACCAAATGTGTATTTATTTCCCTTGATTGATGTTGTCATTCCCCTGTCTTTACAGACCTGGGAATTTTCTAATTAAGCATTACAGAAAATTCTTGTCTCTGATGTTTCATAAAGTATGAATAAAAGATAGGAATCTCCCCTCTGAAGCATTTGTCCCAAAAACTCAGCTCCTGGACTGTCTATCAAGATATCCTCTTAAAAAAAGAAAATGTATCTCCAGCATAGAAGAAGACAGTTTATTTTCCTTTGGAAAGGAATCTAAACAGAACGGGCTATGTTGGCCCTGCCCCTCATTCCCCTGGTATGAAGCCCAGAGAAGAGGTGACTCAGTTTTTGTAAGCCACTGGCTGTGCCAGGGGGCTCTGCTCAGTGGCAGAAAGAGCAATTAAGCAGAGGGGAAGTGGGGAGAGACACTTACCTGAGAATGTCAAGGCAAGACAGGTAGAAACCAGGACGTGAAATAAAGAATCCATTTTCCCTCTAGCAACTCCCCATGCTTCTCTTAAAAAAACCCACCTCAGATAAGTGAAGCGAAGGCTAGGAAGGAAATGTGCCTTCATGGGGGAAAAAGTCAGTGACGAGCACTTCCTTCTATTCAATTGTTTTGGGGGGTTTTACAGCACTTTGTCCTTTTATATGATTCTTCAGTTTACTAGTCGGTTTACTTTGGAAAAATATAAGCAAAAGAGAAGTTTTCAAACACCTGGGAAATTAAAAGACATTTTATTGAATCTCTTTAGACTAAAAGAAAGGGGATCATACTTTTGTGTAATTTGTTGCCTGTGAACTATTACGACTCTACAAGTCATCAGGATGGTGGTAAGTATATTCCATAGTATCCAGGGAAAAACGTGATTTTTTTTACCTGTACACAATCAAGCAAAATCTCAATATATTTCTAACTCCACAAGTTCTAAAAGCAAAGTGGAGGGTGGGGAGGAAGGGGAAGAGGAGGAGGCAGAGCTCTGGCATCTGTACCAGGTCTTACAGAAACTCCCCCAGAGGAATCAAGTGATATTGGGTTTGCCTTCCCATCACGTGCTGCACCTTGATCCATGTTAGTTGGGGATTGCCTGTGTCCTCTGGATTGGTTCCCAAGTGGTCTGAAGCCATGGTGGAGGCTGACCAAATTGTGCTGGGCTGAGCCTATTTATGGGGGTACAAAAGTGTGTGTGCATTAACTACTCTAGACAAGAACAGAGACTTCAGTTAATATTTTATATTAAGGGTAATTTATTAGCAGTATGAAGCAAAGTCAACATCACTGCATTAAAAACTCATTATACCCTGTAAACAGACCTCCCAGTGCTGTAAGCCATAATGCCAATTTCATATACCTCTTAAAAACAAACTTTTACTGAACAATAAAGGAAACAGTCATAGCAGCATTTTCTTTCTTGTATAACCTGACATGGAAGAGTCCGTATCACTAAAGGCATCTATCTCTTACTGAAAGAAATAGAGCAGATAAACAACATATGCAAAAATTTCTGTATTAATAAAAGACAGACAAATATTTAAAATCCTTACCATTTAATATATGCTACAAACTTTCTTTTAAAAGTAGAATGACTTACACAATTTACAAATACACTGGATTCGGGTCTGTAAGCAGAAGCATGTTCTAAGACAATCAACAGTACAGGGTAAATACATACACACTGAATAACAGACATTGTGCTCTGCAACTGCTCTGTAAGACCTACAGTAAATACACATTTAATAGTTAATAGTATGAAGAACATATATTTCCATATAAAATATTAACTGCTTTTGAATATTTTCAAAAACAAGATTTTAAATTTTTTTATTATCTCCTTTTTTTTAATTCATAGTTGAACACTTGCAATTTTAGCAGCAAGAATATTATGTGGCCAAGGAACAAGCTCACCACATAATCAGTAATAGCACTTTACAGTACAGTTGACAGTCCATTCACAAGACAGTTTGCAAACGTCAAAGCTTTTATACACTTGTTAAACATTTCTTCTGTAGAAGTCCCAATGTCCATCTGACTGCAGCAGTAGCACATACATACATTCCATATGGCAGATATCAGCATTACAGAATTAAACCCACCTTTAGATACATACACAAAATCCATGTGTAGTTTCAGTACAGTACCTTCTTTATAAATCATTTTTGGGAAGCTCACAATACATTCATATATAATAAGGGTCCAGCAATCTCTGTACTTTTGCCAAACCGTCCACAATCCTTTCAGAAGTTGGCCTCAAAGCCGTCTTTCCCACTGCAGTAAACTCCTTGAAGAAGCTGCTGGTAGGTAATGAAACAAATTACCTCATGAGGCTGACATTCGGTTTTACCCTCCTTGGTTTCACTGGACAGCTTCTGCAGAAAGTCTGCTTTCATACAGACTCAGTGCATGGTGCACAAATTCATACTGCTCGCTGGTCTGAACCATTCCACCCCTGGAAAGGAAACACACTGCACTGAAATCTTATTTCTTAGGACTAAAACACCCTCCAGCTCATGCCAGTCCCATGACCACCAGATGACACAGCCCTTTGACTTAGAGTTTGCTTGAGTAAGAGGGAGATTTTTGTCCGAGCAGAATTACTCTCTTCACAACTTAAGCCATCCAGCACATGCCCAACATGAAGAATTGCAAGTTCCATCAGAGTAAGAATTAGAAAACATCTTGCATCTACAGTGTTAAAATTTACATTTCAGATTCAGTATGTTCAAAGAGAATTTTGCTCAATGACTTGGGCAAGGAAGGCCAGATACATGGATGCAGCATTACCACTGATGGAGCAAGGAAGTAGACAGAATCTTGCCTTTCATTTTTGTCCTTTACTAAAAATGTAACCTTCTGTGACCTGCAGATGGCCTGTGCAGAGAACAGCTTTTCCTGTCCTCTTTCTAACGCCTACAATGCATCCTGTCCTAACAGCCACCACCTACAAAATTTTACAGTGGTGAATCATTTCACCACCAACAGTGCAAAAGAGTTTAACCTAACCATAAAAAGAACTCCTTCCAGCCAGCTTGGATTAAATGCCTACATTTTCTACATTCACCTGATAACAGTCAATTTTACAGGTCTAAGTATGAGGATCAAGTCCCACAGCTCCAGTGCCAGTTGCAGTGTGGCAGGAAGGGAATGTCCTACAGGAGATAGGTGTGATAGGAGTGCTACCATTTAGCTCTGAAATTAAATACTGACTGAGGTACTCAAGGTCTCCCTTCTCATGGAGCAAGGCTCAAGTTTACTTAATTCTACTTCTGTTATCTCATCTGCAGGGTATTCAAAGCTATCTACTCTGCTTCTAGAAACAAGCCCCTGATTCATCCTCAGTGAACGCTGGAGCAGCTGGTTACCCTTGGAATAATGAAAGACTAAATAGCCTTAGTGAAAAGGAAGACATTAAGATATGCATCACATCTGGCTTCAGTTGGATCTTCATTGAAACATTTGAATTTGCCAGGTATTTGGATCCAGAGCACTGCTGGAGCCAGATATCTTGCAGGAGCAGGTCTGAAAATCTCATGAGATCCCCAACAACAAATAAGGTACTGATATACCAAGCTATTTGCAAAATGGTAAAACTTCCTCAAAAGTATTGTCCTTCAGTATTAGAGAAGGTTATCTACACCCACAAGGTCCTTTGATTTTCTTCAGTGCTACTGGATGGCTAAATGGCTATGGCAGGAAATTGATAAAATAATACCTACTTCTTTAAGCAAGTGACCAGTGATCTGTATTCCTCCAATGAGCTCAGGTGAATGTAGAAAACCTTTTGTGAGCCACATGGCTATTATGGTATGTTATTCCTAGGAACAAAATCACAGGCCCTTAAATGGTTCCATCCAGCCCAAAATGAAGCACCGGTAGCTTTGCCAAGACATACACTAATTCATAACTCTTGGCTGCCTTTTGCCTTCAGCTGCTTCCCTCTGTGCTTGTCCCCTGCCTGGAGATGCAGTGATATACTAAAGGTGATGGGAGGGCTTTGCTCTGTTCCTCTGTGCTGCCTAGTCTCCTTCCTTCCTCCTTGCTGCTGTGTCCTGCTCTGCCCACGCAACCCCTTCCCAAACAGCTTCCCTCCCTGCCTCCCTCATCAATGTTTCCCCAAGATGTTCTCTAAGGGAGTGCACCTCCCAGGCTAGATCTGCTGTGTGGAAGGGGTGGAGGAGGGGAATGTATCCAGGGAGAAGGACTTAGCAGAAAGGGCAGGTTAAAACAATTTTGGCTGCATTAGGCTGTTTGTAGTGGTGATCCTCGCTCCCTCCTCTTCAGTGCTGAAGCAACATACAAAACCCCCAAGAAAGCATGTGTAAGACTGGAGGGGGCTGAGGCCAGCACCATGACATCTGCCCTGTGTTAGCAGGCACAATTCAGAGGTTATAATGCTTCTAACTCTTGTATGGGCAAGCAGTCCATATCTCTGTCAGCTTAAGGGCATATGAGTCTTATTCAGAGGTTCAGACAACTTGGCCTTGTCAGTGCCATTATACATGGCATTTATTGAACCATAGTACCACAAAATGGTTTGGGTTGGTCTGAACCTTAAAGACCACATATTTTCAAATCCCCTACCCTGGGCAGGGATACCTTCCCTAAAAACCAGGTTGCTCAGAGCCCCATCCTGGCTTTAAACACCTCCAGGGATGGGGAAGTGAAGAATTTCTTCCTAATAGCTAATCTGAATTTACTCTAAGTTTAAAATCATTATTTCTTGTTCTTTCATTACAGACCCTGGTAAAGAGGCTTTGTCTGTCTTTCTTATAAGCCCCCTTTTATACTGAAAGGCAGCAAAAACATGTCTCCAGATCCTTTTCCAGGCTGAACAGCCCCATCTCTCAGACTTTCTTCATAGGAGACGTGTTCTGTCCCTCTGACCATTTTCCTGGCCCTTCTCTGAATCTGCTGTAGCAGGGCAATGCCTTTTTTGTCCTGGGGATCCCAGAGCTGGGTGCAGGGTTCCAGGTGAGGTCTCACCACAGCAGAGCAAAGGGGCAGAATCCCCACCCTCACCCTGCTGGCCACACTGCTTTAGATGCAGCCCAAGATACACTTGGCTTTCTGGGCTGCAAGTGCACACTGCTGGCTCATGTCCAGTTTTTCATCTACCAATATCACAAGTCCCTCTTACCATTGTTCATATGCAAGGCTCACATTTAATAGCAGGGAATTATCTGTTATTCCATAACATTGGTTTGTGGAAATGCCTGTGTGGAAGAGCATTTCAGGAGGAAATTTGCTCAGGGAGGGAGGTTTCCTCTGCAGTGTCCCTAGTGCCCAGACGGGATGTAGCCACAGCTACAGCACCTCTGGGTGTGCAGCCTTTGTCTATTTGCCAGTCTGCACTGCCAGCTACTCTGTGAGCTGCTGGGCTTTCTGCTTCTTTGAGAATCTTTTGGCTTGTGCTTGGAAGAAACAGACCCTGGTATCCTGAGGACTCAGGGACTGTGACTATCTTTGCTTGGGTAGCAGTGGGGGCAGAAAAGGTCCTTTACCCTGCCCTCTGGCTTGGTGCTAGTGCAGCTGCATGCAGTCTGCTCCAGAATGAATGTGATGCAGGGTTTGGGATTATTTTTTTTTAACCTGAGGCCATTAGTCAAAACACTTAAACAATGAATTGACGCACACTGGAAACTCTTTTCATCCTGTCTGAGGAGCCAAGAGCAAAGTTATCGGATGTCATTCCAAGAATGTGCCTTTAAGGTTAAGAATGTGCAAAGTTTCTCGATGTCACAGTAAGTCTTGAAGATGCCTCACATTAAACATTTCCTGTTTCTGTTGCAAAATATGAAAAATGAACTGGGAAAAAAAGCAAGCTGAGAAGACCCTTGGGTCTGTCTTTTTAATAATTCACACAGACTGTGGCTGTACTTCCATTCTGGGCCAATATTTGGAGTGGATGGTCCATTTTCTCATATCAGCTCAGCACTGATGATTACTGTCAGATCCATTCACCCCTTAACTTACACTAAACAGCTAAGAAGGAATTGGTACGTGGACACACCCTGCCTAGGAACAGTTCTGTCCTGTCTCAATCCCCGTTGAAGCACAATTTAAAACTCTATTTCCAGGGAGAGCTACATGGGCCATTAATTAAACTATTTTCAAGCATAACTTTTTGCCACCATCTGCAATTTGTCTGGATGCTTGTTTGGTTTTCATTGAATATGCTGGACAATAGGAATGTTTTGGTAAGTCACTACAACACCACTTGTGAGACCCTCAAGTCAGCTCCTATCTTTTTTCCTATTGCGTGATTTGCTTTGGTAGAAATGTGGTCATGGACCCATGTGACAAAAAGTCTACATAAGAGTGGACATCCCTGAATGTGTCCATTCCACATTCCATCAGTAACCTATGGTTTTTTGTTGGTTTTTTTTTTTTTTAAGGGAGATTTGATACACAAAGAAGAAACTGGAGCTCAGCTGCTGGCCATCATAAGTGAGGAAATGAGGAAGACAGCCTGAGCACTGATCCTGCTCTGCTCACGGTTGTACCCCACCGCTGACTTTGCCCATGCTGGTAACTGCAGTGCAACACCATGATGGCCACAACCAGCCCTTGCAAGCAAGTGTAGTGGGCTTTAAGTTAATTTTGCCAGCTTCATGACACGTGTAATGACCCTGTCTCACACACCACCTACCAATGACCCCCATGTCAGGACTGTGACAGCAGGGGAGACCAGTCTCATTGAGCTTTGTCCATGTAACAATGACACTTGGCCACTTTATGGACCCATGATCTGATAGGGCTGGCAGTGGCTACTGTAGTCTTAGGGACTGCTAAGCTTTGCCATAATAATTGTGACTATAAACTGACTGCCAGGTCAGTGAGAGTCATTCTGCAATATGGCCAACTGGGGAAAAAAAAAAAAAAAAAGAAAATACAGGTTTTGATTACTGAGTTTTATCCAGAAAAATGTCTTTTAAAATTAAAACAGAGACATACTCTTTGTCTCAGGCCATGTCTGAGAATATGGAGCAAGATCTCTGTAGTCTATATAATCTGAAACTTGAAAAAGTACAGAAACGTACAAATCACAATATTTAAAAATTCTTATAACAAGCTTTGTGTCATGGAAATTGCTATTATGAATGTTATATTTGGGTCAGATTTCCATTCTTTTTCCGAGTTTATCTAAGATACTAATGTGTAAAAGAAAGTTCATTTAGCAGATAGGCAATAAAATTGTGTTAAATAAAATTACTAATGCTGAAAATCTGGGTTGGCTTTTTAAGTCTGATATAGGGATATTAAAAGAGGCAGCTGAGACCAGAGTTTGCTTCCACTTCTCTACAATGGATTTTAAAATCAAAAAGAAAAAGATTCTCTCATAATAGAAATACTAAAATGGGGAAGAACACTCAGTAAGATAGATAAATATCCAGAAAAAAGGGCTGGAAATTTGCAGTTGGTAATTTAAAACAGAGTAAGCATTTTTCCCTCAGCTATTCCTTCTTATTTTGTTGCTGAGATTTTTAGGTCAATAACTCCCCTTGGAGAATTTTACACTCCAAGTGGCTCATGTAAAGATCATATTACAATGTCTACTATGATGAAGCCATATGGGAGGGGAAGGCAGAGGAGATGATCCATAAACACAGTCAAGTCTATGGATTCTGGTCCTTCTGCACTTCATGGTTCCAGTACCTTCAGCACTCTTCACAACACAAAAAAAATCTGTATTAACCCTTTGACCTAAGCTATTTTTCAGCATTTGCACCCTCATGGATTTTTTTCATTTAAAGAAGACATGCATGTCAGAAGCAGTTAAGACTATATGACCTGTACCTACAGCAGAAGAGGAGACTCCTCTAGTCTTGGTGCAATCCTGTTTATTTACTTTATACAAAATCCTGTTTCTCCAAGTAGAATAAGAAAGAAAACTACAACCCAACCAACAGTTTCCATTGTGCACAATACCCACATCCTCTTTTAAAACACAAATCCCTCTTCAGCCATGGTTTCACAAAACAAAGCATTCGGCAACAATGCTGGCTTACACTGTTCCTGCTCCCAAGCTGTGAATTCAGTCAGGGAATTGCTCTGACTTCAGAAAAGTCTGGAACAAATGACCTGGTATTTTCTTAGGATGGGTAAATTTGCCAACTCAATTCAAAAGGACCCCCAGCACAGCTGAGGAAATAGCAACAGCGCCAGATTTGTCTTTTTTCTCCAGTGCTCAAAGAAACTACATAGTTACTGAGCCTGTGTTTCTCCATAAATCCAGGCTCAAAGAAAATCCCTTGTCTCCAGATTGCCTCACCTCTCTTGTGTCCCAATGGGATGATGCAGACAAGTTCATGCGGGGAAAAGAGAAGCAACAAGTGCCCAGCAACTACAGAGTTGTCATTTCAGGGGAATTTCATTCAATGGAAGTTTCAACCAGAAAACAATATGATTCCTTATTCAGGACCTAAATCCAAATGTTACCTTGAATATTCAGGTAATGTGGTCATAAAAGTCAGCAAAAGCAATGACAGCTATTTCATGAAAAATAACATTCACTGTGAAAATGTTTTCAGAATCATTACTGAATCATTACTGATCAGTACCAAATCATTATCATTTTGGTAATAATTTCAGAATCATTGACTGGTGTGTGGTTCTTCTGGAACTCACCGATCCACTCGTAGCTGACAGACAATGCTCAATGCATCTACAACTCCCTCTTCCTTTAACTGCTGACAACCGATGGCCGTGGCAATAAAACATCCAGTTCTTCCTATACCAGCACTGAAAGGGCAAAATTTAATTGGAGAATGAACTTCACAGATCAAGGAATTACATGGAAAACACTAAGTAGATATGAAAACACAAAAAAATATGAAACATGGAATTGCTAGAACCCACAGTTCCTGGGTGCATGTCCAGCAAGGCCGACTTCTCAGCTCATTTTCATAGAGAGAAAGGAAATTGTGAACTGTTCCAGCAGTCCGGTTGTGGGTAATTGTGAGGCTTACATTTTTTCAGATTGCACACAAGTGTATGGTAAGAAAACCAAGCTTCATTAGCACTACAAAATCTGAGTATTCTCTCAGTCCAAGCAAATGATGGAGATATGCACTGAAAATGGGGGGAAGCTAACCTAAAGACAAAATTCAGTAGGGTTTTATGTTTAAAGCCCTCAAAGTATAGAGGGGTTCTGCTAACCATACCTCTAACCATGAAGGCATAAAGGACCTAGACCCATGCTGATGAAGTTAATTCTCTCTCCTGTGATTCAGCAGCATGGTGAAGAATTTGGTGCCATAGCTCCCCAGGTTTTCTTGATGCCTGCTGGGAAACAGCCATTTTGGTATTATTTTTATCCCTGAGGCCTCAACAGTTTTGAGAATCTCTGCCCCACTCTGTTTCTTGCTTAAGTAATGCAGAATTCAGTGCAGCTCATGGCTTGCATGCTGAATGTCATTAAAATTGGAGGAAAATAGTTAAAACATGAATTTGGGGTCCAGATCTTCATAGCCCTCTCACTCAGCCAAAAAGAGAAGAAACTGTCAGACTGGAAAATGGACTGTGAGTTTTGTAGACCATAGTGTAGCAAATGTATAGATAGCTGAGTTATGACTGAAGAACTATGAATTTTAATCACTACTGGGATGATATCTTAATCACAATTGAGATTATATCTATCTTTAATCATTTAAAAATTCCTGCCCATGCTTACAGACCTTACTGTCATATCACTCATCTCAGAAAGACATCCCAGTCTTCTGAAGACCTTCATTACAGAAGATCGTACTAGAAAAAGAGCAGTCTCAATAGCCAGCCATAGATTTCTGCATTGTTAGGGAAACTACAATTCCTGATAAATACAGCTGCATAAAATTTGGGAAAGTTGCTTATTCATCACAATCTAGTTTTCAAAAATTATGGGTGGTTCAAATCTGTCTTCCATTTCTCTAAATCACCTAAACATGGATCTGGAAAGAAGTTGTTCAAGATGAAAAGTTCTGATTTAATGTACTTCTAGGAAAAAAAAGAAGTAGTATCCCAACTGTAAGAGCTGCATCATCACTGTTATGGGACAAACCAAGTAAGAAAACGCTGATTTTATTTTTACTTTCTAGTTTGCTTCATCTACTTCTTTCCACCAATATAACAAATCCAGTGCTACATTCTGTTATTTAAATTGCAACTCAGGGTAATGAATCAATATAAAGCAATAAAATAGAACTAAATTAGAATTATTAGAAGGTCATTCTCTAGTGCATTATAATTTGTGTGAGTAAAACTCTGTTCTTGAGTACTGAATAACACTTTGCTCTTGAATATCCAACTGTTTTTGTGAAAATGTTCACAAATTGTAGTAATGATGTGTTTTGGTCTCCAAATTTGTACCTGATGCTTGCTCTTCAAGACTGACTTGCTTTGCAGTATTTTAGCCTACTAGTCACCAGGCACTGCATCTGAATTAGGTGTGTAATCATGCAACAAGACCAAAATTAAGCAAATCATAAATAAGAAACAAAAGAAAAATAATTTTTCCAACTGGTCTTTCAGAAGCAGAATTTATTAGCAGAAATAGAGAACAGTTCAGAACCAATCTGCTAACAAAGGAATTCTCTCCAAAACTGATATCCTCAAATATGAACTAAAAAAGTCAATTAACATGAAGAGGAAATGGGGAATGTTGCTCTTCCCCAAACACATTCTTTAGGAGGGCTATTTGATACAATTTGCTGTAGCCTTGCTTTAGGCAGTCACTTAAGAGAAGGACTGTCTAATTACCTGCAGTGCACAACGACAGGCCCTCTGCCTGGTGATTCCAGCCTGTCCTCTTCCACATCCAGCATAAGCTGCAGCAGAGGCTGAGCGCTGTCAGGGGTTTTGTGGTCTGGCCAGGATGTGTACCAGTAGTGCTTCACACTGCGGGACTGACTCCCTTGCTGAAAACAACACAAAGATCCTACATGAACAACTGCATTCTTTTGATTTCTAACAATGTTATGGTAAAAAGACAGTAAAAACATTAAGAGAGGGTTAACAATTTTTTATATTAGACTTGGGGGATGTAACTGTGGATTGAACTGATGTGCTTCTAGAAACCACCTGAAAACCTGGTTGTTTCTCCATATGTGTAAGTTCTGTTTTGTCCATCTGACTACTGACTTCATGACTGTATTGTCAATAGAAAATTGTCAGAGGTCTATGATATATCAGCAACATCATCTAGAGAGAATAGCTTGATGTGGGCTTCTGAATTTATAAATTATCATGTATTTCTACCTTTTAAGGTATTATTATCATAAGGGTCTGATACTAAAATTACAAGGATATTGAAGTTAAAGATGCAGAAGAACTGCCCTTCTAGATAAATAAGATACCTCAGTTTGTTCAGTTATTCTCTCCAACAGAGACGGCTACCACTTCAACAAAGGGCTAACTATGGGCTAGGGTAATTTGTATTGAATGATATGACTTCTGCTCACTTCTCAATGCTGGGGCTGAAACACTCGACAAATTTTCCCAATACATTTATTTATTGTAATGCTCTGTCAGGAGTAGCAGGTCAATCTCATAGCATGGGGAGTTCACTCAGAAGAGGGGCATCTGTCTTATTTCACACAATTAATGTTTAGTGAGAACCAGGAAAGCATGAAGATTTCCTTATATACTTCTTGTGTTTTTAGCTTCTCAGATAGGTTATAGTTGCACTCAGTGCACAACATGAGCAGTGTATCTTTTTTTAGAACGATGCTCTGTTAGTTCTGTCATTACCTAGAGTCTCTTTACTTTGCCTTGGGAATGCTAAAAGAGCCCCAAAACAAATGCAATTCAGGAGAATGAAACTCGCGCTCATTTTTGAAGCCTTTTCTATTGCTAGCATGATACAAAGTGACAATGCAACAAGTATTCCAGTACTTCTGTCTCAACCCTACCTTGCAGCTTCATACCTCCTCCTGCAAAAATTAGACCCTTTTAAAAAGCCAACACTTTAATTTCATTTAACGCTAAAGAAAAAAGAGCACTATGAATGATGCTTCTCAGATGCAGATTATTACCTTTATTGTAAGCTGACGGACAGTGTAGTTTTTGCATTCTTGCACACTGTTAACAAGGACTTCAACCTTCCCATAGATTCCTCTTTTTTCTGGCCAATAAAGCACACATTTCTGGAATGCAAGCATCAGGGTCATTAACAAACTGGATCCTGGAGCAATATTCATATCTAATTTTTACACAGAATGTATTTTTCTGCAAAATTCAGATGAATTCAACTGGAGTATTATTTATGTCAGAAGTATTCCTACTTCTGACATAAATAAGATTTTGCAGAGTTCTTACTGAATGACTTAGACCTGGTTTTCAGGATCTGAGTTTTACACTATAGATCTCTTCCACAGTACAATTTGCACAGCTGTTTTTATTCTTAAAAGCTCAGTGAAGTTCAGTTATATGAATTATTTTCCACATTCAAAATTAAAGAGGGTTTTCTTTTCCTAGAAAACTCTAAAATTCAACTATTGAAGTTTTGTCTTTCCAAATGGGATTTCCTTCTGAATGAGAGATTCAGAATTTGTCCTCTGCTAACAAGACTTTTTATCCCATTGACTCTCCTGGGCTCTGATACAAGAAAGCATGTAAATGTGTCCTTAGATCTTACTCAACTCAATTGGACTTAATGTGCATGTTAAAGTATTTTAATGAACCTGAGTTTTTTTACTACGTAACTTTCTGGAAATCAGTGTTAAAAAAATTCTTCAGTCTTGCTAGAGCTACACAAAATTGTATGCAGAATTCTCAATGAATCAATAGTGTTCCACCATTTCAGCAGTTTATCTGACAAGCATCTACTAGAAAGGAGATGAAGAAATAGTATTTAAAAGGCAAATAACTTTGTTTTTCCCTTGCAATAGTTTGCTTGCCTTCAGTATTCATTTCAATTAGAGTATCTCCACAGGCTATATGAAAACAAATTTTTTTTGTTGTATAAATACATGTATAAATGTATAAATTCTCTAGAAATGGACGGTTATTCCCTTAAGGATGTAAGGTGTTTGAAAGCCACATTTTCTGAAATAATGCTGACCAGTCCAACTCACTCATTAAATAAAAAGACACCCCAACATTTAAAGGTAACCTTCTGTTTTAATATCCAATACACAGGTATAAAAAAGCCCCCAACCAACCAAATAAACAAACAAACAAAAAAACCCCAAACCCCAAGAGAACAGTTCTACAATAATAGGAATCCCAGAAAGACCTTGTTTGTATTTCCTCACAAACTCATGCTGAAGCAACTGGTATATTTGTAGATAGACAGTAGCCAACATTACGCAGCAAAATTAAACAATCCCTTTAATATAATTAATTGCCATAAAGCAAAACTTCCTGTAAATACTGCTAAAAATGATTCAGAAAAAACAATCAGTGAAATGCAAGGCTTTATCACCAGGTGTGATATTTATGTTGCTACTTGATTACCCAATAGTGGATTGAACTGAATCACCTCAGTTGTATAAATACTTTTCTAAAAATAGATGCTCGTTACCTTAATAGTGTAAGGTGTGTGAAAGTCACATTTCCTGAAATAATGCTGGCCATTCTGACTGGTTTCGTTCAAATCCTGTCTTTTGCAGAACTACTCCAACATACTAAATTTGCTGTCTCCCCGATGAGATTGAGAATGGCAACAAAATACTCAGAAATTTGTATGAAAAAGAGTGTTCGCAAGTTCCACAGTCTACCCATGTGACACATATAGTTACTATCATCTGCCAGATCTGCAGTTCATGCCCCTCCCTGGGAGTGTAGTTTTCAGTGCTAATATAGGAAAAAGAAAAGTCTAAATACACAATTGTGCCCTGACAATCAACAATAGTTGAGTAAACTCCTGAGACTTCTTGATAAATGTGAGCATGCAATGCTCACTACAAAGCCTTCAGGCACTCCAGAAGGGTGTTTTTCTTGACTCTTTCCCAGAACTGGAATTGGCAACTTGTGCTGGGTGGACAATGAAATGTGGCTGTTCATTAAAATAACTTTCATTTAACAGTCCATCTACATTTAGTGAGATACAATGGATTATTTTTAACACTGTTGCTGTGCATCTTTTAAAAATACATTGCTGCTTTAAAAATAGCCTTGAAAATACAGGTGGGATAAGCTGATGCAAGCACTTCTAAGGAGTGCAGAATTAACAAGTTTTTGAAAGGTAACTGAAAAAAGGGAAAAAGATGGCTGTAGGAGGGATAAAGTTATCAGATATACAGAAAATAATATACAAAATCTCGGGATCATAATAAAAAAAGTAAACTGCCTTAAGTGTTATGTGGACAAAAAAGAAAATTCTTCTCTGGCAGGTACATTTTAAACCTGTCCAAACGTCAGTTATAGTGGATGAGGAGTCTGGTGTCCAGCCTCATGTGTACAAGCAGTAAAATCTCACTGCATACAGTATTTATCAGAAACAACCAAACACGGCCCCTCCTCACTCCCAACTAAACATTCCCAGACAAACAGGAAATTTATACAAGAAACACTCTCTCACATGACTTTTAATTGATTTCAGCCTTTGTCCTTCCCCCTGCGACCGAGCTGCAGGCTTGTGCTTCCTTCCATTCCCTCTCCTGTCTCCTGGCATGCCCTATCCCAAGCCCGCTGGGCGTCAAGCTTCATGGGACTCCTCCTGAGGTGGATCTCTATAACTGAGTGGGATCTGGCCCTGCCTTGGTCTGGCACCTGCAATTCATCACAGGCAATGTTTTTGACTTAACAGAACTGCACCTACTGCAGCCTGGTCCCCAGTTCTGCCAAAAGGAGGGAAGATGTCCCATGGTATTTACTGCCTTTACATTCTCTGCATCTGGACCCTGAACAAAATTAGATTAACAATTCTCAAATAACTCTGCTTCTGGGGTATTTCTCCATATAGCTATGCCTATAAATTTACACATTAAAGGTCCCAATAACACAAATAACAAAAAACACAGTGTTAAAGAATAATAACAACAAAGCTTCAATTCCAGAATCCCTTTTTACTCCTGCCCTCTATTTACTGTCACTACTAACTCAAGCATGAGAGCTACAGTTGAAGAGACCTTGCAGGATTTGCCTTCATATACTGAAATCCTCACAGTTAGCACCAAATCTTCCTAAATTCTTCCAAAATCTATCTATGGTACCAATACTCAACTAATAAGTAATCTTCAAATAGGCTTATGTGAAGACTGTAAAAGGTAGGATTTCTGAATTCCAAAATCTACTTGGCTGGACATATATAAGGGTAGAACATATACAAACTACCCAGGAAAAAATGTTACATGAAATATGACACGAGCTTTAAACAGTGAGTTAACAGGATTGTCCTAGATAATTACTGACAACAAGATTTGCATTATCTGAGTAGTCTGATGCATCAGGCAGTATTAGTTCTCTCTTCGTGCAGAATGCTATACAAGATTTTTTACTTATGCTTCCCAAAATATGTTTCTTGTTTAACAGGTATTGTTGCTAGAAAGTTTTGAAGGCAGAATAAATGCTTATTATTGACATAGTACATAGCTCAATGACAAAAATCAGCTGATATAACAGCAGTCTATAAATTTCTCTATGAAATAATATATATGTATATGTCTGTATATATATAAACACATATTTATCTAAATTCCATTGCTCAGTTATTCTGACTAAACTCAGAATATACGAAAATTATATGTGCCTTGTGTGTAAAGCTTTGGAGGATTGTGTCCTAGAATAGTAGTACAGAATTAGAGATGGTCACCTTCAGTTAGTGATTTATCTCATTCTCTCAATGTGGGATGGATCACCCTCTGGAGGTGACTACTGCTTTTCAGTAACCACAGAGGGTACCTAGGTCACTAGATGAGATGTGTTTTTCCTCATACTAACCCCAAAACCATGGCCTAGTTTCCAAGTTTCTCACCAGTTATTCAGACAGAAGCTCCTTTGCTGTGGACTCTCCTTGCACAGGTAGATTTTCAATTTGTTCAGAACATTGTGCAGTTTTGAGGACAGGTTTTACAAATTCTGCATGTTTTCTTTGCACAGCTGAAATAAGTACTTTGCTTGGCACTCTACACTCATATCTACATCCATCTTGCAAGAACTCATGCCACAGCAAGTTTAGAACATTTTTTCATCTGATACATGGAAGTAACTCCGTAGAAACCTTTATACATAATCATTTCACACAATTCCCATTGCTAATGGAAATTTGTTACATCAATATCTTGAACTAGGACACTAATGTCCAAAATATTTTTTCTTATGCAAATACTTATTGTTGAGATTAAGGTTTTTCAGGTGTCTCTCATTTGAGAGCTCCTTCACTATACCTTACTTCATACATCACAGTACATCATAGTGCAAATGGAGGCTGACTGGTATACCAGCTGAGGAATACAGCCTATACATGAGAGTCAGGTAGCAAGGTTTATTTGTTCAGGGGTGAATGTGGATGAATGGATAAATATTCTTGCAGATATAGGAAGGTATTTGTATGCCTGCAGATATACCTCCCTGAAAATGATGGAAATAAAGCAGACCCCAGAAAGGAAAAATACCAAGTACTATTATGCTAAATAAGATCTGCTTTTGGCCTCCTCTATATAGAGCAAATATTTTAACAGTGAAGATAATATGCTGAGCATGGCCAATAAGAGTTTGCTTTCTTTTCAATGGCAAGTAAGGTTTCAGGAGGAACCTGCTGAGAGTGGGAGATCTCCTAAGGTTTCTAGACAGGACAGCTTGCACAAACACAGCCTCTCTATATAGCCTGGGAACGACTTGAGATTCCTCACCCTTTCTATGTGGAGGAAATGACCACTGCCAGGCACAACAATGCCGATAAACACCAGTGCCTAGAGCCTGCATAACTCAGGTAAACACAGAGCTTCCTGACATGATGAAAACCACTGGGCACTTCTTTTAAGTCATTCTTCTTACACCGTGTCAGATGTGAGTGTTTAAACAGTCAGCATTTCCTCCATGAAATACTTACTCTTCTGGTCTATTAGCTTGGTCGACTGCTATGCTTTCATTATTAATAATAAATGTGGGATTCTGAACACCTCTTTGAACAGTCTAGTGCAAAATGGCACCTGGTTTGGAAATAGGTCTTAGGACGTTTTACAGGACCAACCTACATTTCATATACAGTTCCTTAAAATCCCCTGGATTTTAAGTTCCTGTTAGAAGTCCAAACTCATGCTGAGAAAGAGTGAAGCAACAGTCAAGGGCAAAAGAAAGAAGAGTATGTCTCTACTGAGTGCACATTTAAGTGGAGCAGTGAGTTTGGGCCCTGGGAATGCACTCAGACTCTTGGTCCTTGAGCACTCAGACTAGAAACTTTGCCTGAATAAACTCTGTTGCTCTACCATCATGCATTTGAATTTGAATAGCAGGGGTGTGAGTGTATCAGGGGAAGTACAGTCCTGGTGCTTATGTGGGAGTGTGCTGCAACTTGATTGAGGCACCTGCCTGGAGCTCGGAATTGTTACTAAGTCTGGACTCAAGAAGAAAGTCCATCTCCTTTATTTCTGACTCTCTCTTGTACACAAGCCCTGTAAACCACTTCTTTAACACTCAGTCTTCCAGAATAGGTTTTGTGTTGGCCTTCTGTATGGGAGAGTGATTTTTGTTCCTAATTTTTGGTAGTCAGAAATATGGACTCTTGCACTATCAAGGAAAGCCTGACAAAAATTTACGTGATGACTAAATAAAGATATTGAAGATATAGTTTGGAATTGATGCAAAAGTCATGGAATACATAACAGGCAGTTAGTTGGCCATTAGCCACTAAAATGTAATTGTCAAGTCTAATAGATACCAAGCTAAAGAGTATTATTTCCATTCAACGTTCCTCTGTGGTGTTGGCATCTGGGAGCCCAAACTGTATTTCTGGGATGGTCCAGAAGATTTGTAACACTGAGAATGGATTAAAGCCATGCTTTGCATCAAAGTCCAAAACTTCAGCCATGTCAGGAAACCACTAATTATAACATTAACGATCTAGACTTTATTTACCAGCATGTAAAAAGAAGTACAGAGGTGACCAACAGATAAATGAGGTGTTTCTTAAAAGGTTAGGAACCCAGCAGCACAGATCTAGGAAATGAAATTCCTTTTTTTAATACATAGCTTACAATGGCTATGCTATTGCACTTGGTGTATTTGGCTACTCCCTCGTTATTTTTCATAATAATATGAAAAATATGTTAATAATATCTTATTAACAGATTATTTAAGAACCAGTTATCTGCTAGCTTCTTTTCCTGTCTTCTAAAGTCCCTTCAATAGTATGCAGCCATAGGGATAATTTCTCAGTTTGGCTAGTTGTCATACCTCATTTTTTTCTTTCAGCTTTGTGATCATAACAATGACAGGGCTGTCTTCTTGCCAAACCATCTGCCAGAAATCATTCACGGTATTAATCATGGGTCCCTGAGTTGCAATGAAAGCCTTCTCTTTACCTCCATATCCCTGGTTTAGAAACAGACACAAAAGCATTTACTTCAAATTCATGTGATCAATCAATATTGGAGGTTAATAAAAGAGCAGAAAGAGCAGAAAAATTAATCTGAAATTTTTTAAAAAAATTAAATATTTTTTATTTAATAAAATAAAATAAATAACTTGAACTGAGAGAAGTTACAACTAAAAGTAGAGCAGATCAGAAATTTTTCAGTAGAACAGTTTTTTCTCTGGAAACCGATTTGATGAATTTAAATGGTCCTGAGAATACAATTCTTCCCAAATTTCCCTGCTTACTTGGCTTCTTTTAGCTAACTCCATTCTTCAAGTTATTGGGACTTTCCTCACCCAGTGGTACTTTAATCTATAATTTAAATTGCAGCAGTGTTTACAAGTTAGTTTGTAGTCAACAAGCCACAGGAGAGAAAAGAATAACTATAAAACTGGTATCTACAAAGATTCAGGAAAAAACTTTAAAACACATGATGCTTGTGGAGTCAAAGACTCTGCTATACATATTTTCTAAGGGAGAAGTGCCTTTATGAGACTTTATAGGAAGGACAACATATGTAGGGAGTATAGGGAGTTCCCAAGACACACATTCAGGAGATCAAAGAAAGGTCAGGCAAACAGTGGGGAAGCAGAAGAGACGGAAAGACAAGAAATGAAAAAAAAAGACACACCTTAGTTTTTGAGTGAAAAAGAGAAGCTATGATTTTGTGCAGTGACAGGGTGCCCAACAGTAATGCAGGAGAGAGACTGGCAATGTCTGAAGGGAATGAGCAAATGGAGAACAGCATGAGGTAGTGTGGGAGCCTCTAGCCTTGGGTCTTCCTTTTGGGAGCCTTGATTCATGACAGCTGTTAGTCATTGCATGAACCAGTGAGATAATCCTCAGCTGGCACAAACTATCCTCCTGCCACTCACCAATCTGCCTGAACATACTTTGTCCAAGGCAGGTCTGTCAGGATCCCAGCAAGCCCAATGAATTTGTATACATGGATGTGAAATTTGCTGGGTTGCATTTTTTTCCACAGTTGCTGATGGTTCAACTGGTGTTAGTAGCAGGAGGAATCACCATATGTGAGAGTGAATGGTGGTGGCACAGGGAAAAGGGAGATTTCAGAGGACTCAACATATGGCCTGGCTCTTGGATATGATGTCATTGCTGTCCAAATAGTAAATCTGTGCTTAGTTACATGATGATGTCTTCATAAGAAATGCTGAAAGTACAGGATGCAAAGTGAGGCAGGGTAAGGGACATGATGCTGTGTACCTACATATTAATGTACTGTTAATTAAAGAAGCAACATCACTGTAGAGCTATGTGGCCATATTTCCATTACACTATTACCTTTATTCCAGCTGAGGGTCTGGAATAACTCTAAAGAAAACATTTAATTTTGCAGGTAGAGGAGTGAACTCCTAAAATATGAATGAAGTAGTTTATCTGTATTTGATTTAGCATATACTCTGTTGTTCAAGATATCTGTCATATACGAGTTCAAGAAAGCTCTGTGTGCAGGTGTGTATGATCAAGGACTGTAACAATACTGCTTACAGCAACTTAGAAATACTGCTTTCCAACAGGGTTCATGCTGGTTATGTCTTTGTGTCATGTGGCCAGTATAGGAAGTAAAATGTGAATGGCTGTGTTTTGGGCACATGTATATTTTTTGTAAAGTATTTGATAATTTTTTTATTACAATCATTTTTGTACATTCATGACTATATGGTATTTGTTAGAAATGGCTCATGAAACTATGTCTATCACAGATATGTAGACAAAAAGATTTGGAATTATCAATGAAGATGGATAAGAATAAAATAAGTGGCAAAGCCAGGTATTCACATGGCAAATAAAATATTTTCTCAAAAGTACATGAAGAGTGTATATTTACTTACCCTAATGTAGTTAGCATTTATGTAGGTACTCATGGAGTCAGATGGATTTTTTGGTTTCAAATACACTCTGCTTAGAGGATCTAAGAACACAAGGAAGATGGAAATTAATAAGAAACCGCATAGTTAAAAGATTTCTAAAGAGAATCAAAGACTTCCTGAAGGAAAAAACCTACTGTTATTTGGGGTTGTCAACCAGTAAAGAATTATGCACCAAATTCTTACCTTTGCAAAGGATCATCACATGTAACTAAGGCACCCCTGTACTGCACACTGCTGGGTTGTGCAAAACCATCTCAGTGAGCTGTGGGCACTGAAGGAACTCTGTCAGGCCCAGGCAATGCTCAGTGAGGTCCTGTCTATCGAGCTGACCTGCCTAGACTGTCTCTGAAATTTGTGTCCTATTGTTGTACAGTGATTCATAACTACACCAAGCCCTTTGAACTTGACTTTGGTACTTTTGCCCGAAGCTGTAGTGTTCAGTGACTGCACTGGACAGCTGGATTTAAATTAAGAAAAGGTTTCTCTGCATGAGATGAAATAAAATATATCTGTTTTATACCAATTTCAGTTCACTGTAAAGGACTAGAATAGGTAATCCATATTCTCCCCTTCAATCCTGACGTAATTTGTGACCACTCATGTGTTCTGGACTGGAGACACAATGCCAAAATACAAGAAACATTTTCCTTCACACACTTCTTTCCTTCAGTCTTGGATACTCTAGAATAGAGTGGGGGCCAGTTCCATTGAGTAAAGAGCTAGAGGTTATTAAATCCCTCCTGGTAAGGAAGGTTTTGCTTCTTCATTTGTGATGATGTGGCTCCCCACCATGTAATAGCATTTTGGAAGTAGTATATTGTCAAGTATACAATGTAACAGAAAGGGGGAAGCAAACCTGAGCAAGATGCCGCCGTTTTGGCTTTCTAGGGACACACTTTGACTTTCTTTACACTTCTTCTGAAAAAATATTCTACCACTAACAAAATGATATAGAAGTATTTCTATGCTAAAAAAAAAAAATCTTTTCTTCTGGCAATTTGCTTAAATACTTAGTTATAATCAGCGAGGTTTTTTGCCAGTATACAGACACCTTACGGTTTGGAAATAGTCTCTGGATAGCTCCTTTGCTGAGTGCAATCTAGGCAATGCATTTAAAGATACATACGTGGGCACTGAGCTGGAAAGAGATAATAAAACACTGTTTAGGGTGTGGCCCTGCTATTTACACAAAAATATATATAACTTATATATGTACATATGCTGCAGCATAACCTAGTATTTTCAGAGTTGCTTCTGGATTTCTGTTGTGACTTTTCATCCTGTTCCTAAGAACACGATAAAACCTTTGCAAATCAAAGGAAGAGGAGGGATGATTCCAAACATAAAGTATGTCCTTTTCTCGCTGGAGGTCACAGGAGCACCTTGGACAGGAGTGGAGCCTTCGTTGAACCCAGGATGATGTTTTGAAAACATGTTTCTTAAAATATGCAAATGACTGCATGACTTCAAAGTCTGCACATGGAAGTCTTATCTTCTGTGGTTAATAGCACTAGGTGAACCCTAATTAACTTGTGTTAAAATATCTTTGCACTAGCTTTCCTAACTTCTTTCACTTAGAGGTTTTTCTTTTCCCTTAACAATATGAGGACAGGAAACCTCTCATTTCTTTTCAGCCCAGAGTGGTTATTAGCCATTTCCACAAATGCCTCAGGCTACGTGGCCTTGAAAAAACACCCGCTTCCTCTAGCTCACACAATGCCTCTGATTCTGGTGTCGCTTGACCCCTACCTTAAAAAACCTCTTCCAAGCAGACTCAACATTCAGTTTAATTACCCATGTCTTGAGATAAATCCCTCTGCTACTAGGGAGCAGCTAAATCAGCTTCACAATTTCTGAGACCTCCTTCCAACTCCAATCAATGAAACAAACACTGCTTCCGAACAGGAATCTTTTATAAATTAACAGTCGTGATCAGTTATAAAATAGGCAAGTGCTGTAAATTGAGCTCTGAGATGAGGAAAACCTGAACAAAGATCCAGCTCCACTAGGTAATCATCGGACATAAATGGAAGTCATTAGCTTCCTCCTGAATGACAAATACCCTGGAGGTAATAATCTTATCCTTAAGGATGGCGAATTCTTGGAGTCTGAAGTTACAGCAGAAAGACAGATGTTGACTGCAAGGTTGAATTCATCAATGTCTGTAAAGCATATGAAAATGCATTGGTGTTCCTAAGCACTGATAATTACTAATAAAATATGTCTTCCATAGTTTTAACTGAGGCAAAATTACTGCTGGGTTTTTTTCCATGTATCTGGAAAGTCTGGAATAGTTCTCTCAGTAGACTAGAAGGTATTTCTTCTATCTCTACCTTTACCAAATTAATGGTGTCCTGAATTTATAACATTGGAGGAATAGGAGGATGTTAAAGGGCCTGTAACTTGACTCCATGAAAATGCCTGGTGCAGGGAACAAGAAGGGTTATATGGTTGCAGCGCTGGACAACCTCCCATCATGCCATGGATACTGGAGGATCATTCACTCCATGAACTCCATTGGTGCTTTCATTAGGGAGCAGAACTGGAGCAAATATAGCCAAGAGTGCAAGGGAGCTCAAAAATTTCAGCATCAAGAGAATACATTTCCAGTATCTGCTTATATGCTTTCACAATAAAGTGCTTTGATCATATGATTTAACTTTCCCCTTGTCTTTAGTGGAATGTCAGAGCCAGTGTCAGCTCAAGCACTTCAGGCAACAGATTGTGGACTTCTGGGTCTGACCCCCTAAGTGGTTTCTATCTTCATGTTAGTGTGAATCTGCTGTTCTGCCCAGGATTCTTTCATGCAGACTTTTCACCTGAGGTTAGACTTCAGACAGGGACAGGGAATGGTAAACTAATGGAAGTGTTGCACATTCAAAGACACCCACAGAATAGTGTTAAACCACTTGCTTCTTTGTAAGCAAAAGTCCATGCATACTCTGAAATGCTACAGGAATTCTGCTTCTGGTTTGAGATGGAGAAGTGAGGCAGGAAATAAGAAAGATATAGGGTTGAAGAAGGAGAGGGGGATAAAGGAGAAGATATGGAAGCTGAGGTCCTGCTGCAGGGACATGTAGTGAGGGCTGCAGGAGACAAGCAGGCAAAGGTGAAGATGTGGAGAAAGAGGATGCGGAATGAGCAGCAGGGCTGCTGTTCTGCCACAGGAATGTGGCTGTGGTGAGAGACTGGGAAATCTGTGTGCAGGATTGGAAATCTGCTCAGAGGGCGTGAGAAATACTGTAGGCTGGTGGCAGAGGGGATGCAGTTAAAGATACAGAGCAGGGTTTGACAGGAGCTGTGGGTGGGGTCACGGGAGGAAGGATGGAGAAACATTGATCTCAAGGAACTGCTTAGCCACTCGACTCTGATCCCACACTGGCCTCTCAGTAGTTGAATTAGAATATTATTGCAATGCAAATAACACTTAGAGAACTTAAAGCAGCAGCGTTTTGTGTTTGCATGAATGTTGGCTATGTTATACTGCAACTGAAATATCTGTCATAGAAAATGTAACATCTCCTGTACTTTCTAGTTTTTCATACAGAATAATTTTCAATAGGCATTAGTTGCATTTCACATGAGTGTGTCTTGCTGTGTGATATCTGTAAAAATAAACCTGCCCTTATGCACCCTGTCACAGAATAATTTCTTAGAAAATGAGAATATCCACTACAGCATAGAGGGTGGAGCTGGTAGGACTGGACATTTTTAGGATGTCACTTGTCATCGCAGGTGCCCCGATTCAGGAGACACACCCAGTGCTGGGAATGGAAAAGCTGATGGGGTGTACAAAGCAGTGGGTTGATATCATCTGAGCAGGAAACCAGGAAACCTGTTCTATTTAATCACTCAAATCATTTCCAAACCCTCTCAGACTGGGTGTGGGGTGTGTGAATATTTATCATGAGCATATGCCTCAATCCTCAAAATATCTTCTTTGAAAAAACCTGGTGCTAACAGACAACAGACCTGGTTTCTGCCAAGGATGGTTAGTTACAAAGTGCCTGTCAGTGGGGTAGCTGCGGTGCACACCAGCAGTGTGCTTGGACTGAAAATGTGCCATGGAGCTAGCGGCACATCCTGGCTAACTGGAGGTGAAGACACACAGGCACACTGGTACTTAAAGCTCATCAGCATCAAGAACAGCCCAGCTGTTGTGTCCCAATTCAAAACACATGCTACAGCAAAATTGGACTCATCGCATTTGCAAGGCATTGCTGGAGGTGAACCTGACGGTGGCTGGGGCAGCCTGGACATGAGATGCTATGGGAAGGGAGAACTTCTAAAAATCTGACAGTCAGGCAGAGGGGGGCTGGTGATATCTTGTCTCCACTGCAGCTGATGGCAAAAGTCCTGCTGTCATCAAAGGGGTCAGGATTTCACCCTCTGTGTACATCCTGTTGACACTGGGCCAGACTCTAAGGGATGCTGAATTGTCTGATCATTGGTATCTAACTTGCATTCAGTTACCTTCTGTCTTTAATTCCCTTCAATATTTCTTGACTGTACTT
Organism: Certhia americana; assembly: GCA_018697195.1. Lineage (NCBI taxonomy): Eukaryota > Metazoa > Chordata > Aves > Passeriformes > Certhiidae > Certhia > Certhia americana. Next base: position 33,452,528 of record CM031879.1, read on the forward strand.
TTGCACACAGCTATTGGTTGCAATAGATAAACTAACCTTGAACACCATGAAAATTTTACTGGAGGCTGAAGAGAAGCAAGGACTCCACACAAGCTTCTTTCCCAGCTACATATCACATTTCTAGAGGCTGAAGGCCATCAGTTTTCATTAGTTTGACTGCAAGGCCTCGGTGTGATATGAACAAATTATAATGTTCTCAGGTTTGGTGAGAGAAACCTCATAATTTAAAATGTGTGAATTTGAATGACTAACATATAACATAGGAATGTAAGGATATTCTAGAGATGCTTAGAAAGCAAATTTCTAGTTGATAGGATATGCTGTCATTTTAAAAGTATTCTTCATTCCAAACCTAAGCAAAGGATTTCCATTTTTCTGTGGGAATGTTCTGTAATATTTTGAATCACTGAACTTTTTCACTTTGGTGATGTCAAAAATTATAAAAGCTTAACTATTCATGTCTATATTTAGTGTAATGTTACAACTTCTGCAACCTATTTGAAACAGAACACAAAATAAAATGTTTAATATAAGAGAAATCTCATTATCCACCAACAAATGCTATGAAAATAGCTCAATTTCAGAGAAGCATGTATTTTGAAGGAAAACTATTCCACTGAAAAGTTTTCAATCACATCCAATTATAACAAAGCAATTGTATATGAATTTGGGCCAATGAAAATACAGAAGCAGTATAGCAAGGCAGTAGCAAGTTAAGAGCAATGAAGAGGCAGCACTGTGTCAGGAATGCAAACAGATTTCTGCAAAGAGAGTTTAATGCACGGAGACGAAAAAAAAGCAATCACCAGAGGACCTTTAAAGAAGGAAACCCACTACAAGACAAGATAGGTTGCACTTGCTTTTTGCAGTCTGGGTTTCTTTAGTCCCAAGTATCTTGACCCAACCAGAGGGAATTCAGTGACTGCAAGATGGTTGGGGCTATGTTGAAGAGCTACTGCAAGGCATGGCAGACCTCATTCTCCCCATCTGCCTGAGCTGCCTCTCAGAGAAAATCAGTATAAGCCAGGATTGCCCTTCAGTATGTGGCTGAGATGCTGCCAACCTGGGTACCTACTAAGGCATCCAGTGAGAGTTCTGCATTTGCCAGTCCTACAGCACTGGGCTTCTGTTATCTTTCTACATGGATTATAAATACAGGTAAGAATGGGTACACACCAAACAAATATAAAGACAGTTGGATTTTCACAGCAACATGTTCTCAAAGTAGGATTAAATGTCATAGTAGGAAACCATGGGCTAGTTCACTTACTTGGCAAAATTGTTTTATAGCGGTTTTTAGTTCCATGACTTGGGATGTCAATTTCTTTGGGATCCACAAAATTCATTGGTATTTCCTATAAAAAATAAATTAAATCAGACTGATGTTTCCAAAGGAGCCATGCAGGAAATTATCACCAGAAGGCCATCTGCTGTTACACAACTGTCTCTTAACATCAAAGTTATTAAGGAAAAAATTGGTTCCCACCTCAAGCCTGTCAACACCCTTCCTTTAATAAACACAAGGAGTTGCATATTGAAGGGGTGACTTCCAAGGAACACTTTTGATGAATTATTAAAAAAAAAGTTTTTATGGGATTAGGACCAAGGTTAAAATGCATTATAGTTCCAGAAAAGTGGAGTTCAAAAGTTCAGTACTGTGGCAAAAAAGAGAAATACTTTACATAATTGGGGGAGGAACTTTAAAATAATTAAATATTAATATATGGCAAACTCTTAAAAAAAAAAAAATGTGTTAAGCCCTTAACAATGAAATTCAAAGACCTCACTTGCCTTTTATTTAAACTACTAGAATGAAGTGTATTAGTCTTTTGCATTCCGACTCAAAAGTAATAAAAATTTGAAGCTATTTCTTTTACTTCTCATTTTCATCTTTTAGTGACTGATTTACATTGCAGATGTCCAAGTAACTAATGTGACAGTTTCCTTTAAGTTTTAAAAATACACAAATGATAAGTAACTTAAAATTAGTTTTTCAAACTGTTTGTCAACATGAAAAGTAAAAATCTGCAAAATTTGCACTGAACAAAATGTTTAACTTGGTTTAAGGAAGAGTAAGAACAATTTTGATTTTGAGGTCCTGAAACCATGTTTCTACAGTTGAATTAAACCAACCCTTTTAAAATGGCAGGATGAAGCATGCAAGGGTTGGTTGGCTTTTTTCATGATCGTGGAGGATGTTTTACCAACTAAAATAATCTGACAAGATCACATTAAAAATGCTTCAGTTTACTCAAATCTTCATTTTTATGCTGATTTTTTTTTGTTTTTGGCCACCATTACTTCAATTATCTTATAGTAAGCTGGAATTCAATCTTCAGTAGATTAATACTTCTACTTAAAAGAACAGTTGTTACTAGAGATTTTGGAAACATCATGCTAGCCTGGGACATTTAGCCTAAGAGACAGTAATATATGACGTAATTGCCTCTTAGAGACACATAGGAACATGAGGAGCATCTGTTGGCTTGATCACTGGAAAATTTATTTCAGGATTTTCCTCCAAAATGAGTTGGTTTCTACTCTAGAGGTGCAGGCCTGCCCAGTACTTTGGTACAGAAGAGATGCATGGTCCCTGTCCTTCTGACACAAGCTCTGGTCCTGCCCAGCATGACCAACCTCTGCAGGGTTTTTTTTAAAGGAACAAGGATGAGGCCTCTGACAGCTTGTCAAGCATGCACCCAACAGCAGATTTTTACATGGGTTCACCAAGCAGCAGAAACTACCCTCTCACTTCACTGCTTGAAGAGATGGCAAAATTAAGTGAAATTTAGATGGTTCCAACTGAAATTCTGTGATTCGTCTCGACTTTCCAACTTGGCTTCTGAACATCTTACTGTGTGAGGTTGCATCTGTGTTGATTTTTATTTTCTACCTTCTCTGTTTTATGCCCATCATTTCATGGACCTTCTTTATTCTTCCCTCTCCTTCACTCAGTTTCTTCCTTTCTCTCTTCTTGGTCTTCAGCTGTCTCCTCAAAAGAAAGACTTGCTGTGCCAGGCCAGACAAAGTGTTGCTGCTAAGACACACCTTCATTGCAGGTACTTCACCCAATCCTTTCTCAGATCACTGTACTGCCATCCATATGATGGCTGTCCTAAATTCAGCACCTTCTCACTTCTAGGACTTCATTCTTGCATAAACCTCATTCCCACTACCTCAGGTCGAACCATCTCACCTCTGTCCTGAGTCTAATGCTGCTTCCTCATCCACAAAACTATAAAATGAGCTCCCATATCCTCCTCATATTCATATCCTCTGACTTCTACTGCTCCCCAACGGTGACCTCTGTCTGAGAGTCTTACCCTTGGCCCTTGGGCTCCGAATTGTTCCAACTGGCTGACCCACAGCTTCCCTTGCTCAGTTCTGGCATACTACAGACACCACCAGTACCTGGCCTCTGAAAGGTTTCTGTCCTAAACTGTGCACCAAGTGAGAGAGAGCAAGACACTAAGCTTGTGCTTAACGGGCTCTCTGTCTGTCTTCTACAGAGACTGGAAAAAGATGTGTGAGGAAGAGTCCTCTGCCTGCCCAAGCGATGGTGGTCAGTGAAGGTCTTCCAGATGCCTGGCTGTCTCCCTTACTACGCCTGCTGAAATTTTTAAATAGTTCATCATTTGGCAAGTTACTGACAGATGCAAAAATGCCACCAAGTTGAAAACCGAAACACTTTTCTTTGGGTCAACCGGGACCATTAATAACATTAATCACTTACATCCTGTAAACACTTTCTAATCAGTGGTCTCCTCCCAGTAGTAAGTACTTGTGAGTCCAAGGGCACAGATAGAAATCTGACAATACACCGTGGATCACAGCCACAGACAAGTCACTTATTCTGAAACTGGCTGTGAGAAAAAAGAGATTATTCCAGAAAAAAATGATCAGGATAATATGGCGATAACATTCCTGCTAACAGGGAAGCAAATAAGTCCAGCAGACTGCAAATAGCAGGAACATGTGCAAACTAGTATACAAACTCTGTAGCTGTATAGGCAACATATATATATAATTGTTTTATTAAACATATATATTTAATTAAATAATTGCAAATAATGCATAAACTGCACACATTCTCGTGCTCAGTCACTTGCATGCAATTACAGATGCATATGGATATTGTTCTTGGGCTGGTTTCCCACTCTGAGTAGTTCCTTCTAATAGCAGATATTCTGGTTCACATTAGGTTTTAAATGCTGTTCATACACTTGAAGAGGTATGATTTGGATCACTGAAAGCATTTAAGAAAACGTGGCAAAATTTAGGAAAATTAATGCAGGTATTCATTATACTAACCCCTCCATTTTTTATTTAAAATTCTAATTTTATAGATTTAATGATCAGGCACTTTCCCATGCAGGACTGTATTTCTTGACATTTGGGTGTTTTAGGAATGAATTTTATTTTCTGTCACCAACTTCAGGTATTCTGTCCTTTGAAGAGTTGCAACTTAGGCTATTAAAGAAAACATATGCTGGACAAATTATGTTTGGGGAGTTACTTCATTTCTTCCTCCTTGCAAATCAGGTATATCCTTCCAACCAAATACACCCTTTAATTAAGTAATGTCCTTTTAATTGCCAATGAAAAAAAATTGAAGAACTAAAAAAACCCTGAAACTGCTCATTTTAATTTTCCACTGGAAACTTCAAACATTTCTCCACTTTTTCCACATTAGGAAGTTTTTCATGAGAGCTAATAATTCTAATCTCCAGAAGACTGCCTGTCCAGAAGACTCATGAAGACTGAGGGACTATTTCTTTAACTAGTAAAAATGCACTGTGTGAGCAGAATGGCTGAGGGTTATATACTTTGCATGCCTCAAGTTCCTACTTGAGTAATTATCTGTAGCAAGGAACACAGTAAACAGATACTTTTCAACAGCTTCATCTTAAAACACGTTTTTAAAAATGGTTTAAAAACAGAATAGACATGTCATGACCTTTTCAATAAAATTCGCTGGAAACACTGAATGGCCAAAGCCATGCTGTAGCCCCCTGAGGGACAAATAAAATGTGACTCTGTCTCCCCAAAGCTGTGCACAACTGCTGTGTGAGACGATTTGGGTAAACAGGATTCTATGAGGTGCCAATTTGTCTGTACAAACTGTCTCCTAACATGGGGGGTTAAGCATGATGAAGTTATTTCTTCTGACTTTCCTGCCTAAGCAGCAGAATGGCAGAGAACCTATGGCATAACTGGTGATAAAAGTATGTTGAGTAACTGTAATTTTTCTGTGCACACTGTCTGTCCACATTTTGGTAAAAGAACTGAGGGATTTACTTTTCTTAAGCAAATGACTTTTACTATAAACTTTGGATTTTAAAGGGATTTAACAGGGCTGCTTCATAGGATGCAATTATTCATAATGAAAAGCTATTTTTAGAGTAAGATGGCACTCATCATCTATTGATTTACATGCACAAATTGGAAACAAAATGAAACCTAAGGGATCACATGCTCTGGCATGTTTAATTTTAATTACTTCAAATTTCTCTGATTTAGATATCAGATTTCTAGACATACAGTTCTCTGGATCAGTTCTGAAAAACTGCTACCTCTGGTCTTCTAATTCTTCAGCTGCTGAAGCACAACTGCTATATTACACCTCTGCGGTTAATACATCAGTAAGTGCATCTATGGACTCCTTTAGGATTCCTGAGTCACTACTAGCTTACTTTTATTAATTTAATTGATTTGTTACAGAATCCTTTCCACTAATGCTTCAATATCTGGCAGAACCTCTAGTGGTCCTCTTGCTATCCCTGCCACAGATGTAGGAAATTTCCTAAATTCTTCTAGGGTCAACACAGATGCAAGTAATGGAGTCAGTTCTCACCTACTGGTTCAACTCTCCCAAATCATTTTGATCATCGATTGATCCTTGTATTCTTTAGTAACCTTGGTACTTTTGATCTGTTTAAACATGAAATTATGATTTTTTTTAAATTCAAAACCTTTTTTGCCCTGCCTTACTCAGCTTTCACATTCAAGTGGCATCAATTTATGCTCTTTTTTATTTCCCTTGTAAAAAGTGTCACCTTTTTTCTGACAGCTTCTTTCATTTGAGTGTTTTGCAATACCAGACTTTTTCAGGTCTTCTTAAAGTAATGTGTTGTAAAGTGTTTTCCCTGACTGAGTTTTTCTCCTCTGACTTTTTTCCACCTAGCCACTTTCTTTATTTTATACTCTTACCCTTTTTACTAATAAATACACTTGTAAAATACTTCGGGGTTTTTTTGTCTGAAGTATACTAGGCTGCTGTATGGTATGCTTGTTAAAGGTATTTTGGACCTTGGGAAAAAATTCCCTTTTCTACAGAGACTGTGGGTGTCCCTATCTGCTCCAAAAAACAATTGATGGAGACTAAAAATTTAGTGCTTAAATTGCAAATATGCATGGCATTTACATGGGAATAAACACAGTCTCCAATTATTACTGTGTTTTCACCATAGACTTTATAATCTCTTTGAAACTGTCTCAGTGTTACAGTTCTGACTGTTTACACTGTAGCTCTATTATGATACTTGGCCCATCTATGATGGGACTTCAAACCAAGAGGAATCTGCATTATCCATGGATATAACTGACTGACTTATCTGTCTTCAGTGTGCAAACATGAAACACCACCTTGAAACTATCTAATCTGCCCACTGGAAATTATTTGTACATTGATATTATTTTTTCCCCACAGTTTCCATTGTGCCACTTATGTCAAAAAATCCTCATTTCAAGTGTATTGTTGAACTCACCATGAATTCTGTTTGAAGTAAATGAGAGCATGCAACTGTGTCTCGAAGCTGCTGCCGTGTCAGGACACGGCCCGCTGACTGCAGGTATTCCATCGCTACTTTTTCTCGTGGGGTTGGCACAGTGACGAAAGGTTCAACACTTCCCAAGCTGCTCATATCCAAAGTCAGAGAGACATTGGATCCTCGTCTGCATGAGAAAATAATTCAAATGGTTATACGAGATCTGTGTTACTGTGAATCCCATCCTCATGAAGCTGGTCCTCAGTTATTTATGCACCCTGACTTTCTCTATAGTCACTGACGGATTTGGGCATACAAGACTGCAAGACTGGTTTCACTGGTACCACTGCAGAGACAGAAAAACAATTACATTCTTCAATCTAACAACCAGTGCTGCAAAAATGCGTGCTGGGGGCAACTATATGAATTATTCTTAGAAGCAGAAACAACTCCCTGTGTGCTACTTTATTGTTATGAATGTCAAATGTGAAAGTGGTATCTTGGTAAGGAAGAAATATTTCACAGAAAAAAGCACAGGGGATATATTTCTAACTGATACACATAACAGTGTGAAATAAATTCACAGTTATTTCAGGTGCATGTTTAAGAGTTTACTGACATTAAATATACATAATGGAGTGTGAAAATTTGATAAAAACAGCAGAAATAAGTGAAAGGTAGTGTAAACATTGTGAATACCAAGACAGTAGACAATGTCTCATGTTAGGTAGAAGGGAAGAGAGAAGCAATAAACCACAGCAAGTCGTCTGTGTCTGAGGAGAAGGAATGGTCATAAACTTAAAAGAGGCTATTTGGAAATGCCAAACATCTCTTGCAGGACTATAAAATTCATAACATTTCCATTTCTATAGGAAAATACAGTTGGATTCAGTAACAACTTTGAGCCATGAAAATACAAATAGGCCACACTTATATGGGGCTTGGTATGAGCCCTATTCTTTTTGGGGCTTTCTCAAAACAACACTGAAGAAAACTGGCTTTTTTTGTGTTTTCAACCCATCAATCAAGTATTATCTACTCAACCCTTAACTTCAGGCATATTGATTGCAAAAAAATCCATGGTCTGCAATTTGTGATGACTGAACACAAATTTATAGGCATTTATCAAAGTTTTTGTGTTTACTAAGCAGCAATCAGTCCTATAAGAGTGACAGATTCAGCTTGCTGAGCAGGACTATGGATGCCCAGCTCAGTTAACATTTTCCAATCAGCTAGGCACATACAGACAGAGATTTGAGAACACCAGTTTGTTTCCTATCTCTGCACATTACTGTCTCTCCACTAAGGTGTGCTTACAAGGAAGTTCTTTGAACTCTTAGTTACTCTATCATGCTTGGATATACACAAACGTAACATAAGATTGTCTCAAGTCTCTCCTAATGGTCATCCTGACAGATCGGTATGCAACTCTATGCCTTGCCCATTTGTAAAATCCCATATGACAATGGTTACCATTTCTGGATAATCTACTATCCAGTGATTCCAGTTTTTCTGCTGAAACTCTGCTTGGTTGTGTGCATTTCTCATCTGCATGAGAACTGCTGGGAGACTGTGACTGCACACCACTCTAAACACTGGATGTTAAGTCCAGTGTCCCTTTTACAGTAATACCACATATTATTATAAATATAATACAGACATCAACTGTCCCTTTTACAGTAATACCACATATTATTATAAATATAATACAGACATCAACTGATAGTATCTGTGAGGCAAGTGCTACTAGTATTGGGGGAATGCTTTCCTCTATAGAATCATGAAATCATTAAGGTTGGAAAAGACCACAAAGGCTGGTGAGTCCAGCCTTTGAGCACCACCATGCCAACTAAACCACATCATTAAGTGCCATGTCCAATTGTTTCTTGAACACTTATGGAGATGGTGACTCAACCACCTCCCTGGAAAGCCTGCTCCAATTCTTGAAAACCCTTTCAGTTAAACAAGTCTCCCTAACTTCCACCCTGAATCTCCCCAAGTGCAGCTTGGATCCATTTCCCCTTGTCTGTTGCTGATGGCTTGGGAGAAGAGGTTGACTCCCTCTCAGGTCATTGTAGAGAGCAATAAGGTCTCCTCTGAGTTTCCTTTTCTCCAGGCTAAAGATCCCCAGATCCCTCATCAGCCTTTCAAAACACTTGTGCTCCCTCCCCACCTCCACTGTCCATCTCATGACATGCTCCAGTGCCTCAATGTCCTTTTTGTAGTGGGGGCCCAAAACTGAACACAGGACTTGAGGTGTGGCCTCACCAGTGCTGAGTGAAGGGGGACAATCACTGATCCTGCTGACCACAGTATTCCTGACACAGACCAGGATGCCATTGGCCTTTTTGGCCAGCTGGCACATGCTGGATCATGTTCAGTTCCTGTTGATCAGCACAGCACCCCCACATCTTTTTCCACTGGGCAGCTTCCTAGCCACTTTGCCCCAGCCTTTGGAGCTGCATGGGGCTTTTGTGACCCAAGGGCAGGACCTGGCACTTGACCTCATTGAACCTCATACACATCAGCAGATGCTTCAGTAATTTTATTTCAAAATAAGAGATTTCTATCATGTCAGTCTACATGAATAGAAATTACTCCAGTCACTCACCTGTCACTTAGCAAAGCACAAAGCAATAATGTCCAAGAGACAAGACCACCTGGTGGAATATGTGAATCTCACATAGTGTCATTTTGTTCACAAGTCTATTTCAGCTGTGGTGATGGGCGGGTGGCAGCAAGAGCTTTGCTGTCCAGGCCCTGCAGATGGTAACACTGAGTCAGCAGTGGGTGTCTGGCTGCCTCCAGGAGTAGATGGGGACAATTTCTGTTGGCACAGGGAAGTGGGTGGGATATGATTCTGCTAATTGTGCTAGAAGGTAGGCAGAAGTGAAGTAGCATCCTGAGCAACAAATGATGGGTAAGTGGTAAATGCACAGACTACCAGTAGTGCTCTGTGCCTCCTGGCACAGCCTGCATTGTACCAGAGCCCCAGCCAGCAGTACCAGTACTCACACCCAAATCCAGAGCTGTGATAGTCTGGGAAGTGGACACACCATTGGCTCATATGCCCATCCCATTTCCCTGGGAACTGCCCCAGACTGTGAGGGGAAATCAGTTCCCAGCTCCACACCACTTCTCAAGGAAAACATCCTGTTAGACCTCTCTGTCACAAAACCCTTCCCACACAAGCACCTCTTCTGACCATGACTAGCAATTTATTCCATGGAAAAAGGCATCCTCTCAAACAGGTGTCTCTGAGTGCATACATTGCAAATCCAATTTTTTGAAAACCATCAAGAAATCCACTGAAGAGCTGTGCAATGGATTACTCCAAATCTGTTTAGGCTGCCTTTGGTTGAGAAATGAGTAGCAATTTAGATTCAGATATGCTTCTGGGAGAGCCTACTGGGATTTCCTAATATAGAGGAAAAGTATTCCCATTGTCCAGTAACAAAGTACAGTGAAAATGTTAATATTTTCTTTGGCTTTTACATTGTTATAACTGACAGTCTTGGCAACAGGGCGATTTCCTTCTTAACAACAACAAAAAATATACCTGATCTAATTATAACTGTGAGTTTACAGCTTTTACCATTTATGGAGATTATTGATGAACACCAGTCTTGATGATCTTACTCTGGAAAGAAGAACCAGTTCTCAGGTGCATATTTAATGCATTTAAAGGTACACATTAAATAAAATCTGAATATAAAGCAATCTTCTTAGAAGTTCATAAGAGAACAAAAAATAGATCACAGTTTTAGAGGTAATTCTTCCATAAATATGGGTATCTCAAAGAATCTTTCTGAAGAATTATTCTTCAATTAATAAAATTCTTTAAATAATGTTTACATACATTAGAAATGCTATAACCAATATTAGCATTAATCACACAGACTTCCTTATTGCATTCTTTATACTGAGGAACAGGGCTGAAAACAGAAAATTTTGCATTGTCTTGAAAGATGAGGGAGGGCCTGAACTATCATGAGTTTGTATTCTCTAATAGAAGATGCTTATAGTCTCAGGTCCTCCTCTAGACTCTTTGGATTCTCAATGTTCCTCTAATAGTAAAATTCTTCACTCTCTGTTAAGGAATAGAAAGCAAGAATTCTCTTTTACTACCTGGATGGAAGGAGCTTACCTTTTGAGCTCACCTTTTTCCACCTTACTAGGAGGGACTGCACAAGAGTGGCAACAAGGAGGTACCACCTAAAACAAAACCCATTTTTGGTAATTGTCACTTGCCTACATTAAGTTTTGAATAAGAAAATCACAATCAGACCAGTGACATTTCAAGTCAGACAGCTCATTTTACTTGGAGGTACATTATACATATATGTATGTATGTATGTATGTATGTATGTATGTATGTATGTATGTATGTATGTATGTATGTATGTATGTATCTCCTGACTGGTACTTTTCCACTTCAAATTAGAGTAAGGGACTCATAAACATTGGGTTTCCCTTATTTCTCCTGGCCAAGCTATTTTTTCCCTTTTACATAACTTTATATTCTTTATGTTCCCCATGTGAATAGTCTGGGCCAAATAAGAGAAGATTTTGTTATGATACACCTACCCCAGCATCCTCTTGAGGTTGTGTCTTGATGGGGAAGAGTACCATATGAGGAATCTGAGGAATTGTAAACATTCATGACAACATTATATTAAAATTGTCAGGAGACTAACTCTTCCGAAGTTCCACCAGCTGGGACAGCCACCTCATCACTGGGTATGTGAATAAGGACAATCAGGAAACCACTTGTGTCTGTGTATTGTCTGGAATCACATACTCATACTCACAGATCTCTTTTCAGTTGGCTAATAGCAACAAAATAACCCATAGATGTCGATTATGAAAATCCAATTGCCGTACACGTTTTCCCAGTTGTTTATTTGAGCTGAATAATTTCTTTAAGTACACGTTCCCACGTTTATTCAGCACTCCTGAAAAATGCAACACCCAGATTCCTGAGCCTCGGCTTACTGCTGCCAGACTTCACCTGCATATCTAGTTTTATGTTTCAGTACAGCAATTCAAAGGGAAAAAAAAAGTATATTTAGAAAAAAGGACAATGGAAAAAATATAGTTCTCTGCTTTCTTTCTGCTTTTAGCAAAAAGCTAACAGAAAACATGGTCATGTAGATGAACTAATGTGATGTGTAAAACTCCAGTGAAGTGTGAGAAGCACAGTAAATTAGAACAGGATTTAGTATTGTTGTTAATCCTCTCTACCAATAGAAAATAAATAAAAATAGGAAACTGTGACTTCATCAAGAAAAATCAGCATTGAAAAAAGGAAAAGTAGAAAAGCAGAAGTACAGAGAGGATAAAATAATCTTTTCAATTTACTGAGAATATTGCTGTTTTCTTCTGCCTTGGACAAATAGTAATGTGGATCATCTAATAAACAGCTGACACATTTCTTCACCAATGAAGATTTATAATATCCATTACAGACAATCCTGAGAAGGTTAAGAGATGACCATCATTTGAAGCAATAATTTAATAAGTTTTAAAGTAACATTCACAGTACTATTGAATAATTGCTTCTAATGCATAAGCACAATTTTTATATTTTTCAAAAATATATATATTATTCTTGTTCTGTACTTGATAGCCTGAAATATACATCCAACCATGTGCTGCTGATATTACTGGATATCTTGGTAATGTAGGGCTGAATGAGAGTATGATTACATTAATGGGTGTGATAATATTTTGATTTTCTTCTGAACATCAGGATACTATCTCAAACAAGTCTTCTAAGAATACAATAAAAATCCATTGTTGACCACCTCAATTTGAAATATGAAGATTCACTTTTCTTACATCTACATTCTTACCTTGGAAATGTAGCACTCATAAGTTTCAATTTTCTGTTGTGCTGCAGCACATATTAAGGAATATTCTGGTAGAAAACCCCGTGAGTTCTGATGATATAAAACACCCATTAATGTAATTATCCTCCTATTTACTCTTATTTTCTGCAAAGGTTAATCAATATCATCAGTATTTGTTTGAGAAAATAATGAATTAAACATCTTTAGGTAAATATGTGAATGTCATCCTAACACATATTTGGTTGTAGTATTTTTGGCACTTAATACACTTTAAATTTTTACACTCCCATGTGCCCAATGAAGCAGTGATATACAGATGCCATGCTTGGCAGACCCACGTAGAAAACTCAGTTTCTCAGTTTCAGAGTGTTTTAAATGCTCTCTGCTTTACCTGCTAACAATTCTGGGTTTCACTTGAACAAGAGCTGTGGCTTATAGGAACCACTCTGACCTGAGATTATCGACATTTTCAGTAAACCAAACCTGTATCACACCCCAGACTGAAGTACTCAAAAATCAGAAGTTGAGACCAACCAACTAACAAGGCCAAATGAGAATTTACTTTGCATTATGACCAGTCAAAATTGATAGAACCTGATACCTTAAAGGATCTATTCTGCTCAGCTTATGTCTGGTTACTTTGCACGTATTTTATTATGCATAAAAATATAAAATTCAGGACCTTACTTCCACCTTCAGCACTTGGGTGTGCAGTAGGTTAAAACTTGACCTTCCCCACTCTCCTGCTATCCTCTGACATACCAGTGCTACTAAACCACCAGGAATTATCTATGGACTTCTTACCATGCATGGGAACAGTAAACCTCTCTTTTTCTATGGATTCCTGGCCTCATTTCCAAAACCTTACTCCTTTCACAGATCAGCATTCCTCTGGCTCTGGTTTTTCCTCTCCAGAGAGGAGATCCTGGACAGACAGGTAGATATTAGCCCAATTTTCCACAAACATGCTTAACAATTAAATGGTTAATATCACTGATACTTATATTATTTCTACTCTGCCTTGCAGATATCTGCACCTGAGACAAATCCTCTAGCCATTGGTGTGAGCAGCCCCATCTCAAAAACCAAGGACCTCATTTACAGAGGCTAATTGGATATTACACTGAAGTTAATACCTATCACCTAAAAGCCATAGATGGAATATATTTAAGCTCAGGACTCCAAGAAAGGCAATAATATGAATTATGCATCTTTTTTGGAAGAATAGCTGCTATTTCTGTTCATGTTTGCTCTGTCACACAGCTCTCCTCAAAGTAATCCAGTGTTGTATTTTCATTTTTCTCTATTTGTCACTCTTAACACTGATGTTTTCCTGAGGAAGGGGTCTGGAAATGATGACAGTAGGCTGTGTACCTACTGAAATAAGAAAAGAGAGATATATATGGCCGCTGTCTTCCAAGTCTTCCAATCCTCTATGGCCTCCCAGCTACCAGAAATCTCCTGACAGTATATACCATTTCTCTCTGAGTCCACAGAAACAGATCTGGAGCCTCAGCTATGAAGTTTAAATAGCTTTTTTGGGAACTGGAGGCATTTCATGGTTTCTCCAGAGGGTCTGATTTTGTTCCCACAGCCATGAGCAAGAAGAGGCCAATACATCTAGGGCTAAATTGCAAACAATTCTCAGGATCTACTCACAGCTCAGCAGGTCAAAATGAGCTGAGGAAACGGTTTTGACAAGTACTTCTGGATTAAGTTTTAAGCAATCAGTATCTGGTTAGGACAGGAATGGCTCAATATCCTGTAGAGGAAAACAGCTGACATGAGTGTAGTTTCAACTTTCCCTCTTTTAATCAGGCTTTCTAATGTTCTGCCAATTCACTCCTGTTCTGCCCTCGATAAGGCAATGCTGCTCAGCTACGGGAACTGACTGTTCAAAAATGCAAAGCTTAAACAGCCTCCCATCTTTTCCTGTAGATTATTTCTACAATCAAATTGCATTTTGTCACGCAAACTTACCTCTTCAATAAAACTCGAATGGCAACATAAAGCTCTGTTTCTGCTTCATAGTCACATATATGTGTCTGCAGCGTGAATGAAAATTGAGTTAAATGTTCAGAAGTAAAAATAAATGAAGATGTTAATTTGTTGTGCTTATTTGAGCTGTTTATTCCAAGAGCTGAACAAATGTTTACCAATTTCTGGCTAATTTTCTTTAGATGGTAGAACTTAAATTAAATGAAGTCTTATTGATTACTATTCTTATCTGCTTGCATTGCAGCATTGCTCTATTTCATACGGGAGGCCTCACTGCACAAACTGACTGGATGACCTGTTCTCTCTCTTATTTATGCACATGTTAATTTAAACTAAGCTGCAATGAATGTAAGCAAAAGGAGCTAAAAGAATAGGAAAAAGGAAAAGAGAATAGGGAGTAATAATTGAATGCTAGGGCTCCACATATTAAATAAATGCACAACTTAAGGAGTTCAGATAATGTATTTATTTAGGGTAATCCAGCAAGGACTGTTTAAAAATGCCCCACATATTTTGTCTGCTGTATATTTTGCTTTAAAATGAAGAGGAAAAGCAATTTGCAAAATATTTTTTGTACTTTTATAATTTTCTCCTCTATTTTTCCAGTTCATAAGTACCTCTGTGAGACCTGGGAGGAGCTGTAGCTATGTACCACCATTGCCAATTTAGATTTCTTGTTCAGGTGCAAAGCCAGATTACTTTTACTAGAACATTCAAGGCTCACTACTTCACTGAGCACTACATCATGCTCAGAGGGTGCTTGTCTGCATTATACAGAGAACAGCCTAGCTAGGAAACTGATCTAATCAGTGAGGATGGAGAGGTGCAACACTACAGCAATAGCTTCAAGGAAGTGTTTTTTTAAGACTACTTAGCTGACATTTTCTGCTATTCAGTTGGTCTATAATTAAATAAATGAAAAATGGATCTATGATTTTTCATCTTTTAGATGAAAAAAAAAAAAGTTGGCTTGTTTTTTTTTGGTAAGAGAAGCCTTAGGTAAGTCAATTTAGCTTCATGTATTCCATAATAATTAAACCCTTAAGCACAAATTCTACTTCTATCCTGCAACTGCTGCTCATTTAAGGAATATAATCTACAAACCCTTACATCCAAACAAGCAAATATATAATCTATTTGCACATTAATGTCCTTCAATAGTCTTTTGAGACTTTAACCAAAACCAGCTGACCTGGAAAAAGACATGGGCAGGAATATTCTTAATGTAAATGGGCAGTATCTTCAGACAGTATCAGCAGGAGAAAATTACTTTTTTATAGTGACTTGAAGACTAATCAGTACAATGAGTTCTTTCCTGGTGAGTTTGTCATTTGGGAAAGACAGGAAGGAACATCTGGGAAAAGAGGCGTTTACTACACCCTGTCAACCTTAAGATAATAAAAAAGCATATTCCTTGTTTATTTGACTTGGTCCTCATTATCTTTAAACTACTGCAAGTGTCACACGGAAGATTTCTAAGCAGACAAATGAATTGTTAGTGCACTTTGAAGAAATTACTGACCAGCAGCAGTTTCTGAGGAATGCAAAACCTCCAGACCCACAACGTTGCTCAACGGAGCTGCGCCACCTAAGGACATTTCCACAGAGAGCCGGCAGAGCAGCTCTGCTCGGTCACACAGCGCACAAAGCACCTAAGGCTGTCTGTACAGACCCCAAATCCTTGGAGCACACCCACTTTGGAACACAGTTCCATTTCCAGGATGACTAATGAGCCTAAGCTGTACCATGAATTGATGGGATTTAAGCTCTTAGAGACAGTCCCCGTATATGCACTCTTTGATCTGCCCTTTAGCTGCTTCTGAAGACTCCAGACCTGACACCTAAACTATATACTTACATTCTCTTTCCAGTTTGGTTTTCTTTTTTTTTTTTTTTTTTTTTCCCCTGATCCACTGTCATAATCTGTCTTTCCAGCCTTGCTTTCTATGGGAAGGCTTGCTCAAACAAGTATATTAATGTGAAAAGTGCCTGCATTCCCTTAGAAAAAAGAAGTTTAGAAAATCCACTCAGGCTTGTAACTTAAAACAGAGAAATGTTTAAGTGCTTTTAAGACAGCTGCAAATGTCTGCATGCCAATGTGTACTTTATCTTGCACTTCAAATATTAAATAGACCTTTAAAAGAGATACTGCCAAGCCATACAGTCCCATTTAGAGCTGATCAGCTGATGAGGAACTGACAGGTAAGTGATATGGAGCTCTTTTCTACAGAGCTCAGCAGATCCCTTGAAGTCCATGGCCCTGGACTGCCTGTCTTTGTCAGAGATATTCCTACAGGTGGCTGCACAGGCAGGGCTCTAGAATAGGGAAAAGCATCTGTACCTGCATCCAGAGATGAAGGCCAGAGCAAAGGCTTTTCTGATCTACTTTTTCTCCTACACACCATCAATGGGTCCAAACAGATTAAAAATTTCAGAGTGAAATAACAACAATTGCTTCAGATTCACAGTCCTCTATTAGCAAAGTATTCATGGCATTTAGAAACTTAAACAGCTTGATTTAAACTTACTTCTATAAATTTGAATACAGGAGGGGAAAGTGAGGATCCTGACAAAAGTAGTATTCCTCTAAATGCAAATTGCCTTATGAAATAAAGAGAGAGAAGCCGTATCTGAAAGACAAACTGAAATCACTCCCAACCTGCCCTCCACCCCATCTACTTGTCAGCACAAATGCCTCCAACACACAGGGTTTCATATGGCTAATGATGTAATGTTGGTGAGGCTAACATACATTGAAGGCAGTAATGCAGAAATACGAACATAAGTTTGGTGCACTCTGTAAAGCCAAAGGTTGACCAGTATCCTGTTTTCAATAGAAAGAGGAGGTTTAGGGAAAGAACACAAAAACAAAGTAAGCCGGAATTATTGCTCACTTAATTAATACCGTTATTTATTTTCAATATGTTCTCCATCTTCTGTACTTTAGGAATATCCTGAACCAAAGGGTGCTTCCCCATCTTTGTGCCTGGTGTTCCCCTTCTGTAGTCTTTCCTTCAGACAGTGTTCTTAGCCCACTTTATGACCTCTGCACTGACCCAGGATGATGATGTAGCTGGGAGCGAGGCAATAGTGAGCACTATACATGGTGACTAGAGGGGTATTTAAACCATCTACATTTGTGAAAATCCCTGTGATGAAGCAGAAAACATTTATTTTATTATAATCTTATCAGTAAATTGCAAATGCACTCTCTGTAGCTACAGGATTAACTTGAGGATTAATTACAATACCAGCTTTCTGCTTTTCACAATGCTGCCTTCTTTTGCAAACCTATTCAGTATTGTGCTCTGTGGGCCAAACTCTCTTCCCAGATATGTTTATGAATCCACTGAGGCCAAAGAAGCTAAATAGAGTCTAAAATGAAACAAGCCCATGCAAATTGCAACTTTTAACTGTTGTGTACTTTCCTGCCATTTTGATTGTTTTCCTTCTCTTCTTGTTAGACTGTGCTTTTAGATCCACTATCAAATCCCAAGGAAAGGAACTGAAAGCCTCTGGACTATGCAGCAGTCTCCCAGAGGAAATTTTTATAACTCAGGAAGGATTTGAGACATCTCAAAAAACAGGAGATGCTGCTGTCAGGGGATGGTGGGAAGCAGAAGAGTCAGCCCTGGCAGAGGAGAAAACTCAGCTGCCTCCTGCCCAGCACCAGCCCCATCTCTCACTGGCAGCAGTTTTCCAGGGAGCTGCCATTGGTCATCCTGAAGCACTGGGATTGAATTCCCTAGAGAAACATTGTACTAAACGACATTTTTCTGTGTGGGAATTATATACACTACTTCCCTTTCTGATGCCTATCGCATATTTGAGCAGTCATTTGAAGTTGCTGTGTTCTGTTTTGCTCCTGTTATCAAATCACAATACTAACATAACAAGGATAATTATAGATACCATAAATTAATAACAATATGCTCTGTTTGTTAAGCATCAAAGGATATTCTTTGATAGAGAACATAAGGAAAGTCCCTGTCCCAGAAAGAAATATCACCTTTGTACCTTCTTATAGACTCCCTTGGTTAGAGAAATGAATGGAGAGTTCAAAGCCAATGTATTTCATGAAGATAGGCACTGATTTGCAGTACCATATTGTATCACTTAACCAATTAATGTTTCACTTGTCTTAGGATGAAAATCACAAAAAGAGTTTCTGAAATGTCTTGGAAACTCAGCTAAGGTTCAAAGCCTAACCAAATGTGTGCATCAGCTTGGATGTGATGATACCAAAGCAGACAACTCTACCAAGAGCCTGGATGAAACGTCAGTATTGCACAGAATCAGCTCTGCCTCTGGGCAAAATTTCTTTGGCTGAGCCATTCTCATGGTATACTTTGGGAATCCTCATCTCTGCCATAATGCTATTGCTTCTCTGTTTCCTGAGGCATGTCTGATTGTCTGTATGCATTTACTACCTTGTCTGATGTCTGGAATGTAAGTCTCTTGGATACAGGAACGTTGCATTTTTGTGTACATATGGAGTCTTGCACAGAGGGATCCTGATCTGTGACTAAGGCTCTCAGGTGCTGAGAGAATGCTAAAGAGAATTTCCAGCAAGAGCTGAGAAATACTCTGACCTATAGATTTACATGCAGTATTCTTTGAGCAAAGGTATGTGCAAACAGGACACATTTCAGCTAGCTAACAGTGTTAAGCTTTCTGTACATACTAGTTCTGACTATGTAAGAGATCTCTGCTGAATATCCAGAACTGTTTTGTTCAAAAAAAGAAATTGTATAATTAGTCAACTCTCATAATTTTGAAGAGTTCTTCTAGAACTGCATAGAAGTAAAATTAATTATGCTTGCACTCAAAGAAGAGATTCATGGCCTGGACTGTTAACTGATGGCTACAAGATAAGCTGGGTGTAAGCATTGCTCAGCACATGGCTTCTTGCAATTCAAAGAAATACTTGGGTATCTTATGTTGCAGTTCTGGAGGCACTTTAGTTTTTTTTTTAATTTCTTTCTTTGACTGTTTTCTTTGTCTGTTCCTAACATTTTAAGTTAAGGGGAACTTAACTTAAAGTTAAGCTTAGTTCAGCTTTAGGCTGCCCTGCAAAAGAAATGTCATGAAAAGAAATAAATGTATTCCTAAACAGGAAGAAAGGTGAATATTTTTATTTTAGCTTGAAGCATTAGTCATTTTCAGACATTAATGGCGATGCTCAAGGCAATGTTTCTATACAAACCCCAAATGTGAAAAATCAACCTTCCTTCTAAATATCAGAACTCTGTATATTTGATGTGGATGCTTCCTTCTGCATTGTTTTGCTGAAACCAGTACTTGTGAGTACTAGTCAAGGGCTCAGGAGATATTTCCTGCTTACAAACCAATCTCATAAAGAAGCACAGCACTTCCAACATACCATTGTGAAAAGGTGATACATTAGGTTGTGAATGTCACAGATGGACACATCCTGCTAAGGGCTGAGACGAGATGCTTAGAGCATTCAAGTCCAGCTAATGTGCATCTCCTCACTTTCCCAGATGTCCCACTCCGCCTGCACAGTAGGACAGCTGGTGAAGCAGTCACAGAAACCATGCCTGGATGGTCAAGCACAGAAACAAATTAGAGGCAGAGAGGAGCTGAGGAAATCAGACACTGGAAAGCTGCATCAGAGTTTAACCCTCTGCTCCCCAAACAGCACTTAAAGACCCAAAACTGCTGCTGAAAAAGACAAGGGGATCACTCACACAACTCAGATTACTCATGTGCTCAGGGCAAAACCTGTCCCTGTAAATTCCAGGCTCAAGAAGCACTTAAATATTAACATGGATATTTTTCCCTTGTGTGACTTTTCAAAAGATCAGCTGGACAAATCACTGCAAACCCACCAAAACTGTCTACCAGATGGCAGCCACTGATTAATTTGTCTTAACTTCAGCCAAAAAGGAAGAAAATGTGATGGGTGGAGCCGTAAAGACAAGCACAATCAACATCCGACCAAATAGGGTTTCCTGTCACCTTGGGAACGACACTGATTGGCACTGCGGTTTCCTGTGTACAAGCTAAAACCAGTAGCAACTGGAGTAACAAGAATAAACGCCAGATAAGAGACCTGGGAATACAATAAAATTATTATAAAATTCCTGACTAAACCCCAGAGGACAGTAAAGGCAAAACCAAGGGTATACATAGACTGCACATGCTAAACCGAGCATTCCCCTGTCCATGAGAGCAGAGGGCCATGAAGCTGCATCAGAAGAATTTCTCTAAACAAGGGTAGGCTAATTTGCCTAAATTAACCACTCCCAAAAGTGAGAGTCACGTGCTTGGAAAGCTTATTTCTTCACAAGGGAAGAAAAAAGGGATGTGGGACACTTAAAAGCAGAGATGGAAATAGGAGTGGAAACCTACCATCTACCCACACAAATCTGAAATAATCTTAAAATTACTGCCACAGACACAGGGAAATGCACAGTGGGTGCAAGTTTGGGCAACGGTATCCAGTTATTTGCATTTATTTATTTTGATTACAACTCCACAGAGTTTTGCTTAAAAGAGCTCTAAACACTACCAAAACAGTTTCTCAACCAGCCAGGTTGAGAAATAGTTAAATAGTTAAAATACGGGTTTTAGAGGGTCTTTGTTAGGCTGGTGACTGAGTTCACTTCCTCTCCAGAGAAAGGGGACAATTCACATTCCTGCCCTCTTCCTACGCTGCAGATAAGCAAAGATGTCTGTAATGGGTTGGACAGAACAGACGTTCATGCAACTCAAAGATCTGGCACTTGCAGAAAGTTTTTAGAGTTACTCACAGAAATGTTCCACAAATGCAAGTTGGAGGCACAGCATAATTCTCTCTCCAGTGATGAATCCATGTTCCAACACAGACCTCTCAGGCATTAGGCAGGAGACCCTCAAAGCTGGATCCCATCTCACATTCCCCATTACTTAGTTCCTCCCACCTCAGTAGCCCAGGTGTACAGTCCTCGCCTTTATTCTTCACCCAGACTGCAGGTGCCAGCTATCAGTGTGGCTTTCCAGCTAGTTGTAATGGCCTGAAGAGGAGGGAAGCCACAACACAGGGCTTCAGAAAGAAGCAGCACTGAAAAGACAATTACCTAAAAGGCCACAAGCAACTGCCTGCAATAGGATTGCTCCCCTTTTATCAGCTGCTACACCCTCTGCACATTTCATGTGCAAGCTACATCTTGAAAAAAAAGTCAGTGCCAGGAAAACAATCCCAGGCACTGAATGACATTGCTACATATCAATCATTGCAGCCCTGGTTTGGTTTTAGCCTTTGACGAAAAGCGTACTCCACAGCAGTTTATGGTTTGGGAATGAACACATGCATAAACCATTCCCAGGAGGCAGTCTGCATCCAGTCCCTGCTTCTCTGGAAGCAAAGAGAGCTTAGCAGTATGGACATGAACCAATCTCTGCTACACAGCCTTAGTGCTCTAAGTGTATCTGGGAATTTCAAATTTGTAAGAGGATGCCCCACCCCTGGAAGTTCTCTTGGTCATGTTGGATGGGGTTTTGAGCAACCTGACCAAGTGGAAAGTGTCCCTGCTCTTCGCAGTGGGGCTGCAACTAGATCTTCAAAGTCCCTTCCAACCTAAGCCATTTTATAATGCTATGATCTTACAGACCAGGATGGAATATAGGTGCCAAATCAGAGGATGCAATTCCAGGTCTTTCAGAAATTGTGTATGTATGGAGTTGTAATGGTATGCTTTCACTCTTCTTAAATGATGTGAACAAATAGTAGCAAGTAGGACTTTTACTGCACCTCAGGTTAAGGTTCTCATCTTTGCTATGTGTCTCTTCAGGTGGACACAACATCCAGCCATCCTCAATCCAGTGGTTAAGAATATGTTGGGGGATTGATGTGCCATGCCCAAAGTACTCTAAGGAGTTGGTCAAAGAGACAGATTAGAGCACAGAATTTCCTGCCTCCCATCTCAAACTCAGTGTACTAGTCCCTGGTGCTTTGCAAATGCCTTCTGATAGGGTATTGCTGTAAAACTATTCCACAGCTTGTACTTCTGTGTTCACACATAGCTTTGCTTTTAACAATTACACTGACATTTTCCTAAAACAATCCCTATGATTTAAATTAAGAATGCAGAAAGCATATTCAGCACCACACAATAGGGAAAATTTATCCTCCAAATCTATGCAAAGCTACATTTTAGCCAGGAAATCCAAGGCCCCTTCCTGTAAATATATTAAGTTCCCATGTTTGTGCAATAAACTACAAAATCTGGCATGTTTACAGTAGACCAAATACAAGGTGCTACCCTCTGAGCATTAGTTGAAGTTATTACTCACAATGGACAGATTTGTAAAATGATAATGGAACAGGAATTCCATAACTGTATTTGCAGCAACTGTGCTCTGTGATCTAAAATATCAGAACAGAGAAAATCCTCATCTATTGAGCAGAGATGTGGTTGAACTGATATCATAAGATGCAGCTAAGGTTATATTAATGAAGAAAAGAGTACATCAGGTTCTTTAACCTGGCTCCAATGTTTCTTATGAGGCTTTATTCAGTATCCTGTATTGTTAAGATAATGATTCATTTTAATGAATAATAACTTTCTAAAATGAGGAAAACAGGTATTAGAATTAGTTTTTGTGGTATTTGTCATCCACGGTATTTGTCATCCAGATGGCAATTTACAGTGTACAGAAATTGCCTAAGAGGCTGAAGCCATAGTTTAATAATTTGTGTGTCTATGCAGAATGACTAATAAAAGGGAATAGCTTTCAATATTAAGAGTAATTTTTTCCCACCTCCGAACCTGAAGCCCAAATTATACAAGATTTTCTTTGTAAAGATGTAAAGTACAAAATGTTTCTGAAGAAGAATGCTGAAGATCAAAAGAAAATAATAATTGCTCTCATTATTTGTGTGTGCACCTTTAGCTAAAACATTCCTGTTTAAAAATTTACCTTTTGGAACTGAGTTCCATAGACTCTTATGGGTTATCTTAATCTTTTTCTTTAGATTATAGAAAAATAATTTATAATTATTTGCCTTTCTTTCCCACTAGAGTATCTCTCTTTCTCATGTTTCAAGGAAGTGGACAGAGATGAGCACTTAGCATTATAATGCACGTTATATTCACTTTTATTTCACTATACTTACAGGGAGCTGTACTCACTGCATGTCTACTGAATAATTCTTAGAACTGGAGAAAGAATTCTGCTACCAATTTATAGGGATCTTCAGGACAGTGAGAGAAATCTCACTGGGTAGAGTCTATTAAACTGTGGCATAGGATTTTTATAGTATTGCTCTGCTTTGTGGGAAAAGTAACATCACAAAGAGTTCTCACAGTCAGAGTTCAAGCCAAATTTCACTCATCTGTTACGTTTGTAGAGAGCAATAATTGATTGATTCAGGTGTTTGTCTCTGTACTGTTCTCTATTCTGATGCCTACTGATTTTCTGTACAGGTTGCAGACTTGGTTGCACATTTTGTTGAATAATGCCCATAAGCAGCACTATCCCCTCCAAGTTTTGCTCTTGCTGGCTCTTCCAGAGTATCTTCTATTTTCCTGTGTCACAGCTGTGCCTCCATACCATTGCATAATTATTTTATTGCACATTTAAAAATGGTTTATTATTTCTGACTTATCTGCTGGCTTTTTTTTTTATTGGCCAAACATTTTTCCTATTATCATCTTCACTCTCTTGTGTATATTTGCAGAGAAAAAAAATCAGCACAAGGCACACGTAAAATACTATCTGTTCTGAACAACAGTCTTGTAAACCCTGGCATCCTGATATGTGAACATGAGGATCCTTCCTTTTAGACAGAATAATTTTCTGATGAATATGTAACAGACCAAGAAAACACGTAGCTGTGATTTTTCCCTCTAAAATATATTAATAAAATATCCAGTTTCTGGTCTTTGTGGCTAGAATGGAACACAAACGCTTGAGAAGATTTTGCAAAGCACTGTTTTCAACACACACTAGAAGAGACTTTTTCCACATTTTCTTTTCTTCCATGTATCTTTGCACAGTAACTAATTTGAACAAAACATCATATTGTCCACTAGTTAGTTGAAATGCAGTTGTCTCAGTCACAAATAACACTGGAATTAAAACTCACAGCTGCAGTGGCCACAGAAAATGTAAACCAGTTGTAATACTGTGCTGGTATTACATTCATATTTATATCTACCATGATTGTGATTTAACAACTCACTGCTTGTACTAAGACTTTTCAATGCTTGATATGTCAGAATGAAA
This sequence comes from Certhia americana, assembly GCA_018697195.1. Taxonomy (NCBI): domain Eukaryota; kingdom Metazoa; phylum Chordata; class Aves; order Passeriformes; family Certhiidae; genus Certhia; species Certhia americana. The sequence continues at coordinate 33,477,378 of CM031879.1, forward strand.
TCTAAAATACCACATTCCACTTCACCAGATTCTGGCTGGGACTATTCATATCAAGATGAATTTTGGGCCAAAAAACAGTATAAAAGGAAACATTCCTCTGCTGAAGGAAGAAGTATATATTATTCATATAAAGCTATAAAAACCTAAGTAGAAAAGTAAACACTGATGCTCTATTCATAGATGTGCTCACAGAAGAGAAAACAATTATTAACATCCAAAAGTCAGGCATTGGCACTGTGATATTGTGACAATTCATCACTGAAGACACCCACAGGAGAACAGCAGCTCTCCTCCTCCTTTGGTCTGTGACAACTGTGCGGGTCATTAGTGGAGAAGGTCTTTGCTGCAAAGGAGCAGCAGTTGTGAACACATGGAAAGAGAGCAACTTCAAAGGATTCTGCACTGAATGGTCCAGAGGCTGTGAAATAGCCCTTCACTTGCCAGCCTCAGCAATTGTAATAGAAAGGGGTCAGTGCCTCTGTTCTGACAGCCCTCTCACCTCCATACCTTCAGACCACCCTCTGCTCTTGGCCACCACTGTTCCACCCTTTTCCAAACTACATGCTGCATGTGAGCACACATCCCTGATCAGCATCTAGGAAAATCATACAATCAGAGAATAGTTTGAGTTGGAAAAGACCTTTAAAAGTCATCTAGTCTCACTCACTTTCCATGGACAAGGACAGCTTCAATTAGAATAGGTTGTTTAGCCCCATTCAACCTGACCTCAACTGCTCAAAAACTTCTTTCTCATATCTAATCTAAATCTAACCTCCTTCAGTTTGAAGCCCCTTGTCCTATTGCAACATGCCCTAAGAGAAAGTTTGTCTCCATCTCTCTTACAAGCCCCCTTCAAGCATCAAAAGGCTGCATGCAATAAGGTCTCCTCAGAGCTTTCTCTTCTCCAGCCTGAACAACCTCAGCTCTCTCAGCCTGTCCTCATAGGAGAGGTGCTCCAGCCATTTGATCATTTTCATGGCTTTCCTTGCTCTAACAGGTCAACATCCTTCTCATGCTGGGGACACTGGTGCTGAATGCAGTACTGCAGGTGGAGTCTCATGAGGGCGGAGCAGAATCGCCTCCTGCGGCCGGGCCGGCTGACATGCAGTGTGTGATGCGCTCCGGTGCAGCAGCAGCAGCCGTATCCGCGGGGTACCAGTGCTGCCTGCCGGCTCTAGGTGTCACTGTCCCCGCGCTCTAGCACAGCAGCAAGGCACCGGCAGCATCCCACACACTTGACAGCGCGAGTAATCTGCTTGCACTAAAGGAAGCTGTGTCTTACAGATATAGCTGAGTAAGAACATTTCCAGATACACAGAAAAATATATTCGTGGACTTGGCTCTGGTATTCAGAAGAAGCACAATACGTTGTAAGAAGCTGGACAAACTCACAGAAATATTTTTATCCATGCACAGTAGTTCATTAACAGTTTGCCTCTGTACTGGCCAATGCTATTCCAAACAAAAATGGAAAAGTTCAGAGAGCCAGAGGCTGATGTGGTGCTTTGTGAAAACTCAGTTCCACTATATTTTTGCATTTAGGTCATGGAATCATAGAATACTTTGGGATGGAAGGGACCTTTAAAGGTCATATAGTCCCATTCCCCTGCCATGGGGAGAGACAGCTTCAATTAGATGATGGTGTTTAGAGCCCTCTCCAACCTGACCACAAATGTTTCCAGGGACAGGGCATTTGCCACCTCTCTGGGCACATTGTTCATTGCAAAAAGACTTCTTCCTTATATCTAATCTAAATCTACCCTCCTTTAGTTTAAAATCATTACCCCTTGTCCTTTCAAGGGTATGTTCCTCAAAGCAGCACCTACTGGGCAAAGCAAAGAGAGCTTGAGAGGAAGGCATAAAATCATGGATTAGTTTGGTCTAGAAGGGATCTTTTGAGGTCATCTAATCAAACCCCCCTGCAATGAGCAAGGACATCTTCAACTAGATCAGGTTGCATTATCCAACTTTTCTGTCCCATCCTTCAGAGAGATGGCTACAAACTTCCCACCTAGATGGCTATGCACAGCTCACTCTCTGCTGAAAGAGAAATCAATGAACCATGGCCCAAACCAGGGAGATTTTGGTCTGGATCATACTAGGCATTTCATGACTACGCATCATTCTTAAGGAATCCAACCAGGAAGTAGTCTGGATAGTTAGAAAATACTGCTCAGGATCTACTGTCAAGCCATGTGACCAAAGGAATCTCCATGCTAAGTTTGTCAAGGAGCTCCCATATCTACTCTAGTCTGCCAACAGTTGCATAAAACCAAAATCAGAATAGCAAAAGTTATTGAAAGGGTGCCCCAAAGCTGTGCCATGAGTAGCACAGGACCTCCAGGCTTGATTTTCTCCATACTAACAGAAGAAGAGCTGCCAGTAGACTGTTTTGAGCATGGTTTGCTGTGCCTTGCAGTGTGTAGATCCATGCTGTAAGGTCCATTTCTCCCACAGGTAATGAGGATGTCCCAAGGCTGCCTAGTGGAAGGGCTTTTTGGGGCAGAAAGGTGGAAAGGAGTTTTAAACTAACCACTTACCTAGTCACTAGATAAAATCTGAGGCAGATGTGTCAGTGCATAATTACTTTTTTCTTCCAACAGTGCTGAGTGTTAGAATGTATACAAATTTGTTAATAGTAAAGATTATAGTAAATAAATAAGAAATATACATAATAATAGCTGCTTATTTCAGAGGAATAGAAGATAAACTATTCCCAAAAATCATCTCCTTCATATCCCCAGGCCTTTGTACACTGAGCTTGAAACAAACCATTTCTTAGGAGTGGACTTGGGCTGATCGAGTCTGAACTGTGTTAAACATAACAAAAAGAATTTCACAATGGGATGTTATCACAATGGATTTCACTTTTTCACAATGGTCTATTAGTGTTCTTTTACAGTGGAAACTGAAGTGCTCAATTCCTTCAACTTCTTTTTCCTTAGAAATAACCTAAATGTCTGCTTTATTTGGTCAAATATCAGGTTTAGTTTTCTCTGTGTATCTCAGTTCTGCATTTTGTCATACTTGACTCAGAACTTTGCCCTTCCAAAGGATGCATTTAGGTTGAAGAGAATTAAATGCAGAGTTCCTATCTGTGATGGAAATGAATAACCTAAATCAATTGTTTTTACTTTCTTTGTTTGAGAAATGAAAAAGTTTCTTCTTCTTAAGTACAAAATCCTCCTACAAATTCCTTTACGTCAATCCCTTTCAACTATTGCATATGCTATGTTAGGTACTAAGTGTTATAAACTAGCTATGTGATTCCCATGCTTGTGGGCTTTATTTTTAGGGTCTTGTAGAATGAGAGAAACTATCAAAATGTATTTATTTGCTTCCTCAAGTCCTTTTTTTTTCTTCTACAGTGACATCACTATATATTTTATGACAGCTCTGCCTTTAAGCCTCTTATACTCACAGAAGAATCAATCCCCCTCCCTGAGCTCTACCTGTCATAAATCCATTGATAAAATCTCTGTCATTGAAATCCCCATGGTTCAAGCTGAATCAGGGTTACAGCACAGCTGAGAATCCTCACAGATGAGGCTCTGCTTGGTCTCTGCATGGCGTCTGTTCTTTCATTTATCGTCTATGCCAGGGCAGGAGAGTTCAGCTGCACAGCTGCATGCTCTGAACTATTCAGAGCACTGATGCTTTATGAAAGCAGCCTGCAGCCATCAGACAAGAAATTATACAGGTTTCTAACTGAGGAGAGACAGATGTCAGTGTGCATTCTCCTGTGAGAAGAATAACTAGTTTTATAAAAAGAGCACTGGCCCAGTTTTTGAAAGGTACACTGAGTGTCAGGGTTTGGTGCCCAAGTATTTCTGAGGAACTGCACACAAGAATTGGTTTCATTACTCATCACTTCTTCCTTTTTGTAAAACCTGTTGACTTTGCACTGTATCTTGACCATCCTGGAAAGCTGTATTTAGGAAGAAAGTTTATCTAAAGGTGATAATGGAAGCACTGTATGAGATAGCTAAATGCACTCGGTGTAAATATTTCTTCTTTCAAAGTTTTCCAGGTGCTAGGGACTCCCTGACTATGAGAATATCCTTTGTTGATAATATATAAGCATCCCCTGAACTCTCTTCCAGGATCTCCAGGATCAAAATGGGTAAAAATCAGTGAAAAATGAAAAAAAAAAAAATAATTCTTTGGTGCAATTGTTGGAAACGGTAAGAATATAATCAGCAAAAAGAATACCACTAATGCAGCCAATCTCAGCCCAAACCTGAACATTTTCACATGACCTGAATCTTTGGTCATATGTAAAGAAAATAAAAGGAGAGAATACCTGTGAGATAGATGTTAACACACCAAAATCCCACTTCTCAGCTGTCCATATGGCAAATTCTCCCATTGATTGACAGAAGAGAAATATATGAAATCATGAAGCATAAGTATAAAAAAGCAGAATAAATCCTGAGCACACCAGGCACCATCCTACCTTTCCTGGAGTCCCACAGGTTTCATTCTGAAAGGAGATGGACTGGCACACAGGGGAGGTTTGAGCTCAGGAACACACTGGCCTTGAGGGTCCACTACCACATTGATAACTTTTGGAGCCTGTTGAGGCTGGACCATGCTGTTGGTGGTCTTATACTCAGTGTGAGATGTCTGCAGGGGAAGGGGTGAGAGGTGGATCTCCTGCTTCTTTTCCTTCTCTTGCCTTAGTGACAACTGGATCTTCTCCTTTAGTCTGTACAGAACCTACAGAAATAAAGAGGACATCTCAATCTCAATTGCCTGGTAAACAAGGCAAGGAAGGTATCACAAATGCTGGGTAAGATTACTGTATGTGGCTTTCATTACTAGAAGGTAAGTCACAAGTTGTGTTTTCCACAACAAGATAAATATTGCCATTACATAAACTGCAGAGTGTACACATGGGCAGTAGGGATTTTAAGAGTTCTCACTGTGAGCTGGTACTGATTTGTAATACCTGCAGTAGTATTATTAAAAGAGCAAATAACACAGAATGGAAATTAGTTGCAGAAGACATTCTGAAGAAGGAAACACTGATAAATAGAGTAACTGTAGAAGAAATTTTAAGCATTTTAACACTAGAGAGACAATGACACAAAAATAAAATAGATGTTTATGACTTAGCCAGATACAAGTCTCTGATTACAACAGCCTCAATTTGTTTTAGAGCAGATGTTCTTAAAAGCCTTTCTCATCTGGCATGGAGCTGATGGTTGAACAGAGTAACTTGACTTGGTCACTTTGGTAATAGTAGGCCGCTATTACTCTGAAATACTCCAGGTAGGGATAGGCTCCAATATCCTCAGAGAAACATTAACTGTTCTGAAATGAAGCCAAAGCGATGAGTGGCCTATGAATTTATTTAACCATCTTTTCAGATGTAAAGTATGTTTACAATCAGTTGTAAAGTATGCTTTACAATCACCAAGAAATTGACTTCTGAACACACTGTAATACCAGGATTATCTGTCCACATATTGCTTATGAATGTGGACATCAGATACATGCAACAAAAGCAGAAATTGTACTGATCTTCCTCCATCAAACTGAAGTTGTGAACCCTGGCTTGGTGAGAGCAGTCAGGTAGCTTGTGCTGAGTAATGTCACTCCAGAGCTACCCATGTTATACCTGTTTAACACATCTTACTTCTTTAGAGGGCAATACAAAAAAACAATTTCTGAGCCATAGCTGTTCCATTTTCAAAACATTCCTTACAAGCTACAAAATTTATGAGAATTGTAAACATTGCATGTGGAGATGGAAGGCACTTAAACCGTTTTTTGAAGGTGCCTGCAGAACCTTTTACCTTCCACTTTGCTTTATCTGTTCCTGTAAAATATTTGATTTGGATCCTTAAGTAAGACAAAACCTAGACCAGAGCATTTTCTTCCCTGCAAGTCAGAAGTTCTTTGACCCTGCTAGCACCACATAAAGACCTATCACTCCATAGCTTTCCAGTGATGACTGAATATATCTGATGGGTTTGTTTGTTCAAAGATTAGCTTTAGAGGTTTAGCTGGTAATTGATCTAATGTCATTAGCAATGCACACGTTTAACAAGACTTAGCTACGTCAACCATCTGTTCATTCTGAAGGGTTTAGAATTGCATGGGTAAGATCTCTTTGCCATAATTTTGCAGAAAATTAAGCAAAGCCCTACTGTGAAGCAAGGGCACTGGTACCAGTAAAGATAAAAGAGTGACTTGAAATATTTTAACTTTAATATTTTAACTTGAAATATTATTCTTTTCCTCCAGTAAGTGCTTTCATCTAATTTGTTTCGAATAACCAGCAGGTAAATAGCTTAGATAATCATGGCCATGACAGTGCTCACCATACCTTCTTGTCTCTAATGTGTTTTGACATAGTTTCACTCCTTGGGGACCCAAGAATTATGGTTTTGACTTCTAAAATGTGGACAAGTATTATTTCATATACTATTTAATAATCTATTATTAAACCCTAGGAAAAAAAGAGGGCTTGACCCTAGCAGAATTTGAAAAAAAATCTAACAAATAACGTTTGATCTAAGCACTAACACTTTTCCTCAGAAAGTGTTACAGGGCTATAACAGTTTTAATGAATTCTATGTAAAGTAAAAAAACCAGAAATGTCCAAAAATATAGTGACCAACCCAATCTGCCACTCTAACACACATTAAATGGGATAAAAACCAACATGAGCCAACAACTACTTCTGTTAGCTTTACAGATTGCACATACCCCATGTATTGTCAGGTCCTGACAAAATCTGAGGCAGTGTCCATTTGCCCAGTTCAAACAGTAGCACACATAAAGATACAAGTTGGACCTGGGAGGAACAGAAAGGGGAATGCCTGCAGAAAAGACCACAGCATAATAGCAATTCCATCTGGAAGGAATTCAAGGAGTCTACTAGAATTGACCTCTACCCTAGCTTCAGATCAGCTATACCCAAAATATTTCTGACAAATGTTTGCCTAAAACCTTAATGGGTGAAAACTCCCAAGCTTCCCCAAGCAATGCAATCCAGGGTCTAGTGACACATGCGACAGCAAAGATCTTTCTAATGAATCAGCCAAATCACCCTGTGAAAAATTTTCTTTTACAATCCCCAGTGGAGAAAGTATTATCTTCTTCCTTATGAGAGTCTTTGAAATCTTCTCATGTTTGAGAACTATCATGTTTCTGTTTGCTCCTTTTCCCTGTCATAAATAAACCAAATTATTTCATGTCCTCCGTGTCTCTGGTCAATCTTGCATCTCCATCCTCCTATAATTGCCTGCAATTTTTCATAAATGTGATAGAGAGAGACAATAGAAAATGAGTAAGACATGATACTACAACCAAATAATTAACACAGTGGAGCTGAATTCAGATCTAAGAGATCATATCGTCATTTATACATTCCAGGGTAAAACTGTATTTTTTGCAACACTGATGTTGCTTATCTATTTCTGTGATACTGTTCTGCGATACTGCTGGAACCTTTCCTACAGAACTATTGTTTTGCCACATATTTCCTACCTTGTATTGATGCACATGACTAGAGCTCTTGTCCCTGCCAAGCAGCATTCTTGTTCTTTCCCATCTTTCCTCTGGCACTCTAAGAGTATTTGAAGTTCTGATACTGTCATACAGAATGCTTACAATTTCCAATATTGTCAATGCATTCCAGATCATTAATGGAAATATTGTGTGGTACGAGGACAAGGACAGCTAGCATTCTCTATAACCTTCCAGTTAAATAGTCAGTAATGACCAAAATATCCCTTCTCCAAAGCAAAGAGTAGAGAAGAAGAGATTTCTAGAGTTACCCTCCTCTTTTTGAGTGAAACGGCATGGGGAGATAGAGACAAGAAGAAGGTAGAAATTAAATAAAACAACAATTTCCTGTGATAAAAAAAGCACTTTTCAAATCTTAGGGAGACTTTAAAAGATTAAATAACATTTTGTTATAAATTTTTGTGGACACTTGTGTAAATGTGAGCATTTTTAAAATAACTTCAGATTAAACATGCTTTCTGTCTTAAGGTTGTAAGTGGTTAAAGAAAATTAAATGTGTTCGAGAGCAAAATATCTCAAAGGACTCCAAGATACTATGTGTTCATAAATGCTGATAATTGTCAGAGAATTCAGGTAACACTTACATGTGTGCACCACAGAAGTATCACACAATTTAAAGAAGGAAAACATAAAAGATACAAAACTAGACAAAAATTACCCTGCAAAAGTCAGGGGTGGTGTAGTGTTGTTCACCTTCTGTGTGACCATTGCACATCTCATATTCAACATATTAAAATTGTGCCTTATGCTCAGAAACCTGGCCAATGAACTCATACAATGTGAATGGCAAAATCGCTCAAAAATGTGATTACTCCTTCATGTACTTACTAGTTATTTCAGTTTAAAATTTGTGTATCAAATACAGAAATACCAACACACTGACAACATTCTATCAATGTGGTGTTGCTTTTACTATCCAGTAAACTGAAATAAACGCTGGTAAGAGTACTTTAGGGATCCTGGGACCTAAGAAAGTTGAGAAGTCATCATTCATGTCCCTACACAGTTACCCTGTAGATTTAAAAACTTGTTTGTTATTTCTTTAGCTTCCTTCTAGCTACATTCTTCATTCAACTCAAAATACATCAAGAAATGTGATCCTTCAAACTTTGGTTTCCCAGCATTATGAGAGTGACCAATTCTTACCTTGGAGTTGAGTTTCTAATAGCCTTGAGAAAACACCCATCATGTAAAGAATGTGTGACCCTATCCTTCAGACTAAGAAAAGCATGAAATAAAAAAACCAAAATAAAGGTAAAAGAGAAACTTACCATTAAACAAGTCACTAGGATGACAAAGACACTGAGAAATATGACAACTGCATAAAATCCTTCTTTGCTCCAGAGTTTGTCCGCTTCACGCTGGCCTTGCAAAACGTTTTTCTTTTTTAAGCAACGAAACAGAAAGAGGAAAAAAAGTTATAGAGTGGCATGTGCAGCTTTAAATGGCTCTCATTGGGCATTAATCACTCTCCTCAGCTTTGTCAGCATTAAAATTCCATGGCACAGGGCATGACTTTGAACGCTGCTATTGGCACCCCCTGCCCACGCCCAGCCCACCGAGCAGGGCCACGCCGCGCTCCCAGCACTGCACGGGTATCCACGGCCCTCTATGGCTGCCAAGAGAGTTCTCCCTCAGCTGTCACAGCCTGCTTGAAGGTAAAGCAAACAAGACCCAGCGTCTTTCTTGGAAACCACCTGGCTCCTTAGGTCACAGGGCTTTGGGAAGTGTTTGCCCTGCCCCTCTCTTCCCAGTGCTTATCTCCAGTGGCAGCGCCCACATACCAGCTTTCCCAGTGCTTCCACCTGACACGGAGCAAAGAGCAGGTGCTGGTTTGCCTTCATGAGCCAGGAAGCCCTCACACTGTCACCTCTAGATTACACACACACACATATGTAAAAATATTGGTTTTGCTGAAAATAATCTCATTATCTGTCTATCTATAATTCTGATTATGCTTAATCTCATTATCTTTGGCTTCCTGCTGATAGAACATTTCTGAAACAGCTGTGCACACTCAAGTTTGCAGAACTACTGGGGAACTCCTGGGGATTATGAAATAATAATGATTGTAAAAGCATTTATTTTTGTCTTTATTGCAGCACTGGGACTTGGTTCGATTATTAAATTACCAGAATTTCACTATGTTTTCAAATAGAGATTTTGCAGCAGAAACTAAGTACATGTACCCTTGGTCTAACTGCAATATATTATTTAGAATGAAGTATGTTGTCTGATGTTTTGGGGACCACAGTTCAGTAGACATTGCCCTTGTAATTTTCATCTACTTCCTTTTATTTTCGTAATTGTCTTTTTAGTAGAGTTCTCAGACTGAGTAAAACCAAATTTCTAAAATTCAGGTTCCCATTGTATATGGTCAAGGTCTTTGCATTTCCCTCTTGCTGAAGCTCTCTAATGGCTTTAAATAAACCTCTCATTTAACTGCTAAGTTGTCTTCCCATCCCAATGTGGCCTTTTTTCCTCTCTGGGGATGTTGTGCAAGAGGACTGGCAGTTTATCACAGAGGAAAGAGTTCCTCCATACAAAGATGAGTGGCTGCTCAATGGGCCTGTGTAACTGCAGGGACACTCTAACACTCTACATGGGTACATCATGCCCCAGGGTCTGCTTAGCCACCCATTAGCCTGCTGTTTTGCACAGCTAATGTATCAAGCCAACTCTGTCTTTCAAAAAGGCAAAGCCTCCCTAAACCAAGCCTCTTTAGTTTCCCAAACACAGAAAGTCTGAATGATGATGGATTAATGTGGGAAAGCTTCCTGAGGAGTGGGATATAATAGCCTGAGGAAGAGAACAAGATGACAAATAATGCTGGGTGCTGGATCCCAATACAGTTTTCATGGTCTTCTTTTCAGCACAGAATTGTGCACTGCTTGTTTTGAAAAGAGTCAGAACAATACAAGACAATTCACAGATAAAATTGCCACAAAATGCAAACATTTAGAGAGGAATTTGGTAGCATGGCTAATTTACAGAGACTTGCTTGCCTGAAGAAATGCTTGTGAGAAATGCATCTCACCAACTGGGAGGTGATGGCTTTAGAACTGAAAGTGTAATAAAGCAGAGTTTTCTTTGGAAATAATAGTCCTGGGGACCAGAATGGAAATCCTTCAGCACAACTACAGAAACCAGTCATGTAAAATTTGTATATTTGTGTGTGTGTGCATAATCATGCATCATTTCATGGTCTCCGCTTTCAAATGGTGCAGGTATTGACATTTTTAAAAGGCTTATAAAGTGTGAGTTTGATGTTTAATGAGCAACTTAAAACCCAGGGCTTTCAAAGAGAAGCTGGAAATCTTGCCAAATATTTCTGCAAAAGTTCTTCCTAGACATATTTAAACACTGCTGCCACTGTAGCGGGGTACAGCTCTCTGTGCAATCTGCTACCTCAGAGCAGATTATCTCTGCTAAGCAGAGCAAGGTCATTTTGCTGTGCTCATGGCACAGGACTTGGGTCCCAACACTGGCTCAGAGCCCAAACTTGCAGCTGCTCCACATCCAAGACTGCTCCTGTTGAGCTCCATGGCAATCCCATGGTGACAGCTGCAGCTGGGGCCTGTTAGCTGTAAACTCAATGTTTGACCCTGAGTGGGTTACCTGATGGCTTTCCGGTGTTTCATATCTCTCAGGAGGAAATTTAAATAAAAAGCAGGAGCTAGAGGAGAATTGGCTGTGTTGACCTTCTGTAAGTGAGTAAATGGGGTGGTTTAATACTTCTTTACTTAAAGGACAAATACACTAAAAAGTAAATGAAGAGCTAATAGGATTTTTAGTCACAGTGGATGAGAGACTTAAATAAACTTTAATTCATTAATGTCACAAAACTTTTAAAATATTTTATAATAGACTTCATACACATAATAGAGTGAAGAGAATAAAAGAAGAGAAGAATTTAAGAGAATGAATCTCTGTGGTGTCTGTCTAGTGCTATGTGTGTTCAGGACATATCTTTGCCTGATTTGTCTTTCTAACAATAATGTTCAAATATTAACAAATTCTGTACAAAGGGTAAAAAATATATACCACAATTTAAACCTTCTTGCCATTTTGAAACCCTTCAGTAGTACCTTCACCCACTCAAGGAAATCTCTCTCCTGGATCTAATTGGTAGAGAGCAAAATCATTGCTTAAGCTGCTTCCTAATGACAGAAGAAGCTGTGACCTCCAGTAACTGAGTCATCTCACACCCACGATAAGGAATTGCTTTTTGAAATGTCAGTGCTGCTCATTCAGAACTTTGTTCCTTTGTCTGGGAAAACTGGTAAGAGGGATAGCAATTGCCACGCCCACTAGAAATTGCTGACGTCCAGGAAGAAAGCTAATAGAATGGCCAAATGCAAGGCAAAAATGAAAGGATTATTGTCCTTCATAGAGTTTTTGAGAAATAAGCTGGAGGATAGACTAATTTGCAAAGACCTCTGGCTAATAAAGGTGGGGGACTGTCAGAGCAGATGGAGTGGCAAGGGAATTCCAGTAGCTAAGGGGGCATCATATCCTAGAGCAAACAGGGAGGAAGGCATCATTTCCTAGTATTTCCATTTCCTAACGAGTCTCCAATAAGGCGAGTTTTCTAGGCAGAATAAGCCAGGCTAACTTAAACTGTTCGAATTCAGCATAATTCAGTGTGCGGAAGAATCAAATGTATTATTACAATGCCATTCAATCACTAACCCTACTGAAGAGTGCCTGAAGATACACAAGGGTATCTGCTGAACTGGAACAAATGTGGTTTTTTCTAAACAAATTTTATAAACTTTTATTCTTAAAGACACTAAAAATCCACTCTGGCTTTGCTGGTCTTACTATGGAAAAGTAGTGGAGTATTTCTACAAGCAAGTAAAATGATAAGGTTTTGATAATAACAGGAAAGACATTGACCTGAAGTAGTCACTATAAAAACTGACTGAAGGATTCTGCTGCAGAATCAGGACCTGCCAGGAAAGGTAAATTTTCAGTGGAAAACAGGAGAATTTGCAAATTGGGTCAGTTAACCCCAATTAGTCCCTTGGGCCGGAACACTAATGAGAGCATAGCAAGCTGTAGTTCTGAGCTCAGAGGAAAGCTTACAGGGAGTCGGGGGTAGAACTGAAGATCAAAGAGGGTTCATGGAAGTTCACACTGAATAGCTTTGTTTTCTCTGCTATTTTAACTATGGGAGCTAAGGCACATTAGGAAAGGCTGCCAAGAAATCACTTCCACCCCCAGTGAAAATGTAGGAATGTATATGACCTCTCAGGCTCACAGGACACTGGATAATAGTCACTTAACCATGTCTGCCATGATAAAGTCTCCTCAAAAGCTCTACCTTAGGCACATATGAGATGAAGTGCTGTAATTCCGCATCCACACTGGCAGCCTGTAGGGCTCCTGTTTCTGTTGGGCACTCTGGGTGCAGCTGTGAAGGTGTTACACTAGCAAGGCAGCTGCCTTGCCTGATCACAGGAGCATGTCCTTGTGCTCTGCTTTGTTTCCAGGTGCCTCTGTCAGTCCAGGCTATTGTAATTTCTAAGATAGTGGTTTTGATCACTTGTCCTTACAGCAACTTACAGTTTCTGTGTACTTTTAGAGCATGATTTCTTCCTTTTATTTCTTCTCTAATATGTTAGTATCACCTACTTCAAAGGCAACCTCTTTGTGCAAGGAGGCCATAATGCTACATTTTGGGATTACATAATATTTGTGTGAACTCTGGAAATTTCTCCTTCAGTGACACATTTCCAGCTGGCAGTTAGCTTAGCTCTCAAAACATAGTAACCCTTATTTTATTTACTGTAACTTCAGTTATTTTTGTCATTCAAAACCAAGTTCTTTTCTAGTAAATTCTGAAACCCAGTAGTATTTTATTTTAATCCAAGCAATTTAAAGACATTAGGAAGCCAGGATTCCCACACCATAATAACACAGACTGCCTAAGTAATTGAATTTAGTCCTACCATCAAGCACCAATTTGGTACTTTGTTCTGGACAACTCTGTTCCTGACTGTGGTACATCCCATGGAGCAGAACTCAATCTGAAATCCCACTTCAGACACAAACTTTAGACCACAATAAAAAAAGCAAATGCTACAACTATGATAAACCATTGGAAAATCAAGGAGATATGAGAGGTATAGACATTGTCCTGGAACCCTGAAACAGCAAGGACTCCTTTAAATTTACACATTCCCACTGGGACATATCTCATTCTACACCAGGCAGTAAAGTAGTCTAGTGATTCCTACAGCAAAGACATATAGGGAAACTGCTCTTTCAGCTACTGCAGAATAAGAAACTGGGATATAATTTTGAGACAGGCAATTTACTTGAAAATAGATCAACCAGTGATCAATGCTCCAACAGATGCGAACAAGCAAATTATTTCTGTAATGAATGGAAATGCAGTTCCAGGTACTGATATCCACTGGGACTTTTGCTGTTTATGGTACAGTATGGGCTGAGACTTTGAGCAGAGAAGTTTTTCATATGGGTTTTCCTACATAATCTTGGTAAAATTTCTTTGGACAGGTTAATCTCCTACAGCATTTACCCTCTGGGGGTCTAGTTTACACTAAACCTTGTTAAAAAGGGTCAACCAAGCAATCTCAGGAGAGGTGTCTCACAAATAGGATGAACTGCCTGTCAAGCATTTCTCTTTTTGTTTACTGTAGAGAGAGAGAGACAGCAGACTTTCAAGCCTTAGGCAGCTCTTACTGAAATACAGCTGAAAAAGACACAAATTCCAGGCCTAACACCTCTGTGTCAGCCACCCACCTAGAAAGATAAAAGTAATGCTTCCTTTGTGCATAGATTCACTGATAATGCACATACAATATTGGCTGTGAAGCATTCATACTTTTGGTAGAAGAGTGTACAATTTTAGCTCATGATTTAATCAGGATTGACAGCTCAGGAGTACACACAAAGAGTATTTTACAATGGGTAAAATAATGCATCAAAGCTACCTAAGGCTTTGTATAACTATAACTTCCTTCAAAGGTTTGCCTGTTTTGTTTCAGTTTGCAGTTACTTTGTTTGGAACAATTTGTTCTTAGAGCAAGCTGAAGGAAAATATGGGGTTAGTAGCTGACCAAGTAAAGATTGAATATTTGTTGTAAAGATTGTTGCTGTTTTTCAGATGTTGTTTTCTGCGTAGTCTTACACATGTAAACTATTTATTGAGATACATCAGGATACCTATTAGTGTAAATTATAAAGCTGCATTATTTTTCAGGATCAATGCCTTAGCTGTATAATCTGCTATCAACTGAAATATTAAAAGAATCTCGTGTCTCTAAATAGCATTAGGAGTTAGAGACTGCGCAGCTTTCATTCTATTAATCCTGTTTTAAATGATTATCTACATTTATCTCTATAAAGAAAATAAAAATATCTGAGCACTCCAGATTATTGAAATATATCTAACTCAAGATAAGCTCTTGAGTTCAATGCTTGGATTTTTTTCCAGCATCTCTTCATAGCTTGATGGCATTTCTCTGTTCATCTATTATTCATCTAAGTTCTTGCCCTATGTCTGCCTGAAGTGCTATTTGTAACTGAAGTACTAGGAATAGATAATTGCCTCTATCCCTACCATCAGACTCATGTGCTTCACATACAAAGGAAATTCTAACATAAAGGAAGCTTCACTCAGGTTGCTGATTGGTGATACAAAGACTTGATTTGACATTTGGAAACTACTGCTTTACTATGTTTTGTACTAGAACAGCTAGAACTTGAGAATCTGAATTTTGATAGTGGCAGGCTGCTGTAGTAGAAGATGAATTTGCCTTGGTTTATATTTCATTTTTTGGTAACAAAACCATTGAGATTCTTAGAATATGAAAAATGAGCAAAACTATTTCTAATCAGTAGAAATTCAGGTAGGCATAGCAGCCCAATGGCTCAAACAGCAATGTCTGAAACACACCTTTGGATATAAAAAAACCCAGGAACTTTCTACCCGTAGAGGGAAACACAGATCATCAGAGCATTTGATTTTTTCCCACTTTTTTGGACACAGAGGCACCTCCTCTGCCAAACTGCGAGTTTCCACTGATAATTCTGATTCATGACAACATGATTGAAGGGGTTGGGCCCCGAACTGTATTCTGAGGGTCTTTATATGTATGTAAGGGTATCAGGTAAGATACTAAATAAAATGCAGTGTGATGTGGCCATGTCCATGAGCTCACTAGCTTTTTACCCTTAAGGCTTTTGCTTTCTTTCATTTTCTGGGCAGAGTTTAAATGGCCAGCCCACAGTTAGATGTCCATATCACTGATAATGTCTCAGACAAGCTGTGGAGATGACAATGTAATCTCTGCTTCGATATGGATTTTTTTTTTTTTTCCAAAGAATGGATGAAGTCATACAAATAACAGCTACAATTTTTATTTTTACCCTCTTTTTGGAGTACATATAGAAAATAAATCTAATAGAAAGCATGGGTGTAATGTACAGATTCAGCTTTTCAAAATCATGTCAGATGAGAGTTATATGGGTAGTAAAGGTGACACCCAATATCTGCATTCCATTTATCTCTCTATCTAAGTTGTTATATTTTCCTACTTGTTAATGGAGATAAATATATTGGAATTCCTTATGCCCACTTCCTTTAAGGCAGTTAGTGCATGCTTAAAATCTAAACTCTGATTTCAGTGGTAGCGCATCTGTACAAGGAGGACCTGGATGCTAAAGAATAAATAGCCTAATAAAACACTACTAAAGTAATTTAACAGAGCTAGTTGTATGGGGCTCTGAGCAATCTGGTCTAGTGAAAGGTGCAACAGTCCATGGCAGAGAGGCTGGAGCTAGTGCTTTCCAAGCCAGGCTATTCTATGATTCTATTATATTCTATATAATTGCCTAATAGTAGTGATGCTATCTTAGCCTATACATTTTCTGCTTCATGCTTAAGAACCTCAGCTGGAAAACAACCAAGGATGTAAGTGCCTAATCTGCATCAAAATAATACAGGTTAGAAAATTGATAACCAACCTCAGGGGAGACCTCTGTTATTCCAAACTGGGATAAACTCTGATGCAAAATGTTGATATTAAGGGAACGCAGAACTTCTTCAGATGGGAGCGCCTCAGAAATTCCTGGCTTCCTGTTCAGTGGGGACACAAACAGTTCCACGCAGTTCTTCTTCCCCTAGGGAAAAAAAAAAGCAAAATCATAGGAGGGGTCTGACATTGGATAATCTCAGCTGTCTGTAGATTGCAAGTATAATTCCAAATACAAAAGCATGGAATATAAATGTTGCAACCTGCTCTGTGAGGACAGCATACCTTTTGCCTGTCTCTGTAAATACCAGCAGGCTGTGGAAGAAAATGCAAATCCTACACGTGGGAATGTGTGCTTTGGCTCAATCACTATTGACAAGGTAGACATTTCCTGAATCTAGTATCATTAAACAATCAATGTAACATAGTGATAGGAGAAGCCATGGGATGGGGTCAATGGCAATGTGCCAGCAGGGCTTTTAGCAGATAGTTCATCTGAGCTAAGCTGAAATGGGAATGCTTAGCATAATGCTGTGATATTTGAACATTACTTTCTAGCCCCTTGTCAACACATTGCAGACGCATAACACAATAAAGTCCTTTTAGTTGACTGCAGCGCAACTATGTGCAAATATGGTCCAACAAAATTAAAGGACCAGAGAAGTTTTGTTAACACTTAATGGGTAACCTGAGAATGCCCACTCCCCTGTCTATAAGTTTTTGCCCTGGTGTCTTTGGTGCAGTCCTGGCAGCCTAAGAGGTTCAGTATTAGAAATGTCAGTGATTCTCTGTTTCAAGGTAGCAAAAGGCGAGAGATTTTCTCTGTTGTGATAGACTTGAACAGCACATGAGACAGCTTTGATGTCCAAACATGACGTGGGAACCCTGGCTCCTCAGGGCTTTGGCCAGCATAGCTGATCCTCTGGAGCAGAGTCCAGATCTGGGGGATTCCACACACAAGAGGTAGGCATGGAGCTGCTCCCTACATTGCTGCCTGGGCAGGCAAGAACCTCACCAGTCTGGTTATTTGCTATTCATCATTACGAGAGATCTGTTCAAACTGGGATAATCCTGAGTTCCCCAGCCTCCTTCTCATCATCTTGAATGTGCATCATTAACTCTACTGAAGTGAAGAAAAAGACATCTTTTGCTATTCTTAAAATACCTTTGCATAAAATACTCCTTGCATTCAAAACAGAGCTGCACAGAAAGGAACATGTTTGTTGAACTCTTTCAAACATGTTTGCCTTAAATTTGTCCTCTGTGCTCTCACGTGCTGCTGGTCCATCTGCTCAATAAGAATGGTAAGGACACTGGCTACCAGTGGGAGCTGAAGAAACTGGTTTGAGGCTGTGACTCTACTCAGTCACTGACACGGGAAGGGGACTGCTGCTGCTGCTTGCAGGTCACAGGCACCAGGCAAGGCTTGGTGGGTATGCAGCATTCCCAGTGTTTTGTGCGTACTCTGTTCATGAGTTTCTCTACCCCATTAAAGGACCTCTGTGGGAGGAGGATGTATTGGAAAGGTTAAGGGGACACTGGCTGTACTGAGTTAGTATTTCCTGGCACACTGTGTGTTGCTACATATAAGAGGTTATTCGGCTGTCTGCTCCCCCTGTGCCCATCCCCATCCTGGCGTCCAGACTCCTGATCACTTCTGAGAGCTGCTCACTTGGGAGTGAGTCACCTCCCCTCACTTCAGTTATCTACTTCCCAAAGTCAGCAGGAAGGGACTGGCATCTCTCGAGTATTATTTAATCCTTCCTAATATAATCCAGACAGATCTCAATGCCTCTTCTCCTGCAGGTACCTCCTCTCTACTGCTTTTACAGGGAGCCTAGACGAGTAGTTTAGACTACACCGAAAAAAGGCAAGATGAATTTTGATGTGCTCTGATTGCTTGCCAGCACTCTCTGTGAGAGGAACTGTCTCATGTTAGAAGAATGAAAAGTGGGAATGATGTCTCCTTAGATGTATTTGTCTTCCTTATGAATTTTGACTGTGTGTGATTTTTTTAGAGCAAATAGAGGAAAGGTTTGCTTGCTTTCTTACACCACTGAAATATTGACTCATAGAAGAACTTTTACAGGTGTTGAAAAGACTAATTAAATAATAGTATTTACTGTATTCTGGGCTAGATGCAGGTGCAAAATGATATGTCTTAAATCATAAATGAGAGGAGAAAGCAAAAGGCAGTGGAGACAGTAGGAAAATAAATAGTGTATTTCTTTTGTTTATTTACATAATTTCTAAAGAGCATAGTAAGAAATCTACTAGGTCTTTCAGTATGTTGAATTAGACATCTCTGACTCCAAAATATATTTCATTTAATTGTGCTTTTCTCTGAACATGTCTTTAAACATTTCATTCTGGTCAATGCAGAGGACAAATGAAATTTAGCACCGCTTGTCACGAATGAGTGAGATTCTGAAGAACATGAAAAGAGCTGCAGTGCATTCCTATTGATCTTCCTTGCTGTATTTTTTGAGATCTTTTCTCACAGAGACATTACTTGAAGGAGTTTTATAATCCTTTTTGATGTATGCAATCCTATCAAGCTTTCAAGGCAGAAAATACTTTTATGCTGAACCTGTCAATTTTCTTCCCGAATAATCAACCTGCACTTAGAATAAAAAGACTCTTCTTCCCTCTGCAAAGTGAATTGAAGGCTAGAAATAAACACATGATGTTGGGTTTTCTTGCTTCCTGGTAAAATTGTCATAAAAAGACAACAGTGTTAAGTATGCATACACATACAATGACAGTTGATTAAAGAAAGTCTTTTTTGCTAGAAGCAAATTTATCCCTATCTTTTGCCAACAGGATACTATAGTCTACAAGATTATTTCTGAGGACAGATTATTATAGCAGAATTACAAAGCATGAATATTAATATTGTAGATGACATTTAATTTACTAATGGAAAGTCTGAGGAAAAATTGTGAAGATGCCTTTGAAAGGATGAATCACATGTATAATTTGAGCAATATTCAACTTTTGAGAAACAAAACATGGATAAGGTGTGAACATGTAAAAAAACTGCATTGGAATGAAAACTAAGGGATAAGCAATCTGCTTATGAATAGGACAAAAAGGAGATTCATCTGGTTTAGCAGAGAATGGTGTCCTTTCAAAGGAAAATTTAAATAATTTTGTAATGGAGATCTATTTTTCTGTAGTGTAGTTGAAGAAATGGAATAATAAGTATTCTTCTGTCCTATTTAATTGCACTCTTCCACAGTGACAGGAAAATAAATTTAAGCAAATTTAAATAAACAGGTACACTTTAATACATAATCTTTTGGTACTTACAATGAGTCTGTTGATATGAATTTGCTGAGGTAAAAGTCCCAGTGCTGCTGCCACTCCTTGGCGAAATATCCGAAGCAATGTGATATTCAGCTTGTTTACATCCATTTGCAGTGTCTGAAAAACAAAATCAGTTCAAATTAACTCCTTGCCCAAGACATTTAGTTCTCAAGATGATTGATCTCTGGGGCTTTTCACTAATTGTTAGATTTTTTTCCTGTAACAATAATCATTGTAATCTATGTGCATCACAATATATAGTAAGTCCAAAGCTACATTTAAGTACCTCATTAGCAAAGTACCACCTTTACCCATGTACACTCAGAATGGGTTCCAGATGGTTTTGCTTAATTCCTTGGCCAAGTCACAGTCTTAAAGATAATACAATTACTACCTTAGAAATGAAAGTCAAGCATTAAACATCAATGCATCCTTAACGAATGAGATATTGAGTTTGCACAATGAAGATTCTTTTGGAATATTGTCTTAGCACATCTCCCTGAAGGTGAAGAATGAGTCAGACATAGTGAAATCATACAATTTTAATTTTGATTAGCAGTTTCTGAGATCAGAAATGAAATACATTCCCCATGCTTGAATTTCCTAAAGCTTCCTCATGCAAGTCACAGGATGAGACAAACTATAGCACTGAAGCATTTTCTTCCCCTGTGTTAGGATTATAGTGAAATTTAGAAGTTTTCTCAAGTTCAGATCCTTTTTGTGTAGTCATTGGAAAATTTTACCCAAGAAATAATTTAGGCTCAAGTCTTCTGTGTCCAAGAAGACCCAAATATTAGGTCTTCACATGATGCCTGGTAGAAAGTACCTCCCTGTGGTACTTTGGGATCTGCTTCTTTCATATCCCTTTTGCAGACAGTATCTCACGGAGAAGAGAGGAAAGATGACTATGTCAGATGGCCACAGGATTCCAATGCTTCTGGCAACTTCTGACTTAGGAAGTTACTAAGCTCTGCCTGAGCCAGTTGACTCGAGATAAAAAAAGATTTTTATTTGAAATTTCCTATTTAGAGCCAAAGGCCAGCTTGTTGCTCTGAGGAACCAAGAAGGTATTCTTCCTTCCTAAACAGAGCTGCATAAAGAGAATTAAAAACCTGTGAGTCAGATATCCCACTGGGAATATGGTTATGGTTCAGAAAGAAAGGAAATATTTGTCTCAAAGAAAACCAACATCACACATTTTGACTGTTGTTCTTTATCAGTATTTATAAGTTATAATGTAAAACTATAAAATACTTGATTTCCTTTTCCACTATCAATTTGATTTTTCTGTCAGTACTAAGTTTTTCCTCCTTTCCCTCCCTTTTTATAATTTGTTTTTTACTCTACTGGGATTGTCAGGTCTTGATTTATGAGATCTGCTCTCACCACACAACTGAGCTTTAATTCAATCAGAAGTATCCTAAGTATCCTAAGATTCTTCCACTTAAAACTACCCTGGAATTTTCAAAATGCAAAATCTTCTTCTCTTTGCTTCTTCTTGAATTAGACAGACAACCTCAGTGGTTACAAAACTGCTCAAACTTTATCACAGAAATAGAGAGATGTCTTGAGAGGGGACATGTGGAGGTCTAACAGATGTGAGCACTTTTTCTTCTGTACCCCAGACTGACTCATGGAACACCTGACAAGAATTGGTTTGGAGCTTTGAAGCTGTTACTACACTGAGACAGCCTGGTCTGAACGTCTTGAGTAAATGAGAAAGGGAGATGCTGCTGAAATAGAAAGATTGTCATGAGGGTCCCTAGAGATCTGTTAGGATGGCATAAAGAGTGTCCAAGCTGGTGACCCTAAGTTATGGGGATAATAATAAACATTGTTACTGAGCAATATTAGCAGGAATTAAATCAAAATACATTCATTTAAACATACTTGAGCCAGGTATCATAACACATTAAAAGAGATATTGTTAAATAGAGTGTTAAAACCTCACTGACAAAGACATGGAAATGAAACAGCCAGAAAAATATCTAGTTCAGAGGAAATAAAAGATCTTAAAGAGCCTATGAGGAGGTAATAAATTCTCATAGATTTAGTATGTTGGGATTGTGGTTCATCATATCTAGGGCCAGTAAAATGTGGTGAAACTCCATTATCTTCAGGAGAGTCACATTTCCACATACCAGGTCTGAATTTGGTCCACTGTGTCCTTTAACAAATATTCATCCAAGGCTGGAGTGTGTGTGTGTGTGTGTCTGTAACAACTACATTGTCCTTCGTGGTCCTGGGGGAAGCCTGAAGACCCCAGCTGTCTATCAGTCTGGCATCAGCCTGCTTAAAAGTCTCACTTGGCCTTGCACACAGTGATTACAGGACCCTTTTAGCAAACTTCCTAAGTGGATAGGAAGAAATTTGCCCTTAAGTGTTATCTCAGGATGCATCTTCAGCAGCTATATAGTTTTTTGGGGTGTTTTTTGTGACTTCACCACAAAAACACACCAAGAATTATCTGAGGAAGAAGCATCTGACATTGATTATAAGAACCTTGCTTTGATGCCCACTGAAGGGATCTGCTTCTCCTTTTCTGCTGTCAGTGTGACTCCCAGTTCCTTGGCAATTATAGCAAAAATTGAGTAAGAGTATTACAGGTTGCCTTTTTCTACTTCAGACAGCACAAGGGAGTGCATTTGACTCTTTCTGCCAAAAGGAAAGTAAGAAATCCAGAACCTGTCACTTTAGGAATGGAATTTCTAACTCAATCAGTGAAAGGTAACTTATACAAATGCTTGATGGAGTCCCGAGAGCATCTACATTAGAGTTAGTAGAAGATTACAAATATGTTCTGTGCTCTCTATTATCCTTTTTTTGGTATTGCATTCATAAAAGCACAAAGCAGAAGGGGACTAGACTGGAGATCTATCAATTCTTTATATTGTGGCCAACTCTGGGCACTTACAGTAAATGACAGGAACAGGATAAGATTACAATCTTTTCCCAAGTTCCTTCTGACAAGATCAGAGCTAATTTATGTCTATTCAGCATATGTAACAAGTCTCCTCAATAACAACATTATCAGAGTGGTCTGGGGTGAAGGCAACACTTGGGGGCATTATATTCTTGACACTGGCATGTGTCTCCTGAAGGTGACTGAAACTTAAGTTTGACCTGAGGGTCTGGTGTAAAACTGCCTTTCTGCAAATTCATAAGTATAACAATTTTTGTTGAGAAAAGTTAGAGGAAAAAAAAGAAAAAGAAAAGAAAGAATATAGAAAAGAGAAAGGAAAAGGAAGTCTTAAGTGTTTTTGCAGAAAATTTTCAAAATGTTATTAAAATGTAAATATTTTAATACTAATGTGCCATTCTGATGGCATGCCTAGATACTATTTTGACTATAGTCCACACAGTTAAGAGATTAGGATAGGAAACTGCTAGAGGATGAAGTACAAATTCAACAATAACTGTACTTAGACAAACAATATAAACTGTCATTATTAAGAGAATAACTCCTACAATGGAAACCTGACCAGCCATTTACAGGTTATAATTACAAAAATGAAATCCTTGACTTCTAACACCATCTGAAAAAAAAAAAAAAGTTAAATTAACCTGTAAAGTAATCCATCTAAATAAATAAAACAAAGCATTAACATAGATACACAAGTTATGTCTTACTGTGTTTCTCTAGCTGCTCCTTATGCTTTAGAAAAGAAAGGGCTGAAACATCCCAGTAAGACAGCACTAATCTTTACCTTTGCTCATCTGCAGTGTTTATCATGGATTGCAACCACCTCCCCAAGGATGTCATAATTTTGTATCAGCTGCCTCTGTTGGCAATAGGGACTTGTTGAGCCCAGAGGTGAACCCCCTGGACAGCTCATTTTCCTGAGCAATTACCGACCTGCATATTGCAACTGTGGCAACGGTTTCTAGGTTCCTCTGATCAAGGGAGAAAGGTAGTTTGAAGTGAAGGAGTTTTCTGCTTGTAATGGAAAACTTAGGAAGACAGAGTTCCAGAAAGGGAAACTCAGCACAGAAACCCACTAAAGATCATTCCCAATTGACATCCTACAGGGTCTTTTTGATAAAGATCTTCATGTTAAAGGGACAAAAAAAATCTCCTACATGAAAGGAAATGTGTAACGCAGAGTCTGAAATAATATTTTTAGGATATTACAATAAACCATAATTTTCCAGGTCAGGTTCTGCTTCTCAAGAAAAATTCAGAGAAGCATCTCTTTCTTATATTTTCCTTGTCATCAATTATATCCTTTCTGCAATGAGCTTCAAATATACGATTTAATTTCTGTGCATTGTTGCTCCCCCCAAAACTCCTTCTGATCTTACCACCACAGATGTTTTCTCAAATCTCCAGCTAAAAACTGATTATGCAGAACAAAAATAATCAAGGACAAATAAGATTAAAGGTGAAAGTATCTTAACATCTTAACAACACTTTTGAAAAGAAAGATGAAAACTAAATCAACAAATTATACATTCTAGGAATTTTACAGGCTTAACGGCCACGGGGTAGTGAGTTCTATTTTGTGCTAAAACAAAAATAAAAATAAACACACTTATTTAGTTATGCCAAACATGTGAGAAAGCTCAGAAAATAGTTTTCCTACCTGTCTGTGTTCCGGTTATTTATATGTTTTTTTTAAAAATCAACACAAATTATATAAAATGGAAGGGTTTTCTTCACTAAAGAAAATATTGCATTATGGCCAAGCTGTGGGTCCTTCTATCTGGACACTCCCACCTGCTGCCTGCACAGCGAATGTCTACAGTTCATTAGTGTCACAGTGTTTCATCCTGTCATCCTCATCAGATAGCCTCAGCTGTACAACCAAAATAAGGATGTATTTATCAGGAGGGAAATTGAAAGTGTTGCAGATTTATTTGTACAGTCTTGGTGCAGGACTACAATATGGCGAAAAATTGTGTAAATACCTGTATTTCTCTTTCTTTGTCTGCCCCTAAACACATTAGATTTTCCTTCCTGTCGCTGTTCAATATTTGAGATTGCAGATGCACTAGGCATCAGATGAGCCCCTTTGGCTGGCTCAGGTGCCTGATGCATAGTCACAAAAGAATCTGGATTTCTAAAATTATATGAGTCATGTGTCACAGCAACTTCAGTGTCTCACATAGTCCATGAATCACATGGGAGACAACAGCATTACGCATTACAACAAGGCATTTTGCCAAGTGCCACTCCAAAGGGACTTTGCCCTAAGACAAACTGGTATCTGAGGTGCATTCACTACTCTCCCATTTACCTCTCCCAATACCACATGATTTCCTACAAGAAGAAAGACCTGCCCTTCTATGAGGTCCACATTAAACTTTGAATTATGTCTGTAAACTAAGATAAACTTCTCATGAGTATAAAGTCAATTATTCTTAGTGATTAAAGTAGCTCC
The DNA here is from genome assembly GCA_018697195.1 of Certhia americana. NCBI lineage: Eukaryota > Metazoa > Chordata > Aves > Passeriformes > Certhiidae > Certhia > Certhia americana. Next base: position 33,502,612 of record CM031879.1, read on the forward strand.
ATATTTCTGTGTATCAGCAGTTGTCTGCAGTGACCTACTCAAACTTTCATATGTAATATATTTGTGCTAAAACACAATATGACTAGAAATATCAATCTTGGGACATTTAAATACTTCCAATGTCAGGGAGCAATTACTGACTAAAGTGTAGTGTAAATCACCAGAAATAGTAGAAAAATTACAGGCATACATTTGAGTTTATAAGAATCAGTGAAAAGCAATGAGAAACACTCTAGACCACACTAAACACTTTAAACATGCTTCTATTTAAGTCATCCATTTTCTAATGAGGAGGCACTGAGGCTTCAGAGTATGCCAATCTGCCAAACAATCCCAAATATCACATGTAGACCGCAAAAATATAAGTGCTTGTCCCAATAGTATTTGGGTGATGAGAAAATAGAGCTCTAAGTTGGTTATCTATAAATATAAGGAAAAACTGACAGGTTACTGTGATTGCTTCAGTCCTGAATAACCCAAGGAAGTTTAGTATATTTGTATGTTGCTTTTCAAGATGTGACAATGTAGAATTTCACTCACATTTTTGCTAGGAAAAAGCCCCACATTTGTTATGAAAAATCTTTGTTTAAAGTAAGCATAGTACTTCCTGGAATGATGCATTTCTCATATAGTAATAAATAGAAATTTTGGCTCTTGATCAATTTTTCATGAAAGCATATACATTTAAATATTTATGCATGTTACGAGCTCTCTGAAATAAATCAAAGACAGAAGTAATACTGATGAGAAATATAGGGTTAATCCAATTAGTCCAGATAGCTATACGGTCTCCCCTCAAAGTGATTTTCAAGTGTATGTTCATTAAAATATGAGAAAGTGAAAATTTATAAATCAAAGTAGTCTTTCCCACACTGAGATTAATCCACAGACTTTCACACGACAGGAAGTTGCAGAGGCCAAAGACTGAATATGAGGTAAGATTAGGGATGAATGTTTATATGGATGTTGAAAGTCACTTATGTCCCTGGAAACGGTACAGAAGACATACAGCAAGCCTTGTCATGCAGTTGACTATCATACCTCTAACTATCAGAAACTAATATGAGCCCTAGTGTAACAACAGAAAAATGTTCTCAGTCTGCTGTTGCAAGGTTTGAGTGCTGCCCATCATCCTGGGCTAGAAACTGTGTTTCATTCAAGTCTTGTTTGCACAGGTAGGTACCAGCTGAACAGCACCCTAGAGACTGCTGCATCACAGAAGTTGAAGATGCCGTATCAGCTGTTGAGGTTGTGCCAGGGCACTGCACTGGCATCCGCTGCTCAGACTGGCAAAACTGCCCTGGAGGTGGGTGCATGATATGAATAAACTGGTTTGCCTCAGCTGTGTCAGATTTACATTTCTTTTTCCAGGGAGAAGTACTAATTTCTCAAAACAGATCAGCTGATTTGGGGCTGATTTGATCAATTCAGTAGGAAGCATCAACACAAGAGTGAGAAACATTCCATCTGTGAGGTCTGGCTCCTGGCCATGATTCCCTCAATTCCCTCACTGAGCTTACTTGCACTTGGGCAGTGAGTCAGTCAGCTATAGGAAGACTTTATGACCTTCATTGATGACTGAAGTGCACAAGAATGATATTTAGTCTGTTAAGAATAAGGTCTGTTAATGCCTGTCTTCCAGAGGTGATCTTTGATTTCTATCAGTCCTATGTTTTGCATTAACCTCTAGGCTTGCAGTCTCTACAAAAAAATAAAAGCCAGCTCTTTCAGTGGGGTACCACAAGGTAATGCTGATTTACTGATCACATCTAATGAGAAGACATGGAATAGTCTTCTTTATTCCAAAGAAAATCTCAGAAAACATCGTATTTCATTCTCCTGACTTCTGAGTTGTGTGGGTCATTCCTGTACCACAGTGTAGGTAGTTAGTGGGGTGACAGTCTGAAACCATGTGTTACACTGTCTTCACAATACTCATTGTTCTCAGTTCTCTTTTCCTTTTTCCTGAGGTTTCATTAATGCATTAATCATTAATCATATATTTGGAAGTCAGAAAGTATGTATAGGTTCCAAATACTGAATGCACTGCAGATTTTGAGAAACTACCATCTCACAGCCCCTACAACTCAGTAGGGGAATAATCTTATTCAGAGCCTAGTAAAATTAATAGGACCTGTCCTGAGTAAGAGCCTTGCAGAATCCCATATCTCAAATGCCCATGGGATGACTGCTTGTCATTGTTGAGGGGCTGTAGGGGAGGAGAAGGAAAAGTTATGTACTGTCCACATGATACAAGTTTGATGTATTTGATTGCACCATTAAATAATACCAATACCAGCAGGTCTCTCTACTGTGAGTGCCCTTTGGAAGGGGAAAGGAGAGGAGCAGGAGCCTGCAGTAGTTCTCTTGTTCTTCTTTCTTAAAAACTGATAACTATTTTTAAAAATATTAAACTGGGAGCACCTGCAATTACTGCCAATTGATTACTAGTGGATAATTACTAATGGATGAGAGGATAAATTGTTGCTATGCCTCTGGCCTTAGCAAGTCTGCCTCAGCTATACTGCTTCAGTTCTATGCCTATAAATGGGAATAATAGAATTTGACTCTTCACAGGACTTTTTAGTAAGATGGAGGTCAGACATGTAGAACACAACTTTTTAGCTTCTTTCACAGACAATTTTAATGTTGCCCCCCAAAGTTGCCCCTCCTGTCTTTTTTTTTTTTTTTTTTTTTCAATTAGGAGCAGAACTTCTTCAAGGACTGGTATCTTCTTAATCACATAGTCTTAAAATATCAGCTGAAGTTAATTTCAAAGCTCTGATAGTTTTCTAGGCTTTTTTCTGCATCCATCCAGCTCTCCCTGCCCTTCTCCCTTATGGCAGACAGTTGCAAGGAACAAGATGATGGAAAAGCACAAGACAATGAAGAGATTTGGAAATACAAAGAGAGCTGGGAGAGCTCAGCTGAACACTATTTCAATCTTTTTGTTCTTTGAGAGGCATGTATAATGAGCTCCATAAAATTGTCCTATCTGTCCTTATTCAATATTGGCAAAAAATTATTCCCTGCATTGCAAAAGAAATTCATGGTGCTATTATGTCCAGTACAACTTTTATGCACAGCATGATTGTACCAGTCACATCCTATTTCATCATCCCCAAGCCAGCTGTAATCCTCAGTGCAAACAGATCCTTTTGAGCCCATTCAGCACAGCACTTTAGAATATGTTTGGTTTGTTCTGTCCAATTATTAAACCTCTAGGTAAAGCCAGCGAAAAGTTCTAAATGCCAGAAACCCAGTATTGTTTCTTTTGCTCTTTTGTAAAACCCTCATTTCAGCTATTAATTCTGTCCAGTTATTAGATCTCTAGGTAGAGCCAGTGTAAAGTTCTAAATGCCAGAAAGCCAGTATTGTTCCTTCTTGCTCTTTTTATAAAACCATAATTTCAGCTATAATTTTAAAATTATTTTTAGTTACTGAAGTTTGACTTCCCATTACAACTTTCTATAATGGTCCTTAATTCAAAAGACAATAAAAATGCCTTCTAGAAAAAAATGGCAGACATCAAACCCCACTCCAAAACCATCCTTTTTTTATCTTCAGAATCTTATACTTCACTTGCAGCAGACATGGATATAAACACACACACACACACACACACACACACACACATATATATATAAGCTTACAAAGTAATGAAGAACAAAAGTAGAAATATAAGATAAACAGCAGCTTCCACATCTTTTAGGAACTGATGTGGCCAAAAGACTACCACTGACATTTTCTTGTTTGTAATCTTTCTATCTGTGTCAAAAAATCAAAGTAGGATTTCAGTACTGCTGACATCCTAGCTTTCTCATGCATTTATTTTCAGAAATATTCTTTATTGCTAGTTTCAGATGAACAAAATCTACCTGAACTCAGACATAATGGAAATGTTATAAAAAGAGGCAAATGCTTTCCCTTTTTTTTCTCATAATCATAGTTCTCTGCAGCTCCTGAGCATGGAAAGAAGAAAATTTCAAATACATCTGGAGGAAAAAAGAAAATTCTTAAAATACATTTGATTCAACTGGAATTGAGGTATTTACATTAATGGCTGTTCTTGTGAGAGTCCTGAATAAGTCTCATGTTCCAGGGCAGTCTGGATTAATGGTCCAACACAGCCAAGAATTTGAAAGTAAGGAGTGATTCTTAGCCTTCAACTCTTGAGAGATCAGAATCCCATTTCAGGAAACAAATGTCCAATAACAAGGGCTGTTTAGCATGATGCAATTCATTGGTACATGAATTGTAACCGATTGGCTTTCAGCCTTTTAGCCCAAAGAGGTCTCTTTATAGACATTATCATCACCATAATCACAAATTGTTGAAATAAAACTTGTATTACTGATTTTACCCTTCCTTCTTTAGCACTCCAAATCAACATGAACCAAGGACAGACAATACAAGACAACTTTGTAATTCCAGACTTAAGTTCCTTTTACCATTTTGTGCTTCAAAGAAAGTTAAGCAAAGTGAAGCAAAACCCTTGGGAGCCTGCATTTTTTTTTTTTCTTAGATAAAACTTGAATTACTTTGGGTTTTATTCTGTCATGGGACAGAATAAACATGACTGATGGAATCATAAGACTAAACATGTCATTTTGCCCCAAGTTTTAGCAAAACTAACACTGTAAGTTAAGGAACAAGAAAGCAGATGAAAAGAAAATCTCATGATTTTGGCAACTGTCTTAGGCACTCTGACCTTCTGCAGATGCTAATACTAAATGTATTTCAGAAGCTTTTAGGTAAAAATTCCCTTTCCCATGATCAACTGAACAGACTGGATTATCCTCTTCTGTCTAGTACTAAAGAGAGGCAGCACAGTGAAGGGAAAACACTAACACCAAATCTTCAAAGATTTAAGATTTAAGGAGACATTTATCTCAACAATTCCTATTAATGTCAGTAATATAATTGTTAATAATAATAACATTGTATTTTTTACTAGAAGGTTTCTGGATTTGATAATACTATCCATACACTGTGACCCAAATGTCCTAATACAGGACAAGATTTCTGACTCAACTATTAGAGAAAAAGTTTTCTAAAATGGCTTTCAGGCTAATTTGTGGGACTTTTCTTTAGAGGGGACTCCACTTGTGAGGTCAAAATGAAGAAATGAGGTCAAATATGAAGAAGCTGTGCTGCCTCCTTCTTTCCTTTTCTTTTTTATGTTCTTTCTTTCTAATATTCTTTAAACATACAAGAAGCAATCTCACCGATTCCCCCAAGCGACCACAACCAGTGCCATTTGTGTTTGAGAGGTTCTGTTCCTCTGCATGAATGCCACAAGTGTACCTTTGTAGCACACTTCCTGCCTCTTTCCTGCACTCTGGAAACCCAGTAGACTCCCAGGGGTTCTGTGGCTGCTCTTCTGTGTGGGCAGGAAGAGCTGCCTGTGAAGAAACACTCAGCTTCTCAGATACTGACTGTATGGCTGCGATCCAGAGCAGTGTCTGTTTTATACTTGTCATCTCAAAACAAAAGTCCTGCAAATGATGGCAAGAGGACTTCTATACTTCATTAAGAAAACCACCCAAACAAACAGGGCATCTACTTTATATCCAAGGACAGAGACAACAATAGCATCTATGCTTGTTAATAAAAGGCTGTATCGCTTCTATCTCTCTTGGTATACAGATAAAATTTATGGCCTAACCTACCACTGGAGTTGTGTTACTTCAACAAGTCCAGACGTTAACTGGAAAACAAAATGAAACAAAAAGCTACAAAGCCTCAGGAAAAGTGAAAGAGCATTACTTAAATTTGTATATTCATGTTACACCTTTTTTTTCACAGTATCATGCAGAGAAAGACAGGAATTTCATTGGAGACTATGGTTATTGTTGTCTATTTTTTTATACATAACGTCTGACTGATCTTTAGCTTGTTTTAAAAAAAATATCTTAATGATCTGTTCTTTAAAGGTCTTGTTCCCATTTGCTATGGTAAAACAGAAATACATTTTGCAAATGGTCCTAATCAGCAAAGGTTTCTGGGAAGAAAATCCGCTGACATTATTCCACTGAAACTCATGACTTCCAGAGAGACACTGGCTGGACACAGCAGAACACAGATGTGCCAGGCCTGCACACCCTCTGGTCAGCACACAGGAGCAAACTCAATGGAACTAATCCCTGTTGGATAAAACATGTACTGTATTTTCAAAGATGTAGATCTGAATTTACTGCAGAGCTCTAAAGAGCTTTATTTCCTGCACTATCCTCACTTCCCACTTCCCTGCTGTGTTTTATCTTCTCTTCACACCATGCTGGTAAATCATGCATTTTCATGTCCCATCTTTTACTCCTCCAAAAGACATAGATATCACAGTGTTGTGCAGCAGTCTAAATGTATATATTATATCCATTCATCCTCTTTCTTGTCAGCCCAGTGCAGCAGAGCCCTTATCATACAACTCAATATGAGAGTGCAGTCCCACCTCACCACCTAACAGGATGGCAAGACAGAGTACCAGTGGTGTACATACTGCAAAGGGCTCAGCCCCATCTCTACCATAATTCTATCATGGCTTTGCACACAGCAAATTGCCCTATATCCAGAAACCATCATTACAGTGCAAAGCAGCAGAGTATCATGTTACCTCAATGAAAAATGTGGTAGGTTACTGCTAATGGAGTACCTGATTGCCAATGTCATTGGGGTTGGCAGGGCTCATCCTCAGCCTGCCAAATAATCTCTCTTTCACCTTTTCTTTGAGTTAGAACTAAAACCAACAAACCTGCCGTACCAGCCTCATCATTATATTGTGTCTGTAGCAGTGGAGGAATGTTCATTTCACTACCCAAAACATTGTTGAACAAAAATAATGGACCATCAAAGGAATAACTCTATGCTGGATGAACAAAGAAACAAAAGATTAACTAGATGGCTATTCCCGCTTCTCATTTCTACAATCTTTTCCCCATTGAATATAAAATTCCCAGAAAAACTTCCAGAAATTGCCTGATTAAATGTGTGAAGGGGAAAGAGTGGGACCTGTGTTCAGCAAGAGCTCATTTAGCCCCATGAGGACTGATGCAGCTCCTGCTGAATTCCTTGGAATGTATTTCTTCAGAAGTATTTCGACAGCTGCTACACTGACCTAACCAGCAAAATGTATTTCTAACTTATTTATGTTGTTTAATTTATTTATCTATGTTATTTGTAGAATCATCTCTTGGTCATCCATATGGGATTTTATCTCTTCCTTTACTATGGCATGCATCACATTTCTTGGGTTGTCAGGCAGGTACAACATGGCCCAGGATGCTGCTGTCTCATCTGTTAAAGGCAGATCTGCTTCCATTCTTTCTAAACAATTTCAACAGCACCCTGAAGGTTTATGTCATGCTGGGTGACAGAGAGAGCAAGAATGCAAAAAATAGTAATTCCCGGTTTACATTTGTAGTTCTTTTCACATGGACATGTAATTCTTTTCATGGTTCTTCTAACAGGGGACTACAAATATTCATTAAGTTTGAATAACCAAAAGTACACCAAGGCCAAGGGCTACTTGTCTTAGAAACATGAAAAAGTATGTAATGTCAATGCTGTAAGTAAAAAGATTTGGACACCCAACACAGAATTCTCTCCAACATCTCTCACAATCTCTTTTTCTGGGTTTCTAGAGATATCATTTATATTTTATGTCAGAAAATCTTAGTCTTCTAACCCTAACAAAGGTTAAAAATTTTAAGATATACATAGATTTTAAAGTACAGAAACAGTAGACATCCTATACATGCCATTTACAAAGACCACTAAATCCAAGTTCTTTTTATGTACTACCTCCTGAGTTCATGGAGTCATAGAATCATAAAATAGTTGGAAGGGATCACAGAATCAATTAACAAAATCAACCCTGCTGTCATAGGCAGGGACACTTTCCCCTAGATCAGGTTGCTCGCAGTCTCATCCAACAGAGTCTCATCCACCATCTCCTTGAGCACTTTTAAGGAGGGGGCATCCACAATTTCTCTGGGCAAACCTGTTCCTTCGCTTCACAGAGAAGAGTTTTTATTTTGATATCTAATTTAAAGCTACTCTCTTCAGATTGAAATATCATAGTTATCATGACCTTATCATGTCACTACATGGCCTAGTAAAAAATTTATCTCTATCCTTTTTGTGGACTCCCTTCAGGTACTGAAAGGTCACCCCAAAACCTTCTTTATCTCATGCCAAACGATCCCAATTCTCTCTGCCTTCCCTCACAGGAGAGGTGCTCCATCCCTCTGATCAATTTAGAGGTCTCCTCTGGACTCAATCCAACAAGCTGATGTTCTTCCTGTGCTGGGGATCCTAAAGCTGTTATTTTGTACTTAACCGTGTGTGTTCTTTTCTACCTGTAGCATATATTCTGTAAAGATTCTTCTGTTTTATTAAGAACTACTTTAACAGTTAATTGGCATCATAATATATAGCTAATATACAAAACACAAGACAAGCATTTATATTATTTGCATAACCTGAATGAGATGGGAACTTCATCATGTCAGCTGAATGGTGTCTTTTTTTTACCTCATAGAATTTGAAAACATATTTATGATTCATGAATCTTTTAAAATTAGACTGCAATTAGAGATTCTAAGCTCTAACTTTGCATCTAACTGTGAAGTTTTAAAATTTCATTCAAATCCTATATTCTGTTTCTTCTCTGTCTTCTGCACTAGAAATTTATATTGAGATTATATAGATCATAGAGATCACAGAGCAGCTCACAAATGAGGAAAAATACATTTTCAGAAATATTTTTCAAAATTCAAGGAATAAATAATAATATCATTCCATTTCGTAGGAGTTCCAATACATTTAACCTTTAACTTGAACAGCCATTCTTCCATTTATGTAAGTAAAGATTTCAAATCTTCATTCAGTGACTCAAACCTTTTAATATTTTTAAGATGGTTTAGTAAAAGAAAGTAGAATTGACAGCTACATAGAAAAAAGATAATTTTTGTTATTTAAAGACATTTTCCACAAATCTTTCATGCAAGAAAGAAGCTGTTAGTAGACAGTTTATGTCCTTAAGGAAGATAAGTCTTTAGATATGAGACTTTTTGAGATCATATCCATAAGATATTTATGTACACCTGTGTATTCAGGTACAACTGAACACATGCAGAGCTTTAATTGTTAGTAGAGGATGTAGTTGCTTACTTTAGACTGAAGAAGTATCACATCTGGTAGTAAAGAGAAGCTGAAGTGCCATTCTTGGTTCAAATATGAAATAAAGGTATGTGATGAGGGCTGTTACCAAGAAACAATATCAGACTGCTTTAGAAACTTGGAAGAGCAGAAAGAGAATTAGGAATATGGACTTCATGTTATTAGTTTCCATCCCCCATGGGAATTTTACACTCAAACACTTAAATTCATTAGGTAAACTTGATGAAAGTCCAAATTTCTCACCCATAGTGATATTTGTAGTACTGTAGTGCCTTTAATTTCTGGTTTTTGACATGAGTGTGCTTGCATAAAAAGGTTGTAAATCAGTGTTTCCTAAATAGCCTTATAATGAACATAACCTTAAGCTGGGGTGCACATCTGTCTGCAGCGTAAACCCATTTGCAGGCTGCTTGGAATTCTGACAACAGTGACCATGGCAGTGCCAGTGCTACCCCAGCCTAAGGCTCTTATCTTACATACTCTGCAGGCCTGGAAAAGGCAGTCTGCCTATGGCAGCTCCACCTTGTAATAGGTTCTGCTGAGTATGGCCACAAAAGAAAGAAAAAAAAACGCTTTAGGAGAAACAGAGAAATACTTGTGAGCTACAAATACAATCTGGCCCTCCAGGAAGCCTGTTGCCCTCCTTTCAAATCCAGAGAGTGCTGACAACTGGACATTCCCCGTTCAGGAAACCCCAAAGTGCTTCCTCATGCAGAAAACTGTGAAGTTTGTGAAAAGACTAAGAATAGAATAAGAATAATAGAAATTATTCTGCTGTGAAGAAGGATAATTCTTTTTGCTTTAGGTAACCATATAAATACTGTAAAGTCTACATGACACCCTTTAAGTCTACATAATTTAAGTCTACATAAAAAAAAAGAAGGCTATATGAATGGTTGGTAATGCCTAAAGGAAGAAAAACTATCAGTGGGTATCTAGGGCCAGCAGACTTAAGCATATTATTATTATATTATATTATATTATATTATATTATATTATATTATATTATGGTCTTTTTGTTTAAATATCAACAGGGATACCCACTGAGATAGCAAAATTCTCATACAGAGAAAAGAAAGAATGAGATTCTAGGTATCTTTTGAGGGATAAGAAATTATGGGTGAGAGTAATTTGATGCATATATTCTATTCCAGAAGTAACCATATTGGATGATGAAAGAGCAAAGAGAAGGGTAAACCTGAAAATATGCTGGAACATGTGATCTCTTCCAGTAAACTGTTTGTAGCAATTTTGTGCCAGTCAGCATGCTTATTAGAGGTCTGTTGAGTCACACACAATCATACAGAAATGTGAAGATAATGCAGCAGCTTGGAGAGAATTCAGGATCAGGGATCAGGGGGTAGTCAGGTAGGTCAGACACACTGGGTGATTCAGGTGAAGTTCACCTGAACATCGTGTACTTAATATGACTAAACAGAAGATAATAAAAATTTTGGGACATCATATGTAGTTTACCTTCAAAGAAATATATTTTTAAAAGGAGTGATTCATAAAGTGAGTCAGGGTTCATATCCGATTAACAAATGAACAGATACTTCCAGGAAAACATGGAGGAGTTATGTGAATACAATCCCTATTTAATCTCTGAACTGACTGAATGATGTACAGCCCCATCAGGGAGGTCATAAAATTCAGTTATTGTATCCTTTATCTTGGTAATCAACAGAAAGAATTACATGCATGCTGTCATTTTCTACCACTTTTCAATTCATTAATGTATCAGTCATGCTGCTGATCAGGACCATGACCATGGCTGCACACATTCACATGCACACAGCTTCTATGGGATGTAATGATTTTGTAATTCTCCAGCTGCTTCCAGTTCTGTAAACACTTATTGACTTTGTTTCTGCTAATGAGCTGAGACTTACCCGGTGACACAAAACACCTGAGGGGCAACCTGCACAGACTACAATTAACTCTTGGTTCCTGTTTCTGTTATTTAATTAGTAACATCAATTTTGAACTCTACATATACTGATCCCAGAACATGCAGGCAATTACCAACAGCCATTAAACCCTATTTTCTAAATTACATGCCAAGGATAAATGATTTCAAAACATAAAAATAATGTAACCAAAAAGTTTTTTATGCTGTGTGTCTGCTAGATAAGCTTAATAATTCCTCACATTACATGATTATTCCTACTTCTGTCTAGTATCATTGGACCCAGGATATAATGATTTCATAAAAACTGTTCTCCTCTGTAGAAGTCTCAGAAAAGGTTTTCCTACAGAACAATGTATAGATGCGGAATGTGCATAGAAGTGAGTTCAGCCCTGGGAGTACCATGTACCTTTTGCTACTCTACATAGATGTACACTGAAGATGGTAAAGTGTTCAGTGGCTACTCAGGGTTTTAACATCTCTGTTTTGGTTCGGATCCTGTTTCACCTGCCTGCAGCTAATGAGCACTTCACAGTTCTTGGTCTAGAGCTGTTACATATAGTCCATATGTGCATAACCCTGAATATTGAAGTGAGTATCTCTGCCAGAAAAAAACTCTACTTTCAAACTTATGGTTATAAAACATAGGAGGCCTGGGAACCAGGTCTATGCCTACAGGACTATACTGCCTTCTATGTCATCAAGATGAAGAAAACTAGGTTTCTCAGGCTTGCTCTTGCCATTACACCCTATAGAGGCTAGACACTGTAAATCAGCAATTGCTCCAGGTTTCTGTTGAGTCTGAAACAAGCCAGACCTGGGAAAGAAGCGCAGATGCCTTTGGCAGTGGCAGAAGTTTGATTCAGGCAAAAGCTTTAGGCTTCTGCTGAACTGAGAAGACTATGATGGTGAATGAAAGGGACTGGTATTCCTGATGAACTTCAAATAGACAGAGTCTTGTGACACACTGTGGCTCATACAAGCACCAAAGTAAACATTACTTCACCACTGTAAAGACAATGGCTCCAAAGCAGTTGCTGGAACTCGATGTGGGATTGCTTAGACTGGAGAAGAGAAGGTACAGGTACATAAATATCTGATGGGAGGGAGCAGAGAAGACAGCTCCAGGCTCCTCTCAGCGCTGCCCAGTGACAGGACAGGGAAGGTAATATGTAAATTATCTAAGTGTGAATTTGCAGATACTGAACTCAGTAGCAGATCCCCCAGCAGCTTCTGTGGTACAGGCTTCAACCCTAAACCTTGCTTCATTCATTAGGAATAGCAGGAGAGCATATGGAAGCTGCAGGAAGGCTACCTCCTTAGGTATAGTTATTAAAAAATCCTGCTTTTTTCCCCCCATAGAACTTACTAGAGATCAAAGCACTCTTGCAGAAGCTGTCAGATTTGGACAAGTTTCTGAGCCTAAATATGATTTAAAGCTTACCCAGTGTTTCTGGGTGCCTTCTCACCTGCCCAGTGTTTCTTTATGGCAGGGCCATAAAGGCGCCATGCAAGTACATAGTTTCAAAGTTTTTCTGCTTGATCCTTTCTGACCAAGTCCTTTCTCTTTACAGTTCATGAATTATAAAATTGAACCTAGACACAGGATGTTAAAGACAATTGCCTAAGCTGATATTTGTTCTACTTCAATCATTACACTAAGATTAAGTCTACTTTGTTGCAGCAGAGTTACTATATCATTGCAAGGCAGAACACAAACATTTTTTTTCCTTCTGGAAAGGACACATTTAGGCACACAGAACTTTTAGACAAAGGATGAAGAGTCATAAAGGATGTGGTTTGAAGACAAGAATTCTCCACATATGATAACAGCTATCCCCATATTTTGGTAGCTTCATCTTACTCTTCCTTGCCTCACCAGCTGTTATTTTTCTGTATGTGAAATACATCCAAACCATTTCACACATAGAAAACCAAAAAAACCCCTCCAACACCAAATCAAGTTAAGAATAGAGTAATTCAAACATATGACAACATGATACCCAGAAAAACAGTCACTTTAGTCAATCAACTGATAAGTCAAACACCACATAGTTAGAATTTAATTAGTAGACATTTCAGAGATTAACGAATGGCACAATGGAGTAGAAAATCTTGGCTGGGAGATCATAACAGAACTGTAGTGCCTGATGTTGTCTCTCCTCTCCCTCCACATCCTTCGCAGCCTCTAATGACATGAGACATCTTACAAAAGAGCATTTCTGTATCTTTAGAATAATTTGAAAATTACCCATGCACTAACTTTGAATGTTCAAAGTCCTTAGAAAAGGAGACAATAATTTTATGTACAATTTAGTCATCCATATTTTCATATAACTACAAACTGTTTCAGAGAGCTAAAGGTGTTGTGGATTACGTCCACAACAGCACAGTGTCTTTGCAATATCAGGGCCTGATAAAAGTTTTGTCAGCCATTCAGTACTGAATAAATAAACTTTAAACGACATAAAATAAAACATAAGACCATTAAATTACTTCATTCACTCAAGCTGAGGGATGAAGAATACTTTGCTTAGCATGATACATGGAAACTTTGCAACAGAAATTTATTAGGGTAATGCTGTTTTGACTACTGTGGGGAATCACTTGTGCTTTAAATGATTAGAAAATTATTCACAACTATATCAACATATTTGCAAAAATCATAAAATGGACTGGATAAGATGTGTATTACCTTACTCTACATAAGCTAAAATAATGACAGATTTTATTTTTTTTTCATTTTGATGGTGCTTGATAACAGCACTCCATTATTAGCATGTATCTTTGTTATGGACTTATTATCACCTAACTCCTACTGCTCAGCTGTCTCTATCAAATGGGTTGTTTTTTCCTTCTGTCAGTATCTTGATGGAAAAAACTCAAGACTGTCAAGAGACAATCTTCAGAAATTAGTTGATCAAATCATAAAATAAATTGAACAGGGAGAAGAGTTGAGACATTCTTTTTTTAGCAGTGGTACAAACCTTCTACCATTTAAATTAACATGACAGATGCAGGGTGAGGAAAAAAAACCCAAGGAAAATTATTAAAAGAGTGAGAGATTTAAAGATATAAAGATTTGATTTAATGATATAAAAATTAAATAGAACTCCTGAGATGCCTTGTTTTTCTAAAACTGCAAGGCGTGGGAGGAAAGGGATTTGTGGCAAAAAAGTTTCTGCCTCACTGTGACAGAAGCTTGTGATTCACAGAGATAACGGTGTGTACCTTTCATCTAAAAGGATGTTTAAGTACATTACAAACTGATTCACAAACTATACTCAGCATTAATTAGACAAAATTCTGCCATTTATCACAGAAATTCAGCTATCAGTGGGAGAAACAGAACAAGTAATGAAGGCAGGAAATTCAAAGCACATGCTCTCTCACCTCCGTTTTCGGAAACCCACCCTCTAGGTTTTCCAGTGAATCTTTCTCTTTTTCTAATGGTCATGGTGACTAACGACCTGCAATGAAGGCAGGATGTTTAAATTCTGCAAAACAGAGCTCAGCAGGCGTACGAGCTGCCCTCTTTTCTGACACATTACAAGTAACAAATGACAAACTGTTTGCCACATCCTCCCAGTTTGCTTTCTGCCAGCAAATAATGGATGCCTGCTGTTACTGATACCATGGCAGCAGTTATCCTTCCTGCTCAGGTGGAAGAGACATACATTTTGGAGGTCAGTACTTCTTTTCCAGCCCTTGCTGACTGGAGGGCTGCAGAAATACTCAATGCTTTCATCTCTCTGACAAACTACATCAGTGAAGCAAAGCTGTAAATTATGACTTCTTATTGAAATGAAGACCCCAAAAGAAAAAAAATCAGTTGCTACTAATCAACATTTTCCACTTGGTATTTCACATTTGGGTATATACAGAAAAAAAATAAAAACAATGAAAAAGTAGATTTGGTCAATGTTTCCACCTCTGCAGAAAGAGTGTGGCAGTGAGAAGTCTCCGTCGAAATTACAGGATGTAAGATCTGCCGCTCTGCCACCCTTGTGGCTGAGGGGACTAATTGCCATCTCCAGGCCTGCAGGAGGAAGGAACTCCCACAGGATCAATTGGCTCCCTTGGCAAAGGAAATCCTGATTTCTCTTTCAGAAACATTTCCATTTTATATAAAGCACATTCAGTCGGTAAGTGGCAGAGAAACACAGTCTAGCCTGGTGGTTAAGATGCTACCCATGCTTGAATGCTACAGATGCTATTCTAGCAAGTTGCCAATTAGCTCAGATGGGGTAAAAAAATTGTCAGGGTGAGGCAATGAAAGCATCTAATGCAGAGACCCAGAAAAACAGAAAAATATCCAATTCTAGAACACAAATCAGTTTTATATTAGGAGGACTGAACTTGCATGAAACAAAAAAAAGGGGAAAGATCTGCATTAAAAAAATATCTTTTGCTACAAAATTTCTACTTCATTTTAAGATAGTGCTGCTAACTTGAATACTCCCTTCAGGTGAATTATAAAAAGTCTCTGATTAAGACCTGAAGCTAGAATATACTGACTTCTCTGTTGTTACTTCTACATTATTATCTCAGCAAGTAAAGTTCCTTTAAATTTGCATGCTACTTTTATCTATTATCTGTAAGTGCCTGGCTCATTTAAATTATTAGCTTGGGAAATTCTGGGGATATTAAAGAAGAGTCTCTTAAAACAGTGACTGTGCTAAAAAAACCAAGGCTTCCTTAGCTGTTAGTTCATTAAAACTACTTCCTGAAATTATTTCATCAATTTTGACTTTGTTTTTAAAAATATACTTACAAGGTCAAGAACAATCCCTCTCAAACACGAATGAGCTTCAAATCTTTCAGAGTTGTCTTCCTGAGACTTGCAAACACTACTATCTGTTTGGGAAACACAAACTGCTATGTTTATCTTTTCTAGAACTGAATAATCATTTTTGATATCATTATGTACAGCTAAAATTTTAATTTCTTGCTAATATATTGAAGTCAACATGCCCATCTTCCTGAACATATTTTAGATGCCAAAACCCATTCTTCTCTTTAGCTGTTCAATAAACTCTGAAGAAAGTCTACACAAAATTCTTAAACTTGTCCATATAAAAAATGAGAATGATTTAAACAGAAAGAAATGTGAAATGAAAACAACAGAGATAATGTTGTGATGATTATTTAACCCCTACTGAATAAAAATGAATCTTAAAAAGCTGAGGGTACAGTTCCAGAGTTGTCTGCTTGCTTTCATAATATGATGCAGAATCTGGCCTTGATACTGGCTTTCCATACATTATCTGCCACTTTGGCTGCACTGAGATAGAAAGATGAGATTAAAAAAAAATTAAATTATACTTTCCTCCATGACTTATTAAATCTGCTCAGATCATTTGGCCTGATCTTCAGATAGTGAAAATGGACGTGGAACCATTGATCAGAGCTTGCTGATTTACACTGGGAAATCCTTTTCTTCAGTCATGCTAAAGTACAGACCATCTCAGTGCCCCACACAACTTCTCCACCTCATCTAGACTCCAAAAGCCAGTTCTAGGTCAGCGTCCAAAGGCACTTTCTTCCTTTGTTCTAGACATCTTCATAATCAAATCTAGTAGTGTTGATTTATTAAAAGGCATTAAAAGGAAGATCAGACAGTGTTCTAAAGGAAAAAGTAAAAGATTTGTCAAGTATGGTAAGCTCAAACATGGGTCCCTGAGTAACTGTTTTATTTACTTCTCTCAGAGTTCTTCACTTTGCATTTCCTCTCTGGTCCTAACCCAATAACTTTAGACATCACTTCTTTTTCATCTGCAAGTGTCTGTCTCAAGCTGCCACTTCTGCGGGCTACTTCTTGGGCAAAGTTTGGGATTGTTTATTGACAGCTCTAATTTAGAATTTAAATCAATTTTGCATAGGTCTTCTGAAGTCTACTGGTTCATGAGCTAAGGAATAAGTAACAGGCTGTTGGTGGATGATGCTATGCTAAATGTCTTCATGTAGCCTAATGGGACAGAATATGTGTAGGGGTGTCATATATAATGTAAAAATAATATCTAAATATAGATTTTAGAGGAATGGGGAAAGGCTTTTTCTTTAATACCCTTAACAGTGACTTAATAAAAGCAGTGTCCCTGAGAGTAAAAGGACACTTTTACTTACAAGAGAGCAAGCAGAAACTGAGAACAGCTTGCTAGATTTAATTAAAACCCCACAGAGGATGCTATTATGAAAGAGTTATATACCAGACGAGATCAATTTCTTCATAAACTGAGAGGAAAAAAAAGGGAATTGATTTTTCAATTAGTTTCAGAATCAGTTTGGACACTCTCTATGAGCAGAAAAGAACCCCTCAGCTGCACTGGTACAACACTGAACCATACTGAAATGATAAACAATTACAAATAGGTGTCTGAAAATAGATGTACCTGTTAGGCCACTGGGCTACTTTTGTTGCTAGTGTAATTTCTCTGAAGTCAATACGTAATTCATTCATCATGTTTTACCATCTACACTTCATTTTTTGGAATGATCAGACATATTGTGCGTGGTAGGCACATCGTGTAGTTGCAAACCAGAAGATCGGCCCTGAAACTATTTCTGGTTATTTCCCTCTTTCCTGTCACAAAATCAGAAATCTGTAACAACAAATACTTCACTGAAAGCCTATGTCTACTGTTGTAGCAATTATGTTGAAGTAGCCAGGAATATTAATTCAGTACACACACTAAAAATCCTGTTTAGTTTTTGCAATAACACTAGATGGTAGTGGCAGTTCATAAAAAATGACTCTATCTATTGTCCTCAATAGGAAAACACAAGACTGGCAAATGAGCAGGGACAGTCATCTAGTATGCACTTACCATTGGCAAATAAAAGAATGGTAGATTTTAAACCCCTTTCTAACAGAAAGCAGTAAACTATCCCAACTAATTAATTATTGAAATGTGTCAGAAAAAGAAGCCTTCCATGAATCCTTCATGCATCTTTTAAAATGTTTGTATTTAAGAAGGATAATATAAAAATTCTTCTAACGTGACAATTAAATGAGCATAATATTGCCACCTACTCACTCGCAAAACCAGTTTCTAATAAACTGGAGTATATCATAGTACTGATATTCTCCTTAAGTCAGGCTGTTTTAAATTTTTGAGGTTGTCTTATGATCCCATAAAAAACCCATCCCTGTCAGAGAGAAATTTAGCTATTCCCTCTTGTTCTCTCCACCCATGATGATCCCTGCTCTTCCTGACTTACCTAATGTTTTAACAATATCTTTGCCCTGTGCGTTCCCTCTGCCTGTTTGCTGCTTAATCGTATTTTATCTTGAAACAGGGAAACAAAAGCATCTCAGTGCCAATTAGTTTTCCAGGCCTTTTTTGGTAAGGGAATCAAGGCTAATTGAAACACACTCTGGCAGTTGGGTGGCAGCCAGTAATATCAACACTATGAAAGATGTGAGGTAACAGATCAGTCCCTACTGAATAGGCAGAGAGGCACTCTAATATTAATCACTCTAATAATCTAATAGTGTCCCTATGCAGTATCTCATCATAGTTCTTCATAGTTTGGTGATGTAACTATTCTTTGCTAGCAATGGAAATGTGTGTTAGAATGTTTATCCATATTATTTTAATAAAGAACCCTAGGAAATAAAATATTCATATAGAAATATTCTTCCCACTGCTAGGAAAAGATCACTGATAAAAGTTCTTTGTCTTAAAAATGTTTCCTTACAGCTCTTGATTTCTGCAAATTTAGAAAGTTCTTGGAAAGGCTTAAATCCCTTTCAGAAGAAACTAGGTTTAGAAACTGTTCTAATATAAATCAAATCATTTGTTGAAGGAGAGGCACTTCAAGGCTACTGTCTCAGAGCTGAAAGATATTGTGAAGGGTAATCAGAATCTCTGTTTCTCATCAACATGTCTTTTTTTGCTCGTCACCATCTCAAATATGATATAATTACAGCTGAGTGCCTGACGTTTTCTTCTGCATGGGATCACCTTTTCCATTACTGACAGCAGCCTAACCAGCAACTTCCAGACAAGTTCAGACTAGGTCATTTGTATTATCCTCTGATTTTTGAAGCTGCCAGTTCTGGAAGAGCTGGAAGGCCGCAAGGAAATTGGGAAATGGGCATCTGCCCTTAAAGGATTTTTTCTTTCTGTCTAACAACACTCTCAGGCATAGCATGAACTATGTGCCAAAGCAGAAAAGCTGATGACTTCTTTACATGCCATTTTATAGAGTATCATCAGAGATGTTCCTATTATTTATTGAAGTATCAGGTCTGCAATACTAAAATAACTGATATTTTGCTAACAAGTAGAGCTCACTTAATTTACTTTATTCTCTGATAATACCTGTGCCCTTCTCATTACCACCCACATTGTCTGAAGGCTGGTAGGAGGATTGCACCAGTCAGATGGGAGATACTGACCTATATCCCATCATGAATTTGGTTTCTCACCAGAGACTTGCTCTGACACAAGAGAAAAGAGAATTCATTCACTAATGCAGGAAGCATTTGCATGTGGCATTGCATCATCTATAGAGAATAAACTTCATTAACACAACCAATACACAACCAAAAACCCTTCAAAAACATCTGAGCTCCTATTTTTTTTGTAATGAAACATTATAATTGATTTGTTTTCCTAGATGTACCCCTTTTCAGAGTCTCATGGCCATCTTTAGTCTTTTACAGTAAGAAGAAAAAATTCAGAGAGTTTTATTTCTCAGAGGACCACATTTATTGGCACATTTTTTCCTTTTTCTCCAATAATATCCAGCACATATAATAAAGAAGAATATCTGTCCAATATAATCTTATAAGTAAGACATTATTTAGTTAACAATTAACTATTAATGGAAGTGAAGATTCAATGTTTATTTACTCTTTTCACTTCTGCTTCTGTGCAGTCATGCTAAATTTGGTAACAAGTGAGAACAGCTCAGCTTGTGCTGGGAGGCTAAGACAACTTTTAAAACGTATGCAATACAATTTTTCCTGCTAAAATAGACAGGTTCAAATAATAGCATTGCATGCACAGTTGGGATTTCTTTTCCCAGCAGTTAATAAAACTATTGCACCTTATTAAAGCTTCATAAAAAATGAAACCGTTTTGGAGAAATATTTTCCCCAGCTCACTGGAGTCCTAAGTGGGAAGAAGATTAGAGAAAAACCCTGTTTGAAGATGATTCTTCATGTGACCTCCTTGACTGTCTGTCTTCACATAGTTTTAGGATATGTACATACATGGGAGCACTAAACTAATCTGACAGGTTCTTCCTAAATTTTTATGAAAAAGGTATAAGCACCAAAGTGTTTATACCCACAGTGGTGGGTGCAGGACAACTCTTTTCAACAGTTTTACACACAATATAGGATGAAAACAACAGACAGTCCAATCATGACACAATTTGGAATGATGGAAGCTCTTTTCACAGCGTTAAATGGGGGAGACTGAAGACTGGATTTCTCAAATATGTCCTCCTGTGATGTCAGCAAAGGAAGAAGTATGTTTTCTCAGAAAAGATCTTCTGGAGAGAAGAAAGAAGGAACACAAGGAATGACTTTTGGAAAAGGAAGATGTGGATGAGCTGACTACCTCCACTCATTTACTCTCAGTTGTCAATCTGTGTGGTAAAATGGAAGCTCTAGAAATTAAGTATTAATCATTAGGGAAGCAGTATAAATGAGTCATATGAATAAATCTAAAGTCAAGGAGAAATACTACTAGAAATAGCCACTATTCCCTTTCCCCTCCCCCATGCCCTATGAAATGAGTAGAAAACAGAAATTTAATGAGGCATCAAAAAAATCCCATAAAATTAAATGTAATATCAGAGGGAGATAATAGAAAAGGACTAGAAAGAAGTGATCTTTAATCAACAATGGGTAACACAAAACAAACTAAACTCCTACCACCTGACCTTCAGTGAAGAAGCTAAACAAGAAATCTCAACATTCCTGAAGTGACAGGTTTTGGATGCTGTTTGTTGTTGCTTTTTCCTTCTGTTACTTGCTACCCAGTACTGCCACACAGCTTCTTTCCTGCAGTACCTGCCTCAATACTAGTTCACACTTACATGTAATTTCTCATTCTAGCCTTGGAACCCAGCCCTGAGACAACCCAATGAGGGTATGACCTCCTCAAATATCAGTGGAGTGATGAACTGCCAAATAAAATCCCAAAGGTGCAAGAGACCAGTACCCCTTGCAGGACAGTAATTGTATGCCACAAATGCCATCAGGTTATTTTCCACTTATTTCAGAGAGTAACAAAACAAATCCTATAAAAATGAGATTTGTAAATGCACATTTCACAGAACAGTTTGTCCCATATCAGGGAGAAGCTGCATCTTTGGCAGACTTACACTAATGAAATTTTTTCATGACCTTTTACTCTGTCTCTTTACATTACAAATAAATGTTAACATCCTACTAATTTGGATCAGTCTAGACATCCTAGCCAATATTCTTGCAATATATTTAAAGTTTCTAAGGTGACACAAGCTGAGTGGTTTTCTTTGTTCTGAAGCAGTCTATTTTTCAAAAAATTATTCACTATTATTCATCAGCCTACCAATGAGATGAGAATATACTGCCTGTAGCTGTTTATTTAGCTTTATTACAGGTAAAAAGGACAACAACCAGCAATAAGTGAACAAATATTTGCTGAGACTCCTATGGTTACTGCATAAGAGTTCATAATCACAACCATGAAGACATATGAACTTTAAACACATAAAGGCAGGGCAATTAAGATTATATATTAATAGAACTAAATTACCAATAAGACTGTTAATTTCATTCAGAATATGCTAGGAAATTTCAAAGCATGTCTTCCATAAAGGCACTTGCAATATATACAAATGCTTTTAAAAATCTAAAGAAATTATTTGTCTTCTAAGAGAGATTTTCACTAGAATTTTTAGTTTTCTTTAAATCTTCTGCAAAGAACTTGCAGAAGAATAGTTCAACTCATGTCAGAAGATAGAAACTGCATGTCAACAGTAGTAGATTTAGAGCCAGTTTAGCTACTGGCCAAGAGATTTTGCTACATTTTTGTTCTAGTTTCAGTCAAAAAGTAACATAAAATTTTGGTTAAAACTCTCTGACATAATAAGTCACTATTATAAAAGGCTGTTTCTGTAAAATAAATTTCTTTAGTAGACTGCTTCCTTTCCCCCCCTGCAATTACTTACAACCTTAATATTATAGAGACACAATTCTTTATTCAGACAGAAAATTTCTGCTTCCACCATCTTTAAGGCTGAATAAGACTAATCATTTTATTTTTAATAACCTACTTGAAGACCTCAGTCATCAATACTTTTTATCTATGCACAGATAAAATTGTTGAGTTTATTCTTATTCTTGTTGAATAAGAAAACACTTTTTAAAAATTTGGTTTATAGAATTTCTTCCTTACATCAAATAATTTCCAGTTTATCTGAAACTTACCAATTATATCTACAAGAGCAGAGCAGTCTATTGTCCCTCATTGCCTTCAAGAAGGCCAGAAAAATATCTGTATGCTTTTGAGAAGGGGGCATTGTCTAGATCAGCTCTGCTGCTGCTGTCACCGTCCTCTGGAATTACTGCAGCATGGATAACACAGTTCAATAGCCCTGGATCAAAAGCATTCATATTTTCAGATTATTTTGTTCCGCTCCACATGATTTAATGCATGAAGGATAACATAAAGGCCTTGGGGAACTCTTCTATCGCCTTGGTGCTTGTGGGATATTTTCTGTAATGGTAATGGGAGTTACATGTGTGCACCCAGGGAAGAATACACCATGGTTTTTAATATGATAAACAAGGAGCAACCTAGAAATAACTCAGTTTATTTACTGAGTGCAATTTTGCAGTGTATATTTGAACCATATACACAACAACATGCTTTTAAAACAATCACTACTCACTGAGAATTGTGGCTGTAAAATTCTCTAAAATAATGCCTAAATAATTAGGCAGTCTGAAATCTGATTTGACAGACTTGGTTTATGAAAATTAAGTTTATTAATCATTTATTATTTGTTATTTTAGAGATTTGTACCGTAGCAATCATACCTAGCTATGATATACATATTATTGACTGTATAAAAACATATACATATAAAAACATACATACATATACATATATATATATATTATGTGCACAGCTATATATACATACATGTGTATCTGGGAGCTGTATGGGGCAGGACAAATGCATGGAGACTTTGTGCTACTTTGAAGAAAACATGCTGTCAAACTACATATATGGGAAACTGTTGTTATAGACACACAAATAGACACACACACGACAACTCTCTTCTCAGAGCAAGGACGAAAAGAAGGGAAGTTTATTGTGTGACTTTGATACATATGTCATTCTAAAGCTGACCAGGGATTGGAGGGTGAAGTTGCTACTTCTCTAATTATACAGGTTAAACTAAAAGTTTATCAATTCTCACTTCCTCTAGAGAGGAATGCAAAACAATTATTGTTTATATAAAAGTGCGAAAAACTCCACTATGAAAATACAACTATCAGAAAACTAAAAAAAACGCACAAATATTAAAGTGACAGGAAACTTCTTTAGAGAATGGCTTCAAAAATGAGTGATACCACTGAATGATACCATGTGCATGTATGCATGCATACTATAGACAGAGCATAATAAATATTGTCTGAATTGCTTTGAATGATGAGCTCTTTTCCCTAGAATGCTGGAAACTGTACTTTTATTAATCCAGCATGCCTGTTTTTCAGGCATACTGACCTTTTCTAATTATGCTCTTCCGGCTTGAAGTGACTATGCTGTAAATCAGATTCACACACATGCACAGGTAAAACTAGAAAGCAACTGCATGCTTTGAAAGTATTAAATATGTTTGGTATAATTCATAAGATAGGGAAACTCTAAAGAACAGCATACACTGTGGGGAGACTAGCTTTAATTCAAATTCTTTCATCCAGTTACCAAGGCAAGGTCAGGGGTTAAACAAGATAATGTGACTTTCTCTGCTTCTGAGAGAATAGTTTTCTCTGAAAGATACAAGTGCTTTTAATTTAATCCACTTTTAAGTTCTTACCATTCTTCTAGAGAATTAGAAATATGATCACAAGGCTATTAACAAGAACAAAATCAAAAATATTAATGAGATTATCTGCTAATCTAAAACATAAATATGTGCATTTTTAAAAAAAATCAAAATTGTCTTTTCACTACAAACTTTTTGCTCAAGAGATATTGATCTGAATCATTTATGTGAGGACAAGCTGCAGAGCAATGCCCTAAGAACACACTCTGCCAGTGCACATTCCTTTAGTGGCCACACAGCAGTCTGTAACTTCACAGTGCTTCCCTTTCCCTTGTAAAACCTCACTCTAGCATTGCCCTTCTTCACCATCATATTGTTACTGCAATGATGTAGAGATGACAACGTGGTAGATAAAATTAATAGTTCTTGGGAAAGGCTGAAAACTCCAGAGCTGCTGGGAGATTTAGAACTTCACTGGTTTCTCCACAAAAGACTCAGCAAGCTAAGCTACACTTCAAAGTGGTTTTTCTTGTAGCATGCTTCCTTTTTTTCATATAAAAAGCATAAAAAGTCTAATATTTCAATGTTTGATACAGATGAGAATATTTTCTTACTAATGGAGATTTAATTTTTAGTCCTGAACTATGCATCATCTATGTACAACATCATCATGTCAAATAAGGCACAAAAATGTAAATGAAACCTGGCAATTCCTTTTGCCCAGCTGATTCAGCCAATGATCAAAAGACTGTTGGCACTGGCATTTGTAACCACTCAGAACTGCAACTTGATATTGGCAGTTTGGGGAAGCTTCTGAGATCACTGCAAAGAGAACAGCTCCTAAACTTTTCCAAGTCATGATACTAATCCACAGGAGCAAAAGAGCTGTCAGACCCAAGGAGGTCTGAATGACATATTCTGTCTGAAAATTTACCCATCTGAAAATAACATTATCCTATTTTTTTATCAAAGAAAGCAACACTTGAATGTTATAAATATGAAATTTATAAGTAACACCCACCCAAAGAACATATTGGCAAACTTGAGATCATTCCAGTTGGAATTCTTACATTGATTCCATTTTGGAAAATAAAATGTATGATACATCTTTTTTTTCCCCTCTAAGTATTCACCCTCGATCCAAGTTTTTTGCCATCTACTGGAATAGAAGAAATTATTTCCAGCTTTGCTATTTATTTCAATTTCCTTTCCAGTTTTCCTATTTTTTTGTGTGTGTGCTATTTTTTTGTCACTGCTTATTTAACTTATCCAAATCACATCATGTTTATAAGAATTACAAAGTGCAAAATGAAAAAAACATTAATATGTTTAAACCATGAAAAAACCCCACAGGTACAATTAACTTATAACAAATAACAAAACAGCAAAAGAGAAAAAATAAGAAGATATGTAAAACTGGAAGGGGTGTTGAAAATTTAAAAAATTGAATTTTGATCCAATGAATTTATATAATTTTTTAGAGAATATGCAGTGTTGAAGAAAAATACAAGGAAGGAATTTCCATTTTTTTCCTTTAACTAGGGAAAAAACATTGAAAAAGAAAAACAGAAAGACGTACAGGAGTTTAAAAGCATGTCCCATTACCTTTAGAACTAATATCCTTTGAAGAGTGTTGTTATAATTTACTACCACTGTGGCTTACAGAGTTTCTCCAGTTTAGGATGATTACTCGCAGTGTTAACCACCAACCTGCACAAAATACTGAAAGACATGTAAATAAAGTTTTACCAATCACCCCTTTCTCACAGCCTTCTCTTTCCCAATAAAACATTTTGGAGATGATGCAAGCTTTCTGAAATCAAGGTACTAAGAATGAGGAGCAAGATTCCTCTGCTGTGTAGGGCTACAAAAATTAAACTTTGACCTACCTGATCTACCTTGTTTGCTGTAGTAAAACTCAGTGCTGAGCAGTTTGTCATTCAACAGTTCACACTAAGCACCACACATTAATCCTGACTTTTCAGTATTAATTGTCAGAACCTAAAAAAATCGTTAAAATAGATGGAAACCTGTAATTTCTTGCCCTGCTTTTGCCTTACCTGCCACATCTGCATGCAGCTTCTCAGCTGCAAATTAAGCCTTTCACTCAAATAATCCCCAAAAATATATTTATAGACTGATTCACAGTTTTACTGATAGTTTCACTAAAACAATTTCTTTGCATTGTCACTGAAGTAAATGTAGGTTTTTTCTAGTAGATACATATCCCCCAATCACATTACATCAGATTCTTTATGATTATATAAATGCCATGGGGCTTTTTGTAAGAGATGGATTAGTAAGAAATTATTCATGTTTAGTAGATAAAGCCAGATCCAAACTAGTGAATGTGATACCTACAACATAATATCAACAAGCCTGTACTTTGATTTTTCTTTTGTTGTTTTCAGTGTTAAAGTTTTAAGGAGATATCCTGTGTATAATGAACGTATATTTGCAGCTATCTCAGTATATGTGTCAAAATAATACCCTACCTAAAAGGACGGGGAACAAAGGCAAAAGACATGCATAAAACCTGTGCTGGAGCTGATGACCAAACCAAGATCACTGTGGACAGTGACAGTGACTTCTATTCCAGAGGTCTGGGGCAGAACTCTCTTTACTTACACTTAGCCTGCTTTCATACCTAACACAATACAAGACAATAGTACACCCTTACTCCCACCTTCTAGTAATTTGGAGATTAGGGAGGTAATTCAAAGTGAAAAAGATATGGGTCAAATATTCTCCATTTTATAAGGAGACTTCAAACCAGATTTCCCAGCAATGAGTGTTGTCTAACAAGCCTGAGATCCTTCTAGGACTTCCAGCATCCTCCATCTACCCTGTTGAAGCCAGCTCAGTGTAGGAAGTTCAGACTTTTGAGGGAAGAGATAAAGAACAAAAGTGACTGTGACTCCACAATTTAGTGACTGCTTTAGGCACAGAAGGAGGCAAGTCTTGTCTTCAGCTCCATGATCTTTATCTAGGAAATATTGAATCATACTTAGCTACCAACAATTAGTAATCCTTTTAGAAAATTATAAGCAAACACATTTAAAAAGTACATATTTTTATTTACAAGCAAAAAAACATCTCCCACTGCGTACCTCATCTCATTTTATGCAGAAGTTCCTAACCAGAATTTCATTACATCTTTTAATTTCTGAGAATTAAGAATTAATTTTACTCCTGGTCATGATTATTAATAAACATATAATATTTAGCATATATATAATGCCCCATATTTGACATACTGTTTATGACAGAGGCCTTATTTTGTCAACTATTTTATGATCTTGCATTTCAGAGGACATTTGTTGGGCACCATTCACACTTGGGCTAAAGAACCAGAAGAAAAGAGTTTTATGGCCACATGGTCCCTTCCTGTTCATCAAAAGTCTCCAGATACCACCTCCTAAGTCATGGTATTTTGAGGCACAGTGTAGAGAAACCCAAACAGCTTCCTGAAGTTTACCAGTTGTCCATAGTTATGGCTACTATGTGATGATGGCACACTGTTTCCAATACCTGATCTGGCCATTTACAGCTCATTCTTCATGATATATACCATAGATATGTCCTTATTTGCTTCTCTTGTTTCCAAGAGGGCTATGTGATCAAGACAGAAGTCAGATGCTCTTTATAGAGGCTGAAAATATGGAAGTGATCAGGGGAAATGTCTAAGAGTGTGCTACTTCCTTACAGATGAGTGCACCTTGGAATACTTGCGGTTGTGGTCAGAAAAAAAATGTGTGTTGGGAAGCTGCCTTGCTCCAAAGGCAGAGGATTCAAGTGCAGAGCTTCAACTCTCTCCAAAGATCATTCTTCTCCCAGCCTGCTCCCCAGGCTGAATCAAACAAGCAGTTTGATTCAAGGCCATGTTTATCCAGGTAGAATACTGTTCTTCCTCTCTTATGTGCCATCCTTTTTGGTACTACCTCTGTCAGACGTATTCCACCTCTACTATTCTAGCAAGAGAAGCACAACTAAAAGGAAACGATTAAAATTGAAGTACGTGGGGGTTAAGCTTGAATGTGTGTTGCAGACAGATGCACTTTTGTAATATTTAGTGTTATTATGTGATATGGCAAGTAATAGAAAGAAAAGCAATTAAAGAATCAGGAACATTTTGTTCATTTATGCTACTCTGATGAAGGAAAGTTTTTTCCTGGATCTTTGCCTTTGTGAATATATTATATTCATCCTGGACTGCAATCCAAATGTTTAGAGAAATAACTAATATGCTAAGTTAGGAGAATTGCCTTTTTCATCGTGTAAACAACATTCAAGCACTGTTTTGTAGAACTTATGCACAAATGCTCTAAAATACCAGAGTACCATTTAATAGACTTAATATTGTTTGTCATTGATGGAGCCAAGCCAAATGCAAACAGATTAGTTCTCTGAAAATCTCTCAGGAGTTAGGTTTGTCCTTAAAAAAAGGGGATATCATGAGTGCTATAAGCCCTTATGGGAAGAAAGAAAGGACAAGATGAGAAACAAAGTATAGTTGCATTCTGGGCAGCTCTAGTGGTCTGAAATCTCAGTCAGGGAGGTCTCGGGCAGAGCTCAGTGCCACACTAACAGCAAGTACTGTAACTATCAGGAATGTATTCTGGAAACACAGATGTAAACTGGGCAGCTGTTCAAAACAAAAATGTAGCTGTCCATGCTCACTGAAATCTGAAAGCTTCAAGACGATATACTCATATTAAGAAGACCCAAGATGACAACATGTAAGCAGACAGGACCTGTTCAATCCTTTCTACATTCCTCACACATTTGCTGTGCTGCAGTAGTGCGCTCACTGCTGGATGGTAGGTGTCATTTTCCTACATCCTGAGATCTCAGTCCTCTTCAGGAAGAAACTTGCACTAAATTTCACCCTTTTCTCATCAAAGTAGAAACTTATTCATCACCCCCCACAAGGAAATAGAAAAACATCATCCACACCAAGGAAATAGAAAAACATACAGGCACGGAAGTACACTAAGCATGAAAAAAAAAGAAGTGATGGTATAAATATCATCTAAGATCTTTTTTCCATTTCATAAGTATCGTACAGATAATACTTCAGAGCTGCTGAATTGTTTCACATTTCTTCTAGCCATGTTTTGACTTTGAAATAGTATATAAAATACTGTTGAGCAAATACATATATATGCTCATACAAATATATACATAAACACAATTCATAGAAGTCACAGTAAGACGATTTTCACTTCTCTAAGAAGAATGTTAAGGAAGAAATTTTATTTTAAAAAACCACCACTGAACATCCATATTAGTATGAAATATACATTATAGAAGTTTAGCACCAGTATTGTAGCATTTCATGACTATCACTGTAGAAATAATCAGTGCTAGATTGTCTGTAAACTGAAATTTAGGTCATTAAAAGCACAAGATGTAGTGAGCAGTCAGGAATCATTCTATTGCAGTATTAACAACATATTTCTAAAACAGAGCTAAGTCACAATTTGGTTATCATACCTTTGCCTATTTTATACCACTCATTCTAGTTTCGAGCCCAAAATCTATTAAACAATTACAAGTACTTACATAATCAGACTTCATAACTGCCTTTACATTAGGGGGTGTACATTCCTACATTTAAATTAATAAAGTTGTGCAAGAAATCATCTCTATTTCTTTTTCAGCCAATGCTTTCTTGAAGACATGTAAGTAGTTTGGTAAGTACGATATTTCATGAGATTAAAGAGCTAAAGATAATCCAGGAAACTGAAAAAAACCCCAAGATTAAGTTATAGTTAGCCCAGTGGACTGAACTAAATTTAGCTCACTCTGTTGAGCTAAAATGCATGTAAAAGATTTACTTTCACTTAGCCTATTCCTGAAAGCTTCTTTACATTAATATCATAGTATATCACAAACCGAAAATATATTAATAAAAATAAATAAACCTAAGATGGAAAAAATGGATTTAAAAAATATATTACATTTTGATTGGTCAATGGATCTGGGAATCAGAATAGCATTATCTAATACTCAGATTTGGAATAATCTTTCATACCTTGTTTACCAGGCTATTGCAGTAAACACTTTTTATTGTTCTTTGATTTGATACCAGTTTATCAGAGACAACAATGCCTCACAGAAACAGAAAACTTTTCAACCAGGAAGTCTAAGAAAATACCTAAATTTCCATGTAATACACCATTGTGACATACATATACACAAAGATACATAAATATAAGATATATTTTCATGTAAGAAATACGAATTGTTAGTTGATGTCTTAATATAGGAAAGGCAAAGTCTTGGCACATCCACCAAGATAAAGATGCATGCTTCTTTCAGAAGTGCTTTGTTTCCTCCAAATTAGTTAGGATTTTGTTCAATCCTACTCCCTTCCTGCCTCCTTGTCTCCTACTGATTTTGCTTTACTTTGTAAAGCTTACAATGCTTAGGCACCAGACAGCAGACCTCTTCTTAAGACAGAATTCTTACTGATTAATCAATTGTCAGAGACTGAAATGGTTCATGCTGTACAGATTGTTATGAAGGAGTTTTGCTCATTATAGCAAAGACTGTATAAAGAAGTTATGACCACCAAAGCCCACCCTGCCTTGAAGATGCCTTTGGACTGTGAGCTAAGCTGTCTAGGGAAGACAAAGGAGACACAATCGTTCCATCATTTCAGATCTAGAGAGAACTAAACAGGGCTGAGGGAGAGGAATGCATCCACAAGAAAGCCAACCCCAGCAGAAAATCATCCCTGGCTGGGTTTGGGGTGGGGGAGGCCATAGCCCACAGAGGCTTGCACAGACTTCCCCCCAACAAAGCAGAGAGGAGGAGAGTTTGGGGAGTGTGGTGTAACCTCCAGTCAGAGGCAGTGAACACCCACCCTCCCTTACACAAACACACCCAACTGTGAAACTCCCAGCCCTGGGAAGGACACACCCACGGGATTTGCATGTCAGAATCCATCAAAGATCCACCTGGGGGAGGTACCTGTGCATTCCCACCTGGCCTGAACATACATTAATTAATAATCCATTGGATTCTATTTTTTTCAATGGGATCCTCATTGCCAAGAAGACCAGAGGAAGAGAATCATCAGCAGGCTGGTGGGATCCACAGAGTGGCAATATTTTCTTTTATCTATCTCTTTCACTCTCTTTCTGACCCCCACCTCTTTTCTCTTTCTTACTTTCTCTCTCTCTCTCTCACACACACAAAAACATTTACTGTTAAATAAAATCCTTACCACTGAATTTGGCATATGGTCTCATTTGCACCTTAATTTGGGCAGAGGCATTTCTCACAATTTTAAGAACTGGACCATAATATTAATCTACATATGTAGTATGACAACTCATGTAACTGCTCACTGATCAGGAAAGTCACACGCGTATAACAAAAGAAGGAATCACAAACACATTGAAAACCAAAGAAACTGTATCATTTGTTCTATAATCATTATCAGAAAGCACTATTAAGGGGCAATAAAAATTTACCTGGTTTTCATAAGGAATTTTTAGGCACCATTGTTTTAAAAAGAAAAAGATAACAACAGAAATACCCACAAATGCATTTGTGCATTCAACAAAAATCTTCAAGGCTACGCATCTTGCAAAACTTTTTAACGACAACTGAAAAACAGAAGATTGGTTATAGGACACCATTAAAATTAAACATTCTAATCAAGTAATATGTTGCCAAACAGAAACATCTGGTGGGTCACAACTGCATCTATAAAATAGTAATTCTGTAAAATTTAATCTCTATAATTTAAGTCAACTTAAAACAGAGAAAACGAAAGAAAGATTTGGGCATAAACTCTGTCACCAATGTTTGACACCTGCCATTCCAAGGATATCTCTCAACATAGACTTGAGAGAGTGAATGCCTGGGGTGGGATCTCTGAGTCATGCCAAGGCCTTGTTCCTGACATGGATTCAGATGCCCTTCTGGCAGCTTAGTTATGCCAGGGAGAAAGACAACGAGGTGTTCTTTCCATGCTGTGGCATCACTAAAAATTCAAGTTGTGTTTTCCAATTTACTATGATGCTTAAGTGCACAGGCATTGGCAGACCTGCCCAGGTCCCACTGTGGGTATGGTCAGGTATATGGTTATTTACAAATTTGAGGGCAGCAGCCTAAGTTCCCACTAGAGAAGGGATACCTCACAGTCCTGCTGTAGTCACTAAACATGCATGGACAGCTGGTAGCCAAGCATTTGGCTGGAATACACTGCACAGCAAGCCAAAGGAGCAGCTGACAAAAATGAAACACACAGGTGCTATGGCCAAAGTCTGTTCCAATAGCTATCAAGGTTAAAAGAAATCTCCACAAAAGCCACAATCCTTCAACTAACTAGTTCTTCAGTTCTAGTTACTTTAGTCTTTTATAGATAGGCAGATAGATGAAAGTATATTGCTTGGTAATACTTACATGACCAATGAATTTAAATGCATAAATTTATATAAATGAAAAATGTAAGAGATCAATAGTTATTACTTTTACCATGCAACACATGATAAAGGCAGACTGTTTTCCAAGGGAGGAAAAAGCTTGCAAAACTGAGATGGCAAGTAGAAACTTCACAGTGAATTCCTGTAATTTATTTTCATAATTACACGTCTCAAATACTGGTAATAAAATTGCCAGTTATTCACAGTCTTATTACACAGTGGTTAACAGAGACTTGGGAAATGCATACACTATGTGTGAGTTGTCTTTAATAAAAACAATTAGACATTTGCATTAATATTGTCCATTACCACCTATGAGTACAGGGACATCTGGTGGACAATACTGTTAACTTGATGTATTTTCACTAGACATTTTTCCTCCAAAACTTCATGGAGTATAAATTCAACCTATTTAATGCCTACACCTATGAAATACTGCATACTTTTATGTTCCTAAGTGACCTTCAACATGCACACCTTACAACAAATTAATCCTAAATTAGTATTTAGGTTAGCTGAGATGACTTTTTATTGTCTTTAAGCAGACATCAATTTAGCTTTGGTTAGTCACAATTCATGTGGTAAACATTATCCTTTCAAAGTGAAAATATATTTTTTCTCTAACATTTTGTCAAGACCAGCAAAATTTAGTCTTGGAATACAAAGTATATTTGGTCATGAGTTTAAACAGGATTTTTCAGAAATCAGTTATATCATAATTTAATTCCAGGTCCATGAGTACTTGAGTGTAAGTGCTTCATAATAATCCCTAAAGCAACTGGAATCCAGAAGTCCATGCAACACTGCAAAAGCAAAGCAACCCTGTACCAAAAGAAGGAATACTCTATAGTTGTTTTTTTCCAGCTTAACACATGCAAAAAGGAAAATAGGTGCACCCACAATAAACCAAAGCAGTTATTTGCCATGAACAAGATAACCGCCCCTCAAAAAACTCAACTACAGAACCACAAAAAACAAGGAAACCAAAACACAACCAGACCAAAAAAACTAATTAAAATCAGAGTCGAGAACTCCTGCTATATTGTCTTAGTATAGGGTGAGAAGATGGAGAGTACAGTTCAAGAAATTTTACAGTATCTACAGCATTGTCAGAGATCTGGTAACAGAACAGCTCTGGGCAAAAAGGAGCAATCATGGTAAAGGGCAAGACTACCAAGGGAACTGTATTGGTTTAGGATAAAGTCGGGAGGAAATGTGTTGAAAGGGTGTTTTTTTTAAATGAAGAGTAGGTTTTATCAGAATTAATTTAAATAGCTTTTTTTAATAGTTTTTTTTGACATTTATCATTGGGAGAAGAGAGAGAAGTGTGGGCTACAAAATATGTAAAAATGGAGAGGAAAAAGAAAACAGTAAAGTGATTTGAGACTACAAGACTAAAGGAAGGACCAAAAGACAAAGGTGAAAAGAAAGACAGAAGTAGGAGGTTGAAAAATAGTGGATTAAAAATCAAAGGCAAGCCATGACCCTGGTAACAGCCTGAGGAAAGGGGGCCACACTGATGGAAGGTAAGAGTAGAGCATGACAAGAATGAGAATGTGTGAGAAAAAGGGATGAGTTCACAGGCAGAAGTGTGCAGAAGACCAATAAAGAGGAAAGAAGAGCTAAACTTCCAGATTATGGGGGCATGACGAAGGAAGATGTGCTATGTAAAGCATTTTTCCAAGTTTGAATCTATTATGGAAGATTTTCATAGGATTAGATATTTGCTCTATCATAGCCTGAAACCCAAACACATGATAAAAAAAAAGACAATAAAAGTGTCAGCTGAGGAAAGGATATGACTTGCACACAGCAGTGAGGGAGAGGAGATGAAGGAATAGAATCATTGGGGACTAGTTGAATGGATGGTGAGACAAATGTTTTAAGTAGGCACTACAGACTAGATAGTTTGGGGACAAGAACTCCAGCAAACTTATTACAGGAACAAAAGAGAAGGGTAAAAAGGGATAGAGAAAACTGCATGGGAAGCAACCAAATGGTTGGCTAAAACAGAAAAGAATGAAACTAAAAAGGATGTAGAAAAATGCAGCAATGTTCTGAACCATTGCTTTTGAATACATTACATGCCTGATTAACTGGAGAAAAATACAAGTTTTATGCTGGGCAACACAAAGCAGTTTCAAGCAGTTAGGACTCTTATTCTCATAAGTTTCACATCAATTCACATCAGTAGTATTAAGTTGTAAGTCCCAGAAGAAAATATCATTCAGGAAAGAATGAACAATGCAGAAGTAATGTAATGCAATTTTGACTGAAATGATTGTCTAGTTGACAATGATTTTAACTAAATGACTCCTGAATATACATTCAATTTTTAAAAGACAGAGAATAACAAAGCATACAGTATTCAAAACAGTAAAGCTTTATTCATTCCTTTCTCTTTATGTAATTTGTTTGGTATTTGTCTGAAAAACAGCTTCTGCCTTTCCACATCACCAGGAAAAGCACATGGACTGCATGTGGTCTTGCCTCCCATTACAGAAACACATGCCTGAAATTTTACTTTATAGTGTTTCCTTTTTTTTTTTTTTTTTTTTTTCTCTAGCAAGGGTGCAGAAACTCCTTACTATCTATATCTTGCATGAGAAACTGACAAACTTATCAGGACAATCTGTGTTGAGACTCATGCTGATACACTGCCTCCTGATTTTGTACAGCCTGTTAGAAAAAGAACAGCTAAAAATAGCTTCCTTCTTCTGTTTCTGTCCCCAGAATTTCTTGTCAGATTTTTAGTTTGATACTACTGAGAAATAATATATTGCTGATAATCTCACTAAGGAACAACATACTGAAGACCTCAAGAAGATGATTTTACTTCAGAATAAACAACAGATATGTGGTAGAGCTTTATATTGCATGTGGGAGACCCCAGCTCAGACTACTCATTTATATATGCTTCAGGATGAAGAGCTATTGCTTTGTCCTCATATGCCACATGATAAATTGAATGACTAGACTTCCAGAAAAACCTTTTTCTAACAAAACTACAGATTCTACTCAGCTGAACTGATTAAATAAAATCTAATCTGGAAAGAAGAGCAAAACATTTCAGTGTCTAAAAGAGACTTGGCCTTGCAATTCCCATATATTGAAGGCAAGAACAATCTCAAATGCACTGAAAATACCCCCTGCATAAGCCTATCTCATCTCTATCCTACAATATAAATAAAAGACACCAAATAACCTGACTTGGATGATTTAACCAATTCCCACATGACACTCGACTCCTCCCGGCATGTGACAAAAGAGGTGCTGAAACCTGAGTGCCCACTGTAGCCTTGAGCTTTGGGATTTTTGTGATACATAACTTTCATTTCCTCCTTACCTCCCAGTTAAAAGGTTTAAATAGTTTCATTTTATCCCAGTGATTTTTTTTTTTACCTCAAAATTCTCTAATAAAGGAATTAATTTAAACCTCTGCCTTGAGTTTTTTGACTCAGAAGACTTCATTCATTTCAGTGGTTCTTGATCAACAGTCCATACAGCTCAATTGCTACAAGGAATGTGTGATCCACTCCATTACTAATGAGCTGTTGGAGAGCTGTTTCACAGTTGATGTGATTTGAAAGTGAAGGTATTTTCATACCGCATCACCCTCACAGTAAAGAAAAGGGCAAGAAAAAGAAAGCCAATGGTGGAGGCAGTCAGTCAGCCTCCAGGCAGAATAAGATTTAGGAAAGTGAAGATGTGGTGTGTGTAAAAGCAGACAAGCCAAGAAAATAAATTGCTATGTATTGGAGACAAATATTATAGTAAATTCCTTTCTGAAGAAATTACAATAGTATTAACATGGCAAAAAGAGCAAAGATCAATCGCAGAAGACCACTGGATGGTGAGTGTTACAACAATATTATGACAAAGAAAAGCTAGCAGCATTTGCCAAACCTTGCTTGACAAAGGCAAGGATCACTGGGACTGACAATACATAAGACATTAATGAGACCACATTGATTCAACAGTCCTTTTAAGCATCAGATGTCTTTCTGAAGCATTTAACTTCTTCAGTGATTGACCAGAAAATATGGATATGCAGCATGCCAAAAGCACTGGGTTTTTTATTTAAAACTCTTACCTTTAATGAAAAGAATTTATAGAGCTGTGCTCATAACAGAGGACTGGACAACTGGCAGCCCATGAGTCAAACAGGGCATGCAAGAAAATCCTGACTAGCCCCTGAATATCCTGCAGCTTTATGCTAAACCTGTTTTATAACCCACAGAAAGATAATAGTAGAAAGCAAAAGTGAATTTGATGTGGGCCACAAGAAAGCATTGAGAAACATTGAACAAACTTAGCTGGCCAGCCAAATAAACTGCTAGCATTGCAGAAGAAGAAAGATCAGTTACATGAGCACAAGAGAAAAGGGCTTGACTGTGGCAATGACAGATGGGAACATTCAAGTCTGGCCTAGAAATACACTCCCTCACTTGGAAACACTGTCAGTGTTCAAGTTGTCCTTGGTCATCAGTTTAATGGCACATGAATACAGAGACACCAAAGCTGCTCTCATCATTAGTAGCTCAGAGGGATACCATAACTCAGTATTGATATTGATGCTCCTCAAGCTCTGCAATACATTCACCAGCACTGGAACTCTAAAGGACTGTTTTGTTAGAGATGGCCAGCTCTGCACGTTTATGCTACGCCTTAGAGAGAAAGCCCTGAAAGATGTGAGCCAACTCCGTGCCCATTACATCTGCTCCATGTACCTCACTCTCCAGACTCACCTGAAAGGAGGCTGTAGCTGGAGGGGGGGTCAGTCTCTTCTCCCAGACAACCAGAAACAGGACAAGAGGACACAGTTTTAAACTGCACTAGGGCAAGCTTAGGCTGAACATTAGGAAAAAGTTTTTAACAGAAAGGGTGACTGGGCATTGGAATGTGCTGTCCAGGGAGGTGGTAGAGTCACCATCCCTGGAGGTGTTTAAGAAAAGACTGGATGTGGCACTCAGTGCCATGGTACTGGGGTTGACCAGGTGGTGTTGTCATAGGTTGGACTTGATGATCCCAGAGATCTTTTCCAACCTAGATAATTCTGTGATTCTGTGATGGCCTTAAAATGTTCTATCATAGTTTTACATTACATTATAAGGGTTTTTTCATTATCTACAACACTCTTTAGTCCCTTACTTTGAATAATGAAAAATTGGATATAAAAACATCCTACTCGTAACACGTATTTATAGGAATAAATATGGCACTTGAAAATAAACTGCCTATCTCTACTTTTTCTTTGCATATTTCTCACCACAACAAAGATGTACTATTCAAACTAATATTATTGTCAGACCGAATCCTGTATATTTTTAGAACCAATAGTCTAAATCTATTTTTTTTTTGGTTAAAATTAAAACAACCATGATCATTTTGCCATAGGTGTACCTCTTAGGCAGAATAAGCTTATAGCTCACATCCCACATAAATTTCAGCATTTATAAAATGCTCTCGTTTTATAAGAGTGATGCAAAACATTTATTTTGGCCATCTTAGGAATGAAATTAGGTCACTATTAAAGATTATAAAATGAGAGTTTAAATTATTATGTCTAAATACAAGAAAAGTGAAAAACCTCACAAAAAAGTATTTTCTTCAGTGTTTCCTTGTTCCTACTGACATGAAGGACTGGGCATAGAATGAATTGCCTAAAAAAGGTCCTCGGACTCTCTGCCTTTGAAAGAGGAAACAGGCTCACTGACAGGTACTGTAAGGAATAGACCACCTTACTTTTGTAACTATACCATACAACCATTTGAAGCATTTTGAATTGTCTGGGCAATTCAATAGTTAATTCTACCAACACAGTAGTATTCCATCATGCTTTCTGAGCAAGTTAAAGTAGAACGCAACTTTCATTGACCAGAGGAAGAGAGTAATTAAAATAAGAAAAAAACCCAAATATGACTCCCGTAGCACTGTTCTGCAAGTATTTTTAATGGATCAGGCCCTCAGCCTTCTAAAATCAATTAATGCTTTAATGAAAGTTGTCTGTTATCTCACTAGCAAATTTAGTTTTTCTAATATCCAGCTACCCTGGATTTCAACTAAGACTCAAAGAGCCAAGAACTGATGAAGAGGACATCATAAATGATTTATGGATGTCCTACTTTGTGTATGGTACATTAATTATACTACTTAATGCATCCATATGGTTTTCTAATTCATTCATTACCAAAAGCCTCACATTACAGTTATTTCATTAAAGTTTTTTCCATTTTCAGGCATATTCTTTCAAAGTATATTTAAAAATTAAAGCCACAATCAGATTTTTTAGTCTACAGATTTCAAATCATATATCTATCTATTCAATTATTCCCCTATTACCTATTTCTAGAGGACTCAGTTGCTGGTTTTTGGGGGTTTTTTATTCATATATTGATCAGCGTTCTATAGATTTCTTACTATTTCCTTACTTGTGTGGTCTTTTACACATGAAGTTTATCTTTCCCTGTTTGCACAAATCCAGTCATTTGTGCCCAACCATAAATTTATGCAATATATCAGAGGGGTGATCCTACAGCTTTTAGCTACCTTCCCATCTCCCACCACAGCCATCCTTTAACAGGGATTCTACCAGGGTCAGTCTAAATACCCTTAAAATTAAGCAGATGTCACAGTAGCTAAGGGATAAAGGGGAGAGGTCTTTAACTAATGTAGCTACAGTTTAAACAGAAAAGAGGGGGAGAAAGGGAGTATTTTTAATTTTCAAGTTAATTTCTATTGGCTGTACACACTTTTATTGTAGCTAATTAGGCAGAGCCACAGCATCCTGCAACGCCATTTCAGAGAAAGTCTGTGAGAAAGATTTTGAGGACAATGTCTGCGTATTTTTCATCAGCAGCTTAAAACAAGGAATATAATTTCTACACTGTTTCAGTTTTATTTTGCCTAAAGAATAGAAAGGCTATAAGAGGTCAGCATTTAAGGTCATTCTTCCACTCACCCAAAACATTTATGTTTTAAAGACCTGACAGCTCAGAAGACTGCGCCACTACAAGACTATGTGTTACAGTACCTGAAAATAAACCATTATAACATGAAAGTACTTTTCCACATGAAATTGAAATATCATATACACTTCTAAAGAGTAGCTTCCAGAGCTGTGTTCTTAATTAGACAACACACCATTTGTTGCACAAAGAAAGCATATCAGCAACAATTTGGCTAAACAAAGCAGAAAGCCGTAAGTGTTGCCAGAACACCACAGGACCATAAAAGAAGTGATCCTTACTTCCCTGAGTGTGTTTTCAAAAAGAAAACAAGATTACTGATATGATCAGTAGAAGCAAAAAGATAATCTCTTATTCTGAAAGTACCAACAGAAAAATGGCCAAAAAAATGAAATTCAATTCAATCAGTGACACTGTATAAATTTAGTTTAGCATAATTTAAATGTAAAAATTTCCATTTACATTGTCATTGATTTCTATGCTATAGTTTATTAACAACGACTATTCCCAAGAAGACATGATCTCAGCCAAATTTGTACAAAGCAGGGCTCCACTATTATTTTGCAACAGTTAAAAAACGTTGAAATGTAAATCTGTTACAATTCATGTTTCAATAAACATTGACATAACATATGCAATTAACCACCATTATACACTATTAAAAAATATTATTTTAGCAGTTTTGATATGACACTCTTCATGATGCATTTATCCTATACTCAATTTAAAACACTGTATCCACTAAAAGTATTTTCCACCAGTTTATTGTGGCGCAGAGACGAGTAAGAATTAGCTCCATTACAAATGGCTGACATTCAAAGGAAGGACATGAAACACCACTTAAATGCTTTCAGCAACAAGAAAAAAGACAGATGAAGAATTTGTACCTCTTTGCTTACTCCCCTAGACTATTCTGCTTTCCATGAACCAGTTTAATAAGGAGGTGACTGAAAAAACCATAATTCACCTGAGAGCTATGCTATCACATTGAAATCCCAGTATCATCTGAGCCTATGCATTTAATTTCAGAATCCAATATTTATTCTTTGCAAAAGTGCAATAATGCTAGACCTAAGAAGTATTCTAAAAAGTAAATTCAGATGATCATTTTCTGCTCCAAAATATTGTTTGGCTGACTCAAATATTGTTTGGCATATTCAAAACCTTAAAACTGTGTTTTAAAATATCAGATATTAATGTCATGATGATAGAAAAATAATTGTGGTTTTTTATTATTTTTTCAAAAGCAGTTTTTAGAAGGCTTAATATTTAAGGGGTTACACACAGGAACACATTATCAACCATCTATTAAGGAACTTTATAGAAGCTGTCATTTTCCTTAACAACAAAGTCAGAAGTGAAGAACCATAAGGATTATTCCAGAGGCTGAACTGCCAGATCCAACAAAACATTGACTGATAAGGAAACACATGCTGTCTTGCTGTCTTTTATCTGATTGCCCTTTATCTGCCTTTTAAATGTTACTGTAGGGGACTTGGGTATTCACAAACATAGTTCTCTGAGGGTACTAAAAGAATTTTTAAGAAATGCTTCTGGATTCTTTATTCCTGAATTTTATCAACACAATGCAGAGATTTATTGTGAGAAGCAGTCACTGATTTTCTAGTGGTGTGTCTCATGTTCCCAATAGGGCCATCCATCTTATTTATGATTTTGAACATAAAGTGATGGCACCTGTAATTCTGCATGCCGGGAAACTTTCCCCTTCCTTAGTCAAATTTAGGCAGTAATAGGTTTCCTGTTACTGGAAATAATACTGGTAAGAGGAAAAGAGAATACTGACAGAGATAAGAGCAACCTCCTGAACTTCTGAAATACAAGCCTGTCTGTACTGTAATGAAGTCAGTGCAATTCCAACCAGTGAGGAGTCCTCTGAACCCAAACACCAAAACACCCAACGTGCACTTTGGACACTGTTATAAAAAAGCCAAAGACTTTCTAGACTGTCTAAATCTCTGTGTCTTTTCTTTTGGAATTCATGACAGTATGGCTCAGAAATAGCACAGAAGCCTTTTTCAATCAGAGGAATAAATGATGCCATGCAAGAAACAAGGAGAAGGGGGGGTCTCAGTGGCCTTTGTTGTTGTTTGTTTGGGGAAGGAGGGATTCCCTCTTTTGGAGACCAAATCAAAACACATACAAGACATTTGTACTGCATCAGCCCAAGAACAACACTTCTCTGAACTTTCAGTTAGTTGAAACAATGTGATTTGGGTCAAACAAATAATTTCATCTGCGAGTATGAGAAAAGTGGTGCTCTCTACCCCTTAGCTCAGTAACTAGATCACATGAAATGAGAAAAAGCTCAAATTCAGTTTTCTCCCCTACCTCCTTTAGAGTGAGGCTTTGAGCCAGGTTTCCCACACTTGAGTATGTAGCTTAAGCAACAGTGAAGATCCTTGATTTGGCTGCAATTGTATCTGAATTTAATTTCATGAAAATGTTTTTAAAAATTTTAAATTGCCAATTAATAAAGATTTTTCCTGGAGGACAAAACTCATATATTTAAAAGAACATAAGCAGATAAGCAGATTCTGTTCTGCTACACACAAGTATGTAATTTATAGCTGAAATTGGCCAGTAACAAGAATACATAGTTGAAAGAAATATGGAACAGCTGACACAACAACCACCTCCTTTGGAGATAAACTTCACAAGGCTAACTGTCAATGAAACTTTAGGCTTTACCTTAAAAACATGTAACATGTCTGCTCCTGAAATCCTGTATTCATTTAAACAGTGCAGTTTATGAAGAAAATTAAATTACTTCAAGAAACATCTTCCCTTCACGAAAATTGCAGGAAAAGGAACACTGTGACTGAAGAGGATATGGGCAATTTGTGAAAGATATGACCAACTTCTGTGCAACATCCCTCTGAATGTTTCAAAGGCACCCCCCAAGGTTGCCAGCAGTAAGATAATCAATCAAAGCACTAGGTTGCTGAATATCCCACTAACATTCTTTTAACATTTTGCAAATCAGATGACAAAAAGTGCCTTAAGGAGGTTTTAGTGCATGTTACAACCTAATGCAATCATTCCTGTTTTCCACAAAGACTGACAGCGAACACAATACCATGCTAATGGTTCAGTATGCAATTATCCCCGCTGAAGTGCACAGAAGGCAGCAGAAAGCAAATGAGGCCAACTAATGCAGACTCTCTAGATTTCTTTGTGCAAACAAAATCCAGAATGACAGAGCTGCAGGCTACTAGGTCTATTTGCAGGGCTTGCTGCAGATATGTTATGTCGAGTATAATAACTTAAGGAGTAATGGTGAGCATCAATCTCTTACTAGAAGGTGGACTTGAGTCTAAAAGCCAAATACTGTGAAGACCTGATATTTGGGGTCACAATGTAAAGTGTAAAAAGACACAACAGTGATTAGAACCATCACACTAAATGTATTGACTGATACTGCCCACTCTTGAAATGTGTGACTAACATTTAGAGCTTGTTAACAGTTCAGCACTGTAATTATAAAAAGATCTTAAAATTTCACTAATACCATGGCACTCGTTCTCTGCTATTTCAAGCACAAATACATGACCTGGAAATGGAGACGGATTCAGTTGACACCTCACTAGATTCTAAGATCTCACTCCTCAGAAAGCTCCTTTGAGAAGTCACAGCAGAGATATGATTTTCTATTTATGCCTCCTTAGCCTGGGCTACTGCCAGTCCCTCTCTTAGGCCAGCAAT
The DNA here is from genome assembly GCA_018697195.1 of Certhia americana. NCBI lineage: Eukaryota > Metazoa > Chordata > Aves > Passeriformes > Certhiidae > Certhia > Certhia americana. Next base: position 33,545,835 of record CM031879.1, read on the forward strand.
AACAGATGTTCAGTGACAAAACATGACATCTGACTTTTGCTTATATTTCATAGATAGTTAGCTTGGCTGTTTGCTTGGCTGTTTGCCCTAGCACTTATGGGTTAGTTCTCCTCACTCATATTTTTTTCCTTATTTTCAACCCCTTGCTTTACCTTAATATACTTTCAAAAGTATTTTGACCATCTCTTCACAAGGCCTATAGAAGGAATGAGCTTAGGGTACTCTTACCAGCCAGGAGGAGCAGGATGAAAAGAGCTTTCTGAGTCACAGCGCCAAACTGCGTTTGATCTTTCCACACCAGGAGGTAAATGGTTTTTTGGAGTCAGAATTTGACAGACTTGAGGCTGAGACCTCAGGGTCAGGGACAGTATTCAAAAAGCAGCTCCTTAGTAACTTCTTGCAATGTAACAATTACATCTAGAAATACATAGGAATTACATCTAGAAATAGATAGAACTACATATACATATGTCTACCTCTATCCCAGCAAAAATTAGGGCATTACATTACAGACAGGGTGTAATGGGATGATAAATCTACCATTTTCAATAACTTTCAAAGTGACCATAGTATAACATATCATGGAACACATGATAGTGGATGAGCATCAAATCACTGGCTTCAGAAACTGGGCCTCTTCTTTTGTAAGAATACCCTCAATCTTCTTCCCTTCTCTAGGTACCAAAGAAAATGACTTTTAGTCTGCAGTCTCCTGAAAGTAATCCTAAATTTCTGTCTAATGCATCATGCTTAGCTATCAACATTTCTCACAGATTTCTATTCATATTTATCAGTCTGAGACTGTGACACTTCAAGATACTTTTACTGATTGTTCAGCATGGCCTTACTGGGCCACTTAACTGGGTAGGTGCTGAACCAGCAAAAGCTGACACAGTATTTGAGAGATAGAAAAGTTAACAAGGAGAAGTGAAGAAAGGAAGAGACTTCGTCCTATGCTGAGGTATGGCATTCAGCATCAGGAAAAAGAATAACAAGAGATTCTGGAAAAACAGTCAGTCAAGTGGACAGCTGGGGAAAAAGTGAAAAAGGCTGTAAGTGAAGAAACATTTGCAGAGCATCTTCTTGTCTTGGGATTCTCAGAAGGTCATTTACCTTCTGGCATGCAGAAAGATCACACTCAACTTGGTGCTGTGACTCAGAGGGCTCTCTCTATCCTACTCCTCTCATTCCGTAAGACTCAGTGACCTAGCCTTGAAAAAGAAGGCATCTTGTATTACCAAATTGCCAGTGAGAAGCAGCGTCCACTTTTCATTTAAAGAAAAGTAAAAATTCCACAAACAGTGCTCTATGTTCATGAAAGGAAAACTACATTAAACTTCACAAAAGAGGCAGCTATAAACGTTTTTTTTGGACTGAAAAATAATTGTAAGCATTGGATGCCCCCACCTTTTTATCAGAATCTTTTCACAGAGTTTTTCTTATGCCCCCCCCCCCCCCCCAAACCAGTCAGTAGAGAGAATTGCAATGCTCAGAAGAAAGTGTATATAGTAGTCTGGTTCCCATTGTTTTGCTGGTGGATGGTCTTTTCAAGGAAGAAGCAAGTGAATGTCCTGTGTGCTCCTAGAGGAACTTAGAGACGACATTTCACATGAATGCCATGGCTTCACAAAGAGTAAAAAGAATTAGAAAAATAGACATTTCTGGCAGAAAAGAGGTGTGGGAAGATGAAATAAAATTTAGGAACAAATAATATAGACAAACTCTGGGCTTTGATGCAGGTAATTAAACCTGACACATCAGGATATGGGGATAAAGGAGAAATAAACTTATACAACAAGGCCATGTCAGCAAGTGAGCAAAATATGCATCTTTTCTGAGTATGTAGTATGAGGAAAGTTATGTTACAGAATGCAGCAGTACTTGTGGGATGAATCTGACATAAGTGTAAAAGCAGTTCTGCTGTGGTTTCACAGCCACATGGTTTTCAGTTACCCAAACCCACCTAGAAGAAGCCCACCTACTTGAACCGTATCTAGACTGGAAAGGATTTTCACATTACTTCAACATAAAATGTGTTGTTTAATCTGGGATGAGCTCCAGATTAAGATATCACTGAATGTACATGTCTATGTGTGTGTATGAGTGTATATAAATAGGTAGACAGCATGCAGCTGGTGCCTAAGCACCCATTATCATCAATATAAATCTTGTCACGACAGCCCTTTGGAATTAGGGAACTCACCCTGAAACAGATATCAAGGCTGTATTATACTAGTAGATTAAATGCATCTGGTACTGTTCTCTGGCTGTAAGAAAACTGATGTGGAAATGGTCCATGTCAGTACTAATCTCCAAACCAGGAGGATCATATCTAGTCTGCCTACATTAACTCCCTAGTAATCCAGAAAGTTTTAGAAACATGCTAGATATCTGAATAGATTACCAGTTTGAATACCTGGCTCCCACATGAATATCTACTTATAGATACATATATTGTTGTGCTTTATTCTTCCACCGAATCCTCTCCCACCTGAATTCTTCCTTGTACTCTTCCACATACTTGAAAGTAAACAGTTTAAATATTGGAGACAAAATGTGATGGTATGGGAAAGCTATAGCTCTGAGGCATTCAGTCTTACACAGCCCTACACAAAATGCCATGGAAAAGGCAAAGAGAAACTCTGTTTTGCTGTCTGTGAATCATATGTCCTATTGACATTAGCTGAAAAAAATTAATTAAAGCAATTCAGTTCAGTAACACTCATGTAAATCAAACAAAAATTAAGAGATGAGCTGAATTTTAGGCTACAGTACAGTTCTGTGGCATTTCTAAGCAACAGAGAAAGATTTCAAGTTTATGTAAGAAGGTGTACAGTAAGAGTGAGGTGTGAAAGGGAAAATTTTGATACACTGAACAAGTTTACTTCCTTTACATTTCTGAAACACTTCACAGGATGTAACTGAAAAAAGTATCTGAGTAGCTTGGTCCAATCTTGGTACAATACACTTGTGTGCCTGAGAGAGGCTTTGGACAGACCAAACTACATCAGGTTACAAGGGGTGATGCTTTAGCATATCCATATAGACCTAGTCTGAGCTGTAACCTTTACTACAAGTCCTTCTGATTTTCTTTCAAGTTCAACCCTACCTCTATATATGTTTGTATGTGTTCTGGTTTTTTAATAAGTATGTTAGATATTTTCTATCATAAGTGATTATCCTCTTTCCATTCATATTTTCCATGTACTGTCTTGATCTTGGTGGTTCTCACATTCAGTATTGCAAAGACTCGGAATAAACACAAAGAAACGTTTTGAGAACTTGTTCACTGCACTACAAATTCTCTAATACCTTCAATGAGTATATGGTTTCTGAGATTCAAAACACAAGTTTACAAATAGAAAACTCAAGTATTACAAAAAAATTATGTAACTCTGTATGTTATCCAAGGAATTTTCAGATGACTTGGTCTCACATCATCTAGAGAGACAGCTAAACGGAACATATGGGTAAGCACTAAGGCATTTATAGAATAGTCAAAATGCTTCTAAGAGCTCTGAATCATCCTCACTTCCTTCAATAAACAAGGTGAATTGAACACACATGAAAACAAACAACAGGAACTTAATATCCGGTAAAGTGATTGCCTTTAATTATATAAAACTCCCTCCCATAAAATAAATACCTCTTCCCAGCTTAGGCAAACAAGCACTTCAATAATCCCACTTTCACTAAAATTACTTCCTAACATGTTCTTTATTGTTAGAGTCACAAAACAATATTTTTTGACACAATACCTGCAGAATTCTTGGCTTCATAGCACTCTTCTGTGCATTGGCAACATTTTCCTTGTCAGATGGTTTAGTTCTCAGCACAAAATGTAACCTTGTAATAATTCTGCATTAGGCATCCTTTCAGCCTACCTTTCCACCTTGAACATGAATAAAATGGACCTTGAGTCACTGAAATTAGCTTGAATTCAGTCTCCTCTCCTCTGCAGAGCCAACACAGCATTGATTTATTTAGAAAAAAAAAAAAAAAAAGTTGCTGGCTTTCATAGTAAATCACAATGTGCACCAGTCATGTAACTGGATTACAGCAAGCACTAACAGTAGCAACTGCCCTTTCAAGCTGAGCAACCAACAACATTGCTAAAGGCTGGAGCAAAAAGGGTCAGCCAGGGCAAAACAACAAATGTTGATGCTTGCCCTATATATTAAAAACCAGAAAGCAGCAACAGGCAGTAAGTGCTAATTCAAAACAAAGAGGGAGCAATACCCATGCAATTCAAAACGAACCAGATTCCCTTGGTAATTACATTAACACTACAATCTACTTCAAGTGACATTCAAGAGGGTGAAACAGAATGTTGAATTACAAAAACCTGGAAGGAGCAGGGCTGTGCTTGGATGATGGCAATCACCCTGTTATGGGACATGTGCCCTCTTAAAGAAAGCCCTCTTAAAATCAAAATTTCTGATGGTGGGATTAGTCCACTACACTGTCTGACTTACAGCACTTCGGCTTCAAACATATGCTTCCACAAAACATTTTTCTGAAAGGATGACATTAGAAACAAACCAAAACCACTGTCCTTTAGCACACCCAGAGACAGCTGAAGAACCTAAGCAATAAACAGCTTTCATGTCATGACTAGCTCATGCTGTTATACCTCCCCTTAAACCACATATGGTTCTCAGCCAGAACAGAAGGCTTCAGAGCAGCAGCTCCATCCTAGGAATGCAGCAGCAAAGCCTCAGACCAAAGCCACTTAATGAGAACTTAATATTGATTTAATGGACCCATTTTTTTAATATGAATTTATCTGCCAATTGAAAATCTGCCTCATTTAGTTTTTAATGCATGCACAGAGCCAGTTAGCTAAAAACTGGGTAGCCCCAGAATATATTGCAGGATTTTTCCATTACTAGTTGAGGACCACAGGTGTCCAAAGCTGTGCAAAACCCTACTAAATAACAGTTCATAGGTAACAGTGTCATTTAATGAAAAAAAAAAAAAGTAGGGCCATGCCCATTCTAAGTTCCTTGCACAAATAGAAAGGCTTCCCCTTGAACAAAGTGACATAATGCTTGCATTGGAAAGAGAGCAGGTACCTTCACTATGGAGTTGGCCATGCTGGCTTAGGCTACCTTTGAGGCATAGATATATCCAGCTTGCTTGGCATCTCCTTCCCTTGATCAATACCATTCAGTATTAGGACTCTGTTTGCAGTTGGCCTGTCTCCAGTAAAGCAAGACTGACAGTACCTTATTTTGCTCTGATAGGGACACTTCCACACAGCTGAATCTAGTGCACTAACAGTGCATCTTAACTCTGATGAGGAGGTCTGTTTCATATGGGATGCAACAAGCCCAGAGCACAGCTTTTTGAGCCTAGTTCCCTGAGAGTACTTTTTAACTGCCAGAACTTCAATAACAGACAAATAAAATTACTACCTTCTTTTTTTTTTTAGCCCTGATTATTCTTTTCATAGTCACTACTCTATTGCATTTGGTGCATTCGTGAGATCTCGAGTACCATAGAAGGAACTCATATGGGATTCTGAAACACTTGGTGAGCTAACATGCTCTAGTGTTCTATGCTCCTTTTTCCTTGCTGTAAAGGCCATTCTCCTTTAATTTCTCATCTTCTTCTGAAACAAGCAATTTACAGATTTCCCTTTAATCTTTATTAGTTCATTCTAATGAGTACACAAGCCATTACAAGTGTAACAGCCCTCCAAGAATCAAGGAGGGCTGCCTCTGCATGTGGGTGAGGACAGCAGTGTCTGTGCAGAACATACAGACTGTACTGTGCACCCCACCAAGGACAGCTCTCCTGAGAGCAGGCCACTCCACTGGCACAAAGGATGAGGATGCAGCAGGGCAGCATCTCTATAAGGTTAAATTGACATGCCCTTCACTGCTGCAGGGAGCACTGCCATCACCATCTTCAGAATAGGAAAGGTCACACACAGAGTAAACTGACAGTGGAGGGTCCCCAGTCTGTATGTCCCAGAAGAACTGCATACACCAACAAAACCAAAGTTCTTATTCTTTGCAAGAAACAGGATTTTTTTTTCTCAAACACCTAAGTAAGCATAATGGTGGATTTACCAGAGAAATAGAAGTGAATGAAACCTTTGTGTCACTCTTTTAAAATCTCATTGCCTCTGTAGAATAGTTCCCTGAAATACATTTTCTTGTGCATTTGCAAAGTTTGAAGTCCATCCAGTAAAAACTGCAAACATCAGTCAAGAGGATCAACAGCATTTGAGGCAAAGGTAAGGTCTTTACCTACGAAGAGGCTAAATTCTGCACTGCTTCACCAGATTTTTTGTTAATCAGAGGGTGATTATATGAATGCAAGTTCCACCAAAGTGAAGGAATTCAAGATAAGTGGTCATTATTTAGGTTTAGATGATCAGTCAGGCTACCCAAAATTACAATCCGTCTGTACTTATCTACAGGCATATTTATTCACAAAACCCCCCTCCAGAAGCCAGAAAAAGTCACTTACCACAATAATCACATTTGTTGTAGGAATGGGAAGATTCTCCACTTCCAAATCTTGACCAGTCGTTGCTAAGAGATTGAGGGATGGGTCATAAACAGACCTGGGGAAGGATGATTTAACAATTATTGCAGGATGCAACTTGCTTATTTTGGTGTGGGAAGAAGAATGGAAATTTTGTTTGGAATCCTTATAGCTGTCTGCATTTAGACTTTTCTCCACACTCTCCACATGGTGATAAATAAACACAGGTTTTCCACTCTTTCGCTGATGAATTGCCAAAAAGTGATCACCATCTCCAGAAACGCAGCCTGTAGAAAGAGAAGAGTAAGTTTAGAATGTCTCTCTTGGCTATTCTGTAGATGGCACTGGAAATTCAATGAGATCTTTGGGTTCTGAGTAATTTGGAAAAATATTTTTGGAATAAAAGAATTCACTTAAAATCTTATAATGTATTTTAAATAGCAAGAGATTAAGAGCACTACAGAGTCTATTGAGTATGTGAACTCTTAAGCTTCACAGGGCTTTAAAAATGTTGTTTATATTTCCAGCCACGGATACATTAAAAATATATATTTTTTAATATAATTACTTGCATTCCTTGTTCAGCTGCTTGTATCAGAAAACCCTTTAGCCCCTTATGCTAATTCTTGTAATGAGCCAACCTTCACTCAAGGATTGCCTGGGCAGCCAATGGAGCATCTGGCTCTCTGCAGAGGAGATACAGCTGTGTGGGTATGGCCACACCTTGCATACCTCGGTGCTGGGCACAAAGAACTCTTAGATAAGGGAACTGGAGATAAGGGACTCAGCATCACTAATGAGAAGTTAGAAGGAGCTGGGCATGTTCAGCCTCAAAAAGACATGGCTGAGAGAGGACCTCATCAATATCTATCAGTATCTGAAGGCAGGGTGTCAAGAGGAAGTTTCCAGGATCTTCTCAGTGGTGTGACAGGACAAGAGGCAATGGACAGAAACTGAAGAACAGGGAGTTCCACCTGAATATGAGGAAGAACTTTACTGTGTGAGTGACTGAGCACTGGAACAGATTGCCCAGAAAGGTTGTGGAGTCTCCCTCACTGGAAATACTCAAGAATGGTCTGGATGAAATCCCGCGCAAAGTGCTCTGAGATGACCCTGCTTGAGCAGGGAGGTTGGACCACTGGTTCCTTCCAACTGTACCCATTCTGTGATTCTGTAATTACATCGGTTTAACTAATTATGTATTAGTAAAAGTAAGTTCTCTTTTGAAAGACAAATACTTCCTGATGATTCCTTTATAAGAGGAACTAAGACTAATTTTTTATTTGGTTTTTGGTTTTGTTTTTACTTTTTTTTTTTTCATGGATGAAAAGTAGTGAATCTTCAGGGCCTTTATGCTGAACAGAATAGCTACAGTTCAGCTCCCAGTCTGGAAGGCAGTCTATCTGACCAGAAAAATAGGCAAGGATCAGCTGCCTCACAGATAAAAGTAACCAAAGCTGTATTGTCACCTTCAGAAAAACATTCGAAGAAACCCAGTGTGGTAGAAAAGGATTTTGTGTTCTGAGAGAAGGGAACCCAGGGAGTTCACTCTGATCAGCCTGGAATTTCCTCTTCAGATGCTGCTGGAGTTAATGGCAGTGTTAAATTTGAGAGCTGATTTTTAGTTAAAAAAAAATATAAAATCAATGTTATTTTAATTCTCATAATGAGCTATGAAGAGCAGCTTAGCACTAACAACATTTTAACTCAGGGTGAACAAGAAATCATTTTGTTCTATTCAAACTGAATTTTTCCTCTGATTTTTTTTCTTCTGTAAGCAAATCAAAATAATCAGTCATTTGCACAGCTCTACCCAGTGCCCTTAGGAGGTTTCAGTGTAGGTAATTACATTCTGTTGACCTAATTTCCTTATGAAATTTCAGTTAGGGAAATCAAGGACAAGACCTTATCTGTGCTATAGTATTGCTTTGCATCATTGAGAAATGTATTCTCTGGAAAAAGTGGGTCCCTGTTAGTAGGCAGTGAAGCAATTTGTAACATACATGAACAGAAAATCAATAGTAAAAAAACAGAACACAGATCCTCTATTATAAAGTAAAATGCTAAATCTAAGACTACTCTTTCAAATGGCTGAAACAAACACAATCTCTTAGATGTCCACTGAGGTAACGTTTTCAGCTCTTCTCAGGTTTTGATTGGGAAGATGTCTGAAAGCAGGAGAAAAAAATAAGAGAAACTGCAGGGTACAGTCTAAAAGACAGACAAATTTCAAAACTTGCTGAGTTCTCATTAAGCTTTGTGGGGGTTGGATTAATTGAAAAAAATCCTGAGGGCTGGTCTTAACTAGCAATTTAGAGAGTTGTGTCGGCGGCAAAATAAATAAAAGGAAGCATCAGCACTTCTCATTGTCACCTACTTCTCACAGTCATCTCTTTGTTGGATTTATTCTCATGTCTCCTTCACAGAAAACCAATATTTCAAAACTGATCATAGATAAGACAAAAGAATGTAACCACCAACACATTTGGTGTGTCTTCTTTGCTTCCTTCATTCCTGCACTTTTGTTTCTGAGGGTATCAAACCAACTGGAATCCTCCTTGAATTCATTGTATTACATTTTCTGCCCACTTCAATATTCCAACTTTCCCTCTTATTTCATTATTTTCAGTGAATGAAGCAGAAAAAATTACAATTAACTACCAGCCCAAATTCTTCCCTGAGTATTTTTGATAGAAAAAATAGTTAAAGGAACTATCCAAAAAAAGCTCACTTGTCCTTGAATCTCAATACTTTTTAACAGCAGAATCACCATTTGCTTCTAAATCCCAGACTTGCTTCCATTAATATTATAAATATACATCAGTGTATTTATAATAATACATCAGTAACTGATGTAATAACAAGCAGTTATTACAACTGATGTAATCAGCAGCACCAGTCCCTGCAGCCATACAAGGTCCATTGTATCAGATTTTCAAGACAGACAACAAAATATATTGTTTAACTTGTAGTAATGAGAAAAGTCTAATGACATAACATTACAATTTATATTCACACAAAACTTTTTTCATCAGCTAAGCCCTCAGATGTTCAAAGAGGTTCCAAAAAAATTACTACTCTGAATTTGGTTTGTGAGAAGTCCACATAGCCCCAGTATCTTAAGCAGGTTACAAGCATTCACAGTGCCCCATGTGAAAAACTTCACTAAACTTAGAAAACTGTGCATAAGGCCATAACCAGACTTTGGCTCCCAGACTTCCATGGATGCCTCAGGTGACCCTCACAAATGGGCCACCCTTGATACTACAGGGGGACTTAAATTTCCTCTCAACCTGATGAAGTGATAATATATTCCTTCTCGCCCCTCCAGACTTCAGCTCCAAACACAAGCAATTAGGCACCAACCAGACTCTTGGTGAATTAAGCAGTTAGAAATACCAGCACTTCTGCTAACACCTTTAAATATTTCCACTTTCCAACCCTAAAGGAAGAGAAGACTGGGATTCCTATATAAAACTCTGTACTTCTACCAAAAAAAAAAGAATATTCTTGTCTGTGGCCACCAGGGTAAAACTATCAGAAGCTATGAAGAACTCATTTTGGTGCCTTTTAAGCTTCAGATATCCCAACATACACAAAAATTCAGTAAATATGGTTTAGAACAAGGCTCAAAAAATATAATTACTAGAGGTTTTTCTTTTTTTCTTAGCAAAAGAAATCCAAAATTATGTTCTGATACTGTCTTCACACTATCCTGTTTAAACTCTAGTTCAGGATGTAGAGTTATTTATGACTCACTTGAAATACTCACCCAGTGCTGCTATTATCCATTAACTATAATAATTTTATTTCTTCTCCTAGAATTGTCTCCCCTCAAGTATATTTACACAGAATTATAGTTTATTCTGCCTCAGCACTGAGAACAGACTAGATGTTAGATTGTGATTCCGTGCTATTTCTATCCAAAAAAAATGCTGAGTCTTAACCTATTTCTCAGCTAAATGTAGCTGTCTTCATGTCAAGGGAAATTTTACTTGTTCCAAAGTGAACAATAATCAATGGTTAATTTCAAACCCACATCAGAACTTCTCTGAGCAGCAGGTTTGTATGTACTTCTGCTCCTAGAAAACAACCAGTCCTTTCTTCATGCAGATCATCTCCTGTAATAACCATTTCAACTCCCTTTAGTAACAGAAGCTGCACTGTGACTCTGTACTGAGCTGAACTGCTCATTCCACCCTCCAGTTCTTCTGTCTGTACGATGCAGTCACCAGTCACCACTCTTAACTAGGTTTCAGCTCCTGATGAATATTGCTATTTCTTCCTCTGTTCTTTATCTATAGGTTAACCTCCTTCCTTGCAGCTCCTCAATGCTGCTGCTTTTCCCTAGATTGTTTTTAACAAGAAAGCCTATCTTGGTCTTGCTTCCATGTTCATCCACTGTAAGCTCCTTTTTTAATTTAGATGCTCCTGTAAAATAGTATTCTCCTTCCAGATATTCTCAGAATTAGTTACACTTCCAGTCCCTGGAACTATGCTTCTAGAACCTCTACCAAGTATAACACTACATCTATTAAAGTGCAACAAGCAGCTCCAGGGTGATGTAGAATCCATACTTCCTAAATCTGAACATCTTTACTACTTCTACTAGTTTCCTTATTTCTATCATTGCCGTCACTTGGCATCCTTCTGAAAGGAAAATTGGACAAATCCCTATGAAGTTCCCTGTTCTGCAGAATCCAGCTGTTCTTTTCATGGTTCAAAATATGTGTTCACTTGATCTTCTTAGCTGTCTGCATGAACACACAAGATAAAACTATTTCTGTCATAAATTAAAAAGAGAAAAAAAAATCAAATCTACAAAATATTGATGGAGAATGGGACAATAGAATTCCATATTAAATACACACATCATCCCAGTATATGGGAAGCACAAAATTTCCTCATGAAAACAGACGGGTCAATTACAAGAATGCTAGACAGCACACGCTTCTGAGCCTGTCTCACACTACGAAATTGCATTATATATGCAGAAAGGAAAGCCTATAATAAATAGAAAATCTGATGTGCTGATGTTTTGGGAACTTTCTACTGTTCCAGTTGGCCTCTGCTCGATAGAGGAAAACCTAAGATTTCTTTAGACTGTCTTGACTCTCTGAATAGTTTCAGACAATTGATATTTTATCTCAAAGCAACTTGCCAGAAAATTATTAGACTCCCAATTCCCAAATGCCTTCACTTTTGCTAAAACAGACAGATAAAAAACTTCAAGATAGTCAAGATCCATTAATCAGCCAGTAACACAGCAGCATGATTTTATCTCCTTAAAACATAAAAATATCAGAGCTTTAGAGATATTTATATCTCGCATCCTTGTTAAGGAAATGATTACTTGACTCCCTACTCACCCCACTCTCAGTCAGACAAGTTTTCCTTGCCAAATCAACCCCAGGTTTCCCAGACCTCTGGTTCCTTTAAGTAATTTTACTGTGATACACCAACAAAAAAGCCACTTAAGCTGGGTGCCTCCCCCTTAATATTCTCTACAGCCAGAAACCAGAATTTTTTTTTACTGGAAAAGTCCCAGTGGGACATAACATCAACCTGCTAGGGCCAGGATAATGGTGTCTAAAGTAAAGATATGTGTCTGGAAAAACAACTTGAGGTAATTTCTTAAGTCTTGTTATTTATCTTAATCTGAACAAATTTGGTAATACGTTATGTTCCTGAACAATCAGATTTTTCTATAATGAGATATATCTGTATATTTGCTGCTTGTAAGCAGTGCAGCCACTCCAAGTCCACTGACAAAAGTGCTGTGCTATCTCTGAATAGTAAGTAAAATGCACACCTAGTGCATATATTTCAAACACACTTAATACTCTAGCACTCCAATAACATTGAAGTCTTTTGAAAGTTAAAAATAACTTGGTATATTACACAGCTTGAGGTTTTTATGCCAAAAGCTGGAATTTGAAGGGAAAAAAAGCATAAACTGTAGACTCATAAGAGAAAGACATGCTGAAATTTGATGGAGTGCTTTCAAAGATAAATTTAATTTAAAATCAATTTGAGTTACAGTACTTAATGCTGTTGCCAAGTAATTTCTCATTTTCAGTAATAAAAATACTTACCAAGTTTTGGTAATTAAATTTTGTACTCTGAGCTCCCCATGCTTTTTTGCTTTCTGTTTGGCTCACCACTCTGAAAGAAGCTCTTTGTCCCATACAAACTTCCTTCAAACCTATAAATCAGCCCCAGGCTGAACAGGCTTGGCTTTATCATCTCTTTGCTCCATGGTTTATTACCTCTTGAGCAGCTACCCTAGTCACTGTGAGATGCAGGTCAATGTACTCATGCAGACCAATGCTCAATCCCCTCCAATAACAACACCACAAAGTTCCCACAGCTGGGAGATTCATTCCCTGCCTCATTTTAGAACATTGCGATAGAAACGGACTCCCATTCAGAGCAGAGTTTGCAGCTCTCTCTTGTCTGTACAAGGGCCAAGGAGGTGTTGGCCAGGACACCCACAGAAAGGGGGGAAAAAATGCTTAAATGTCAAGATGCTTATTATCATGCTGGCTGTTTATGAGCATGGTTCTAACTCTCAGAAGTCACAATGGCAATGATACTAAGGGAAATGCTAACTGTAGGTAATTCTAGACGGAGCATAAACATTGCTGTAGGTTTAGAAGACTTCTGTCTGTTCTGGGCTGTAAAAGTTGTCTCTTCTGGTACATGCAACAAGACCTTCCTTTGGCTTTGCCCTCAAAAGACACAAAATCTATTGTTTTACCCCTATTTCATCTACATTACCAAGGGAAAAGAAAAAAAAAAAACTAAGAAAAAACCCAAGCAAACCAACAAATATATTAAAAGGAGTCAACGCATCTGGTGGAAAATACAAGGGTTTTAAATGATGTTGAAAACATGAAGCTGGCTGGAGGCAATATGCTTCGCATCTGTACCATCTAACAATATATCTTACTTTCAGCAAAGTAGTGCATCAATCAAATCTAAATCTCATTTGGATAAAGGTATGCACTTTTAGCCAAACATAATCTGCTGTTGAACTTTAGCATGGTGCACCAAAAATTATTGCCAATAAAATGCAGTTAAAACAGAAGCTAATATATGACTTCAACATTGGCTGGACAACAGAACATACTTTCAAAAGTGCTTTTGTGAGGTACACCAGGGAAACCTGAAAAGTAAAAAATACAAATCCACTTGCTGCTTTGGTAATACATGAAGTTTTGAATCGACAAAAGAATTCACCTAGGAAACTACTTTGCATAAATAACAGAGGGACTTGCAGGCTGTGACTGTTCCCATCATTCAGAGACTAATGCCAAAACACAAGCCTTCACACCACTGCTTTGTCTTCAGCCAAAATCTGTTAGAGCAATACAAATGAAGCTATTCTTTACTCAAAGTAGGCTGCTAGACCTAATGATCAGGCATGCTGCTGTATAGCTTCACACAGCCTCCTTCAGGTAGATGAATTCCTGTTTCTTTCAAAGCCTTGTTCATAAACAAAGATGAAACACACCTAATATATATAAGTGAAGCCAAGAGTTTATTGTTAGCATAGTGAAAGTCCGAACAAACTAATTCAAGAAGCATTGTTAGTCTAGATCTAACTTTTATAGAAAAACAAGGAATACAGAAAAAGACACAATGATAGGAATAGTACAATTAAATTGTCTATCCCTTTCCCTGGTGTTACTCCAACTCCATGCTTCTCTGGGTCCTCAGGTCAATTGTTTCCCACTGGTGTTGGTGATGGGCATTGTTATGAGGAGTTGTCAGCACCTGGAGTCCTTCATCAGGAGAGATATGGTGTTCATGCTGATGAATTTTTCTTCCTCCTCTCAGGAAGGTACATATACCTGTTTTCTAACATGCATTTATACTTACTCTTTCTTCGGTTCTTCTGCAGCTCCAGGTTATACTTGTACTTACTATAAATGGTGCCACATATGTATGTTAGATACTATCTCTTTGTTTTCTTCATTAATGCCTAAAACCAGTTTTATCAAGCTCCAGGTCTGCATTTTTAACTTTTACTGAGCATTTTATAGCATAGACCTTTCACTGCCAAGGCTGTGCCCCATCTCTTACCATCCTGCACCTGCACTCCTCTAATGAAACATCCTGTGCCTCCACTCTTCAAGCCTCTGCTGTTTTACTGAGCCTTTGTTACTGCTCCTGTGTAGACTATAGCTGTAGCACACACAAAAAAATTAGATTGAAACAGATATAAGTGCTTGCTTAAATAGAAAAACTGCTGTCAGAACTAATACAAGCAAAGCAGGCAGGTCAAGGAAAGTTTGGACAGAGCAGGTGTCCTGAATGAGTGTGCTTGAGATCGGACAAAAAAAAATCACCAGCAAGTGTATGAGCAAAAGTCAGATTTAATATTAAATATGTAAAACCCCAGTCATGAGGGATTTGCAAAATCAGGACAAAACTTACAGCTTTGCTACTAGCAATGGCAACATCCATTATAAGACTACTAAGTCACATTCCTTCATAGAAAGGGTTCTGTGCTTTCCTAGCTAGGTCCAGTATCCAAAGGCCAGGCCTTTTACAGCTGAGGAACAGTACCCATGATACATCAAAATTCTGAGCAAATAAATTAAACCAGAGCTAAGCAAGAACAGGATAGGACAACTGTAAAAATTCAGAAAAAATATTTTGATTTGCCCCTAAACACAATGTTCAGAACTTCTAACCAAAAAATTCAGACAAAATCAAGTAGTACAAAATATATGTATATACGTGAGCAGGCATATACATGATTCTTTATGCGTGTGTTTGCATCTGTGAGAGCAAGGAACTGCACGCACATATGCATGTGTGGTGAGAGTGGAGCAGCACTACCGAGGGAGGATGGCAGTACACAAGAGAGAGAGGGAGGGAGGGAGGGAGGGAGGGAAGAGATGATTGCAAGGATTTTTTTTTCCCTTTCTAATAAGCAATCTGCTGAAAATAGAAACAACTGCAAATTCATTTTTGCTAAATTTGTTCTTTTCTGTAGGAAAAAAAACTGCCCTGACCAAAAATATCCACCGCTACAGCGAATCTGGATTAAGCATATGAGTGGTATCTTTTTCTAAAAGACACTTTGCATCTCATTTCAATGGCCTGTTGCCTGATACATCAATACTGAAACTAGATACCAAAGACCATTGATTTCACTAGGTCTACTTATGTGAATTAAGAGATGAGCTAGTGGTCCCAAAGGCACTTAAGTATTTCTGCCATATTTATGCCTTGGCACTAATGTACCATACAGACTCATATCAGATTTTTTTTTTCCCCCAGAAGGTGCGAGAAACTGATGCATTAATTTTCTAATTTTGTGATTACTGTCATTTTTCCAATGAAGGTTGCAGATAAATTCTGCTCTGAATAGGATGGATGTAAATACGTAGTATTTCAAAGAAATATATTGTATCTCCATGTAAATCTATAGCTGGTATGAAGGAAAGTCAACTCCAGCCTTAAAGTTTTTGCTTTCTTTCATAGCACTATTGTTTTAAAAAACCCCACTGAGGATTTCTGAGCAGATCTTATTAACTTCTCCAAGTATTTATTCCGAAGACATGCCAAAAATCCTACAGCACAATTACTGTGCTTTATGGAGTAAGAGCCCTACACTTGCATCTAATTTCCCACAGCAATCCTTGTAATACTCCTGTGGGGGGGGGGGGGGGGGGGGCACCACCAAATAGAGCCACACAGTTATGTCATTAGCCTCCTTCTAGAGAAACATAGTCCCCCAAGAGCCCAATTCATGGACGTTCAGCAACTCTCCTACTATGCTCCCCAGAGAAGCTGGAACCAGCCTTCACTAAGATGTTTCAGCCTTCTTTATAACACAGCAAATGGAATTAGTCAGAGATTCCAAGACCACAAACCTTGATAATTTCCTGATGGATGTACTGAACATAAATTTCTCATGGAAGATGATGTCTTTTAAAAGTATGAATAGCAAGAATTTCCATGTGTAAAAATACAATGAGTCTCTTTTCCAACTAAATACTGCCTCAAATATATGAAGTTAGATACTGAATTATAAAACTGTTCTTCCCCCGACAGAACCTTTGAAGAGACAGATGACTACCCTCTGATTATCCATGAGTCCTACTAAAAAAAGACAGAAAAGTCTCTGCTAGTAAAAACACCCACTCATGGCCAGCAGTGTGTTTTTAAAGAAGGCAATTATAAAAACCAGCTTCATTTTACCAGTGTAATGAAGCAGCATCCTTATTCATTTTTTAAATCAATAGCTCCTTCACTTTCACTCTAAATGCATTTAGAACCTAGAATTATTCATTCATTAGTATGAGGTTACTGAAATGGATATGATGGCAAACGCATTTTGTGCAGATCTCACCTCGACCCTAAGAGTACAGTCTCCAGATTCTCTTTTGTGACAGAGCTTGTGCATTTTATAGAAAATAGGTCTGCCCAACATCTAAGTAGAAACTGCAGTGCACTTGATTAATTTTCAACCATGAGAATATCACACAGTGCATGTTTGACCAGAGAAGCTGAACTCAGCAGAACTTAGTAAGGACACCCTGTGATCCCTGTGAGAACCAGTCTAGCATATTTATAACATACATTTCTACCTAGAAAATTGTACCCAAAGAAGTGTTAGTTTGTGGTCAAAGAAACTTCAGTTTTGATATAAATAATCCTCCTGTTACTACACCATTACCCAAAAAACATAAAATGCCACTATTTCCTTCTCTGAAGTTTATGTGATGGATCACATGTATGTAATGGATCCATCAAGAGGTTGAGACAAGGATCTACACACTTCCTCTTTGAAAAGGCTAGCAGGAAAGTATTGGTTCATATTGACTTAAGGCTGGCAATGCATGTCTTCACTGATAGAGAGAATAATAAAATGAGGTAATAGAAGCTCTTAGCAAGCTAGTGTAAGGCCTTTCTCAAGAAACCATGACTTAGATGACCTGACCAAACAAAAAGTTATTAACTTTTTGCATTTGCAGGACAAGGATTTGTTTATCCTAAAAGCAAATTCTGAAAAAATGTTTTCTTAAAGAGAGGTTTTTAACACAAGGCAGGTGATGCATTGATACCGTGATTCTTAACTGTTTAAGTTTTTCCTAGTCAGGTTGGTTTTCCTAGTCTATTTCACAGAATCATAGATTTACTTTTTTTCTCTATAAATTTCCAATAACTGGACATTTAATTCATCGCATATTTTAATTCTCTTAACAAAATTTGCTAAAAAAGAAAATGAGGTGAAAGAGGTAATTAATTGAGTAATGCACATGACTCAAACAGCTCTTTAATTACAAGTTAGTCTAATGCATCACTTTGTGTTTTTCCTACTACCTGCCATTCTTTCACAAGGAGACAATGCTTCCTTGGGAGACACTAGGTTTTTATTGCAAGAACATGTGTATTAGATCATACATACTAAAAGACAGTACAACCTACGCTGCTGTGCACTCTCTCATGCAATGCATAATGCAAGTGGAAGGTTCATGCTGACCTATAATCACTTGCTACAAATTTAGGTCTTCCTGCAACAGCAAGCTCTATATAGGTTGATTACTTCACCTGCTGCACTCAGCAGAAGGACCTCATTCTGTTTTCAGAGATGCACACAGAAGTGTCTTATTTTAGCTAGCAATATATGCATATACCAACAGCACAATCTTATTTAATTTTCTGGTAACATGACAGTCAATGCTATATTGGCATTAGTATCTAAGTCAACTCAGTAAAATGGTACCTTATTGAGCACATGAAAATCCCTGATTGCATTTTTGACAAGAACGTTTCCATTTTTTGTAGAAAATTTTACTACAATGGTAGTAGACTTGTAGTTCCATAGGAAACCAGATTTGCTGTATGAGCACTGCTTAAACACATTAACTCTTTTTGCTGTAGCATTAGCTGAAGTACATGTAGACTTACGTCTTCTCTAAAATCTATTACCACCAACTGATATCAAGGGAGATTTTCCTAATATCTACTGACAGTGTCTTCAGCATTCTCTAGGAACGTGTCTCATAGAAATTCAGCCCCAGAACAAAAAGCCAGGCAGTTTCCAAGCCGTTACACAAAAATTGACATTTGGGATATAATTTGTGACCTAGCAAGTAGAATGCATCTTATGATTTCATATGAACCAAAGCTTCAAAATCACCATAAATAATTCAAAAGTCTAGGCTATACATAAAAGATGTCCATAGTGGTAGCCTGTGTAAGACCAAATTTTCTACTTGTATCAGGTGAAACAGAGATATCTTAACATGTTAAGCTTCCTTTGTATATTTAATTGTTGTGACATCTTCAGTGACTTCCAACAAGAGCAAGTTGTATGCAGCCCTGCCTCAGAGGAAGCACAGCATTGTGCTCAGTGCAAACTGTGCCCAACCATGCAAAGGTCGAATTCAGCTCCTGCACATCCTCCCCCTTGTCTTCTCTGAAATAATTATTTTCCATGATTACTCAGGCAAAAAAGTAGCACCATATAAACATTTATTTTCCTCTCTTTTTCTTATAATTAGAGACATTTGTATAATGAACCAAGATCTCTTTGCAAGCATTCCTAGTAACTTAATGAATCAAGTAGAACTTAGTAAGGAAAGTAAACGCTTACTGGCAGAATATACATCCAGTTTCCATTAGTAGAATAGAAAAATGAAGCACAACAAAACTAATGTAAATTCCACTGTTAATAGAGGATATACTGAGATTAGACGGCATGTTATGTCAAATAGAGGTTGTACTCTAATTTTATACAGATGGTCAATTTAATGCATGTCATAAAAGAACAAGCTAAAAGCAGCTCAAGGCTTTTATTAAAACAGATCACAAAATGCTCCCATCTTTCAGTCAATAATGTCTTGCAGATAGGAATGTAACGCAAAACAGCATGAGCATCCCAACTATAGATTTACAAGACAGAGGCTCCATAAATTTCATGAAGTGTAGCCTAATATTACAGAGCAATAAAATACCAATAACTGAGACTAAGTTATTTCTCCTGACAACTGTAAAAAAAACCCCATAAAACAAAAAAAAAAAAATCAATTATTTTCATAATAGATCTTTGGGATGTTCATACAGTTCTTCAATATTAAGAGACATGAAGTTCAATCATTCCTTTTAATGATTCTGCAGTAAGACAATGCAAATTTGTTGCATCTTAAAAATCTCTCCTAAAAACAACGTTCCCAGGACCAAAAGAATCAGTACCTGTGCATTTAATTGTAGCTCCTAATTAAACTTCATGGAACTTGCAAGCCCTTTACTACTTCAGAATTGGTTAAGTTTGTCATAAATGACAAAACAAAGAAACTCTTCAACTATACTAATTGAGAACTTAATTCAATTATACAGTTACCCCAGATTTTACTTCCTTCCTCAGAAAATATATGCTGCAATCTGCACAGGATAAACGGAGGCTCTGAATGATGAGCAGTTTTTCACGGCTTAAAGGAAGCCTGAGATTTATGCCAGAAATGTAAGCCCTGACTACTGGAACGAAACTGGCAGTGGAACTTCACGTACGTACTAGGGCACTCATCGCTCACTGCATTTCTGAATGAGGCACACGTTTTGCCAGCAAAGCAGAGAGAGGATTTATTAGCACCGCTAACAGCCGAAATGCCTGCTGCTGTCGCAGCTGAAATTTCCCTTTCTACCGCTGCCACGAGCACATACAAGTAGCGACGCCTCCTCACCAGTATCTAAAAATAA
This sequence comes from Certhia americana, assembly GCA_018697195.1. NCBI lineage: Eukaryota > Metazoa > Chordata > Aves > Passeriformes > Certhiidae > Certhia > Certhia americana. Next base: position 33,566,055 of record CM031879.1, read on the forward strand.
ATAAATAAATTAAACAAGAAGGAGGAATACAGGGAGTCCCGATTTTCTCTCGCTGTGGTAGCCCCCGGCCAGGACCTCGCGATGCGGGGCCGAAGCGCGGCCGCTCCGCGGGGCGCTCAGCGCGGGGCTCGCCCGCCCGGGGCCGCCGCTGTCCGTGGTGCTGACCGGTGCTCCCGCCGCCTCCGGGGCTGCCGGGCTGCGGACCCGAGCAGCAGCCGCCGGACGCGGGCAGCCGCCGCCTCCCACCACAACAGGTGCGCCGCCGGGCACAAGCGGGTCCCCACCGCCGTCCCGCCCGCCCCGCCGTCCGGCCGCCCCCGCTCACCTGCGGCGCGGAGGTGGAGCAGCAGGCAGAGCGCCCGGAGGCAGGCGGCCGCCCGCCGCCGCATGGTGCGAGCCGAGGGCAGCCGAGCGCGGGGAGCCGAGGGAGCCGAGGGGAGCCGAGGGCAGCCGGGCAGCGCCGCCACACCGCGTCCCGCTCCCCCCGCCCCCGGCAGCCAGATGCCTGGGAGCGCGCTGCGCATGCGCAACGCCGCGCGGCCGCCCTCACCTGCCTGCCGTCCTGGCGCGGGGTGAGGCGAGGGGCGAACATGGGCGGTGACTGGAACCGGGAGAGGGGAGAGCCCGCGGGGAGCCGCAAGGTCCAGTAGGAGAGGCAGAAAGAGGCATCTCCAGTTGCAGCGGCATGCTCCGGGAGGAAGCGAGAATGGGTGGAGGGGAATGATTTCCTCCTCAGCTTCCAGCTAGAGAGCATTCGGGGCTCCTGCTGCAGCGGAACGGTGGAGATTGGATCTCCCCAGTCTTGCAGCGCCGAGGAGGCAATCTCAGGAGTTTGGGCACGTCTGGGAGGACTTGGACGATGTGGGGGTTTATGCTTGAGGTTCAGGTACACCTCCTCTTCAGTGTGTTGTGAAACACGTGTGGTAAAATAAGCAGTTTGCAAAAACTGCCTGATGAAAATCACGGCTGATACAGAAATAAAGAAATAACCACGGAGCTCCAGGCAGTGGTTCAGACCAGGCTGATGCAACACCTACTCAAAAGACATTTCGGGAATTTGATTACATGGGTGTCAGAGAGCAATGCAAAGAGGCCAAACATGAAGCAGCTCTGTAACAAGGTAATTTTCTAAAGCTGAGTTTAATTGATACAAAAAATTTGCTGGACAGCAGCCACGAGAGCCCGTGGCAGATGTGTCACCCAGCAAGTGATCCATCTACAGGAGCCTATTACTGGATATGGCAAGCAATGTACCTGCATGGTCAGCTGAAGTGATGTGCCCTAAGTGAAAAATAGCAAAGGAAATCAACAGAGCTCGCTTGCCTCTAACTGGCCTTAAATGAGCCTTTATGCAGAAATCTTCTTCATGCAGAGGGACTGCGCAGGCGGCCCCGATATCTAGATGCAACTGCATGTGTGACTGTACATATGCAAACGAGCTTCCTTTGCCAGCCCCCACATGGCTGTTCACACACGTATAGGCAGTCAGTTCGTTCACTTGACAGCAATATAAGTGAGAAAAGGCTTCGCTTGGAAGTCAGCACTTGGTCTTGAGCTCAGCCGGAAATGGGGAATTAATATGATCAAGGGGATTTTTGAATAAGAAGTGGTATTTTAGCCCTGTCATTTCAGTCATCTCTTTTGTAAGTACTGTGCCTCAGATGTCCTGCTAAGCCATGAGATTTCTGCTGCTTCCTCTACTGTGATGATAATTTGCTGTGGGTATATACAAACTACAGCACATACTGTTCCAGTTTAATCCTATTAGTCCTGACTAGTAGAAGCTAAAGCTAAAAGAAGTGAAAGAAATATGTCTTGTCTGTATGGTGCACCCCACTTGTGCCCCTACAACTTCAGTTCCTACATGCCCAGGCCTCAGAGGTACACATATAGCAAAAACAAGTAGAGGACTATATTTACTTCTTTCAGTGAGTTGTACAATACCAATTACAATTTATCCAACTCCTAGGGAGAGATTAAAGAGAAATTTACTTTCAGTCCTCTGATGTTTTGTAGTTTTTTGTCCACAAGTCCTCACCCTTGTGTGTTCTAGGTAAGGTTTTAGGGTCAAATATGTCAACAGGATAACTTGACTGAAGTTAATGGTATTGATTTCTCCCTGTGTGGTTACAGATGAAGCAGCTGTGGTTTCAAATGATTGAGTGCTGTAGCAATACCTACTCACCTCACTTGCAGAGCCCTAAGGCACAAAGACCAGATGACTCACCACTACCCTGTTAAGGAAAATATTTTCCACTGGGGAAATGTCTTAAGATACTGTTTAGAGCTCACATCCAAGAAAACATTTAAGCTTCCAACTCGTGCATAAGCTGAATTCAATGGGAAGCTAAGACTAGACTAAATAATTTGCTGAATTCTGTATCAATGCATCCTTTTTAAAAGACAGTCTTGTCAATGCAAAATAGAAGCATTACTATGGAGTGGGAAGTTGTTGCACAGAAAGTAAGCTAAAACATATTGCATCCGTTTGAATTCTCTAGCTTCCCTGATTTTTAAATTTATTTCCACATGTAGAACACTATATTAACAGAATGGAGGTCATTGGTGTTTGACTTAGTTCAACAAAGTGTACTAAGTGTAGAGCTGAATTAAATGTTCAGCTGAATGCTGAATATTACCAATAATTCTAAGTGAGGTAAATGGTGTGGGATATGGCTAATTCTTTCTAATATGTTTTCCATGGCACCTTCATCTCTTCTGGTATGACATACTAAACGTGCTTCTGCAAAGTCACACTTGATGTTGGTCACAATTAAAAGAAACTGGTCTGTGTTAGAATTCTGGCTGTTTACCTCCTACCACATCAACTAGACCATCTTCCTTGTCTGGGAATCATTTTGCTCTAGGCTTTCACTGACAAATTGCTTTAAGAGGAAGCTAAAACAATGAAAGCCAAATTCAAAACCGATTTTTAATTTAAGAAGCAGCAATATGCAGATTATCAAGCAGGAAATATATCTGAAGGAAAGAGAATCACACATTTGTCTGACGTGAATAATTAGGATCCTCATATCTCTTGTCCCTTGACAAGCTTCAGCAAAAAAAAACTGAAGCAGTGTTTTTTAATAAATGAAAACAGGTTGTAGGAGGAGGGGTGAAGAGGAGGTTATATGCGTAGATCAAAGCATTCTTTGGAGACATAAATGCAAATAACAAAGGTAACTACTTTTTGGCGAGTGCATGTGTGAATATACAGCAATCACAGCAGAGGAAATCTCATGGCATGTACAATTGGGTCTCACACTAAATGATGTTGCCAGGATGGGAAGAGGGCTTCTTTTTACACAGTGCAGAAAGGTAACTGCTACAGGAAATGTGTTGGGGAATAGCATGTGTCCTGGGAGATTGCCATGGGCAAAGTCATAATTGCACCGTTGCAAATGTATCATATTCCCTAATGAGTATTGTCAGTATAGGATTACAGCCTTCTAAAGTGGTCTGAGACCCTCCAGTGTGTTTTTGGCATCATCTCTAATATAGACATGCAAAACTGACACTTACTCAGCTGCGAGTAGAAAACCTTTGATAGCAAGGAGGAGGGGGGAAGAGAGGGGATGCAAGGATATTTTAGTCTCTGAGCCACTATTTTGTGTCTACGTGTGTAGACCTGAAACTCCAAGACCATTTCATAATTTTTATATAACTTTTTGTAAATTTTACTAAAGTTGTTGACTATAGTTCAGATGGAAACAATTCACTCCTGTTTGATGGGGCTGTTGGGAAAGAATCAAATGGATTCAGATGCACCTGACTAAAAGCTTCCTGTTAAAGATACAAGGCAGATAATTCTTAATCTGCAGCACGAGCAGCTAAGTACTAAATGAGACCTGTAAGGGGCTGGTGCAGTCCCAACCAGTACTGAGTATGTAATAAATACATGAGTACTTGCAAATAGATTCAGCCATGGCTCTCTGTCCAGGTCCATTCAAAGCAAGTATGTGGAACAGGCCAGGTACCATGTCATCGTTTTCTCAGATTTTAAGTTCTTCTCTCTTTTATGATATTCACACCATAGAGTAGTAAAGTTCTCATCCTCCGATGTTCTACAAGGAGCATCAAGATTTATAAAGTCAGGTACTTTAAATTACAGCACAGCCAGAAAAATATATAAAAAAAGTTTCAGATTATCCTTAAAGGACCTTTAGTCAAGGCTAGGAATATATCTCTTGAAATATTTGTATAGTCATTTTATGTCAAAGTAATTTGATATGATATGCCTTTCTCAAGAAATACTGGTAAAATACCCACATATTTGCCTATATGTACATTAATGCACATTTAAATATGGGCGGCAAGTTACCCTTGGTTAATAATAACCACGTAGTGCATCTCTACATGATGCAGTAACTAAAGTAAATTGCACAGTACCACTTATATGCTAAACGTAAACTTCTCAACACAGAAGTAACTAAATTTGTGTAAAGATAAGTGAATCAAAACTTGGGCAACTCTGATCAAACCCATGGATATCAGCTTTAGGTTAAAGTCAGGTTCAGAAAAGATGAGGGAATCTGGGCACTTGACTATTTGCAATATTAGCAACAGATGGTTTATTTTGATCTATTTCAAGAAGAGTAGCATTCCTTGAAATAGGAAATAAAAGAGAAATCAGGCAAAATCTTATTAATTGAATATGCAATCTTGTGCAAAGTTGTCTTTCTCATCCTAGCTCAAGATCAAACTGCTAGTCATCTTTCTCAGGCTGACTTAACGTTCAGTTAAATCCAAGAGTTTTTACTGATTTTTTATTTGCCCATTGGCTTTTCACACAATGTTTCTAGAATATATTTGCAACAGGGGAAAAGGTTTCACTGCATCAGAAAGTGCATGACCTTCAACTGGAAGACAATAACATGAACAGGAGACTGTCATCTGTCCAGTATCTAGCTGACATTCACAGAACATTAAGGGATAGGAGGCATAGCAGTTGTCCTCAGCAAATAACAAATAAATATCTTGTATAGTTAATATTCAGCCTAACACTGTTCAGAGACTCAGTGGGTAGGAGAATTTTTTCATTAATTATTTTTCCTTTAGGTATCATTTGATTAATTTTTTATTAGGCACATGACATTACCGTAATGCAAGATCAAAGTAATTTCTCTAGCCGGAAAGTTAGATAATTGGTAGGACTCTCTTATCTGGTCATGTCCAGTGAAATTATACTTGCCTTTGCTAAGGGAGAAGGCACATGATAACCCCAAGACATCTCAAGTTGGTCTGATTAAATCTCTGGATAAATTTTATCTATCTCTAAGTTGATAGTTGTTTTAAAGTATCAGATCTTCACCTTTCTACTCACACAGTTCATTACACACAGACAGCCCTCTGAAGTTCATAGGTGCCCTAAAAGGAATGTTTTTCAGTGGCCAGTCAACATCATGGAATGAAATTCCACAGGGATTAAGAGGCATTTTAGAGCAAAAGCTAATTTACTTTCATTCCATGTCTAAGGCATATTTCTTCAACATTCCCTTATCCAGGATAAGCCCACAGAATAATGCACATGATATTTGTTCTCAAATCTCTTTCAAACAATTTCCCTCTGGGCCAGAAGATTGGTAAATTAATAATATCAGGAAGATGCTAGCTATGTTGTTAATATGATTCTGGAAGAAAGACCAGTCTCACATCAATGAATTTGTATAAGCTGAACAATATAGGTTTATGAACTTGCAGCATACTCCTAAATCTTTAATGAAGTCACATATTTTCTTGTTAAAGATACTATTTCTTGGGTGATTGTTCATTGGTTTGGAGTTTTGGAGATTTGGCGGGGGGGGGCGGGGGGGGTTGCCTGCCTATTTTATAAGTATAAACTGGAAAGCAGCAGCCTGTAATAAATTAATATCTCACTTAAATAAGACATCTAAAATATGTATAATATAATATTTAAATAATGTTTACAGTTATATGTACTTTCAAAGAGAGCAATAAAAGACTCATCAAAGAGATAAAAATCCAGTGTGCACATTTTAAAAAATTAATTATTTATAGCAACACATTATTCAAGTTTCAGTCTACAGGTTTGGAAGTATTTTTATGAATTATGCGGCCTGTATGACAATTTCCTAGCAAGCCCAGATACCCAAGTGCACATAGTTTTGTTGAGAGTTGAAAGTATGATGATTCAGAAATAAAACATGATTTCTTTAGGTGAGAGAGCACAAGTAAAATTTCATAACATCTGCAATTTCTAAGTGTCTAAGATTTCCTGGCATCCTCCACTACAGAGTGCTTTTCTTCTCCAGCTTCTCCTAAGGCCTTTTTTTTTTTTTTTTTATATTAAATTTTCCATGTTTCTTTTAAAGAGTTTTTTCGATTTTATTGCAACAAACCTGACTCTACCTAGTAATGCCAAGCTGTACCCATGGAAATTATAGTACCTCTAATATATCCAAGTTTTCAATGGAATGTAAGAACCATTCTGATGTCACCATGTTCCTATTGTTCTTACTGTAATGTGTTGATCCAAATTTGACAAAGTTGTAAGAACTAAAATTTTGGCTGTGTGTTCTTGAGGGTTTCTGGAGGTAGTGACTACTGTTTGAGTTGGAAGCAAAATTCTCTCAGAATCTCATCTGCCCTGAATATTATTCCACTCTGGTTGCTGGCTGGAATACTCATGGGCCATTCCGTCAGACCAAAAGTGTACAATTTATTGCAAAGGTAGGAGGGCTTCCTTGTAACTTCTATTCTTAGCAGCAGGGAGTCATAATATGTCAGGATGGAATACAGGGAACTACTTCTTCTACCTATTCCTGTTTAAAAGTGGAGCTCAAAAGGAAATATTGAAACAGGTATGAGTAAAAAGGAAAATATTAGTAATGTGAGACAGAACAGGCATTAATAATACCCTGATTCAGTCTGACTGCAAAAGGAAAAACTGAAGTACAGCAGTCAATGGGGGAAAACACGAGACTAGACAAAAAGTGGTCAGGGAAAGAGAAGGAGATGGCAACAGAAGAATGAGGGTCTATAGACAGTAAAGTAAACATTCTAGTTTGGAAAAAAATGCCAAATACTTTGTGGGTTGAAAAAAAAATGTTCCAATTTGCTGAGCAGCAAATAATTTTATTCAAACAAAGAAGTGAACAAAACTCCCCTCTGCAATTTATAATCTGGAGAAATAAAAATGAGAGGCCAACATTTAGTAATTGTTTCTCTTAATGCTACTTCAGGGACTCCAATCCTGCTCTCCCAGTCACATGGGCTCTCTTGCCAGCACCTAGGGGACACAATGATTAAAGGCAAAGAAAATAATTGTGTTTATTAAGCATGACTTTTTAATTGATAAGAAAGAGGAAAAGACAAATTAAAAACAGAGCACAAACAAAAGGAATGGCTATTTAATTTCAATTATTTTTATTTATTGTTTTGTGGAAAGGCTTTAACAAAGACTGCATCACTGTGTGTGGTCTAACCATATGGAGAATATCTACTTCTTCTGAGTAGAACAAGTCTTTTCTTAACATAAGTAAAGAAAGATAGCTTATACGTGGATCAGCAATTCCAGCTAAGGATTGATCAGACCTGTGTAATATATCACAGACAACCTAACCTGTAAGGTTATAGATGATCAATGGATAGACATTTGTAAGACTTGGTCTTACAAAATCTGAAAAGTGGTTCTATAAAAACAAGTTACTTTGGTAGTTGTCTGTCTTGGTTTCAGCCAGAGTTGATTTGTCCACAGTTGCTCTGAAGAGGCAAAGCCTGGAGCTGTGTGGGCATGTCTAGTAGTTATTCTGTACCCTCATGTCATTGCTGGGGAGCAGAAATTAGGGGCTATTGCTTCAGAGAAATGAGTATGGCTTGCAGTCGGGGAAAAGTGTGGTGTACAGGGAGGCTCTATCCGCCATTCTGTTTCATTGTTCTGGGCCTGGTGAGCATGTGTGCATGGAAATCACCCTCTCTTATGTTATTATTGCTGTTACTTTTGATTGTCATATCCCATGGCTGTTTCCATTAAATTGTTCTTATCTCAACGCATAATCTCTGCCTTTTGTCTCCCACTGGAGGGAGGGGAGCAGCTTGTGGTTTTCTTTTTAGTGGGAATATGAAATTGGAGAATGCCATTCCTAGAACATGACCTTGTCAAAAATAATAATCACATAGATATATTTCACTAGTCCTATGAATATGAAAAAAATCATTCTCTCTAATGTTCTCAGTTCCCCTTAGTATTTAAATCTAAATAGTAAATCAATATCCTGGTAGGTACTTCAAAATAGGTATAGCAGTGGATAAGAAATTGGCTGGATGGTCAACTCAGGGAGCTGTGTCAGTTGTTCAATGTCCAAATGGAGATCAGTGACAAGTGGCATTCCTAGTGGTTTGGTATTGGAATTAGTGCTGTTTAAAATCCTCACTGGTGACATGGACAGTGGGATTGAGTGCACCTTCAGCCAACAACACTGAGCTGTGTGGTGTGGTCACCATGCTGAAGGGATGGGATACCATCTAGAGGGACCTTGACAGGCTTGAGAACCTGTGGGACTGTGCAAACCTTGTGAAGTTCAACAAGGCCAAGTGCAAGGCACTGCGCCTGGATCAGGGCAATTCCAAACATAAATACAGGCTGGGTGGAAAGTGAACCCTGAGGAGAATGATTTGAAGGTGCTACCCTTTAAAAGCAAGCTATATCCTGCACTGCATCAAAAGAAGTGTGATTGTCAAGTCAGCAGAGGTGATTCTTCCTCTCTGCTCTGGTGAGGGCCCCACATTGGAGCACTGTGTCCTGCTCAGGAGAATATGGGCCAGTTGGAGCAAGTCCAGAGAAAGGCTGCAAAGATGATCATGGGGCTGGAGCACCTCTTCTTATGAGGACATGCTGAGAGACCTGAGGTTGTTCAGCCTCAAGAACAGAAGGGGCCAGGGAGACTTTAGAGCAGCCTTTTATCACCTAACAGGGGCTACAAGACAGACAGAGAGGGACTTTTTACTAGGGCAAGCAGCAATATGACAGGGGGTAATGGCTTCAGGCTGGAAAAAAATAGGTTAGATATGAAGAAATTTTTTGCTGTCTGTGTAGTGAGGCACTGGAACAGGTTGCCCAGAGAAGTTGTGGTGGCCCCATCCCTGGAGGTGGTCCAGGCCAGTTCGGATGAGGCTCTGAGCACCCTGGTCTAGTGGAAGGCGACCCTGCCCATGGCAGCAGGGTTGTAACAAACAGATATTTTGTTAAAAAATTGATTTTGCTCCCTTTGTCCTCCAAACACTCTCACAGGACTATGACTGGCCCTGACATCCTGGCTGCCACACAGTCTGACTCCTGTGTCACGTTACCAGTGATGTGTAACAGCTCATTCCCTCCTTATAGCAAACTCTTCTTCAGACCTCTGCAGAAGAACCCTTGTTCCAGGAGGAATCAGGCAAGACTTGAGAGCCAGTGACTATGTGGTTATGTAGTTGGCAGGCCTCTTCTAAGTCCTGTTGTGCCTGTCCAATAAGATGCAACTTCCTCGAGATGTCCGCATACTGAGCTTTTCCCTGAGATAAAACGAGCTATAACACAATAGGGTAGTCTTCAGATTCCGTTCTTGACATTTGAGATATTTGCACAAGTTTTCCTCAAATGTGTACACTCTTCCAGCATTTGCAGTGAGAGAGGAAAAAAAAAAAAATAAAAAAAAGGAAGGATAAAACCCCAGCACTGTAAAAAAGCTGTGACACACAAAATGATCAAAAATCATGTTGCAGCAGGAATTTCATCTACTCAAGTAGCATATAATAAGGTCTTCATGTAAAATAAACCTCTCATTCTCCAGCTTTAGAAACTACATAGCACATAATGTAAAGATATATTACCTTTAGTTTTCCACCAGTCTAGGTCTCATCATCATTTTTAAGTTTCCTCATATGTTGGCAGGTGAATACATGGGATATAATAATCTAGGTGTAGAAGTATTGTGCCTTTTTAAAGTAGCATAGTTACTGAAAACCTGTTTCTCAGACTGCTTTAAGAAAAACTGCTGAATCTGACCTAGTATCATTCATTATACTAATAAAATATATGTAATTTCTGTAATAAAATGGATGTTTACAGCCTGGACAGGTAGGATTGGATATTATGGTCATTTATCATACAGGTGAAAGATCACTTCTCTTGATGATGGTGAAGTGCTGAAAACTTCCAGTTTGGGGTGTGTGTGTGTGTACCTCAAAACGATTTGTAAACACCAAGATCATAGTGTGAGTCACTGAAATCTGTGAGATTATTTCCTTTATAGTGACATTTCTAATTCCTTTTGACTCCCTTTCCTCTGTCCTCCAGGTCCTTGGAGTATCATCCCTCTTGTCACTTATTCACAGTGCTACAATATAAAATGAATGGAGTTTTCAGTTCCAGAAGCATTTTATTTCAAAGCTCTAACATCTTTGCTCCTTCATGCATGTGTCTACACACTATCATAGTCCTGGGCTGAACCCCAGGATAGAAGTGCAGGCTTTACCTCATGGATGAATTCAGACTAGTGTCAGGGGGAGTCCATTACGCTGCAAGTGGAAGTGAGTATGGCTACTACTGGGATCTCCAGGATGAGAAGGCAGCTATGAACTCTGCTGGGAGCTTCCCAAGAGTCCAGAAACAGAAATTCTACCAGGAAAGTGCTGAACTAACAAACCACTTACACTTTGTGTGGTTTCTGGCTGATACAGCTCCTCACCATTGATTGACATTTTGATGCTTGTTGCCTAGGCAACCTTGCTACCACCATAATTCCTCTGCCTCAACTACTCTGTCCCAGGCTACATACCTACACTTTCCTTGCCATGTGTAAGGCCCCTCTTCGAAGCTACCCCATTCCTTCACCGCACTCCCTCACCATACTGTGTCACAGCTACTTTGCTCTTTATGTTCATTGGACCTTGCCAGAGATGAGCAGAACATGCAGTTCGGATTCAAGGAACTGTGAACTTCAACTAGTAGAAAAAGAAGCTAAGTCTAAGTAGAAGGCTCAGTCTTAAAGACCCCAGGGAATGCTCAGTTTCAGTCACGATGTTCACTAGGTGTCACTGTTCTCCAGAAATAATCGTGTGAATACTTTTTTCTGGCTGCAAATATACTGTCTTTAGCCAAGTGCAACAACTCATATTTTCAGAAACTGAGCTCATCTAAAAAACTTCCATAGTTCAGCAAAAGGTTCTCCAAGCTCCTTACTTCACTTGCACTGTCTGATTTTCTGCTCACTAATCTCAGAGTAAACCAAGAACAACTTCACTTAAATGTGAATAGTGGTCCTGGTTCATGGCAGTAGAGGAATCCTGACATTTTTGTCTTTTACCTAACCATACTTTATAATATATGACTTTAGAAATGGGGTAATCTCAAAATGAACAATGCAGCCTTTTACACTGCATGGCTGCTTGTGTTCTTAACATTTTTTTCACTCTGCAGATAAAGAAAGTATTTTTGATGACAATTTTGTCCAAGTACTTCATTCTGGGCACTCAGTTTCCTATGCCTAAATGATAAGTTAGTTTTCTTATGCTTCTTATATGATGATTAGAGAGTAACTGTGTCTCCTGTGTTCAGAAAGGAAGCACAATTTACATGCTTCTGGAAAGAACTTCTCTTTTTCCTGTGAGCACATCAGCAGCTTGGAGGAGGATGGTTTTCTTTACCTGAACACATAAAATTACGTGATTAAAATTTGCCAGTGTGGGTGCCCCCAGACATACTAGAGTGTGTTCTATCTAAGTATTTTAAATTAGAAATTATGCTATGAGCAAGAAAACAGGTAGGAAGAAGAGTCAGATGAGTTACTAGAGAGGTAGTCATTTGTGAAGAGGATAATGTGGTGAATCAGTCTGTGTTAAACTAGGCTCTTTGGAAAATATTTCAGAACATTGTATGTTTGTGAGCAGGCTACAGCATGGAGTCACTAATAATTGCCAGATTTGGCACTTCTTTCTTCACATTTGCTGAATCAATAAACATTGCAGAAAGAAGTCCAACCCACCAGTCACCCAAGTGTGTCCAGAACACCATTACTGCATAACAGCATGTTTCAACGTGGGGGGTCAGGCTGCTGACTTGAAGCAGTCAGCTTAGGTGCTCCAACTTGCCTCATGCAGAGCCTATTGCTCTCTAGTGACTCCTATATTTTTTGTATAGAGAAACTAGGCTGTGAATCGTCCTCAGGAGTGCAGTTCAATAGAATTTTAAGCTGATCTAAATCAGTGGTGTGGCAAATCCCACCTCCACCTCCAGCTGTGCATTCCTGCTCTTTCTCCCTTGTGTCTGGAAGGTGGTGAATTGGCTCTGTAAAAAAATCGGTCCAGAAGAAAAAATCTGAATAGTTATCTACCTTGGATAAGCTCCCTGAAGAGATATGATGTTCGACCATATTTTTAATGAAGGGGTAACGTGGTGTCACCAGGATGACAGAAGACCTAAGTCATCACGACTTGGGTTTGCTCACACTGCTGGGTTCCCCCCCATAAGGAGATGCCTGAATCAGCCTGTGCCAAGCAATGGGAGCTCCACTCTCACTCACAGAATCATAGAATGGTTCATGTTGAAAAGGGCCTTAAAATCACCTAGTTCCAGCCCCCCTGCCATGGGCAGGGACACCTTGCACTTGACCAGGTTGCTTAAAGCCCCATCCAACCTGGCCTTACAGACTCCTCTCCTTGCAGTCCTTGTCCCAAATACACCTCCTGAAAAGTAAAGGTTCCAGGGCAGGTTCTGACTCCTGGCTCTAATGAGGTTACAAGTCTCTCTTCAGCACAGCGTGGAAGGGGTTTCTGTCAATGAAGAGAGGGTGGGAGGGGGTGGAGGGGACATTCATATTCCCTTGTGAGCAAAACATTAAAGCATAGCTAAGCTATATGACAGGGAAGACTAAAAGAGCAGTGATGCATATTTCTGAGTTGCTACAGCTTTCTCAGGGGCATCTTGGCTCCCACTTTGGTTACAAATTGGGAAGATCACAAATGGCTTGGAGTTATCTTCTTTTTAGCCTCAGTTCTAACCCAAGATCAAGGGACCTTTCTCTACATATTTTAAATTATGCAAAGCAATTAGTCTTCATTAACAGCTTGTCTAATTTAATTTCAAAAGATCAAACTGTTTCCCTGTTAGATGACCGAAGGGGAAAAAAAACCGCAAACAAAAAAACCAACCAAAACAAAAAAACCCCTTCAAACTTGTATGTGACTGCCAAGTGTATATATCAACTAAACTCTAGAGTCATTACTACTTACCTCAGCTTGTCATCTGCTCTCATTTTATCCAAAAAATTCATATCACTCTTGACACCTTATCTGAACATTTCGCGGATGGTCTTTTGCACTTCAAAGTGCCAAGTACTGTGGGAGATTGATTCTTTATTTCCCTAGAAACAACTAGGAAAAGGACAGAAATCAAAGCATCAAGAGTCTTACATGAATTGGAATTCCTGTCATGTGGAATTTCTCAAAGAAATTCAGAGATTTCATTGAAATTCCTAAGGATGAAGCTAATACATCCATCTTTAAATCAACCAGTAGTTGTCAGATTTGGATTGGTGGGTGCCTTCACCAACCACCTCTAGGTTTTGTCTGCGGGATGCTTGTTTCTAAGATCACAGATTCACAGTAGCATAAATTGGTAGGCTACAAGCAAACAATTCTCTATTCTTCTTCTTCTTCTTCTATCCATGTCTGGGATCCTATGCTGCTTAAAGATATTCAGCCTAGGACTGTATGTCTCCTTGGATACCATTCATTGCTGAGAAATAAATGCTAAATTCAGAGGTTTTGAAGGCCTACAAGCATTTGCCAGAGACTTATAAAACTCTGTGGTCTGTGATGGTGGTATTTATTCTTGCCTGCATTTAAGAAGGCTAAAATTCAAATAAATGCTGGGGGTTTTTTTCTAAGTAAGCCTGTTCTGGTTTCCCTGCTCTGATATCACTGTATTTATATAAAACTATATCTACTGAAGTGGAAGGCACTCAATAAGTAGGTATAAGGAGGGGTGGAAGGCAATATAATTTCTGACTGTGGTTCACATTCAAAGGAAATGGACAGTCTTTATTATCCTACTCTTATTTGTTCTTAGAGAGATGGAAACTTTCTCATATTCAGGGGGCTGGAGAGTGCAGGAAATTGATAGAAATGTAAATTTGGGTCAAGGTTTGCCAGAGTTCCTAGGACTGGAGCAGAGAATCAGGAGAAAAGGAAGTAAGACAGAAAGCAGGGTGGTCTTGAAATGCTGGTTGGGATGTGAAGGTCATGATTTAAATCCCTTTGGTTTTCATCACCATCAGGGATTTGATCCAAATTCTTCCATTTCTCCAGACAGTGCCCTGACCGAGGATATCTTCCCTCTCTTCTGCTGAAATAGGTTCTTTCTGTAAAAATACTGCACTTTTCATGAGTGCATCTCTCCAGGTCCTGATTTGCAAACAGAATATTTGCTGGGGTTTTTATTAAAATCTTTTCAGTTCAACATAATGAAATACATAAACTCTGTGAGTATTGTAATTATGTTCCTTACCACAGTTTCATGTCTGTTCTTAGACTGCCTTTAGTCAGAACTTTGTACACCTTGCTTGTTCAAAACTTTTCTTTTAGGAAAAGCTGAGGACTTAGTTGCTGTGTGAATAAGTAGCTGTTTAGCAGCCAAAGAGTTCCTGCTTTTTCTCAACTTGTCATCTAAGGTGTGGTTCAGAAAGTTGTTTCTTGAGAGGTTGTTACTGGCAGAACCTTGAAAAAAATATTGCTTCAGACATCTCATAAAAAACATTTTAGAAAAAGAAAACAAACAGAGAGCACTGAATTTGTGAGAGGTGTAGATGCAGGGCCTTTAAGGCTATGTGGTCTTTCTGTATTCAGATGACATCATGCATAAGAGGTGTGTTTCCTACACTAGTTCTTTGGTAACAGTCTAGCTATAGAGCTTGACCCATGAAAGACAAAAAAGAAAGAAGTTACCAACCCTTCTGGATGAGATCATATCAGCAGGGGGGCAAGGGGGAAGAGAGATAATTTTTTGGCCAACCAGGTAAGCCAAATGACATATAAGGAGTTTGGTGACCCTAACTTTCCTCTGCTATGAATTCATGAAAACAGGTACTGCTAAATGACCTTTCTGGCCATAGCTGGGCTACATTAAATGTCAAAGGAGCTCCTTATTCTCTTGATCTGACTATAGAGAGAGCTTGAAGCAACCATTTTCCTCATTTGATTCTCTGTCAGATGACAATCTATACCACATTAGCTGCTCCTCAGTACTTGTAAAACGACAAGTTCAAAGGGAATTTTCTTCACTGTAAATATTGAAGCAAAGTCAGATTTAATAACTCATCCAGGGTCACCCAAGGAGTCTGTGATCGAAACAGAAATTTAGGCAATGCAAAGCCATTTTAGCACTTCAAATATACTGTGATCTTACCTTTCCCTGTAAAGCTTTCTTGATCTGTTCTATTTTTATATCACTTAAATGGAAAATTTTGAAAGTAGCCTCATATATTAGAACTCATCTGAAGAGAGTAAGTTTGACAGACTAAATTAGTTTCTGAATATCAGTTTTGGTGTTTCTTATGCATTTACCATCTTAAAATTCTAACAACAGAACAAAGATTTCCTTTTTTTCCAGTAAATCAATGCAGATGATTGCTGAGTATGTTCCACTGGCATTTCCATTTTATTATGAAAATATTCACCCTTTGGTCTTGTGGGAGGAGAAGTTTGTGACTGAAAGATGATTTGCTTGGCAAACCAGCAGACTCTCCATACTGCAATTTTTCCTTCTTCAAGCCCAGATGCTTTTAAGACTTTACAGTGCTGTCTCACAAATATGAAAAGGCATATTCTCTCCCTACAGGCTCCTTGTGCTGCTCATCCATTGATCTAAGTACCCGTGTTCTTGACTCCAGACTGAAGGCTTCCTTTGACAGTGATTGATGGCCACCCTCTCACAGGAAGAATGACTAACTCCAGCCTGTGAGTATTGGAGGCTCTATGGAATATATCTGCTGTGCTATTTATTTTGGGAGGCGGATGTGTGCCCACATTTTTATTCTTGGAATAAACATTCCGGCATTTTCTGGCAGGTGTGAATGCTGTAACATACCAGCAGGCAGAAAAGAAGCTAAGAAGACAGCTTCTAACCTCTCTGATGGAAACAAACGGACTGTTACTAATGTGAAAATTGTAAACCTCACCAGATTTCATATGAATCGTATCACTTGGAAAGCCAAATTTTGATCTTAAGGATCCCCTGGCAGCCCCAAAGAGATGAATAGTTTTAAATGGTGCCTACTTTCTCTTCAAAACAAAATCCAAACCATAAGACAACTGCATAATGAATTATGTAAATTTTAAACCTGATTGCGGCCAACTCGTTTTGCCAATAGTCTGAAAAGATTATCCCTAATGTGTAAGTGACAGCACGCAGAACCTTTCTGAAACCTCTTTCAGCTGTTGTCCCATCAAAAGTGCATTGGTATAGCTGGCCTGATACAAAGGAACAATTTCACTTTCTATTTGGTTTAAGATCAGCAAAAATTAGTATTAATTTTACATTGCTTTATTCCAACCCTTGCCTAGAAATTTGCATAAGAATTTTTGAAACAAATATATAAGAAAAGCTGTTACAGTAATTGTTCCTTTCCGACATTATTAGGATTCTTGACTGTGCTGTCTTAAAGTAACATGTATCATATATCTATATTCTACTATTATGAGTATATATAGCTTATCTATGATAGATGATAGATAGATAGATATAGATAGATGAGAGATAGATAATGGGAGAGATAGAGATAGTAGATAGAGATAGATAGATAGATAGATAGATAGATAGATAGATAGATAGATAGATAGATGGAGAGATAGAGATAGAGATAGAGATAGAGATAGAGATAGAGATAGACATAGACATAGACATAGACATAGAGATGTATACAAAAACATTAAAAATTAGTGATGGGACGTATCCTTTTTACCCTGAATCCCACATATGCATAATTCTAGATTATAAATCGTAGCTATTTTGATTGTCATTGGTCCCTTGAGATGTAATCTCAAATTTCAAATTCAATGAAATCTTGCTATAGCACAAACTTTCTGGTGTCAACCAGGACAACATACAAGAAATTGGAAAATACAGGAGTAAAAATGGGAAAAGTATAATAAATTATAATATATAGAGCAGAATAAGAAGAGTACTGGATATATTGCAAGAAAGTCTTAGATAAATTAAATTTTTCCCCTAACGATATGCACTGTATTAGCAGCCATATCTACTTATCTACTACTCAAAGAACATTTTGGTTGTGAAAAACTGCAGCTTAAAAATTAATTTATTCCATATGAGTCCAGCAATATGTCAATACTTCCCCATTTTGGACAAGTACACACAGAACAGTTTGTCCAAGAAAATGTCCATTAAATCATTTCAGTGCTGAACACTACCACAAGAACAGAGTATCCTGAGAAGCCAAGATTGAGGTGTCTAACTGAAGGCATAAAGGACTCTGTCACTAACCTATTTCAGGGCTTCAAAAGTCACTTCACTGCCTGTGCCTTAGTTCCCCATTTCTGTAACCATCAAGCCTTTTCACTGTGATAGTCTTCAAGACTTGAGTTATAGTTTTTTATCACAAAAAATATTTGAGGTTTAGTTTGGGGACTGGTGAAGTCCTGTTTATATAGCAGTTCTGGAACAATACCATTTCCAAAATGTGTTGCTATTCATATGTGACTGAATAATAAATAATCAAATGTGAATAACTACAGCTAAGAACAAATGGGCTCATCTCTGCACAGATGCCTTTTTCATAAGCAAATTGTTCATATGCACAAATGTCTGAGAGCGCAACTCAGCTGAAAAATATTTAGCATTTGAATGAATGTAGGACTGCCAAACCACAGTGTCAGACCACCAACATTCATGGCATTGGTATAAAATCCAAATATTAAGAAATACTACATTTTTTGTTTCTTTTTATTGGTCTTCTGTTTTTTGAGCCTGACATGATCTTTTTTTTTCCATCTTTCCTCAACAACTAGAGCTATTCATAAATGGAATTTATATCCTCAACACAAAAAAACCCCATTAAATTATTAAAAAGTGTTTTGGAATATAATATCTAAAGAAAAAATTAAAGTAGGTATGAAAACACAGGCATATTTCATTCTGATAACTTTTAAATTCTTAAAGAATTTGAAGTCCAGATGAACATTGTCAATTTTATTAAAATAGGAAAGTGGAAATTATTTTCTCTAAGAAATTATCATTAAATACTTGATGATGATGACGATGTATTTTCCAGGAGGAAACCATACTGGTAAATATTTTCCTATCTATGTGCATGAGATTTTGAGGTTTTTAAAAGTAAAACTGTCATTTTCACTTTCATGCTAACAGTCTGCATAAATCAGAAGAATTTTTCATACCAATGATATCCATAGCATTTCTGAATCTTCATATACTCCAATACTGCACTTCAAAATTGCTCTGAGAGAACAATTGCCATGGGGTCAGGTGTAGATATGTGAAGGACAAGAACAATACATTTTCCTCTTTCCTTTCCTATCTCCATCATTTACCCTAGTGATATGGCACTCACTGTCTCCCACATCATAGGCTATGTCTACGGGCTGTGCTGCTCCTGTCATTTAGGTCTGTGCTGGTTCTTGTTGGGAGAACTATGCAGCCAGATTTAGGAGATCACAGCAGTTTTCTGTCAAGTCACTGGCCTGACTGCATGATACTGCAATTTTCTGCACTGCCTCTACAATGGTCAGACACCTTCATAAGTCATCCTTTAGTTTTCAAAGCTACTGGGATGACTTCTTTCAGAAGAAGTGTGTGAAACTGTCTTCTCATCAACTCTGTGAATCAGTGCTGCCATGGAGCCAATGGAGAGAAACATCTACATCTAATTAGAAGGATTGAACTACAGGAGTTACAAAGACCTAGATTGTCTTGCTTTGCCGTGTTACCTCTCTCATCTCCTACTCCCCGCTTGCTTAGGGATCCAAATGTGATGTCTTGGAGAGAAGAAAGTTCGAGTTACTCTTTTTCTCTTTAATGCAAAATCCATGTTGCTGTAAGGTAAGGTATGTGGTAAGTCACGCATGGAGGCCATCTGCATACATTCTGCTAAGCCTTCATTCTCTCAAAAAAGAGTGGAAATAATACTCCTATCCTTTCTTAAGAGTGAACGTGCCTGAGCACATTTGCTCTGTCTTGCATGTGCGAGAATGGTACTTAGAGATTATTGTCAAAGGAAGACACCCAGTCTGAAACACAGAAGGATGTGTGGCTAACACTGAAGACCAAGCTCACACAGTTTTCCCCAGGAACAAGTTATGCCTCTAGCAGTTCTTATTGAGTACTGTAAAACAAACATTTATACTGGCTTTTCTTTTGCATCTACATGGGCTGTGTATTCTCCATGTGCACTCTAGCCAGCTAATCTGAATGGAACAAAAACATTTGTTTTTCCTCACATTTCTCTATATACCAAGTCCTTCCAAATAAATATTCAGCTGAAACCTCTTGTGCTATTAGGGAAAACAAATAAATCAAATTAATGAATTGATTTGAATGCCAGAAAGAGCTATCATTTCTGTGTTCTAAGAATATCCCACAAACAATTAAATGTTCGTGAAACAGAGGCAAGACTGATAAAATGATGAGTCTCTCTGGCGCCAGCAATGGGCCTGGCTGAAAGCCAACCACAGACTTAGCATTTATAGCCCTACAGAAAGCATAAGTGACCCCAGAATGGATAAACTGAGGAAGAGCTTTCCTTAGCTGTTCACCATGCTGAATGTTCCTTTAGTCTTTGGCTTCATTGCCTGGCTCAAACTTGCAGATGAATTATCAGATGTATTTTGTGGGTCTTTACAACCCAGTAAAAATTAACCAGACATTTCGATTTTGATTGAATGATTTTTGGCTTTGGAGCCAGTGTTCCTTGAACTGATAAAAAGTGATAAGGTGATAGAGAGCTGAAAATTTCCCAGCACATCAGTGGAAATGATACTGGGTACCGTAAATTCTATTTTTTACGTCATCTGTACCATTAGCTCCTTTGGGTCCCAGAAATGGGCCATTCCACAATGAAGCAAGAGGTAGAAATGGGCTTCTGCCTTCATTGCCTACTCTATGATTTGGCCTGTGGTCAAGGGATCAAGAAACACGTGATATTTTTAGGGCAGAATGGATAAAAGTTATCTAGCTTTTGCTATGTACAATCCCCGCTAAACCAATTTGATATACTTAAAACTGGATTTACAGACTTAAACTTTCTGGTAATGTAAATTATAGTAAGTAATGGGATTGAAGAAGTTGATTTTTGTCTTTAAAGCAATTCTTAATTTTCCTCTGCTAGCAATGGTGGTATCGTTAATGATAGCTGAAGTAAATCAAGATTATTATACTATTGCAAAAAGGAAAAAAATACCCAAAGAGGCTAAGGAAATTGCTTTGCAGACACTGATGGGTGCTTTGCATCCATTGAAAATCACCCCTAGTAAAAAGGCATCACTTGTAAATGTCCCCAGACTGGTATCAGAAAAATTTTGAATGTAGGATATAAGCAAAACTTTCTATTTTTAATATGTACAATCAATTTATTACACACTTGCCAATTTTAATTTAAAAAGAAGAATCTGTGGTCCAGTTACTGAAATGAAACTTTAATCTCATTTGGAGTGCTCTATCCTTAGAGATTAAACTCTTTCTTCTACCTCTTGGCTTCCTTCCTAATTTCCTTTGTTTAAATGGAGCCATCTCCGTCTTTCTCTGCCTTTTCCTCAAGAGGGATGCCCTCTGAGTAATGGGTAGGGCAGAGCTTTTGCTGATACACCCATGTAAGTTGGAAGTAGAGATGAAACCCTAGCACAGGATGCTACTGCAGGTTCCTTCTGTAATTCCATGGGGAAGAGAGAAGAGTAAAATGTCTAGGTTTACTGAAAGGATTGCATATCTACTGTAATAGAAAATTGCTGAATAATGTCACCCTTTAATTTTTTTTGTGACTGGGGCAGCCATCACAAAAGGCATTAGGGTTATGGACTGTTCAGTTCAAGCAGAGGGAGGTGCAAGCTCCTGAGAATCCTGCCCCTTCTCCTTTCAAATCTAGTATAAGCTCAAGGATGACTCTGCTGCTTCACTCACTGATAACCTGCACATAAGAACAAGTGCACAAATGCATAACTATTTTCCCATGCTGCAGAAGGTTGCTGTGTGTGATGGGGATACTTCATAACAAAATGCCTTGAAATAGAAATTGTATTTTTTAATGTCCAAGTTTCTTATAGATCACATCAAATGTGTTTCAGGCACTTCACCTTCAGTCTACCCTGAACCCTAATGTTTAGACATGAATCAGGCTTCTTGTGAGGATCCTACAACAGAGATCACATGCCCTTTCCCTGAGGGACGTACCTCTTCAATGTGAATGAGGAAATACATGTATTCTGGCCATTCCAAATAAAATACTTCACAATTGTGTTTGTATATATTCTAGCTGAAAACAACGGCTGGATCACAATCAGCACGTTCTGGTTTGGTACACCTTGTTGTTGGATGAGGTAGAACAGAGGTATTTTGGACCTTTGGAGTTAAGACCCAGTGTTTTTTTCTCTGTGAGAGTGGAAGAAATCTTACAATTCCATCAACATTTCCTTCTTTTTTAGACTATCATTGTAATTTACTTGGAATGAGTAATGAAAACCTGGGTTTGGACATTATGTGTTTACAGGTGTGTGACTGAATTGTGCCATTTTTTATCTTAGCACACAGAAAGGTAGCTGAAACACCCATAAAATTCAGCAAACATAAATTGCTGTAAACCTGAGCATTAGATTCCTCAAAAAACAAAATAAAAAAAATCTCAGTAAGTTGTTAGCTTCAGAGATGAAAGATACATCCTGTATGCTGCAGTTTGCAGGACTACCATCCTATGGCTCAGGTAATACCTGCTTGTAAATACTAGTAATAATTCTTAGAGTCATATGCACTTAGTGTAAATGATGAGACATTGTGGAGACTTTTAAAGTAAGCTCAGTTGTTTTGTAGCATCTACCTGAAATCTATGAATGATGTTAATTCTAGTTTATATTAAAGCAAAAAGAAGACATTTAAATTGCTCACTGCAGGTAGCATCTTGGTTAGTGTGACATACTAGGAGCTGAAAGAAAATGGAGTTTTGAAGGCAATATGATGTCCTCAGGAGTTCTAAATGAATGGATAAAGCTTCTAGTGTTGCACTGAGTGAGGCATTTCTGTAAATAATGTGTGAAATTTTTCATGAAATAAAAGTGTAAGGTAGAACCCGTGATATTTCCAGTCATCTGCAGTTTGCTGCTTCATACACTGTACTTGTTTTTCCTTACTGCCCACAAAAGTGTAGATATTTTTCATGCAATATTTAACAAGTGGTAGTGTTTTCACAAGAGAGTTGTACTTTCTATAAAATGTAGTAATGCTGCATACCCTCAAATTTAAAGAAACCTAAAATATAATACTGCCTAACAGAATTGGTGCTGATTTTTTTTTTAATCAAGAGGGAAATATTGTTTGCAGTTACAACATTTCTTCAAGGTTATTTAAGTATTTAAGTGTTCTGTTTATTGTACTGATTATGATTTGCTTTGCCAAACCCAACAAATTTTAAGTCACTGCTTTGATACCCTACCATTCCTTCTGTTCAACATGTGGTTTTGCTAGCATATGGATGTAATATTTCATATTCCCCTTCATACTTCTTGTTAAAACTCCAGTTCTTCTGCAAATCTTGGTTCTTTCACCTTCTATCTGTTCTGCTATATCAAATCTGGCCCATTTATGACATGCTCAAGGCTGTCATAATAGTCTGTTCTAAATCCATCTGTTAAACCCTTATTCAGATCTGGTGAAATTTTCTACATTTTTAAGAACTTAGCTATGTGTGTATCAACTTCTTTCAAAAAGGGTTAGCATTAAAAAAAAAAAAAAAGTTACACTGGGGCTTTTCTGCCTAGATCTAGTAGGTACCATCAGTATGAAATGTGATGTCTTCCAGATGTTTTGAATATTTTTCCAACTGTTGAGCCAGTTCTATGACATCCCAAATGACAAAATCCAGAAATTCATATTCTGAATACTTCCTTGTGGAATAACTGAGGGGCCTGATCCTGCAACATATTGAGCATATCATGAAAGGTCATAAATGCCCTGAAATCCCACTGGACTCAGAATTTTAGAATTAAATTTTGAAACTGTATAAGATCTTTTAGTTTTCACAAGTTAAACTCAGGAACACTGGTAATCGAGGATACTCTGGCTTGGAGACATATGTTACACATAGTCACAACACTTGAGGAAAGCAGTATATTTAGAACAGGAAATCCCTTTATTACACATGCCAATTAGATCAAAATTCTCACTGAGAAAAAACATAGCTAGTTTAAGAAACATTGGTGTCCAAGGGTCTTGATTCTGGAGCAAAAACATATGCTAAAAATACTAATCATAGTAGAAAGAACATCGTAATTAAAAATGCATTTGACATCCCAAAGTTAAAACACCAAGTCAGACTCTGAGCTTTTTTTAATCACTTGGAAGAATAAAGTATTTTATCCCTTACATGATGTCCTGATTCAGAACCAAAAGCCCATATAATTCTTTACCTTGACATGGACATTCACTTTTTTTTTTCCTGAATAAAAGCCTAAATGAGTTGTGTGTATTAACCTAATACATTAAATGAAAATCGTTGTGTAGTGGCAGTTGCTCCCACTTTCTTTTTTGCCTGTGTAGCTTTCACATACAAGATGTAATTTTCTTACCGACTGTCCAAATTGCTACCTCTATGTGCAGCGTTTAATGGCATGTATTTTTGTGACACATATTTGAGTAGGAATAGATGCTTCTGCCATTCTCAGAGATTGATTTTTCAAGTGATCCACCAGAAACATGTTTTCTAATCTTTGGTCCCTGATAGACTTTGGTCCCTGATAGTGGCAAATTTAGTCTCTTTGTGACAGTTCACCCTGAAATATTTAGCAATTGTTTGTACAGAGCAGAAAGTGGCAGATTTTTACCCTTTACTCTCTTGTGTGTTTGATCCATCTTATCATTTGCAATTTCTCAGGTGACTGTAAAATCATCAGAGCAATGCCACCTGTGAATTTTCACCCCTGTCTATTCTTCTCTTAGATGTGCATCACAAATATTTCAGGATTTATTTAAATGATGGCTGATGTTCAGCATTCTGAGCTGTCCCTGCTGGTAATTCCTTTGGTCTGCACCCATGTAAAATACAAACAAAAAGTATGGTTGTATCCAGTCTTTAGTTACCTCCCAGTTTTCCTGCATATATTTTGTGCAACCTGATTCTTTTCTGAAGTAATTTCTAGAAAATATTTGATTTCACTATTGGCTACTTCATTATACAAGCCTATCAAGGTTTTCTCTAATTGCTACCTCACATATTATGATTAAATATTATTCTGCACTGTAAACCTTTCAAAAAAGTAGGAACAAAAAATGAGATTTTATTAGAGTATGAGATTCACAAGAACATAAGACCAATTCTGGCAAATCCCATCTCTAAAATATGGGAGACAAAATATACTTAATGCATCCAAAGCTTTCACTACAAATGGCTAGCACGTTGGATTTGAGAATGACTTTGACATTTCAGAAGTCTTTCAGGTTGCATTTTCTACAGTTTAAAGTAATTTGGGAAACTACAGGTGATCTGTGGTACTTCAGTTTTATCCCTGAGTTTCTTTCTTTATGGCTTTCAAGCATAAATGCCTGTCAACCTGTTTGTACACTCCTCGCTGCATATTGGCAAGCTGGCAAATAGATCAAAAATTTAAGTGGTTTCCATGATTCAGCAACTGTATAGTTCATAAAAGGAGGAAAAAATACTTTCCCAGAAGTGAAGCATTATGATATTTTACATTCAGATCTTTACATTATCTGAGGTTTTTAAATGTAATATATTACCAGAACATGAAGTTACTTTCGACATTTGCATTGGACTGACTGTCCACAGAAAAGCAGGAAGGAAAGCTACATCACTCCATTTTATTAGAACAAAATTAATCTACTCAAATGCCTGAAGCACGCAAGCTGGGGATGTATTATGTTACACTGGTAGAGTGACCTTGTACTATTGACAGAATAATAGGAGCTCCTTCATAGCATCAAACTTCTGTAAAATTAACAAAGAATATAACAAGATGAGAATTATAACTCCTAGAAAGGTAAAACCTCAAATCGTTGATCCTGACCATCTCTCTGATAGGAACAGAGCAGATCAGCCATGCTGGTAACAGATGTGAAAAATATGATCTGCTTCCTACTAGAGAGTGGACTATGCAGGGCTTCATCTGTTTTTATTTCTTCTGAGAATATGGGAAGACTTCTCTGGCAACTCAATGAGAAATAGCCCTATGGTTTTTGCATGCTGAATTATTGCTGCCTCCCTTTGTGTTGCAATTTTTATATGTAAAATGCTACATTAATTCAAGTACTTGCTAGCATGTCAAAAGTAGCTCAAAATTTGAAACAAATATGATTTTTTCTCACATTAAAGACATGCAATTTTTTTTGTTTGCTGAGTGTTAGTTATGGATCCTTCTTTTAGATCCACAGGATCCATTTTAGCCTCTTAGTATTTTCTTTCCAGAGACTCCATGTCCCGCTTCAGAAACAGTGAGCTGCAGGATTTTGATAGACAGTGGTTATGTTTAAGAAGTACTATGAGAGGGATACCTCCAGAAATTTGAAGGACTGTACAGTAGGATTGATTAGTCTTTTCCAGAAAAAGTCAAGAAAAAGAAAGGAAAACAAAGTTCAGAGACCTTTACATTTTGACACTGGGCTGCTTCTTAAATGACTCCACCGTTTTTAGCACATTCATGCCTGAAAAGCACTGGTAACTTGGGCACAGCAACAGCTTGGGCAGATTCAACCTTCACAAGTCTCTCTTGTTTGACATGGTTCAGCACATGGAGTAATCCTGGTCTGTAGGTGAGTCCAGTGCAGCGAGGCTCAAGCTGCTTCTCTATGAACCAGTTCAGGGCTGGAAACTTTCACTGCTTAGGTTTCTTTGCCAGGGTGCTGTAACACCCAGATTATCCTGGGAAACAGAGGGCTGATGCCAGTGATGTTATATTGACTTAAAACAGATGAAAATCTAGTTCTTCATGTGTGATTGCAGAAAGTAAATATGGAATAAAGTTTCAGAGGAGATTAAGTGAATCTAGAGTCTAACCACACTTCAGAAATTTTGCCAGCCCCATTTATTTGATAGAGTACATTTTATCATAACCAGAACATCTCTCATTCTTTTCCTAAAGAACATTCCATGGCAAAAATAGATTTATACAACAGAAAAAGGAGAAGAGACAGAACATCCATGAAGTCTGTCATGGATTTCACTGTGGCCCTCTAAGGTACGTGGAAACGGTTCAGGTAATACTGTGGCTGATGGCAACATGTCTAAAATAAGATTTATGCTATACTTCAGTGGAGGAAAGGATTTAGAGTTTCAGATAACAGAGGTGCTAAACTCACAAATCAAAAAACTAGCACAACAATCATCTTCCACAAATAATTACAATCTCTTGAAATGTTAGATTGATCACATCTTCAAAGAACAGACACTGATGGGTCTCTTATGTAGCTGGTGTGAAATGCTCAAAAAATAGTAACAACACTACTGCTGTGATCTGCATCAGTGTCTTCACTGTCATTGATGCTTTCCTCTACTGCAGACTAGCATTCTACTGCCATACTATTCCTTATAAATTTAATGGTCCCCATGCCCTCTTCTGGATGCTTTCATTATCCAAGAACAAATCCCAAACCCTTATTCCTATCCCATAAGATCACATTCAGTGTTTTACTTACTGAAAAAAGTGTTGGTGGGAAAAAAATATTTGTCTGAAATGTTCCTGTTTCCAATTAGAACTTAATATAACTTATTGGGAAATAAATTAAATTTAAAAAAACAGTATGTGGTAAGAGGCTTAAATTATAATGAAAAGGTGAAAAGGGAAATTCCAACTCCGCTTTTTTTAGAGAAGCAGCCCCAGATCAGAGTTTGCATTCATCTCACCTAATCATCAATGCCTGTGTCAAAGCATAATATCTGGACTTGTTTTGTCACCAGCAGGGAAAATAACAACCCAACACAATGCAGAACTATAGGCTGGAAGTTCTCTGGAGGGAATAGCTACCTAGTTCAGGACCGGCAGCAGCGCCAGTGCTGCCTTTGTCTTGAAAAATCCCAGGAATGGAAGGCTAGGTTGGATGGAACTTTGAGAAACCCGCGCTAGTGGAAGGTTTCTGCCCAAAAATCTGCAGGAATCCCTGCCCAAATCAGGGGATTGAAACTTGATGATCTGTAAGACCTCTTCCAATCCAAACTCTTCCACAATTCTATGATCCTATGGAGATTTCACAACCTTTCTGGGAAGTTTGTGCAGTAGTTTCCAGGAAATGTCGCCTGTGTGGGTTTATGGAATTAGGTAGCTCTTCCAACCTGTTTTAAGTGATCACTGCAGAATGAAGGAGTGGCATTTCAGACTGGGAACCCTCCAGGGATTTTGTTAAATGTGGGTGGCCAACATTTGAAGTTTGGCAGCACAAAGCCTATCGCAGTTAGGCACATCGTAGCACATTGTCTGTCAATAGGACACAGCTCTCCTGATTTTAGATTGTTGAGTTTAACGCCATCACACAGGCTCCATCCTTGATCAGTGGAAAAATATTTCCAAAGAGTAATTCATCCTATCTTAAAGCAGATGTCTCTGAGGCAGAATAAGCTGCCTTCAGGAGATTTGCCCTTCCATCAGCTATGATGGGAGATTAAGTGAACGATAGGTATACACTCCAGATTGCAGATATTTATGTATTTGCAAATCATATAGTCCAAAATTTAGGAACAAAAACTTCTCTTCCACCTACAGATATATATATGCACACATATAAATCTCCAACAAACATTACAAATCCTGGTTACCATATCATTAAAAATTGTTGAACTTTAACAATGCTTTTCATCCACAGAAAGAAATCTTGTGCGAAAATACTGCTCAGAACTCAATTTTCCAAAAATATCTCTCTAAAGAGACAATAATAGAAATTAAATTCTTTGAGGTTTAATTTATATTTTCTACTTTTCCCATTTGGGGAAAAAATACCAAAGTCATAAACCGCTTTTCTCTGAAATTACTAAGGATGATACACTAAATTTTTGAAGGAATTATATTTTAGTGTGTGTAGACTGCGTAGCTAAAAGAATCCAGTGTGAAATGAAAAATAAACAGTGCATACTGAGGTTCATAGTTTTGTCTGTACATAAACATATAATTTAACTGTTTAACATTCAAAAATTCAATC
This sequence comes from Certhia americana, assembly GCA_018697195.1. Taxonomy (NCBI): domain Eukaryota; kingdom Metazoa; phylum Chordata; class Aves; order Passeriformes; family Certhiidae; genus Certhia; species Certhia americana. The sequence goes on from CM031879.1 coordinate 33,594,427, forward strand.
AGAGAAAGCAAATGCTTTTCTGGCAGCCTATGTCACTCAACTGGGAATAATCTAGTTAAAGAAAGTGTATTTAATATAGCTAGTGAAGAGTTTTTAAAAGGGTCACCAAGCAAAAAGACAATTTATTACTTTCTTTAATGAAAATGTAACCATCCTATTCGTCTTAACTGTCCCATGACTGAATGGTACTACTGCTATCTGTGGCCTCTGTCTAATTTAGTGATGATAATGCAAAATATTTTACTTTAGTCTAAGTAGAACAGGACCAAATCATGACTTCAAGAGTGGGAGTGAGGGAAAGAGAGAATTTAAATAGTTTTAAAAAGGATGATGGTAAAACAAGCAACAGCAGCATGGCTGTGACACATCTGTTGTCAGCTGGAAGTACCATACAGTGTCTAACTGATAATGCTGTTTTAAGGAAGAAGCTCCCAACAGCGTATATTTTATGACTGTTGTCCTGCTTGGTGTTCCATTCCCTTTATGCCCAACGTTTGTTCACATGAAATGAAGACAACTAAGTCAAACAAAATTTAGAAGATTTAAAATTCTTCCTAAATAATTCTTCTGCCAATAGAGTACTAATTTTTTTCCAGCTAATATGGAGAAATAGACTGTGCGTAACCCTGGACTTGGCTGGCAGTATGTAGCTTCGATTAATGACTGTTGATGGAAACAGGACATGCAGTAGCATCCCTATCACAAACCATAAAGATCTGCTACTCAGTGGAATGAGTAACAGACTAAAGCATTATTCTATGCAGTCACTTTAAATGGATGTAGCATTTTGGATGCTTATTTGTGGTGAGCAGTTGCCTGTATATGGTGTGACAAGCTCAGTCACTGACCACAGGACAGATCTGTGGTATACACAAAACTACTTTGTAGACAAATGTCAGCTCCCTTGGGCCTCTCTTTAAGCACAGTAGTAGTATCCAAGTGACTGGGGTTTGGCAGGTTGAACTCTTGGTTCATACAGGTCTTCAGTGAACCCTTCACCTTTATTCTTGGCCTCTTCAATTTCTTTGGGCTGTAAATTAGTACTAATTTATCAGCCAGCCCTGCTGACCATGCACTGACATAGAAAAACCTCAAAATATTATATTATTATATCCCTTTATTTACATTATTAAGTAAATAGATATCTTCTGATTTCCTGGGCTGCTTAAGTATATATTTTACTCTATTTTCTATGATCAGAATAAACATCATAACTGCAATCTCAATCTTTTAGCTCTGAACAAGATATTAAAACAAGGAGAACATTACTGTCTCTGCAGCTACTTTTATCTCCTCCTTGCTAGACTTTCCTGAGGGTTTACCAGAAACCTATCAAACAATACCACAATAACTACCCCTGAGCATAGCAAAAACCGAAGGGCTGGCTGAACAACAGTAATTCCATCTCATGAAATACGCTGAGGTTTCAAAGCCTGTTCTAACAGGAAAAAAACCACTACCTTCTTTTAAATTAAGAGGAAGGAAAGAAATCTAACCAAGGAGACAAGATGGAATATTGTCTATGACCTGACATACTATGACATACTTGCCTTATGCCAAAAAAGAGCCAAACTTGACTCTCAACAAGGAATCAGGCAGCAAAAAAGTCGACTTTAAGCTTCCCTTCTTCCAAGTAGATGCTTTCCCCTCTCTCCACTGAACCTGAGAAGCTCAAGTATCAGATTTTCAGAGAATACCAATACGTTTTACAAAACATTTTGGTTTTAATGAAATCACCATCATGGAAGAAAAGTGCTGATTGAAGCTTTGAAGCAAGTATAGCTGCAGACAGGAGGATAAAATGCCCCTCAGAGGTTTGGCCTCCCATTCTGCATGCAGTTGTCCATGTCAAAAGCAGTCATAGAAAGTTACTGGTTTCAGTCAGATGGGCATCAACATCTCAGGGCACACGGAATATTTGGAGCTTTAACAAGCTAAGTACTTTGGGTTGCCAACTCAGCCTTCTGCCTTTCCTTACTTCAGATTTATGGTCAGCAAACCTAGCCACAAACGAGAGCTCTTTCAGCCAGGCAAGTATCCACACCTGATGTCTCAGTAGTAAAATACAGCCACACTCCCAGTCTTTAATTCACTTTTGACCTCAGCTACACAGGAGTTCCCAGCACTACAAATCATTTTCCCTTTTGACAAAAGCAGGGTTGGTATTTTCACATTGTGTATCTCTGTTTTTTCCTGTCAAAAAGCTCTGGTAAAATGGGATGGCAACTGAATATTTTACAAGGTGAAGAAGAAAGTGAGAATATGGAATTCAAATTACTCCACCACAAAACTATCATGATAATAGAAATATAAAATTTACCTATCCTTAGCTGAATTCTTAAGGGAGGCATGGCTCCCAGGTTCATTCAGTCTTCATTTCCTTTCCTAGAGTGTTCAAACCAGTTTTAACCTAATCTGATATTAAGATTTCAAAAGATACCAGAATATGTTGCCAAATGTAGGAAAAAAAAATCATTGAATAGTGACTGATGATAGTCAATATGAATTCCCCAGTGTGTCATAAAGTATAAGCTTTTTTTTCATGTGACTTATTGAAACATTTAGTCAGCTGTAAGAGTACAGTGATTGGTAACTGGCTTTCACAACTTTGGTTATTAAAAAAATGTGTAGATTTTTTGGGAAACAGATTAGATCAAGAAGACATGTAGGCAAGGTTCTGCTACACTGAGAGTTTACAGACTGTCTGCATAGGAATCTTTGATTAAATGTAAATTCTTTAGCAGTAACACAATATGCTCAAAGTTTGCATGAGGCACATGCCCAAGAAAACAGTGACTGCACTGAATTGTTTAGAGCTTTGTATTGACCTGATCACCCAATTTACAAGACAACAGTTCTTTAAAAAATAACAAACTATGTAATATTATTTATGTATATATTTATAGCAGGGAAGCTGTGTGATTTCACCTTTTCTATATCTGAGGCTACATCTCCTGAAATGCAGGATAGCCCACCATCTCACCAGTCCTCCTGGGTGCAGTGCAAGGCCAGAAGACAGCTCAGCTGGGGGAACAAGCAACAGTCAGGAGAAGTGATAAGTCACACTACATTTCTCCTAATCCATTGATTTACCTAATTTTAACTGATGTTCTCTGATTTTGATCAACACTCCCCATACCATTCAATTTGGACATGTTTTATCAAGGAAAAGTTCACATTTTTCTCTTGCACTTTTCATCAATAATATAATTCAACACCAACTCCAGATTTTCATCTAAAACAATTCCAGCAGCAAACTTATAATGTGTCATGTAAATCAGATTCCTTAGTTTTCACTCTTAAATAAATAAAAAAAATATTTTTTCAGGATTTTGAGAAACAAATTTTCAAATGCAGATAATAATACTACAGAAATGGGGCACAAAAAATAGAAAATACAGTATAAAGTCTTGTTAAAATCCTCTGTTTTGTTTTTCTGTAGCTTTGAAACACAATATTTGTTAGCAGAAATCTGTGAATAGATGTAGTTAATCCAAACTGCATTTTTAATTGGTCTGCTAAATACCTTGTGTTTTTATAACTAAGGAAGTTAAGGGTAGGAAATATTGTTCTGTTTTTTAAGGTGCTCATAAGGCTTTGTAATTCACAAAGACTGACAAGAATTTATGCACATCTAATTTTTGTTTAGTATTTAGCTTTTTTTCCCCTATTCTCTAACATCATCACATGCTTTTAACAGTTTTTAAATTATATCACATTCTAACATTAAATCAAAGTAAATTCCTGACCATTATAGTTGTAAACACAGAATTTTTGTGACCTGATGGATACTGTGGCTTTGATTCTAATACGTAAGCAAACCCACATTTGCATCTTTGTCACCTCAGTAAACTTAGATAAAGAAATAATCACTATGCAAGACTAGGTTTATTATACCTCAGCCTAAAGATGATTCGAATCTCTTTGTGTTCACAGTTTATCTAAAAAGCTTATTTTGTTACCATTTTGAATTTTTTGTTTGTTTTTGAAATGTCCTCCTGCTATGTTATGCAATGGATTATTGCTAATGAGTCTGACTCAGCCAAGATGGTAGTGAAGTAGTGGCTGTTGAGCTGCTAGTGAAGGCTTTAGTTCCCAGGCCTCCAGTCAACTCAGACTAAGCAGGTTGAAGGGGTACCTTGCTCAGGGTTGGCAAAAGATGGAGAAATGTCATACTATCTCTTCTTTCCTCTTTCTAACATAAACATATGTAATTTATAGATCTTCAAATGCTGAGGAATACAGTGACAGGACATCACAAACTCTTAGCTCCCTCCTAAACAGCCTTCATCATCTATAACCAGGTTATGTGCAAGCTTCCATGTTTAGAAGTAGCTCCTTTGTTTAGTGCACAGTATCAGTGCATCAGTCCTATTTTGTAGGAGTGTACAATGGTGAGGAGGAGTTTCCAAACTCCAGCTGAACCTTTTCAAGCAGGAGGAACCCGTGTTTTTCTCAGTTGGCAGGCCTAGCATGTCCTTGTGCATACTTGGGGAACACCACCAGTACAGCTGTGTTGGCTGCCAGCCATCAACTGCCTAATTCACAGGAGAGGGTTGATGAACTCTCTTGGATTCAATCTAAACATGAGCTTAATCCCGGTAAAGTCAGTGGTGCTTAAACATATACGGAAAGCTAAGCATTTGCTGGCAAAACAAAGATGGTTACGGGAGAACTTAATCTTTTCTGCTGCCTTCTGCTTTGGCTCCTCAACATTCGACCAGGTGGGTCCAAAAACAGCTTCAGAATTTTTGGCCAACCCTTCATTCTTCTCTTGGAGAAAGTTCACATTTATTTTGCTTTCATTGCCAAATCAGAGCAGTCCAATTTGAAATGGCAAAGTACTACATGAAATGGAATTTCCTTCTTTTGCCCAGTTCTACTAATGACTTAGAGTTGAGTTTAAGTAAAAGATAATTATACTTTTATTAAACTAAGTGAAATTTGTTAGCAACACTGAGGAATCAGACTAGAAATTGTGTTGCTTCATGCTGCCCAAATGGGTAATAAAATGCTATTATTTCCCTTTCAAAGTGCTGTGATGACTTTTTTCCACTCATTTATGTGGTATCCCATTATATGTTCCCTGAATGTGCACAGCAGAATAATTCTGCTGAAATATTCTTGCCATGAAATTCCATGAAAATTCACACTTATCTACAACATAAATATTTCTCTCACTCATAGCTAAAAATTCAGTATTTAGTGCTCTTCTTGGATGAAAGTAAAGAGGCCTTGTGACAAGAGGACAATATGCGGTTGCTGTTGGAAATGTATTGTCAGTTGAACTTTCCACCCTGATTAAGGAAATATATTTATGAATGAAGGCAGCAGAATAATATAAACACATTGCATTTCTTATCTTAACTGATTAGGTAAGTAGTCTTCAAGACTGATTATAAAAAAAATTAATATATATGAATATACATTGCTATCAGGCTGTTCTTGTTCAGAATAATTTATTATAAGGTAATATCGATTCCTGATCCTCATCTTTCATATCATTCAGAATGAGGTAGAGTAGCTTCTGGACTGTAGCCTAATTCTACCCAACCTTTAGGTTGCATATAAAAAGTCTTTAAATTAAGAAAAAGATAGTTCGGATTACAGGATTTTTTTGTGGTGGGTGTTTAATCCTCTTTTTGGAGGCAGGGGAGAGAAGAAAGAAGGAAGATTGCATAACACTTTCCTGCAACTCAGGCCTTTTCCCTGTCTTCTTCAGCCCCATTGCTGTGAGATACTTTCCACCCCCAGAGCCAAACTGCAGTAAACCCTTTGGGACAGCACAAACCAGCTCCTACTGAAAGTACAGTCATATCTTTCTTTGTCATCATCTTCAGAGAAAAACAATCAAACAACAACACACACACACACCCCCCAACAAGCCAACCAAAAATAACAAGACCTGTCCTTCCCAGATTTTATATATTCTCATTTTGCCTGATTTCACATGTATGAAGCAGGTTGTTCAGCTCTGTCATGTTTCTGGTATTTCTTGGTGTGCATAAGCAGTTACTCCCTCTGATAGCACTGCTTAACTATTCATAAGTTTAAATATTTCCCCCCTCTTCCTTCCATAAATGCCTTTCCTAAAGGCATTTACTAACTTTTAAATCTATTAAAATGTTTCAGTTGGTTGCATGCAATTTTCCTTTTAATGATTTTTTTGTATTCACTTTTGTTACGTTTGCATTGAGTTATACATACAAATACACATCTTTTGTATTTTTTTAAATTTTATTTTAGTTATTAATAAACCACAACAAAATGAACTAAAAATGGAGCATCTGTGCTGGGGAACAACAGAGGCTATATGCTACAGATTGGTAAGACCCTGATCTCTCTTGTGAGACTTAGTACTCTACAGAAATCATTGCTTTAACAACATCATGATCTCATATCAAGTTCTTGCCTAATTTGTTGTGCAGGATTATCCCCATTTCACCACTCTCAGCACACCCTCATGTGTCCTGCCTTTAAGGAAGCACTGGTGCTGTCGGAGGTCTTTTTTCTCCATATGAAGCAGAGATCTGTCTGCTGGCTGGGAAAACACAGGAAAGACACAGCACTTGGTCAGGTGGGTCTGTGGGAAGAGTGGAAAAGACCAGTTATGTCACCTGGCATTTTGGTGGAATGCCACACAGCTGGAACATTCTATTCAGCTGGGTCTTTTTTCCCTTGCGGGGATTTGTGCATCTAGAACAGGGTGAAAGCTAGTAGCCAGTTTTCTGACAAAATGGATTTTATTTGGAAAGTGCTGACTCACCCAAAATACAGCTTTTTACAGTGTGTGCCAGATTCAATGAAAGAGTGATTGGGAAAGTGTTTTCTGCTCAAGAATGAAATTTCTTCTCAAAACTACAGACAGAGGTCCTCTCTCGAATAGCCAAAAACCTAGCTCTCAGAGTGGTCTCCTAAAATGTGGGAGGTCTGGGGCTAAAACACTTGCTCCAGCCCAGGTTCTACTTGCCAAGCATGAAGATTTGCAGGTCTAAAAGCCAGAAAATTATATGATGTATGCAAGTCAAACATCTACTTTTCTGTAGCTTGTCATCATAGCCTACTGTAGAAATTTTTCACTCAATAGGTCCCAATAATTACTTTCACTTGATAATTTATGTAAAATTGAATATGCCGTAACTACACATGCACTTAGATCATTTGAATTAATAGCTTATATATTGAAACTAGGTATTGATGCTACAGTGCTAGAACATGCTTCCTTGTTTGGCACTGGAATGCACTGCTAAATATAAGAATATTTCTAAATAACTGGCATAATAACAACTGCATTAGGCCACTCAAGCACTGCTCCGTTTATTTGCTTTGGAGTCTTTAAAGGGATGTAAAACACACTTTGATAGAAAATAAAATCTGAAACCCACTGTATTTTAATAACCCTGCAGACATGTCAAACACAGCAATTTCTGCAAATGACTCCATGGCTCCTGTGCCTTCCCAGTTTGTCAAAAAGTCTCTGGAGGATATTTGTGTGTGATTATAGCCCATAATTACAGGGTCTAAGAAGGCAAACCTCTCTCTTGGTACGTCACTCCAGCAGTAGTCCCAGCCCTTCTGTTCTCACAGAAATTGTACCACAGAGGGAGCAAAAGGAAGAGAGACTGGGAACTCTTGACCTGAAGTCCCAAGGGGCAGCCTGCAAAAGCTTTTTGCTGCAAGTCTGGGGTTTGTTTCATCTATTGTTATATACACTGAATTCACTGTACTGAGTTGTGGATCAGCTTCCTTCTCTGTCTAACAACTGCACTAGAGATAGAAACAACATCATTTCTATTACTTTGTGTTTACCCATGAGCCTTACTCAACCTGGTCTCTCACAGTCAGTTCGGAAGAAAATAGACACATTTGCAGAATATGAACCTTTGGTGAGAATGGAGGAATCTGAATGGCTAGGTCTTGTGTAGATGTTTTACCTTAGTCTTACTGGTTTCCAAATCTATCTCAACCATAGAGCTAATGAGGTTTAGATGCAAAACCGTCACTGTACAGCAATAATGATCTGTCCATAGGCTAACTTTTATCCAGGGCAATCCCAATTATGTACACAAAACTGTGTTTGTGTTTACAAGATCACCCAGTGCAAGGCTGCAGCTGTCCCTCAGGAGTGGAGATCTGTCATTTTTTTAAAAAATGCACACCAATATCAAGCAGTTCAGAGAGGAAGGATTTTTCAGGCTGAGGTTAGAGCTGTAGTTTAGACTCAAGATATATTAACTCTCCAGAAATCTTGGTTGCAGAGGTATAGCCAAGTGCCAACTTCCCAAAGGAACTTGAGTGGCAGTACCTTTGTCATCTGACTTGACCTTTCTGTGTCCTGTCTCTGAAATGCAGTGAGGTGGCTCTTAGAGATCACTTGGGAGAGCTAGTTTCCTCAGAGGAGATTTAACACAGTAAAATGGCTTTCTAACTTTGCTCTCAAATACCTGGTTGTAGAAACTGCCAGGTTTGTGTACAGACAGGATAAAACACATTTGAGGATTAAGGGAATTCCTGCTATCCTACTATAAACTAAATCTCGTAACTATACAAGTAGGACTAGCCTACTGAACTCACCAGAGGAATGGAAGATTAATCCCTGGAGCTCATTCAAGCTAAGGCCTCAATTCTGCAACCAAGTTCCCTAGTGCTAGTAGTTTCTGCTTGTGCTTCTGTTAGCAAATGAGGACTTAGTTATACACTTCTGTTAGAATGAAACAAAATTTGACAGTGCAAACTTTTCCTTATGCTAAAAACCTAAGAATGTGTGCCAAATATGCAAGATAAAAGAATATAATAGAACTGACAGAGTATAAAAATAGTTTACAGTAAGCATACATTTTTATAACTACATATTTTTCCAGCTGATCCCACCCAGTCCATCTATCTTCAAATAATCATCATTAATCAAATACAAATATAGGCCCCTTGGGTCTAACACAGATTTAAAGCTTAGCACATGTGTAAGTGTTTGTTGGTCTGGAGTCTTGGTTTTCACTGCTACATTGAAAAACATTCTACAATAGGTTTTTTCCTTCCACATCCCCTCCTTCCACCCAACAAATCAAATTACAGAGGAAGAGATCTAATAATTTTGAATTTTTTTTTCATAAATTAAGTATAGTTTCACTTTTCTTCCCCCCACTCCCCCCCAAAAAAAGCCAGAAAAAAATCTGCTTTTTTTATTGTCAATAGCACCTCCAGTCAAGTCTTGCTGTAAATCTTGCAGGTGGACAGCAGCTTCAGTCACATGCAATGTAGCAATGGTTACAGAGAAAACAAGTTCACAAAGCATTGGCTCACATTAAGTCAGAGAGAAGGCAGGAACAAAGGTTTGGGTAGGTTCTGTTCCCTTAGGCAGCTCCTCCAAAGATGCCAGAGGTGCATCAGCCTTCTGACAAACAGCAAGTGCCTGGATTTGAACTCAGAAAAAAGAAACAATCTGTACTCTCAGCTGTCAAAATGTACCCCACTCCTCTGCTGTTGCTGGAAAAAGGCTCACTGATTTCAGACATAAGCATGTGGCTGTGCTTTTGTACAACTCAGTACGTAAACGGCTTTTTTCCTAAAGAACTTTTCAGATGTATGTATGTATGTTCATATATTTAGATTCATACGTATACTCTGGTTCTGTATATACATATATAACTTACATTCACATGGATACATAGAGGAAAATTATTTCTCAAGCCACAGCTACAAAGAAACAAACAGAAAACCCAAAGCCTGATAACCCTTGGTGCTCCAACAAACTCAAACTAAGAAAGCAAAAAGAAACAACAGAGCAGAATGTGGCCTTCCCCACCATCATAAGAAGTATGAACGATACCATTATCATGGTCCCAGGCTGTAATAGCATCCTCAAACACAGGTTTTTGTGAAAGCCTCCTTTCTGCAACAGACTCTAGCATTTCACATTCTTCCTCTCCATGAAAGAGCCTTTGGATACACAAAACCAACCAGCTCTTGTTATTTTTCTTTCCCTCTCTAACATCCTGTGACATGTATTTTATTCCCAGCTGCCCCTTGACTTATTGTAGCAGGAAGATCTCCCACTTTTTAATATCCCTGTGATAAACCTCTCAGGGTACTGCATTTTGGACATTCTGTTTGTACTGAAGTAGGCTTTTAACACTTTGGAGAAAACAAGACACCTTCATGCTACTTTAATACAATCCCACCCTTGAAGTAGGGTTTCTGCAGGGAGCCTTTCAGCATAGAGTATACCCTCCACCTTTCCTTTTAGGAACATAACATCCGATTGAGAGCAGAGATATAGATTTCCAGACAAATAACAAGTGAGTTTGCAGGTTCATGTGATCTGTTTTCCACACACCTTGTACAAACCTCAGACATTACTGGAGTGGAAGATTAATTACTCAGGTTCTGTGAGAGCAAGGAGCAAGGCCCTCCATAAGGAAAAACTGTATAGAGGCTAAGGGTCAAGGTATGCTTTAAACGTTCCCAGTTATCTATTTTACTATGAACAAAAGACAAGAGCAGAAAAGGATTTCTTAATTCCACTCCTCTTCCCCTTTCTTGTAGTAGGGGGATTTGCTTAATTCTTTACAGCTGACCCAGCCCTTCCTTTCTGACAGTCTTTGTGCAGAGTTTACAGCATGCAGCTGTGGTCCTCCTGCTCAGGGCAGGAGTGTTAACCCTTCCCCTGACAATCCTTGAACTGCTTATTATATACAGTTCATCACATGAATTTGATTTGAGGCACTGCCAGATGGTTGTTATTTAGGTGAAAGCAGACCCAGAATAATAGTCAAAAACACTACAGGGTGAGTTTCTAAACTTCTAATTTGTGATCAGAAGTTGGAAGGAAGAAATATGTTGGCATGACAAAAGGGCATGGATGAGAACTGTATGTTCTTTCAGCCCTTTGCCTTCCTCCTCTTGAAGAACTTTCAAACTGCATTTGAGAGCTTTTCTTTCCTTTAACTGTCTTGTTTGGGGCCTTGGGTGAGTTTGTTGGGGTTTTTCCTTGATTTTTTTTTTGTTTTTTTGTTTTTGGTTTTTTTAAATTTTAGGGTTTTTTTTAAAATTAGTTGTTCTGAAACACAAACCTTTTTCAGGAAATATTGAATGTAATGTACAATGGAGCCAGAAAAAAAGAGAGCCATCCCCCTGCTGTTTCTGCATCTGAAACAAGACAAAAATTGACACCTGGAAGTGCTGACATTCTGAAAAACAAATCTTTCTCATTTTGAGTACAAGTAGGATGGTGGAAAACAAGAAGACGTTGAAGTAGGAGGAATGTAGGAAAACTTTAAAAAAAAAACCCTGAGAGGAGTTTTTAACAAATAAATAAAAGTGTGTTAAATTTTTATCACCATATATCAGGTCATGGAAAGAACCTGGTAGTTCCTGCTTATCTTTTCCATCATAGCAGTTGCAGAGATATTAACACTAATGCCTGAAGTAGCCTGTTGAAACTGTTGGATTTATACTGGTTAGGCTTTTGTAGCAGATAGGCCTGGGTGAAGAAAGCCCAAACACTTCCTTCTCTACATCTTTGTAGAGGATTCCTTTGCATGCTGGCATCCATACATTCTCTTACATACTGTTGTTCAGGTACTTTCTTAATTTGGGCTAGTTTATAAGGTGTTCGAGGACTGATTTTTACATGATAATGTGCTATAATAGATCTATGATACCAATACAAAAAGATGTATTACAACAATGTCTCGAAAGTGAAGTTGAATAAAAAAGGCCCCAGACATTAACATATATTAGTTCAAGCAGAAGACAATTGGAATTAATTTAGTTCCATATCACTAACCATGGTAGTTAGTGTTTGGGCTTTTTTTTCTTATTTTTCTTTTCTTATTGTAACAGATTTGTTCTTTTTAATAGAAAACTCGACCAAGTTTGGGTTGCAGGAAGTTTTCCCATTGTAGCAAACAACAGAAACAGCATCACAATCATTTGGGGCCTGTCAGCTTAAATTTTTGCTAGTTAATTTCAAAGACACTGTCTTTTGTAAATAAACTCATATACTGCTAAGGTTTTCAGAATCCAAGCTTTTGTGGGTCATAGCACAAAAACAATCTTTCCCCTGAACCTGTTTTTCTCTATCAGGTTATTGGCTTTTCATCTAGCTATTTATGGAGAAAGTAACCAGAATCCTCCAAGCCTGTCACTGGAGGCCACTTTCCTAACTCAGCTGAAAGGTAGTTATAGCTGTGAGATTAAAACTTCTGCAAGCATAGAGGCTTTGGTTTTTTTCTTAAAAGATGGGATTATAATGGAAAATAGTGTTAGACTAAAGAAATAGCACTGGTAATATAATTTGGCAGAAAAATAAAGGCCATCCAAACAAAAGGGTTTGCATTTCTGGAAATAAAATTTTAGTTTTGTGCCAACACAGTCTGGATGGAGCAAAAATATGATTTACACCTTTCTAAAAACATGAACCCAGTGCCACATGCATGTAAGAAAAGTCAAAGTCCTAAGGAGTAAATTTCTTGGTCTGACATTTCCAATGAGTAACTTTGATAAATGAAACTTAATTTTTACATCTGCCATAGATTCTGTGGTATGATTAATAGCTTGAACATTGTGGCCAGTAGCCAATGTATGTATGTGATTACAGAAATCTTAAATATAGTACATTTTGAATAAATATGCCAAATAAAGAGTATAAAAAACACTCCATGCATACTTGGAAAAAAAATCTTGTCATGGTGTCAAATATTAAATCCTTATGAAAGTTAAATACCACAGGCATCATTAGGCATAATCACAGAAGCCTGGGGTGCCACTGGCATCAGCTCAGCTTTGGGAGCTCAATCATAGAAACCCCATTTCTGTTCATTTTGTTCTCTACATTTAGTTTGGGCTAATTTGCTGTATATTGAAGTGGGAAAAAAAAAAAAACAAAAAAAACCCCCACCCAAACCCACCCCAAACAAAAAAAAAAAAAAAAACCCACCCCCCCCCCCAAAACAGCCAAAGAAAATCACCT
>CM031879.1:33607405-33760916 GCA_018697195.1 Certhia americana
CCCCCCCCCAAAAAAAAGCAAATAAAATCACCTGAACATCTCTGCTTTGCCATAACTACCATATTAAACTGCTTGCCTTTCAATTACCTAAAAAAAAAATTAATTAAAAAATTATACTCTGCTAAATCAGATTCAGATTTTGTGATCATCAAGTTTCCCTCTCCTCTTCAAGGGTGTCAGAGACTGAAATGGTTCATGCTGTACAGATTGTTATGAAGGAGTTTTGCTCATTATAGCAAAGACTGTATAAAGAAGTTATGACCACCAAAGCCCACCTTGCCTTGAAGATTCCTTTGGACTGTGAGTTAAGCTGCCTAGGTAAGACAAAGGAGACACAATCGTTCCATCATTTCAGATCTAGAGAGAACTAAACAGGGCTGAGGGAGAGGAATGCATCCACAAGAAAGCCAACCCCAGCAGAAAATCATCCCTGGCTGGGTTTGGGGTGGGGGAGGCCATAGCCCACAGAGGCTTGCACAGACTTCCCCCCAACCGCCAACAAAGCAGAGAGGAGGAGAGTTTGGGGAGTGTGGTGTAACCTCCAGTCAGAGGCAGTGAACACCCACCCTCCCTTACACAAACACACCCAACTGTGAAACTCCCAGCCCTGGGAAGGACACACCCACGGGATTTGCATGTCAGAGGATGTCAGAATCCATCAAAGATCCACCTGGTGGAGGTACCTGTGCATTCCCACCTGGCCTGAACATACATTAATTAATAATCCATTGGATTCTATTTTTTTCAAGGGGATCCTCATTGCCAAGAAGACCAGAGGAAGAGAATCATCAGCAGGCTGGTGGGATCCACAGAGTGGTGATATTTTCTTTTATCTATCTCTGTCACTCTCTTTCTGTCCCCCCACCTCTTTTATCTTTCTCTTTCACTCTCTCACATACACACATTTATTGTTAAATAAAATCCATAATATTGACTTTGATATATGGCCTCATTTGCACTTTAACTCAGGCAGAGGCGTTTCTAATAATTTTAAGAACTAGACCATAACAAAGGGGCATCATGTTCTCATCTGTGCTGGCAGCAGTGGGAGGATCATAGAGGTCATTAAACACCCCTGTGCTTGTACCACTCATTTAATGGAATTTTTACCAGAGTGTTCACTGTGATTTCAAAAGAAATATAGGTTATCCTCTAAATCTCTTTATCTGCAGGACAGGGGATTTTTATTCCTTCTCTCTCCTTACCTTCAAGCCATGGCCTCTCCTGCTTTGCTAATTCTGCTACTGTTGCACTTTTACTGTTGCGCCTTTAGCAATTCCACCATGCTTCTTCTCTGCAGAGCAAAAGCTTGAAACAAGAGATTTGTTTTAGGTAGAAGCAAAAAGTATGTAAAGCCCTAGAATTTCCGAGCTTAACTAATTCTTGTTCAAGCCAATCAGTAATCTTAGCCATGTGGTTTTAGAAATTTTTTTAATTAAAATTATTGGTCATCGGGTTTCAAGTGCCTGAATTCTTTAAGTCTGTCCTTCCTCTAAAAATTGGGTAGTGTTGAACTGATTTTATTTAGAGTATTTTATCTATATTCAGTAGAAATTTTAGACAAGTTCCCAATTCCAACAAACACTTCAGGGCTGAAAACATCATCTATGTAATGGAAGCACAATTGCAAACTTAATTTTTCAGGGAAGGGAGAAAGCAGTGCCTTTGCTATTAAATGTTGTCCTTTCCCTACCTCTCTGAATGGGTGAGGTTCACTTGCTATAATTGCATTCCTTACCTAATCATGTTCTTAAACAATAACCACACCTAATAAGAGAGCTTGCTCTGCTCCAAGCAATGAATTTAGAGCCAACATTTGTATTACACAGTATTGACATCCAGTGGAGAGTTAGAATAATTACAGGCCTGCAAATAACCAAGTGCTACTGGCTGGTTTACATTCTGAGTTCATTTTGAACAGAGCAGTCTGCTTGCCTTAATCTATCAATATTATCTTCCGAGCAAATTTAACTCTTCACCTTAGTGTGTTCTCTTTGTAAAGAAAAAATAGAATAATATTTCACAAAGTCTCCTATTTCTCTGTGAAGAGATTCTCTGAGTAGAGTTTTCTTCCACTTGTATGTGCTAGTTCAGGCTCCAGTGAACTGTTGCACATCTGGTCCTTCTATAACTGCTCAAAAAGTGCAGAAGTATCCAGCAGCGGCAGATTTTGGGAGTTGTATGTTCCCTCCCAGTGTGTGCTTCAGAGTAAAAAATTAGGAAAAACTAACTATATGAAGAAGTTATGCTCTCTAAAGGTGTTGGTGGTTTCCACAGGCTCTTGTGACTCCAAGGCCTATGAGGACCTTAGTTTTGGACACTACCTTGTGGAATTCATAATAAAATGGGAATGCTGTGAAGGAAGCTTTTGGTTCAGATGCTCAGGTACCCTCAAGGGTAAGGGTGTGCTCCCTTACACTGTCCATGTGACTCCACCACTAGCTGCTCTCCCCAAGGATGACTTGAATAAGGCTATGTTCACCCCAAAGCTCAAGACATTTGGTGAGATTTTTTTTCCAAAGACTTGATAACACATGTGAAGCATAGAGCCACTGTGCTTGGGAGAGCAAAAGCACAGCTGTCAGGAGAACCTGCCTCACAAGAGGGTCTTATAGCAGGCCCTCATCAAAGAAAAGCTATCTGTAAAGGAGAGTAGAGAGCTACTTCTACTCTGCTGTAGGGATACTATGTGGGCTGATAAGTACAGGTCCAGGTAGACCATGGAGGTTCATGGGAAAGGCTGCTCACAGCTAATGTCAAGCTGCTAGGCACTGTTAGTAGGCAGCATAGGCAGCATATTTCAAATAGGTGAGGAAAGTAGTAAAAAGGGTGTTTCAAAATACTGTGAATTTTGTGGGATGCACGTAATACATACCAGAGAGACTCTGAATGTATCACCAAGACTTGAAGTGCATATTCCCATGGAAGATCCACACTGGGGGAGTCTTTGAAAGTGAACTAAGAGAATACTTCTTCATAACATGCTGAAACAGCCCAAACCCATTGTTGTTTGAAATAAGTCTGCAGCAACAGAGGGTGTAATATGTACCTATATTTATTGGTGAATGTAATATGTATCTATATTTATTGGTGAAGGTTACTCTTTTTGTGAATTTCAAGTAACACTGCTAGATATTTTCACTCATAATGGGGTACATGCTGCACTTTAGTTCTCATGCAGTCATCTGGTGGGTTAGATCATGGCTTTTAATTAATCATTTGCTTTTTTCCACACTTTTGCAAATGAATTGCCTGCATAATTTAATTGTTCAATCTACCCTTTACCTTAATATTTTTTCTTGTTGCACAGAATAGTACTAATTGGTCCCTACTCTTAATTATGTCTATATTTTCTACAAGAGAAAAGAATTCAGTTGATTCTAATATATTCATTATTTGTTACATAATTTCTGTTGGTTCTCCCAGTTTGTCTTGTAACTGTTCTGACTGCTATTGACTTCTCACAACTAATACCTTTCACTTCAAAGTGCACATGGCAGGAAATGCACTAAAAAGACCTGTGTTATTGGAATTTCAAATCTCTGATTAGTTTGTTATGTTTTGGAGGAAAAATTTCCACAAATTACAGGGTTTGTAAAACATGTAAATAAAAATTCATGCAGGAGACTGTTTTTAAAAGCACAGAGATATTTGAGAAAGAATAGAAAGATTTTTTATTTTTTTTTTTTAATTTCTGAAACTGACTATAACAGTTATATGTACCAAATGCCAGCTAATTTTTGTGAAATACACACTAGTTAACTAGCAGAAACATACTGAGGTCTGGCCACCACAAGAGGTCTGTATCGCTCATTACAGACCCAGGCTGCAGTGCTGTCCACCACAATGAATTGTCCTACGTGCTCTGCTTATTTTTCTAATCCTTCCTTCTTCATCAGCCCTGCAGTGTGCCAGAGATTCTGACTGAGGGCTGCTCAGTAGAAGAGACAATAATTGTTTGCATTATGAGAAATCTTTATCTCAGCCAACATCTGCACTGATATTGCAGCAGCATGGCTGAAGAACAAGAGACATATGCTTCCTTACTTTGGAGAGCTGTTAGATATTTTCAGCACTGCAACACTATGCCTGATTTGCCTATGCCAGCCCTATGTCTGGTTTTGAGATGTTTCAAATGGGAGAGGCCATATTCAGCTCTTTATCTGCAAAAGAAATAAATGCATTTTGTTTTGCTTTTGCTTCTTTAATAGCACACTTGAATTCCATTGTCTTTGCAGTTAAATATATATTCAAGCCAAAAAAAAATCCTGCTTGAGTCTATGCAATAAATTTTTTCAAGAAAGTGCACAGATTGCCACAGTGAGAACTACCTCTTTGCTTTAAAGCCTGTGCTTGTACAACCATTGGGACTGCATGCTTATGAATGGGTTGTCTATTCTGTAACCAATATCTATTTATTTCTTAACCTGTTGGCAGCTGTCAGAGATTTGGTTGTATATGACAATATAATCGAAGTAAACTTAGGAACTCATCCTTTTGTCCCCATTGTAGACAATCATTATCATTATTAATAACTTACTGCTTTGAGTCAAATGTGGGTTGTGAGGAATCACAGGACTTCACTTGGTGAAGACAAAGTGTCACAAAATAACTTCCTAATTCTATGCACATAAATTTCACAGTGGATCCCTATGGCAAGTAAGAGACTTGTTCACAAAAGTTAATTCTAAAATATTTTACAATCATTCAGAAATTCAGTTTAACCCTGGACACTGGGGAAGTGTCTGTATAGTTTCTGGTTATAGTCCCTCTCTTGTGTCCATTCATCTTCTTTTCAATTATTATGAGACTAAGTTAACTCACTATCACAATTCCCCTTGGATTCCTCAGAGCTAGAGAGTTTGTTCACAATGCTGCAGAGAGAAATTTTGTTCACTGTAGTTCTTTATCCCCTTGAAACTGAAGTCCTCTGACCTGTCTTAGACCTCAGAATTTTAAAGTACTTCACCAAAAAGAAGGAATTGAGGATTGTATTCTTGACCTCTCCTAGTCTTCTCATAAATCCTGATGTTTGATAAATGCTTAGCCTATTTTTTTCCTTCATGAGTCATACATTTAAAGTACTTGAAAAAAATGGTTGTTCTATTCCACTGCTCTCTTGCCAGACTGTTAGAAGTTTTCACAGCGTCTATGAAATGTATGAGGCACCATCTCTACACACAGAGAAGGATTCGAGACATGGTCAGATAGTCCATCTGACATAGCTAAAAAAATCAAAAGTCATTTGATCAGACTTCCCTTAGAGACCATACAGGAAATACAGCTTTTCCTCTGGGTACTTCTCTTAAAGAACAGATGAAGTTATATCCATAAACATAGGAAATTTTCTGTAAGTCCTCCCAATATGAAAATACCACCTTGCCCCACCTGTCACTTCTGAGCCTCTTTTGCTGCTAAAAGTACTTTCAGCATTAACAATATTTTTCAGGACAAAGCCTCTTGACTACATCTGTTCTAATAAACATGAAACAGGCAGGGCACCCCTCACACCACATCACAACTGTGATGAGACAAGCAGCACACTCCCATCTGGTTCTGGTCGGTGCCTATTATGCTTCAGCCTGGTGCCTGCCAGGGACCTGTCCTGAAAACCTGCCTGATATTTCTGTTTTGAGATAGCATGGAGTTGGGGTCTGTGGATGGCATCAGTGCCATGCCTTTAGTACAGACAGTGATCTCTGGCTGCCTTTGGTCGGTGGCGTAGGCACTGCCTTTCAGACAACACTAGAATATTATTAACTTAAAAGTTACACAAGAATACATTATGTTCTTCAAATGGGTACACAGCTTGAGTAAGTGGGACACTGCAATACCAGGCTTACCCTTTTTTTTCATAACAGAAAGTGTGGAAGATTGTTTTCAGAAGATTTGATTACAGCAATCGAATTGACTTATCCTAAGCTCCTGAGTTTAGATGAGGTGACCCACTCCCTACACATACCAATTTCTCTGCATGCAGAGGGGAAATTGCTTAGTCTTTGACAGCAAGCTATACACAGCTAAAAAAGGATCTGTGGAGTTTGAAGCTCCTTTTTGTTGAAGTAAGGAAGGAAATCCCAGCATTGATGTTGGTATAAATCTTTTGCAGCTGTTTAGCAATGGCACAACTGTTCACTCAGTGGGCCAAACTTGATGCTTGATGGTATTGTGATCTTGTTCTGCTTACTTGCTCAAAGCAGCCTACTAATTTATTAGAATGAGTGGAGTGAGAAAAAGTCTCCTTACACACCCTGCTAGAAGTTGTTCAGAACAAAGAGACTTTTGTACTTTTCATATGTGAGGCACCTTGTTAAAATTCTCTTCAAGAACTGCAACTATTACTAATTAAACTTCCTTACCATCAAAGTAGCTGCATAAATCAGCCACACAATAAAGGTTCTATGAAAAATACTTTATCAAGCCTTCTGAACACACTTTAATGCAGTGCAACTGAAGAGTAACAGATCAACAACTTTATTTCCTCTGGTCAAATACTAAACCAACAAAATTAAGTTAAAAGCAACTTGTATTTTATACCTACGGCTTTGATTCAACCAACAGCCTTGAATGACATAAGTATATGCAAATAGCCTTAACATCAGTCTTATTCCTTTGTAGAAATCATGTCTTGCTTTCAAATATCACTCTCAGATGTGCTGCAGTACATGGTCGAATGAACCTGCAATGCTAGTGTTATATTAGGAGATTTTTTTGTTCATATTAATTTTTATCATTTCTATTGGTTATTATAGACCCCTTTCTTCCTTTCTCTTGGTCTTTATTTTTATTCACAGTTCCTGAAGATCAAAACTCTGTTTTCCATATTATTTTCCATAATATCCATTCCTGCAGAGTTTTGGATTCATAACTACCTGGAACTGATATACTATTTAAATTAACTTTAACTTTGACTCTTCTGTGGTTGGCCTGTGGCTCTCTTAGTCTTGAGCACCAACATTGTCCTAGATTTACACTGCATGTGTCTTTTGCTCCCTGTCCTGAGCTATTACAGACTGCTGATGTCTCTCTCTCATGAAAAGTGGGTATAAATTTAATCAATTAAATTCTGTTGAAAAACAGAATACTTTAAATATGCCCAGAAGTGTTTTGCCTACCTCTACTTAAGAGCTGAGTACTAGAATGAACAAATGAAGTCAACTGGGTTTTGGGTTTCTTTTCATCCTGATTAATGCCCTTTCCCATTTGACAGAGATCAAGGCAGCTGGTCTGGTTTCTTGTCTGCAAGACACATAAAGTATCTTAATCTTCTCTGTTACCTATTTTTTGTGGTGCCAGTGTCTGTATCATCTGAGGATTCCCGTAGGCACAGTGGTACAGTGACAAAAGCAATACTGTCTTGATTTAAGGCATCTAGACAAGTACCATTTAAATTAACAAGGAAGCATCTATTCCCAGCTCGACTCTGTGTAAGAAAGTAGAGGTTGAGAAATTCTCTAGTGAGAACATTCTTTGAAGATCTACACTCTGGCATAATATTACTGAAGGAAAGCTTAGACCCTGTGAAATACATGTCAACATTGTTGCTGATTTCTGTCAGCCCAGAGCTGCTTCCAGTGTCTTCAACAGAACAAAGGATTTGGGGCTTGGGAGATCTTATTTTCTTTAATAATAAAAATGGAATTTTGGCTGCCTCTTCTGCACAGAGACAGTCACACCAGCAGGTGGAAAGGAAGTCAGAGCTGTTTAGTAAATGTAAAAATTATACACAGAAAAAGGGGCTGTTTCACAACTTTCGGAGATGTGCTAGAGCTTTCTGGATGTACGTGCAGGCTTATGGAAAAGTAACCTTCTTCATGCCTTTGGAAGCCATAGGTGAGTTTTGGCAAGAGAAGCACTGCATAGCACAGTATACTAGCTGATAGAACTGCTGAAATCAACACCAATCATTTCTGGAAAGCAGGCAGACTTGTGGGATGACAGATATAACAGGGATTGCAATGATACTGATTTGATCTCCACCCATCCGGCCTCTGTAAGTGTAAAATAAACCAAAGGAGAAAACCAAAGCAAATTGGTTGCAAGAGCTGTGGGATTTCTTCTTTAGACCAGTGCCAGCTAACAGACCCCCACAAGAAAACAAAAGAAATTGTTTATACTTTTAAAAATATTTTCCATTTTTGAAGTTACTCACAAATGAATTTCCTAAAAGGAGAAAAAAAGACAGAAAGGAACAGATTAGGCAAGCTAAACTTAAAGTTATAAAAAAAGAGCAAAACCTCCAGCTATAGTGAGATGAAAAAAATATTCCCAGAAATGTAATAGATTGTTACTTCAGAGTGTTCTCTTGCAGTAATTGCTGTAACAAGCCCATAGCCAAATCCATAACATTTTCACCATCCAGCTGTGCTTTGCAGCCATTGGGAAAGATTTGAACATACCTTTGAGGGACGGAATAGTACCTCTATCTCACTTTTGCCCCAGAAGCATAGTCACATTCAACCAGTACTGGGCTGATGCAGATTTAAAGAGTCAGTTCTTTGGCAGCAGCCCAAAAATTCTAACTGATCTGAGACACCAAATAGACAGACATGCTTTACAAATGTCTTAAAGGCAACAATGGCTTTGTGGGAAATGCAATCTCAGTCCTCTCTACCTTCCTGCTGGTTGAACTTTCAGTAGCACGTTCCCCTCTGAAGTTTCACACTTGAAGTACAAATGCCCACTTTTGCCTTGAGCAATGACCAGAAGTAACACCACTGATTGATGGTTCTATTCATTACTACTGTCTAAGGCCCCACACATCTCATGGAAAATTCCTCCAGTTCTGTCATGCGGTTGACTCAAAATGCAGCAGGAGTATTTAAATAAAGGAGCATCTGAGCTAGTGGAGCTTCTTTTTGCTTGCACCACAGGATTGCTTGGCTCGTGTGTTTATGAAAATGTGGGTTCTGCTGCAGCTTTGTACACACTCGGGGCAGTCATAGAGCTCTCTCTCTCTCTCTCTCTCTCTCTCTCTCTCTGAATTCTCAAAGATATGTAAGCCCTCAATAACGTTTTAAATCAACCAAAATATTAAAAAGATAGGGAACAACAATGCCCAATGAGCAAGATTATTAAACTTACTCCTTCCAAAAACTTGGCTAAAAATGTTTCCATTTGAATGAGTTGAAAAATACATTCAGAGGTCTTCATTTTCATTGCACGCTTTGCTCATTTGTACATCCATGGGCTGCAGGTTTGATCACTACCCTGCCTGGGTAGTGTACCCCACAGGCAATCACAAGTGATTTCAAGCTGTAGGCATCCAAGGAGCTGAAAGCCTCCCTCCTTCCTGCTGTGCAACATATGCTGAGCCTGGCACAACGTGAGACCCACTGCCGCCACTGCCTGCACCCTCCTTCTAAAATGTTCTTGCAGTTTCTCAGATTTCTTTTCAATAGATCTGATATTTTTCCACCCCAGGGAGCAGAGAATGATCAAGGGAATCGTGTTTCTTTGAAAAGAGATGCGATTAGTCACTCAGAGAGGAAAAAACTCTCATCAGGACTCATTCTGTGCAGAGAAAGAGACTGGGCTGCATGCCAGACTATTAATTCTACCTGGAAATAGATTAAATCCTAGGTCACTGTTCTGGACATGGAAACCTTTTTGCTTCTTCCATGTTTTCAGCAGGGCTCTGGTGTTTTTGGCAGTGTTTTGAGCATTGTGCTCTATAAAGCAGTGTTAAATACTGCACATTTATAGTCAGGAAACACCTCAAAGTCCCCTAATGTCAATTAGCTACTTCCTCTGCAAAGTTGTAAGCAGATGCACGAAAGCAGCTCTACAGGAATATATTTGTTAACAGGTGCACTATTGGGAAGGAAAGACGGTTGTTTATATTAATGGGAAGGAAGTCCCCTTCGAAATAGTTCATTCAGTGTTTTCTGGCTGCTTCTGGCCCTGCTGTTGCCTCTCACTTTTCACCCACATGTGTTGGCTAATTAGGGGTTCAAACGATGCATGAAGGGCCTCTGCTTCTAGTGACTCATAGCTTCAGGGATTATCCAAGATTACTAAATGGCTTATGATTCCCTTATGATTCCCTTATGGTATGCATAACACATTGATCTTCATAGGTGCTATAAGATCAAAATTACAGGGACTCCTGACAGTAATGATAAATTACACCAAGACAGGTCTTCCAGTGGTATAAAATGTGCCAACTTCACTGAAGGCAGCAGAGCTTTGCCAAATAAACCACTTTGATGAACCAGCCCATTGCAAACAACTGCTGCACAATGTTTTCTTTCCTTTCCACTACAATAGTACTGTTTCTTTCTCACTGTTCATCTCAAGATATAAAGGGCCAGTTACAGTTATATCCCTTAGTTTTAGATCACCAAATTCATAGATTTACACAAACCTAAGTCAGAATCCTCAGCTATATTGACTGGAACTCATTTTTGAGTGAGAGCTGTTTTGTCATGGGACCAACAACCACACATTTGCAATCAACCCTTAAATTTTAGTACACAAAGTCCATTGAAATCATAGATGATGTTCTCATGACAAAAACCCATTCTTATTTCTATCTCCACCATCAATAAAGCACTCAAACTATTAGGGATCCATCATAAACACTACACTTGAAAAAACAAACCCTGGGTGAAAACCAGTGTTTGCAAGGAACTCTTTCTGAACTTGGAGTAAATTGGTGTGAAAAAATGCAGCTTGCCTTGAGAAATGCACTGACACAATCCTCTGCTCATCTGAGGAAGAGAGGGACACTCTTCCTTGGTCTCATTTCACAGAGGCAGTGAATTAAAGCAAATGAAAATGCTTGTACTGGCTTCAAGTTACTTGCTGAAGATATCTACGCACTCATGCAAGCAATTTGAAGGTGCATTTAGAATTAGAGAATGAGTTCATCTGCCAGATCAGATGATCCAAAAGCCCTTTAGAGATGGCCATGGATACACAGAACAAGTGCACAGGCACATAATTTGATCCTGTTACCACTTTTGTGCTGCATTAAACATACTTCAGATCAGCATGGATGCTATTCTGTTAGATTATTTGGCCCTTTCCCTTTAGGAGCAACAAATATATGCTTGATACAGCTTGTATCATATGTATATATATGGTACAGCTCACCTCATTTGAAGTATTCTAGCACATTGCATGCTTAATGAGAAAAGGTACAGTGTGTCAGAACCATAACAGATGAGGGCTTTCCTTCAAGGGAAAACATTTGGCTCTTGTGTTTTCCATGGACATTTTGAAAATTTCCCATTAACTTAGGAGATTAAGTCCCATTTAAAAACTGACTCACGGTAGATCCACACCATGCAAGAACATACGGTGCACAGATAATCAAACCAGTACTCAAGCTACGTGTGTGAGCACCAGCCCCAGTTTCCAGCATGCTGCAACCAGGTCAAGTTGCAGCTGAGCTCTGCCCTGAGCTGGGGTACAGCAGAGATGAGATGCCCAGACTCCTGCTGTAGCTGAAATGGTGTGCTTTCTGCTGTGTCAGGTGTCTGCTCATCGTTCTGTGTGGCATGACACAAGCATAACCTTAGGCTTCTGAATTTCAGGGAAGAGGTCCTAGAATCATCATCATGCTTTTGAAAATGCTCCTTTTCTGCCTTAATCAGGCAAGCTCTATTACTGCTTCAGCAACGGACATGGGGACTGAGTAAAGGAAGGAATATGGAATTTAGCCCAGAGCCCTTTTAAATGCACTTCTATGTGTAATTTAATAGCTGTATTATAAATGTTAATGTTAGTATAAAAATCTGGGGAATTTCAGGCCCAAACTGGGTTAACTTTTTTTTCTTTTACCTTCTTTCCTCTTGAGAAGCTTGTTTTCTTTTTATTGCATTCCAATAACGAGAGACCATTTCACACAGGTACATCTGCAATATGTTACAGGCAGCATAGAATATTAGAACAACCTGTGCTACTGCTAGTGAAACTAATAAGGGAGGTAAAACTTTTTTCAGGCTGAGAGGAAAAAGGTGCCTATAGCAAGAACTCCATTAGCAAACTCCATTACTGAAAGGACTGTACTGAAACACTGAAGTAATTTCTAATTTAAAGTCTTGTTTCAAATGGCAACTCTAATACTCAAAGGGGGAGCTAGGCTACAGTGAAGTGGCAGTGGTGGTGGTGGCCAGGCAGTTCACATGAGGTTGTGTTTAGATATGGATCAGGGGTTTAAAACAAAATGGCAAGTTAAGATAATAAAACCGAGGAGACTATAAAGCAGAGAGAGAGGAAGTTTATACATTAACCTTACTTACTTCATAAAGAGGGGCAAACCTGTCTACCCTAATCCTCTGAATTGACACAAGAGTGAAAGTTCACCTCCAGTGTTACTGAGTTCATGCTCAGCAAAGGATCAGCTGTGAAATAGATTATAAAGCCAGGAAAGAGAGAGAAGAGTTCAGCTGAGAAATGGAACAGTGAAAAGCAAAAAATAAGCAGAAGGAACAAAAAAGGGAAATAGGAAGGGTAGCTGAATGAGAGAAGCCAGAGAAACAGAGAAGAGCCAAATGGAAAAATAAACAAATAGTTTCTTCTTTGGTTAAGGCTTAGGAATTCCCGCTCCACCAAAAAAATTACCATTTCCAGATTTGATTTATTTTTTATTTCAAATTGGAAGGAAAAGTCAGGAAGACAAAAGAAATGTATAATGGAATATATATTGTGGTTCTGGCCACCCACCTGCTTGCCAGACTGGCTCCCAGCACAAATTCTGACAGAATCAACACATTCCACCAAAATGTCACTCTCCATTGGACAGTGACTCCACTGGAAATCCTCTGTCCAGCTGTTTATCCTGTCACTGCTTTTCCAAGCTGTATAGATACCCAAGGGGATCATGGCTGTGAGAATAATAACACAACATGGTAGGCTAGTGCACATAATTTTTCAGTTTAGATTTCAAAAGGGAAGTTACTGATGTACAGTGGTCTTTCCAAGGGCAGAAAAAGAAAACCTGTTTTATTTTTGTACCTCTACTGGTGGAGGAAGAGGGGGGGAAATGTGGAGGAAGTGGACAAGACAGACTCATATTCATGGAAATAATTTGTCTCTATATGTGAAAGGAAATTCACAGAATTTATTCTGTGGCTCTGCAAAAGACTTACAGCTCCATATTTGGTTCTCCCAACCCCAGCTGTGCTAGACATAGCTATATCAATTGTAAGTTTGGCAACAACTTACTATTAACAATTTATTGTAAATTTGTTGAGCAACTACTAGTTCTTTGATGGTGGACTCAAGTCTCAGATAATGCACACCCTTGATACTGACTCCTACTTCATGTTCCTCCCCATTAAACTGGTGCCTGACATGTTGGAAGAGCCATGATATCTTCGTAGGTTTTGATCCAAGGCAAAGTCATGTCCCTCTGCCATACCTTGCACCCTCATGGTGCAGCTCTGGAAGGCTCTTCATGCCAGCAGACTGTGACCAGGTTATTAAAATTCCACTGTTTCTCCAGGGACAATCAGGGTATTGGGTTGACATAGCCAGGATGGAAGAGAAGTAGTGGATGTGAACAGAGGTGGGGATGGAACAAGTCTAAGGAGAGGGATGGGATATCATCCCAAAAACAAGCTGGTTTTACCCAGGGGACATGCATGGGTGGTAGGAGACCAGGCACAAGGAACTCTGGAAATAAAGATCATGAACATTTGCAGATGGGGAGGAGTGAAAGGGGTTGGAGACCTGCAGATTGAAAAGTGCTGGAAGGGTGGGGTTGAAAAAGTGAGCACTGGGTGAGAAGAGGTGGGAACTTGTGGTGAGCAGGACTGAGAAATAACATGGGGCAGTTTACCATAACCCACCATCTCAGCATGTAAGGCTCTTTGTTCCTCTTTCTTTACTTCATTCTTTTTGTGTTCAATTTTCTGGTAATTAAATGTCAAATCCAGCTGGTCTGCTTGATCTTAAATCTGTCAAATTTACTACTAGGTGTCCTAGAGGCCTGAAGTGTCCTAGAGCAGGGGAAAGGCTGTGTCCCAATACTGTAACCTGGACCCCATATCAGGCGGTTCATCAAAGTGTATGTGCCTCCTCACATAACTCCACACAGATGTGGCTGGTCTTAGGGAAATTTGTACTAGTGTACATGAAACTAGAGGGAAAAAATGTATCTAGCTACAACGAGGGTCACATTACTTTGACTTGGGAAGTTATATGTCTACATCCCTGCCTCTGAAAGCAATCCAGGATCTGTGAATTCACTTGCACGTATAGATGTTTGGCATATGCATCAGAGAAAAATACATGACTCCACTATACATCATTAGTAGGTTAGTTTGTCTAAGGTAAGGGACATAATGCTGGCTAAGAAGGCCTTTCCATTCTGTATCAGTTCTTTGAAACTGATTTGAAAGCAATTCAGGTTTTAATTTAGATTCGGTGTTCGTTTCCAATAAATTTCTTTTCAGTGCCCTTTGTATTTGTGCTTCTTTCAGCCTGTTTTCCTTCTATTTGGCAATCTGTATATGCAAGTGTAGCTGTTAGTTTTTGGACCTGGTTGCTGCAATTGGAACTGGCTAAGGTCTTAAATTATGTTTGAGAATTTGATCCCACTTGAATAAAGTCAAAGAGTGCTTTCCATTAAATTTAACATGAATAACAGAGAAATCAGAAATGAGGAATATTTTGCTTCTTAAAAATATCCAGGAAGTTCCACAGCTCATAACTTCAGTAGATGTATACAGACAGGATGCAAAGATGGGATATAAAACTGATTTATCAGAATCCAGGCTTTCAAATTAAATTAGTAGATATATTACCATCAATGGGACAAATTCTACACTTTAACATATATTCCTCCTTGGAAGTCTATTGTGCTCCAATTTTGCACTGTGTATCAGAACAAACTACAGTTTATTAGGTTTTGTCTTCTTAGAATTCCCTTTCTCACAATTCTAGCATTTCTTAGGTGCCATCTCTAAAACAAACATTTTTTCACAGGTAGTGGATGTGTTCTGGGAAAATTGTCTCTCTGTACTAACAGAACAAGTCAGAGACATCATAAGAGACATGCTAGTGAAATGCTGTTTTGTAGCACTCTACTGATTTGCACAAAAAATAAAACCTCAAACCTTGGCTGAATCCCCTTGAATTTTTTGACCTTCAGCTCTGAAATCCCTGGAGGCAAGGACCCTCTCCTTTTAGCTGTATGGAAACTCTTCAGCCCAAAAGAAATGCTACCATGAGCAAAGCACAATTTTGAAACTTTGTGTAGCTGCAAATGTTAGGTGGCAAAACCTCTCCCTGTGGTGATGTGTGCTTTCTCACACAAATGGTCCCCCCAAAAGTTGGCTGGACTCCTGCTGAGAATAAATGCGTACCGTTGCAAATAAAAGCTGTGACTGAGGCCTTAAAGCTTTACTGTTAGCCAGCCAGACAATAATTCATTTGTACTTGATTTTTCATTAACTCCTTTTTTGCTGTTTAAGGGAATCTTCCCAGAGCTTTTTGCTAGCTGTAGTAACCCTAAGATCTTTATCTTCCATCTGCTTTTCCTCTATATGAAGGGAAAAAAATGAAACCACATGAAACCGGGCAATGCACCAGAAAACATTTATGAAATTTCTGGTGAAGTGTTTTGGCATAACTACATAACAATAACATACTATTTTCATTAACTTGAACAAACAAACCCAATAGATTATTAAAAAACAAAACGAAGAAGAAAGTACAGATGCAGTGTAACTTTACAATTTGACAATGCAGAGGACAGATTTACCAGCTTATTTACTGCTTCTCTTGACAAAGAAGAGCTAACCCAAAAGCCATAGGCAGGATCTACAGCAAAGAACATGGGGGGAAATGCCAGATGATCTAGGTCTCACTGGTGACAGTAAACCAGCAATATTCACAGCACTGTTAAGGATACAGCATTTGCAATCTTTTAACTGTCATCTAGTTAAGCTTAATGAGCATAAAGGTAATGGATGCTCAGCAGAGCACTGAGTGCTTCCAAAGAGATAGGAATGTAGTCCTCGTTTCTGCTACTGCAAGCATGGACTAATAATTGGTCTAGAAGCATTCGCCTCTCATTTCTTCAGAAATTACATGGTTGCTTAATGGCATAAGAAGTATTTTGATTTCATGCAGCACACAAGACCATATGCTCTGTGCAGCATTTGGAGAAACTCACTTGAGTGACTGATCAGGCCAAACATCCTCCACTGCTGAGCCGAATTTGAGTCATGTAGGTGGTGTCACACAAATCACTGCCATACGAACAATCCGCCTTGAACGTAAGCAAGCTAGCTGGGACAGTTGAAGCAGTTAAGCCCAATTAATATTGCAGTTCAGAGAGACTATGTTATTGTACTTCTAAGGATAAAATTGTCTTCAGGAAAACGCTGCAGGCTGATTTATTTTGCAAGGACCTCTGTGCAGTGTTGCCTGTGCTTGGTAACACACAGCTTTCTCAGGTCATCTCTTTGCAGGAACACACTGTGGGACATCATAGAAATATCCTAAATGTACATGCTCTCCTGGAAAAAGGACACAGCAAACAGGAGGTAGAAGAAAGAAGAATGAAGGAAAAAGCATCAGCTGCAGACAGCTCTGGCCCAAAGTCAAAAAAGGAGAGGAACTAGAAAGAAGGATAACTAGGAGTTCAAAACTGTTTAGATGAAGGGTAATGTGCCAATTAAATGACAATCAAACTGTTCAGAGATGAATGCCTCACAGTCGTGGATAAGGGGAGAAAAGAAACCCTAAGGGTTACAGCTCATCTGCTGTTATGTAAGGGGCAATGTACCCACCTCAACCCTCCCAGTAAATCCTTCTCAGGGTTTTGAAAGACTTTTATTTATGCTTGTTCAGAGCATTGAGTCTCATGAGACAATTAAAAAAGTCTTACAGAGCTCTTCTAAAAGTCCAAAAGCTATTTCAAATATGAAAGAACAAAGGGTAGGCTGGGATTCAGGGATCTCAGAGTAAGAAAGCATTCACAGTGAAGGAAGAGCAAGTGGGCTGTGTTTGCTACATTAAAGCAGATTAGTTGTGAAAGAGTGAGGGGTTTTGTGCATTTTTTATTTCTTCTTGTGTGAACTCGTACATCTGTTAGGCGTTTGTGTACTGGTTTATAAGTAGTGGTGCTATTTAAGCTGGTAAGACATACAAATACCCTGAAGGGAACAAGTATGTTAACATATACCGCTGTTATGAAACTGGCATTTTCCGTGCTAGGCCAAAGAATTACCATCCTTCTGGCATTTCCACTAATTCAGAATGAATATAAATGTTGAAAATATTGTTTTATTTCTCATACAATAGAGATTTTTTTTCTCTTTTAAGTAGGGATGGTGTTAAGCTCACCATTGTGCTACATTCCAGTGGTTCCTCCTGAGCGAATTCTTATATCTTGTAGAATACCCTGATTTGATCCAATTCCAAGGAATAATTTCCCATTCTTATGTATGGAGGTACTTTGGAAGAGGTTTTTGTTTTTCTTTTAAATGCAGTCCTGCTGTTCCAGCTCATGTTTTATTTTCCCTATCTGCCCTTTAACTAATTGGTGATGCTTGACAAGGAGCTGAAGTGAGCTGACTATTGTGAAGAAAAAAAAAAGGCTGACAACAGTAGACAATGCAAAAAATTATAATGCATGAGGGTGAGAGGCAGAAAAAAGCCATGATCAAACTTAATCACCAAAGTCCGGCACAGTGGGTCCTATTCCCTCTCCTTTCTAACCCAAAGTGCATGCACTTTGCTCAGTGAACTTTAAGAAAGCCTTGTAATACTGTGGAAGAACAAAACCCGTCCCTTAAAACAGAGGCATGTCCTAGGCTCCTGGGGAGAGCTCTTGGACTCTGAATCCCATCTATGCAAGCAGGATCCCTCTGCAGGGCCATGGTATCCCCTACCAGGGCATGGTATCCCACTAGGACGCCACATGGACTGTGGCCATCCATGCCCTTACAACCCTCACGCTCCACTCAGGGCACAGATGACTGGGACGCCTGCCTTGGGTTTATGTCTTGCTCTTCACCTCAGTCCCTGGCATGGCATCCTGATGCTCAGCCCCTTGGTGTACTTGTCCCAAAAAGAATTAGAAAACCTTTCCACAGGGGTGAGGTTCAGAGGCAAGTATAGGAAGACCTGCCCAGTACCTACAAGCTTTATCAGGACTTGTGCTGTCTGTGGTGGTCTCCAACCCCAAAGGAAGAGCCTGCCAGCTGCTTATAGAGATGTTCAGAGAAGCTTATCCTCCCCTGATGAGGTTTTTCATCTCTCAGCATTCATTTGGTGACCAAATCAAGATTTCCTAAGGAAAGCCGAGAGCTCCTGCCTTCTTCATTAATGGGAAAAGACAAACACTTCTGCAGAGAGATTTGGTTCACCTGAGGTGGTGATGGATCAGAGCTGAGCCATTGCCAAAGCTCCTGGAGCCATGGTTTTCCTTCAGCCTTTGCTCCCAACAACAGGCAGGGAACAGGCAACAGGGACCACAGGCCACAGGGAAATTGGCCCCTGTCAAACAAGTCGGAAGAAAGTGACACATTTTGTGATGGAAATTTTTCAGCTTCCCAGCCATTCCCCAAAAATCTCAGGCCATCCATGTGAAAAGTTTTGTCTGTGAGCAGTCAATGAAGAAATATGACATTGAGTATTCTGATTTGGCTTTATCTGCAGTTGTCCTGAAATGCAGCTTTTTGAAAATTAATGGGAATAAAGACTTATAAGTCTAATGTGGCCAGTGGTAGTGAAGAACCTAACTGCCTGAGCTTGCCTTTTTGACTTGTAGCTGGAACTCCAATAAGGTATTGTGACCCCCTTTATTCTATCTGTCTGCTTCTACCATCCCCCATTTCCATCTGTGGACTAGCAGATTTCTGGAAGTGGGAGATGCTCATCCTAACCAAAAAAGAGACATCAGAAACAAACTGTATTAATACTGAGAAGGGAAGGTTTGTTTTTTAGAAGATGCTTGTGCTTGTCAGAGTAGAATTAAGAAATCTTATTCCTCTCACTTGATATATGGCATACTCCTACTCCTCCACATCTGTCCGGATATATGCCTAAGCAACACACTCTTACGGTGTCCTTTAGAGTGGCTCATCTTTTGTGCACAAGTTACAGGATGATAAAGTCTCTGTAATAATCATTTATTGTTTCCAATTTCCATCTGTATCCGGGTGTAATGTTCACAGATTCAAAAAGCTGGAACAGGCAGGTATTGGCTAAGTAGCCCACCTGGCTCCACTTATCCCCCTTTCAAATTAGAGGCAATGTAACCCAAAACCTCTATCTTCTGCTTTTTAACATTTCACACAAACTCATTTGGGAAATTTATTGTGACTTTAAAAAGATCTGACTTTTTTATTTGGTGCGTCACACTGCAAGAACAGTACAGTACCTGTTAGCCAGATGGTACAGGAATAACATGCCAAAAGGTACCAGATTTCTTATTTAGAGTCTGCTGTGAAACATGCATATCAGATTCAGGTGATATTAATGAAAAAAATAATGTTGGAAAAGTTATGAGCCATTATTCCATACAGAAATGGCATATTTTCCCTTTTACAAGCACTCTTGAGTTAAGTAAGCTTTGAACTTTCAGATCTTTCTGTTTGTGGGGGTTTGCTTATAACAGTCATGTAGCCAATATGACGACAAGTTTGGAACAGGCCCAGGTATTTTTAATCAGTGAGACCCTGCTGCAATGTATGAAACAGATTTAAACTGCTTTTGCCTTTACATGAACAAAATTTTCTCTAACTTAATATAAAATCAATGTAACCAACTGACCAAATTCCCAGAAAATTTACTGCTCCTCAGCAGGCTTGGCTGCATTATAATTTTAATCGTCAGTCCTAATATGATCTCGCAAGGATTTTATGAAAATCAATTTAGTTTTAGAGATTGTAAATGGTGTGGTGGCTCTGTCAGCGTGAGCACTATCAAACTGCTTTACTATCATATCAAAATTAATATCCAGTTTTCTTTCTTGTTGGTGTTAAACCAGACCATATGTTTGCTCTGAGTTTGTAAACCCCTAGTAACAGTGACAAACAGGATGAAAGTTATAGGGGTAAACAAGGCCAGCGCCGGCACTTGGAGCCAGTTGGTTCCCACCCCACTTTGCTCCCCACTGTGCTCGAATAAGCCATCCTTCCCACGGGGTTGTTTGCTTTCTCGTTCAGTTGTTTGTTTGTTTGGAGAGAACTGGGTTAGAGTAGCTCAACTTCAAATGAAAAACACATCCTAATCTAGCGGGACCTGAATTGGAAATTATGCATCAGAGCATCCTGGCCCTTTTTGAGTCCTGATCCGCACTAAAGCCTGGCTGCTGGAGCTGTGCTTCAGTTAGGAGTTTCCAGACTTGTTGACAAAATCATGCCAGCAGAGCTCTAGCTGTTTCCAAGGATCTGCTTGGAAACAGCTTGTTTTGGTCATCTTGTGCAGTTCTTTTGAGGAACGCTCTCTACTTTTCTATTTACAAGGGCTTATTTCTTTAGACATGCCATCAGGTCCTTCCAGGCTCAGGCAGCACCAGGACTCACCTTGTCCCCACTCACTCTGGCTTTTCTCCCCTTCACATTCATGGTGGCAATCCCAAGCAACATTACTGGATGCATGGAGCTGTCTTCTGATTGCAGGGTCACACTGAACCCAAGCTGTAAGGAGGTTTCATGCCATGGCCACAGGTCGATAAGAAAAGATGACAAAGGTGCAGGGAAATTTGAAACTAGGAGCTTCCTCTATAGGTGTATCTTCTCCAAGAGCAGATCTCTCTCATGTCCCACTTTCTCAAATAATCCAGCACAACACTTCATGCACCAGTATGTGAACATTTCCAACCTACTGGCCTTTTTTTCTTCCTTTCCCCTACAGAAGACCTTTGGCATTCAGCAGCCCAGTTCAATATCACCAATATGGACCTGACTCCCTGTTGGTGATACTGAGTTCCTCAAAGCCTCCTTCCACTGGAACTTAAGCCCTTCATGGGCAGACTCTCCTCACCACAAGGGCTGAACAACCACTCTCAGGTCCTTTCCTTCTCTCACAAGCTCCACACAAATCTTGCTTGTTGGTCTTCAGCAGCATTCAGCTCCTGAATGAATTCACCACTGAGGAAGCAGCCTGTTGCAGGTGAGGCACACACATGTGAAAGACTGTGAGATTTTTAGGGCTACCATTACAAATATAAAATTAAATGAATGCATAAACCTACCCAATACCTCACTTAATAAAAAAAGTTAACTCTAGTGATGTCAGATCTATGAAAAATAACCGCAAAACTTGTTATTGCAGGAGGAAGAGTGCAGGACTCCTGGTCTCAGCTACCATTAAAGTCTGTGTAGATGTGTAGGATGTTCTCACCATGAAAATTGTAATTCCTATGATTTTCCTGTTAATTTCAGTAAGGACAAAAGCATATCTTTAACTGTGAATTTATATTGTTTTGCAAATTTAAGACAGGCTACTTCAAACATGACCAAAGTAAAAACAAAAATGAAAAAGGGTGCTTTTCTAATTTAAAATAATATTGACATAATTTCCTTGGATTTATGCATTATTTTGAGTAGGCTTTCAAAGCAGAACTGTCAAAATGTTATTAATGAGATGTAAAACGTCTCATATGCTAACTTTCTTCATATTTCATTGCAAATTCAAAAACAAGGAAAAAAACCCAAACCATTTCAACAACATAAATTTAGCCTAAGTGCATTTTTGTTTTTTCAGCAAAATGGGTCATTAGCATAACCTGTGAACATTTCTTAGTTTGCCATGGTTTGATGAAAATTAGACGTATTACATTAAACTCATGTGATGAATATGCAAAATTATTTGAAACAGAAAGGAAAAAACATATCTGAGCTGGCTTTTTGCAACAAGATTTAAACTATACACAACTTCAGTCAGAAAACTTGGAAGGCAGCTTAATTTCTTTGAGCTATGAGACACAAGGGCAAAGCCCTCAGCACAAGCAAATTGCTATTGCTCCACCAAACACATTGAAGCCATGCTAATGGCAAAGGAATCATGCTGATTGACATCAGATGAGGATTTGGCCCCATTTTGTCTCCTGGGTAAATGAGATTTTTGGTGTTAAAGAGAACATTATTACTCCACAAATGACACAGCACTGTTGCTCTAAACACTAACTTGCTTTTGTAATCTGTTGATTCCCAAAGATTCCTTAGTCTAAATCAGGGAAAATAGAACAAAACAGTTTTCTGTTTTTTAAGATTTTGATGTGGTGCTCTTTGTTGCTACTCTGAGCTTGCACAAATTCATTGAATCTGCTTGAACGTTGACTACTGCCTGTGAATGTTGTCTGGTCACCAGCCCGATACTCTTCAATTTTTGTTAGGAAAAAATAGTGTATTTTTCAGAAGCTTGGTGGTTTAGTAATTTAAGTTTACAATTAATAAGTACCATCCTCTGCAGAATTCCACAGTTTCAGCATAGAATAATAAGGTGGCTTAAAATAACATGATTTAAAAATCTGTGAAAGCGTGTTATTATCTTACTAGTTCACTGTTCTGAGAATCTACATCATCTGCTGTCACCTTACTTGCCCTCCCTGAGTCCCTAACTCTTAATTCTGCTCTCTAATATTTGCAAAATCTTACAGAAAAGTAAAAATTATAAACTATAAACTGACCGTGAAAGCTCATTTTCCATGCACTGTGCTAATCCATGCTCCAGTGGGGTGGACATTTCTTGGCTGCAGGCAAATGCTAAACTTCAAAGTGAGGCTCAGGTGCTGAACTGTGTCTTGTGCTTGACAGCAGGCTGCTGACACAGAGACTGCTGTAACCCATATCCTTAGTCATGCCTTGCACCTTTTTCAGGCATCTGGGCCTTCATAACTGTATAAATCCTTGCTAGAATTTGTCACATGCTCAGCTGTGTGTGACCCACCTCTGCTGAGGTGGGGAAGAAACCCATAGAGAGATTCCAGATGTAACACAGGACAGAGAATATACATGGTCTCATCAAGCAGCAGTGGGACCCTAAGCAGAAGTTTAGAAGTCATAGTATATATTGTTAGGTGACTGAGTCCTCATTTATTTTCCAAATCTTCCAATTTGATAAACAGACCCACTGAAATTCAGAATAGATTTCTATATCTAGAACATATAAATTATAGAATATATAGACTTCTATATTTACTATATATATTATAGAATATATAGACTTAGAATATATAGACTTCTATATTTACTCTTTATGGAGACTTTAGCATGTTTGTGATGTGATGTTCAGGATCTGTAATATGGAGTAGTACATGAAGTTTGCTACCCTGTGAAATACTCTAAATATTCAGTTTGGTGGCTTGCATTTCTTGAGAAAAATGGTAATATTAATTTCTGGTTTCATCTTTTTTGCGCATTTTTTAAATTTCTGCCTATATAGTTCCAGGCTCTCTAATACATTTCTATTCCAATATAACTCAAAGTGATAGCCATCAGACAACAGGCATAAATTCATATCATGAATCTACAAGAACAAAAGGTTTTTACTAACTTTCTCACCTATCATTTCAAGCTTCAGGCATGGCTGCCATATGACCAAACATACCTCAAGTGTCCCACTTGGAAGATATAAAATCCACTCCACCTGCAAACAAATACCTCCACATCAGTAAGAAGTTCATGGCAGTTATTCCTTTTACATAATATTGTTGTGGTTATTGCAGTTAAAGCCACACATTATTAGAATTGACTTGCATTATTAACATCAACTTATGGTCACTACCATCCAAAGAAAATTAGTCTCTCAAGAATATTTGAAGCAGAGCCAATTTCAGCTTGAAAAAACTGCTCTTGAAGTCTTTTGTCCACAGCTTTTCTCATCTGTAGCACATCTCTTGTGTTAAAGCTACAGGCAATTCTTTTTCTCAGATGGTTTGTGTATTTCTTTGTATATATATTTTAAAAATTATGTTTAAACAAGTTCATCACAATGTACTCTAGAATGGCCTCTTTGTTCCATGGATTCAAATCCTTTATCCACTGGCCGAAAGACTGAGGAATGAGAATGTGAGGAATATGAGAAAGGTAATAACAGGAAGTTCCCCATGTCCCTGTAACAGTCCATGTGTACGACAGCAGAATTTTAAATCACAGCCAGAGGTAATTCATCATAATTGTGCTACAGACTATTAAGCTTATCAGAGATAGTGCATCTGGATATTTTATACCTTCATCACAGTACCCAAACCCATATCTCACAGACAATTTCCTGTACTTAATGTGATGAACCCTTATACAATCTCATATATCTCTTAGAGCAAAGGACCATTTTGAAATCCAACCACTGTAAAATAAGTCCTTCTTTCCTTTCTCTTTCAACATACTCTGTTGTGTTCAGTAGTCTATAATTTCTCATTTGTGCTGACAAACATCCCAGTCCTTGATCAGTTGGCAAGAGGCTGCAGGGAACCATCAGACATCCAATCAGGTTGGATTGTAAACTTGTCATTCCTATTGCATTCCAGATCATATAGTACACATTCTGGCTCGCTGAATTCCTCTCCCAGTTGCAATTAAGTACGTTGTGGAATCATGGAGTGATAGAATCATAAAATCATTTAGGTTGGAAAATATCTTTAAGATCATCAAGTCTAGCAATAAACCCATGTTGCCAAGTCCACCACTAAACTTCATCTACGAGCCTACTCATCTTCTAAATATCTTCAGGGATAATGACTCAGCCACTTCCCTGGAAAGACTCTTGTTGCTTGACAACCTTTTCCATGAATATCCAATCAAAATGGCCCCTGGCACAACTTGAGGCCATTCCCTCTTGCCCTTCCCTCTTGTCCCAAGCTATCTCAGCTTTGTGTCTCACCTTCCCTTTTCAGCTGCTGTTATCATTCATTTTCGTTTCTGATGTTCTGAGCCTTGTTTCCACATGATCCTTACTCTTTCCCCCATCTGTCTGACTGACTGTAAAAACATGTACAGAAGTGCAATAGCCAGGATACCAAGGCAGTGTACTCCCAACTCCATTCCTACAACAATGGGAGAAGTGATTGTAATTCCCTTCCTACACATCAACGCAGTGCTGTATATTGCTTTGGTATATCCATTTCTATTCCTGTTCACACATTTACTATATAATATAACTTCAAATAACCAACTTCCTCAGTCACCGGCTTTTCTTGAAAGGGTCTATTTTAATCCTATTTCAAAGGATCTCAACAGCCTTTACAGTAGGCATTTGTCCAAGCAGGAAACAGAAGTAAATATTGGAGTCCTCAATGAATATGAAAAATTCATTTCCATGGCTCCACTTCCTAATATTTGTTACTCTTAATATATTCCTAATCAATGATAGAGATAATAGGCTTTCACAAAGCTTATTATCTATGTTTTTGACAGAAACTTTCAGACAAAATTAAGTACATTCTAAAAGATTTTTTTTTTTAACAGAGACAGTAGAAAATATATTCAAATTCTTTTTCTTCCCCAACAGATCAAATCTACAGAAGATCCTTCCTGGTCTGAATCAACTGTAATAGTAAAGAACCTAATGTCAGGTTGAATAATGATAGACTCAATATTTCAGAGAGTTGCTGCTACTTTAACTCATGAGTATCATGAAATATCAGGAAATGTTTGTATTAAAGTGAAGTAATATATTCAGCTGAAACTTTAGCAAGAAAATGCACTACAGCAGTGAAATAGTCTGTATTCATATGTCAGGTTTAGCTGATCTGACAAATCTTTTAGATAACAAACAAAATAACACAGTTTGAAATAGTTTAGAAACACATTATGTTCACTTAATAGCAGATGTGAAACAGTATACTGAAACTTTAGGCCTTTTACTAAACCCCTGTAAACCACTAATTAATCTTGTGTTAGCAAGGTCACAGACTTTCAGTGTAAAGGGCTGATGCACTAAAATGCCTTGAAATTGTTTTATGAAGTTGTCTGAGAATGCCATTGTGTTTGTCCATAGTTTTTGTCCGGTTGTTTTACCCAGTTTCTTCCATAGCCTTGTGTGTGCAAAGCCATTAGTATGGTTTACTTCAATTTCCATGCAAAAATAGGGCAAAGAGTACTTTCCAGTCCTTCATAGTTTAATGCAGATGAAGAAACTGGAGTCCCTCTAATGACTTATATTAGCTGAATTTGAGCTCCTCACAGATTAGAAAGAAGAGTATTATATGTCTCTTATCCCTCTTAATGCACAAGGACCTCGTTTGCCTCTTATTCCTCCATGCCTTTTCTGTGTCTCTGTTTCCTGTCTTTTAAAGAATTCTGGACTGTTCAAGCAAGTTTTATAAAGTCTAGGAGTAAGTGGAGACTTGTTATTTCTCCACAAAGAGAAAAAAAATTAAGTGAATTTGAGACAGAAAGGAAGAGGAATGATTTTCCCGTTTCTCCCCAGTGTTCAAGTTCAGATAGATAAAGGATTCAGCCTTATCAAGTGGTGAATGACATCACCCCTCTATCTCCCCAAGAAACCCAAGCAGGTTGAGCATTTTGCAAAACACACCAAGGGGTCAGCTTTCAGTTAAAAAAAAAGAAAAAACTTGAAAAGAACAAAAAGGAATTTAATCCAAACCACTGCACAAAAAAAAAGTCTTTCAGTGAAAGGATGAGAACATTGCTATTGACAGAGGTGCAGAGGAAATGTACCAGTTTACTTGATATTAAGAATAACCAAGTTGCCATGGATGAAGCCTAAAGATATCCTTTGGTCCCTGAATGAAGTCCTAATGTAACACTTCCCCATATCAGCACATCCCAGTTCCCTCCTGGAGGAAAAATGTTCAGGCAGATTCTCCAGCCTGAATCTTTGCAGGGGTAGGTTTTGATTCTGGCCTGGAGCGGCATTAGGTGTTTGCTCTCCAACTGACCTCCCCAAACAACCTAAAGTCAAACATCCCCTCAGCTGAGGAGGGCTGAATCCAGTCTAAATCAGCTGAGTTTTTCCCATGCCAGAAAATCTTGGGCTAAGCAGTTAGGACAAGCCTTACAGCAGAGCCAAAAAAATGGCTTTTAATTTTGTGGTTTCAATCCTATTTCAAAACTTAAACTGATAACCCTCCATCTTAATTTAAATATAAACCCTGCTGCCTCACTTAATAATGTCTCCAAAAATACTTTGGCCAGATCCACAGATGCCTTTCCAGAGGGAAAGCCAGCTGTTTAACCTCCTTGGTTTCATCCTCCACGCATCCCCAGAGGCCATACAACTACCACAGCTGTCTCTTGCTGTACCTTTTGGCTACCAGCTTTGCTCTGATGAGCCCCAACTTCTCAAACTCAGATAGCCAGACATATTTTTTGGGCAGATTAGGCACTGATTTAAAAACAGGTTGAATGGGCTTTCAACATGGCATTCAGGACACAAAGGTGGATTGGGGCCAAATTCTCCTTATGCTGAGTTGAGTGCAGCAAAATTCTCAGATCTTGATAATATTTAACTTTTTCTTTGTTTCAAGTTGACCTGTCCTGTTTTGCTTCATTCTTCTTTTATTCTTTAAAAATCATATTTGTTTCTATCTATCTGCCTCTGTCTTTTTCTTCCTTATTTTTTGTTTCCAAGAACAGGCTTAATAATGTTCCCTTCATTGTTTCTGACATTGCTTTCCTGACTCATATTTTGCTATAAATTATAACTTTTTTCCTTTTTCTATTTGGGCAGCATTTCCCTGCAAACACAATCCTTTCTGAGAAAAACACGTTTCCCCCCCCAAATCCCTTAAATGATGTAACAAATCCTACTTTGGAGAAATTTTGGCCCAGGTATAATGTCTCATCTGTTGCCATTAAATAGATGTTTGGTTTTGACATAATAAACCACCAGTGTATTTTAAATAGACTTGGTTTTAAGGTGGAATTTAGCTCCATTGGTAAAGGCAGGGACAGATTGTCTTTCTTCCTACCACTCGTTTTTTATACCATTTAAGACTATAATGATAAATGCTTTTTCTCCCTTTGATATTTTAAAGAACTAAGGTCTTGGTCATGTGTCTTTCCTCTGTATGCTTGATTTTATTGGGTAACATTGAGATGAACATAACCTTGCATGAGATGGTTGGGAAAAACCAAAAACAACCTACCCCAACACCCCAGAAAAGAAAACACTATGGTTTTATTGTTCTGTCAAGGATTTATTGTCAAATTCCATTTCAGCAATTCCAGACATCAGGATTAAAAAGTGTTTGTGGGCTCAGAAAAGTGTCCCACTGTTATTTTGAGTTAATAGCTAACTATAAATATTCTTTGATAAGAATACCGAGAGGACTTCATGAAGGAATGGTTCTGGGATCTCTGTTGCAGCATTGTGTATGCCAGATGAATCTTATCCTACCAGCCTAGGGAGTAGGGAGGGCTCATTTCCTAGCAGTCTGGATTATGAGCAAAAATGTCAATGAATCAATGAATAATCAATGCACCTTCATGGAATAGTCATACTAATGCTCTTTCCTGACTGATCAGTGCTTCTAACGCTTTCAACAAGTTCAGAATTGTGGGGAAGGATTCATTCACTTCAATTTCACCTATTTTCACTCTCCTAACCTCTTTGGATGTCTCTTTTAGAATGAGATGGCTCAAATCCCAGATGTGTTTTTTCTCTTCATTGATTACAGGGAGAGTTCAAACTGGTAGCTCAAATTTGGCAGTGGGGGTGGACTAGGTGGTCTTTAAAGTCACCTTCCAATCCAAACCATTTCATAATTCTATGATATGAATTTCTACTCTGTTGCTTTGCAAATGGCCAGATGAATCTGAAATGTCTTATCCTGACAGATTTCTTTTTGGTTTATTCTTAGCATTTTGCTGTTTCCATTGAAAAAATGAGGTAGAAAACTTCAGGTGGTTTCAGAACATTAGAAGAAAATAAGTTTTGGAACATCAAAGGCAACAGGTATGTTTTAGTGGCAAAGCCACTTCAGCAGCAAGCTGAATATTCTTAATTACTTCATTGACTCAATCCCATTTAAACAGTCATGGTAGCATATAGATATAGTGCTTTACTTTTATTCCTTAGAGCTTTACCTAGTAGAGACAAATTACATAAATAAGCAGAGGAACTGTTCATCTTCAGCTCCAGGTAAAACTCCTGTGTCAAGGTTCCTCACTGAAGACAGCATTCTGATTTTAATATAAACAGTTTAACTGTTTTAACCAAAAGTCTAATGTATCATAAACATTATTTTGATGCAAGCAAAGATTACTTTGAGGATTATATCCAAAACCAGGCAGTAGACAACCAAAATTTAGATGTATTAACAGCTTGGTTTTACACATCTGGATCCCCAGAGCCTCATACAGGACCAGTCTGTTGTCTGAGCCAGCGTACATTGTCAGTCTCATCTCAATGCTCATTATAAATCCATGACAGCTTACAGCTCAATTCATGCTCCAGTTTACAGCTGCCTGAAGTTTCTCCTGGAAGCAAGAGTGAGCTGTAATTTCCCCTACATGTCCATGCATTAGGCATCCACATCTCTAAGACCCCTCTCTGTGGGAGTCCCTCTGGTCCTTCATTCAAATAGAATAGTCCTTCTAATGGGAAGGAGGAGGAAGAAGAGGAAGGTGCATTTCTTTCTCCATGTTGCCCTTATATTCCCAATTTTTTTCTGTAGTGATCATCCATGACACCAGCTGCCATACCATGATCTGGGTGATTCAGGCTCAGCTCCCTGGACTTCAGATCATGGATAAGATATGCACAGAAGAAAACACTCTGGAGAGGTGGAGGAGCTAGGTGCCAGCATTTCTTTTTCCAGTTAGTACAGCTGGGTTATAGAGTCATGGTTCTTCTCTGGTCCAACAAGTTTGAATTCTTCTGGCACAACTTCTGAGGTTCAGCAGAGGGAAGGACAAGCGCCAGAACTGTCTGGTAGCTAGATGATTTTCCTGGGAGACATATGAATTACTGAAAGCAGAATCACTGCTTGGCCTGATGGTCTGAGTGCTAGGGAAGGATGGGGGATGAGAAAGAAACTTCCTTTGTTTTAGTTTTAAAAAAAAACCTGATGAGTTTTACCTGAACCCAATTCTACTGGAATAAGGCATGGACAAAGCTCAAGGGAAGCTTTTAATGCATCTGTAATCTACAGTTGCATTGCTCTATCAAGATGGGAGCAGTCAGAGTGTGCTTTGAGACAGTCGAGGATACCTGAGGGGTCTTTAACTACAGGAGTGTGATACGTGGTTTTCTGTTAAGAGCAGCTGTGTGAGGTGTTTAAGTTATTCCTATCATGAAGTTGGGGGTCCAGCAGAGCTGGATAAATCAGCTAATCCCAACACACAACAGGGAGGCCATCAGCCTGCTGTGTAAAACCTCAGCAGGTCCCTGTGGGCATCATAAGATATCCTCATACCTTAAAAATCTTGTCCCTGATGCCATTTACATTCTGTTAGAGGGCAACCTAGGCCAGCAGCTCACCAGGAGCTGGGACCACATGGGTTCCACTGGGGTGGCAAGGGAGAGCCTGTGTATACTCTATACAGGTATTCATCTGTCCCAGTCAGGAGTAGGGCAGTGCACTGCAGCAGGGCAGACCCAGCCCCTGGCATCATGCACTTTCTGGGGATGGGCTGAGGTCACACCAGGACACCTGGTCAGGCCCAGCTTGGTGGAACTCCATGACCATGTAGGGGAGACGGAGACCAGCCCTACTGTGACATTGGTGGGGCAGGGAACAACTAGCCCAGGAGGCTGATGTGGTGTCCTTGCCATGGGCAGTGTGTAGGAAAACCCAGGCAGCTGGGCAGGGACAGTCAGGGCTGTCAGTACCTCCAGGCCCAACCACTTGCATGCACTGGTCAATCCAAAGGCAGGAAGGCTTTATATGGCTGTGCCCTGTGTTTGTCCACCCACTTGCCTTAGCCGCTCTGGGCAAAGCCGACCTGCGTGACTTCTGTGTCTGCCTTGCCTCCTCATGGGCTTGGATTTCACTGTTGGATGAATATTTTCAAAACACGTGCCACTAAATCCAGCTCATTTATACAACCTAAGCATCATTTGGGCTCAAAAGCAACCATCTCAGCTGCCAAGATACTGATTTAAACATTCCTGAAAGGAAACATGGCTTTCCTATTTGGTTGCAAGTTAGTTGCCCTTTTCACAGGTAACAAAACCCTAACCCACAATTCTCTTAATGAAAACACCCTGCTCCACAAGCAGAGGTGCCTGGGGGCCTGATTCCCCTGGAGCAGTCAGGCACTGCACGATGGTTTGCAGCTGTTCATGGTGACTCTGATGTGGGTGGTTTAACACTCATGAGGGCACACCACATGGTGAAATCAGACTCACAACATGACATAATTGCTGTCTTCGGACAAAATAAACACCTCAGAAACATAAACAAAGATGTTTATTGCAAATAAAAAATCATATTCACATCATTAAGTCTTATGAAATATAAAGAGGTCATTTTGCAAGTTGTCAAGCATCCATGAGCACAAGGGCTGCTGTTCTCATCAGAACAGCTGCCTGGGACATGCTTATATTAATCTGAATGTACCCAG
Source organism: Certhia americana (assembly GCA_018697195.1). NCBI lineage: Eukaryota > Metazoa > Chordata > Aves > Passeriformes > Certhiidae > Certhia > Certhia americana. The sequence continues at coordinate 33,638,848 of CM031879.1, forward strand.
CCAAATCTCTAGCCTTCTTTCTGGAAAGGTCTTGATTTGACTGGTGATATCATTCTGACATTTTCACAGTTTCATTTTCTTCCGATCTGGCAGTAGAGACACATAGAAAACACCAAACCAAGAATCTGGAAAGCAGATATTTCTGGTATTACTTGGCAGTTCTGGAAATCTCAGGATACAACTGATACACAATGGAAATATTTTGTTTGCAAGTGTCTTGGATTTACATGCAGGCTAAATCTGCTATGCAGAAGATTTTTTCCAATGTGACTCTTAGAGGATATAGACACTTTAATGAAGTCTGTATATACCACAGGTAAGACTGCAGACACCATGGAGAAGTTTCATTTGTTTAAAAGATGGATTGCCTCTGTGCATGAGGACCCCTGTACCTCTGTGCATTTAAAATGTAGTTGTTAGCTGTAATGGAGGAGCAATTATTGAGAAGTTCAAGAAATTTGGACAAAAATTGAGCATTTCTTTTTTCTGACAAAGTTAGAGGAATGCTCTCTGTGTATTCTAAGGGTTGTCTCCCTTTGAAATCTCTCTTCTTTTCCACTGTCACTCTCTTTTGTGTAACCATATGTGTGAAGTGTGTGTATACAGGTACACACATACGAGTTTATACTGTATACAGGTATACGTTTATAAACCTACATCACTGCTTTGAGTTTCAAATGATCATGCAATAAATATTATATATTTATCAGTAATGGGGGACTCAGGATAGAAACAATAGTGAGTTCACTGAAGAAACTGTTACTTGAAATAGAAAATCCAGTAGGGTCACCTTCTATACTGGGAATTACTGGGTACAACTCCATGACCTGTGGCAGGCAGCTGGTGAGATCAGATCAGAAAGCTTCCTACTGGATTTAAAGTTAATCAGCCTGTGATGGTGTTCCACAAAAGTGAAAATCACCTAACTGACACTGAAGACTGACATACTTTATTTACTTAAGGAATAGACAGAGAAGAGCATATGTAGCACAGAGGAACAGTTAAGACAAATTTATGGACTCACATCTGGAACAAACTGACAGGGCTTCCCTGACGCACCATTCCCACAATTGCACTGGCACACAAATGAAACTAGGCCCTTCTTATATGTATAATTTTCACTTGTTAAAAAAAACCCCAAAAACCCAGTAACAGCTCACAAGTGGCATAATGAAGCAGCCAGAGTGGGAAAGAGCACTTCCTTTTATCTGGGAATTCCTAGAGCAGAGAGTTAAGCAAGCAGCCTTTGATTTGCAATTTCTTGAGTTAATACAGAAAGGCTGAAAGTTTATCAAGTGTAAATTGCTATCTGACAAGTTGTGCTGAGTCTCATATTGTTTATTCATGTTGTTTTCTAATCCTTTTATGATTGGGAGAGGTAGCCAGCACAGAAAATGCCAGCTGGAGAACAAGAAAGAGTGATGACCAATGAACTAAAGGCTACATCTCACATAACTGTAGTAACTAGAGCGAAGTGACTTATAATTTGCCTTACAGATGCAGATGCAATTTTACACTTCTATTATATTTTAAGGCCATTTAATATTAGCATATTTTGCCTATTTTTCCCTCAAAGTAAACATATGGTGAGAGATCTGACTGCCCACATATAGCTCCTTAAATACCAGAAAGTCTGTGCTGAGTAAGAAGTTGGTGGCCTGTCCTCTTCCAGTGCTGCAGCTGCATTATTCTTCTCCACTTACTACTATTTTCCTAGAAACACAGCTTTGAGTTGGGGTTTTTGCCCACTCTTCTACCACGAGGAGCAATCCTCTGCCAATGATGTTATGAAGTTTTTCTTTGAATAACAGACTGAACTTTCCACAGCAATCTTTGTCATTTCTATTTTTCCCTCAAACATCCACTGGTGGAGACCGAGAATGGAGGAAAACCAAGGAGGAAGAGTGAAAAGAAAAAAAAAACTGAAGAAAGCATCATGATGAAATCCCCTGTTTCTTTATAATTTTCTCCTATCCAAAAAAAAAAAAAAAAAATCAATCAAGTAGATGACTGGATGGCATCACTTCTTTTCCTTCTCTCTTCAGAGAAAATCTTGCATGTTATTCTTCAGTGTATGGTGAGGAAATGAAAAGAAGCAGTTCACATACTCTGTGGTTTTTTACACACAGGAATATATGGAGCATCACATGTGTGCACTCAGACACATTCATGCATCATCTTGATGCTTAAAGTTTAAATGCCTCAGAATTGCAATTTTGTACCAAAACTTCTTAATGATAAAAATATGTACTTTAGGGGCTAAGTTTTCTTTGGAGATGGCATTTTCCTCAAGAAAAGATGAGAAAGAGGAGGAAAAATCTGGCTATTTTCCCTCATGTCTTCCAGCTCTGTTTATTTGCACACCTCTCTCTACACAGGGCTCAGTGTCAAGGCACAGCCAGGCTTCAGGACTGGCAATTTCTTCAAAGAAAATGTCCCATGTGATATACAGGCAGCAGGGTGGTCTGATCTTACCTGAAGTTTGCAGCTCAGCACCCATATACTTTAATGAAGTATGTTTATATGAAACGGTAAGGTTATAGCTAAGTTGAGAGGTGGTTTTCCCTTGTCTATTAATTTAGCAAGCCATGTGTGTCAGTGCCATTCCCAATGTATTTCCAAGTAGAACATATTGCTTGTCAGCTACTAAGTATTTTAACAGTGTGCACTGGTACCTCAACAACAGCCAGTCCAAAGGCGATCCCCATAATTATGACCAGATTGTCTTTAATTTCTTTCATAATCACTTCACCACAAGGCTGAAAAATAAAACAAAATTGTTAATTATAGGTAAGCAATGTTATCCTATGGTTATATAGGAATGCATCTTCTAAAATAACTCACTCAAACTCTCTCTTTCTTTTTAGCTCTATGCTAAAAAAAGACTACTTGAATTTACTCTGACTTGTTGCTAATGAACACAAAAAACACAGCTCTGTGTACCTTATGCTCTGCAAAAGTCTTTGCCTTCCCAAGTATGAAGATTTAGTAGCTGACCATAAAAAGTTACTATTTCAAAGGAAGACATACAGCTGTAATGCCTAATGTTTGCACGATTTTCAGTTAACAAGGAAAGAAATGTTTGTTCTTACTTTCACTTGATACTCATTTGCTACTAGGAAAGAGCCAATGCAGCCATGACCAGATCTGAAAGGGAACTTCAGTTTCCAACCAATCTAATCTTTGGATATGAAACTTCAAGGTTTATTATTAGACTTGAGATTAACTAAAAAAATTTGGTTGTAAAACCTAGCCTCAAAATTAATTTTGTCCAGTGTTTGGTGGTCTTATGTTGGGACTGGAAGGGAGTAATCAGCATGACTTCATGAGGGGAAAGTCCTGCTTGTTGAGTTTGATTTCCTTCTAAGACGGTGTAACCCACATAACTGGTTTTGGAAAGCCAGTAGATGTAATTTTTTTGGACTTCTTTGGACAAGATTTTGATGCTGTCTCTCACAGTATCCTCCTGGACAAAATGTCCAGCATACAGCTAAATAACCATGTTATGCCATGGGTGAGTAACTGGCTCATGGGTCAGGCACAAAGAGTTATAGAAAGTGAGGTAACATCATTCTGAAGTCTGGTTAGTAGTGAGATTCTGCAGGGCTTCATTCTTGGTCCAGTTCTCTTTAACATGTTCCTTAACAAACTGGATGCAGGACTCGAAGGAATATTAAGGAAGTTTGCCAACAACACTAAACTAGGAGGAGCTGTTGACTTCCTTGAGGGAAGAGAGGCCCTAGAGACAGAGCTCGACAAAACAGAGAGATGGACAATCACCAATCATATGAAGCTTAACAAGATCAAATGGCAGATTTTGCAACCCTGGTTGTGTTGGCGTTTGACTGGGGAATGAGAGGCTGGAGAGCAGTGCCATGGAAAGGGACCTGGGGGTCCTGGTCCATGGCAAGTTGAACACGAGTCAGCAGTGTCCTGGCAGCCAGGAGGGCCAACCCTGCCCTGGGGGGCATCAGGGACAGCATGGCCAGCTGGGCAAGGGAGGGGATTATCCTGCTCTGCTCTGCACTGGGGCAGCCTCACCTCCAGGGCTGGGGACAGTTTTGGGCACCATGGTGCATGAAAGATATAAAGCTACTAGAAATTGTCCAAAGTAGGGCCATGAGGATGGTGAAGGGCCTTGAGAGAAGCCACATGACGAGTGGCTGAGGTCACTTACTCTATTCAATCTGGAGAAAAGGAGACTGAGGGGAGATCTTAAGCATTCTCATTTGTCTTAAGCATCCTCATGAGGAGAAGCAGAGGGGCAGGTACTGATTTCTTCACTGTCATGAACAGTAACAGGACTCAAGGAAATGTCATGAAGCTGAGTCAGTGGAGATTTAGCTTGGATATCAGGAAAAGTTTTTTCACCCAGAGGGTGGTTGGGCACTGAAACAGGCTCCCCAGAGCAGTGGCCACAGCACCAGCCTGACACAGTTCAAGAAGTGTTTGGACAATGCTCTCGGGCACACAGTGTGACTTTTGGGTCTGTCCTGTGCAGGGCCAGGAGCTGGACTCAATGATCCTGGTGGGTCCCTTCTGGCTCAGCCTATTCTATGATTATACAACTGAAGTTCTGTGCAGAGCTACACTCGAATATTTGCATACATCTGTTCTTACAGTGACTACATCTTCTCCAGACACTGACAATCCTCCTTTGCAAACAGGAGGGGAAGCCACGGACAGCTTAAATACATCAAAATTGCATTACTGTTACAACACTACCACTGTCTTTCCCCCAAATATAGTTGTATTTTTTCACCATATTTCCTCTTTCACAATAAACACATGGGTCTTCTTCTTCTAGTTCTTCTAAAAATCTCTCATTTAAGCTGACTCATAACTGCACTGAATTTCAAATCTTTTTTTCCCGGTATCAGAAGGGTTGGATGTCTCTACTAGCATCTCACACCACCATGAAATCTGTGTTCATATGAGCGACATCTTGCACCTGCAGTAATTTCACAGATGGCTTCTCATGTGTCCTTTGAGGGCTTGCTTTAGGCCAAAAAGACATTAAACTGTGGCTAAAACAGCCTCTTTGTATACATCTTATTTCCAGATTGGGTTCTGGTATTCTCTATTTAACCAGACTGTTTCTTTGCTTTAAAATAGTATTTGCTTCTGTGGGACTACATGGGGAGGAAATTACTGCTCAGGCAGCACCTGATTAAGGAATTGTGCAATTAGAGAATTATACAACTAGAGTGGACATTTACTAAAATCTGCTTGGTGCTAGGTGTATATTGGCAAACTTTACAAAACCAGCATTCTAAAATTTCAGTTACTTTGTGCTATTCAATTATTTTGTGTATTTATTTTTTAATACTTTTTTTTTTTTTTTTTCATATCCATAGAGTCCAGATTTCCTCGTAAGGAGACAGGCAAACCATGAAATTTGTTATTTGGGATCTCTATTGTCTACTAGATGGCACTCTTCTGACTGTGCTCTCCTTTAGCCTAGATATTTTGCCTTATTATTATTACATTAATTATTCTAAGATTTTCAAAAGGCTGTGTTTGTAAAAAATCACTCTGAATATTCTGCCATGAATCCCACAGTTTGTAAGGTTTCTTTTCCAGCCGATCCTGCAAAATGAGTGTGGGTTTTTTTATTAAAGGATTATAAAACCCCAAAGGTGTTGCATTTAATGTGTTTGATTTTCAGTATACCTTAGCATTTTGAAAGTCTCTTACCACAATGAGCCTGGGTGGGACCATAACCTTCTGAGAGAGGAATGAGAGCCAAAGGGTAGCTGGTGTGCAGCTCTGACCCAGTTATACCTGACCCCAAAGCCATAATAATTTTCAACAGTAACCACGCAGATTGCTTAAGGCCTAAAGTAGAGACATCTCGGGAAGAAGAAGGACCAGAGTTAAGAGCAGTCATTTTTTAACAGATGGCACAGGGGTAATTCTGACTAAGAAAGAGAAAGCAGAACTTTGCCTATTCAGAAAGATACAGAACTGCTGACAATGCCAGTCACCAAAGATAACATTGGGTAAAAACTTAGCTCTTTAGAAAGAAGAGTGAACATTTTTCTCACCTTTTTATAGATGTATTTGTTATTGTATCTGACGCAGATGTCTGATGATGGATTCTCTAGTTCACATTCACACATATTTGGGGAAAGTTTGTTAAAATTTTCTCCCCAGTCTTTAGCTCCATTCAGCAATCCACAACATTGGTTCTGCAAGAAACAAATAAATGGGGTGAGAAGTTTAAAAAAAGGTGATTTTCAATTTAAAGAGAGTAAGTGAGGGAGCTGACAGGAACAACAGAAAACATATTTTATTTCATCTTTTTCAATGTGGAAGTTGTCCCAAATTGGTATGTCTCAAATACCCTCTACATTTCTATACCACTTACAAGAATGTAAGGGCAGTTGTTCTTAAAAAAAAAAAAAAAAAAAAAAAAAAAAAAAAAAAAAAAAAAAAAAAAGAGAGAGAGAGGGGAAAAAAGAACAGATTTGTGCTATAAAATGCTCAAAAAATATTAACATACTATAAAGCTGGTAATTATCAGTGCCAGAATGGAACTGGAACACTGGGTATAGTATTTTTTGAGAATCAAGCCTTCTTTCTGTAGGTTATACTTGCAGAAGGTAAGTTGCCAGCTCCAGTAACATCCACATTTCACATCTTGAAAAGTCAGGCTGGAAATGTAAAAATCAGGCATATAAAACTCTGAAATCTAGAGAAATAACCACTTTGAATGATGGTTATCTCTTTAAATTAGAAATGGACTGAGAAGACCATTTGGCTCCATTTGGGGTTTGTGAAACCTAAACCAGGTGCAGTTTCACTTCATGTTCCACTATAATCAAGCCACTAAAGCTCAGAGGTTCAAACTTTGGTTTGAGGTCCTCCCTCTATTAAAAAGCAGCTGGAAATGCTCACATAATTTTGTGTAAAAGCAATGGCTGTGGGACATAATATAGCAGTCCTGGTACATTTAAAAATTAATGCAGTAATTATGGGGTTTTTCGTTTTGCTCATCTCTCCAGAGGGCTTATTAAATCAGAAGAAATAAGATGTCTCAGAAGCGGAGGACAAAGCTGAAGGTGGAATGGGGAAGGAGAAGTGGAAGTAACATAAAAAACCTAAATATTGTTCCTTGTTTCATTTTCTTTCATACAGCAGTCTTTGAAAACATAAAAATTAGCTTTAAGTCTATCCATCAAAGTCATCCCCTATTAGGGACTGAAAAAACCCCAGAACAGCAGGTACCACAGACCCAGGTACCTGTGGGAGGGGAAGGGGTGTGTGCTGTTGACATTATCAATGAGATTCCAGGGTATTCTCTGTGAGATACCCAGGAGCAAGCTCACACTACGCATCCACCATCTGGGGTCTTGTAGGATGGGGGCACTAGGAAAAGTACAAACACAACAAAAACAAACTTCTCATCATATTTTCTTCCCTCTTCTCACACAGTAAAGCACAGCATTTAGTGACTTCATAGCGGTAGTATATTCCAAATTAAATACATTCCTGATGTTTTCCTAATTCCTGGGGTAATCTTTCCTTAAAAGTACTGGGGAGTTCTTATTTGGGATATGGTGAAGGACCAATGTTCCTTCAGAAGGGAAAGCTGCAAGAAAGGGCCATGCAATCCTCTCATGAAAGAGCTTAGCTAACTGTCAGTCTTGCATGTGGTGTGTCCTTGCTTCAGTGCTCTTATAGAAAACACTATTGCTCAAAGAAATCATCACAGGAAGACCATGTCCCATCAAGAGAACAGAAGTCCCTTCTGTGGTGTTTCAACTTGCCTTTAAGTCAGACCTTCCCCATCCCCAGGGAATGAAATTCAAATCTAGGGCAGAGTAGTCATAAAATTAAGCAGAAACAGATACCAAAGATGAAACAGATAGCAACAACCCCCTCAGTCTTTTACTGTTTAATTACCATTCTCTGCAACTTCTGGAACTCCTCCTGATACTCTTTATATTCTCCTGTAGTACTTTGCAGTGCATCCACACTTGCACTTAGAGTAAGGTTAAGGGCTGTTTCCACCTGCAAGTTAAAATATAATATTTTTTGTGAAGAAACAAAACTATATGAAGACATCAATGAAAATATGGAATAATAATAATAATAATAATAATAATAATAATAATAATAATAATAATAATAATAATAATAATAATAATAATGTACCTGAGATTTGTACACTGCTCCTAAAACACCTCCTGTGACCTGAAGAATCAGGATCAGAAGCAGTGCAATAAAGAACTGGGAAAAAAACAAAAGGGGTAGAAAACTATTATTACTTTTGACCAAGGTGATATAATTTCTTTTAAGTTAACATTTATCTTTCATGTGCTTGAATAACCATGTAGGTGGAACAACTTTCCAATCAGAGCTGATCCAATTATTTCTTCTTTGGTGATGATAAAAAGTGGTGCTCAAGACAGAGTGTGCTCAGCTGGTGATCAAAACAAGGCACACACCAGAATAGCGTCATGGTAACTGTGTGTAGGTGAGAGTTGAGCAGGAGGACAGGGAGGGCATTCTAGGTGGACCAGCAAAGACAGCAACTGGGAATTTATAAAATTAAATAGGTAATTAAAATTAATAAATTTTATATATAATAAATAAAATTAAATAATAGGTAGTGGGTGAAAGCTGATGGAGGGAACTTTGATGATGGCTGGATGGAAAAAAGCTAGTGACATGCTCCAGTCTCTCTGGACCCTGTCCTCTTGCTGATGAGACCAACCACCATTTTCACCACAACAGAATTGAGGAGGGGCCCAAAATCAAGGTAAGCAATGAAAACACAGGATCATAATCATACTTTTGGTTAAATTAAAAGGTCTCCATTCTCATTTGATACTACTTGCAAGGATTCTATCCATCATATGTAGCTGTGGCCTGTTACAGGTAGATGTAATGTTTTTCTTTCATACCAACATCAGCATGCACCGGTTCTCCTTTACAGCACCGCAGCACCCCAGGAACCCAAGGATCATAATGATGGCTCCCACGGCTATTAGTAGATTAACTCCTGCAAGCATACTGCTGTCTATTCCCTAAAAAGAGAGAGGAAAATACAGTATTTCAGCTACAAGAAGGTCTTCCTAAAAACATCTGTATTTCCCAAAAGAAGATAATAATTTTGTAACTGATAAATATACTGAGTAGCAACTATGGAGAAATCCTGTTCCATGAATAAACAAAGCTCTAATGCTCCCTTCTCAAATGTTGTGGTGGAGAGCTTTGTAAAACCTGGTTTTTCACAACTTTTGTTTCTGCACAAGATGAAAATCAACTTTATATAAAATAAATAAAGATCTTCTGTGTTTAAAGTGGCTTTCAGTTGGTTTTCAGTCAGGAGACTTGATGGCCTCAAAACCTCTCCTACGTTAACCCAATGCTGAAGAAACAAAAGCTTGGTTTTTCATTAGAAGGCCAGGAATATACTCTGTGACTGTTCTTGAGAGAACACTTTTCAGAGCGATGCTGCATGTTTTGGAGAAATAGTTAGATGTATTTTCCAAAGCAGCTTTTTTTTCCCCAGGCTCGATCTCTAGTATTACCCTCAGAGATGGGACCTTTATTTTGATGTGTGGGACATTCAACTAAACAATTCATATACCTCAATATTATAAAATATTGAATTATCCAGTTCCCACAGGACTGACTAAGGCCAAAGGCCAAAAGAGAGAAGAATGTTCAAAGAATATTTTCCAGTGTGACTGGTGCCAAGATTAGCAAAAATGTCTGGAAGTTGTCACATTTATCTTCTGATGGAAATTGCAAAGGTATATAGACAAGTATAATTTGAAGAATGTGTTGTTCTTTCCCTTTCCAAGTTGGACTGAACCTCCTGTTATTTATTCTTAGAAAGCTCTATTCATCTACAGCCAAATCCTTATGGTCTGCTCTGTTATTACTGAGGCGAAACATACATTGGTTTTGAATGGGAACTTTGCCTGCCTGGAGGCAAAAATGTGAGAAAATGCTTTCAATTTTGGTCCTGACTCTTAATTCATAGGTTTTTGGGGAGTACTAAGTGTGGCTTCAGGAAAGCAGTTTGACACACATTTAAATATTCTTTTCTGGAGGAACTCTCTCAAAAAATAAGATATGGTAGTGGTTGTGGTTTTCCAAGTTCCATTGCATTGTTTGAGCCATCATACCAGAGATTGCCAAGTGTCAAATATGTCAGTTTTAGCTTGTAGTGAAATGTTGATTAAGGAGTGAAAGCTGTGATTCTTCCTCTTCCAGAGAAGAGAATGGCAGAGCTCTCTGCCATGACCTAATTTACCCAATGACATGGTGTCATCTTGAACCAAGCTCTCTTGCATCCATGCTCTGCCAGACATGAGACATCTGGGACTGGCTAAGGGTATCAGTGTCATCAGCCAAATGGCAGGGAATGTAAAAAGCTATCTTCTTACCTCCACCATCTTATTATTTCCAGGCGGGAAGATACTGGTTTAAAAGTTCTTGTTCTTAACTGACAGACTGGGCTAGAGCAACAGGGGAGTCGTCTGAAAAGTTGCAACTGTAACCTATACTAAAGGCTCAATCTGAAAGCTGAAAAAGAAATGCTTCCATGTGACACTTGGCTGTTTTTTCACTTCTATGGCCAAAAAGTCTTTTTAAAAATAAAAGAATGCAAATTAAGCTTTCAAATTAACTTGCATTTCTATGGCCCAAATTCATTTGAAGAAATGTATGGCTTAAATCTTAGACTCAGTGCCAGTGGGTACACACTAGGCAAAAGGGCCTACAGAACCATGGGGTCTTTGAAACAACAGGACCAACCTCTGCTGCATGTCTGCAAGATTAAGAGCTCCTCAAAACTATGTTTTCCCTTGCTTTGCAGAAAATAAAAGTCACAATATCTGAAGTAATTAAATAACCCATACAAAAATCCAGGAGAGCAACTCATGGGTTTTTTTCCTACACTCCAGGACGACTTTTAGGACATTGTAATCCTAGATTCTTGGGCATTTTAAACTCTTTATGTACAAATATTAGAGGGAAAGGATCAGGTGTTTTTAAGAAGCTATTGAAAATGAAGGGAAAAATCTTTTCTCCCTTTCAAAGTTGCAGTTAGTTACTGAGGGAATGAGAATTGTGTAATTGAAGATAGTGAGAAAGATAAAAATATTCCCTACAAATACATGGTGTAATCCTAGGAATAGATATGATTATCCTATTCTAATAGAGAAAAACATTGAAAAGTCTATGAGCTGCAATGACTCCACATTATTCTCTCTAACACCGAAATCAGTAACAAAAGCATAATTATTTTTTAATTAGAGGTGAGAGACACATTTCAAACAGAAATATGTGTACATCTGCGTGGAATAATAGCACTAGCACATACTTCTCATAGTCACATATCTCTGCTTGCATCAATCACTTTATCTGACTACCTGCACCATGATGTTTAATTCTAATGTCATAAAATGCATTCCTCTTCACCCAAACAAACCACCTCAACAAAAACATAAAAAATCTGTGGAAATAAATAAGAGAAATTTAAGTGTATGCAGTATTTTACATGATTTATGTAGGCTGGTATGAAAAAAAAAAAATCATGCATTTACCTGCTGAGCACCGCTAACACGTATCCATATAGAGAATCCCAAAATAATGCAGCCACACACCTGTGGGAGAAAATAAAGACAAGTTAGAAAGGTCAGCAACTTTATTACTAACATTCAGTATCCAAATAGCACCATATGCTGTCCAAACTTCTGAAATCATTTGTTTGGCAAAGCAAAAGAAACATGAATTGCTGGAGCAGAGAATATTGATTCATTTCCAGGAAAATTCATAAGTGTAGTTAAATCTTCAGGTATGCACCAAATCCCTGATATTTCCACCCCAGAGGACTATGCATTTACATGATGATTTATACATATGTTTGAGAAGCACACAGAAATTCCGCCAGATGAAAGAGGAATACAAATTGCTATTGTATGCGTAAAATGTTTCTGCAAAGAATGTTGTTTTTTGTATAATGAAAACATGAGATTTGATAAGGGATGTTTTAATATCTGTTGTTTCTAGATTTATTCAGGACACATATCTGGAGACATTTTCTATGGTAAAGCTACCAGGAAAAGTTCTAAAAAAATTATTTTTGCTGTTTCAAATGCAACAATATCTGGCCATCTCAAATCCTTAGAACAGGTCTCATAAAATACCAAGTAACAGTAATTTTTCCCATTATATTTTTACAGAAAACAGCCAAATACTACTTGGTCTTGTACATGTGAATGTTTGACCAGCATGACTTTCCTTAAGATGTTGAAGTCATGGAAGATGAATCACAGGTCCAGATACATTCCCTCATTTCCAGTTATGCTCTAATTTCATCGATCATTGAGGTACCATTCCCCTGTGTACCAGTCACTCTACTCCTAACCTTGTTGTTGATAATTCTTACACAGAATTTCTCTTTATTAAGTGTTGGACATAGGTAACCAAGAGGCTACTCAGGTGTAAGGATTGTGCCTACTGAGACGACTGGTAGGAAAGAGACCATCACTGAGTCAGATTTAGAATTGTCCCCATCTGCCATTAATACTAAGTCATAAATGGCCCTGAAATGTTGTTATGAATTTCCTTTGAAGACTGGGACTATTGAAATTAAACCAGTTATTTTTATATGGTTTAGATATTTTTTTCTTTAATAAAACTTTCCCCACAGAAGTTTTTATATAATATTCAGCATCAAAGATATTAATGACCTTAGCAGATTATTGAATATGGAATAGGGCCAGCACTCAGACATGGGTACCATACATTTTCCTGCTCTAAGTAAAGCTCCTATATGTACATTTGAAACACAAAAAAGAAAGTCATGCAATCAATGACAACTATAGCATGTTATTAAATTTAACTAGAACTCACTACTGAAACCTTTTGAATCCTTCTGAATCTGCCTAGAAACTGATGGTATCACATGACTGTACATTTCACTCTTGTTCAGCAGCACTATGTGAGTAATGTGGCTATTCACTAGATAACATGGGCTTGTTAGTGTGAAAGTTTCCACCGAAGCATCTATTGCTACAAATTCAAAGTTTGTCACACTGCCATTTTGTTACATAGGACCTCCCATTAAAATACACCAGAGCAGTAGAAGCAAATTTAGCTAAATATACAAGAACTCATCAGTCAAATGGGAATGCTACAATATTCCCTTGACTTAAAAATAGAAACATAATTTATAAATAAAAATTTTAGTAAGATGTTCACATATTTTAATTTTTAAAATAGAGTTGGTTTAGGTTGATAAAAAATGATCAATTTCAGTAAAGTCTTAATAGTTTGTTTCTGTTTCTTTTCATAATATGCAAAGTGTACAAAAACACATAAAAGAAAATTTTGAAATAGCAAAAAATGGTCTGTTTCCAAAGAGTCCAAGTTGAACATGTCATTTTTGCTTCAATACTGCATTTTAATTTTGAAGATTTTTTTTTTAAATAAAGTTACGAGTAAATAAATTTTCATTCCAAGAAATTTCATTTTAGTGAATGGCTAGTGTTTTCTGATAGAACTAAATGAGCTTCTTTGAAAATTTCTTCACCCACTTTCCCAAAATTAGATGGCTATGGTATTTTTGCCTTAATCCTTGATAAAGAATCTGTGATCTCATCTCAGTCTCATAAATTGAACAGCAACAGTACTACTGTCCCTCAAATTTTGTTGGCCCTTCTCAAGCTTTCAATTTTGGTGTGAGGAGGAAATACAGCCTAGCTGGTTAAATCAATATCACCTCAGATGAGCCTGACATAGTGCTGAACCAAAAGTATGTAAAGACTCTGCCATTCTCATACACGCAAATACCAAATTTGTGGAGAACTTCCTCCACTGGCACACCCTTTTCAAACATTCAGTTCAAGGATATCAGGAGGAACTTTTACAAGGTTGATTCTGTTATAGAAAATATTTGACTGGAACACATCCTTGAGACACCTGAAATTACAGCTCTAGGCAGGTCCTACAGAGAATGTGGTCTTTGGCTCAGCAAACCTGCTAAGCTTGTGTTGCTACTTCAGGAACTGAGATGTTCACATAAAGGTTCAGGGAAGGGGCCACTTTGTAGACAGGGATGCAAATCTGGTGTTAACAACTGATCAAAGATACTCTGTCACTAACCACGTTACTTTGAACCAGCATCAGACACCAGTATTCAGTGGGGGGGGGGAAAAAAAAAGGGAATTCTACAATTTTGCATGATGTGGAGTAGCAGAAGTTGACACAATGAGGACAGCAGGTGAGACTGGACATCCTGCAAGTTCCAAAGAAGGGAATGAAGAAAAATCTGACGTGTTAGCTTTAATGCACAAAACTGACAAGGATTAATTTAAGGACTGTTAGAAACTTCATATAGCGCCCAGTTCCAAAGCACAGATCTTCAAAAGCCCATAGTCTGCTATTTTTCATCAAACTGGGAAGGTGAAAAACTCTCTTTGCGTGCTGGAGCTCAGCATGGGGCTTGTGGGCATGTAGATGCCCAGGGGACACACGTCATGTAGTGAAGCTATACTCAATTTGCAGAGCTATCTTAGACTACTCCAGGGCTTACACACCTAGTGTGATGCTGCATGAGCTGCTTAGAAAAACTCATCAGAAGGCTAGGAAACCCATTCCTGAGTCTTCTAAGAGAGGACACTTCCTGAAAGATTGCAAAGGGTGTAAAATGAAAGGGCACTAGGTAAATATGCCACTTACATGCTTATCTCCTCAGGTTAAAGTCACCTTCATTCACCAGTATATCAGTAATTTTCCACTTGTCAGCTGCCTTGAGCACTCCAGAAAGCAGCTATGGGATGAGTGGCTGTAAAGTCGTGTCTATTCCCTCTCCCTTGCTGTTGCAGTTTAATGATTTCCATGAATTAGACAGAGGAATGTGAACCAAACAATTCAGTTTCATTATATTTCTGTCAGCCCATACACTTGTTCTTCCCAATCTTGATCATGCTAAACTAAACATCTCCCCTAAAACAGTTAACTACTGTTGCATTCCTGTCCTCTGTTCCATCCAGGCAGTCACATACACAATGAATGTCCTCAGAATGCAGAATGGGTGTTCCAACTTTGTTATAAAGATAAGAAAGTTTGTTTCACATGTGCTTGTTTCAAGACTCCCCCAGGATCCCATCCTTTTTTTTCCCCTAGGAAATCCATACTGTCACTGGAGGCATCAGACACTATTCTAATGTTCATTCTAGAAGTAGTCTGGAGCTTTTCTAATGCTAGTCTGAGACTTTTGCCCATATTTTAGCTTAGAGTAAACACACATGAATGTGAACAGTTATGCTGGTTTTGGCTGGGGTAATTTTCTTCACAGTGGCTGCTACAGGGCTGTGTTTTGGATTTGTGTTGAACACAGGTTTGATAACATAGAGAAGTTTTTGTTATTGCTGAGCAGGAATTACATCAAATTTTCTTTCTCCTTTCATATGGCTACTCTGGTGATGAGACTGAGAGTGCATGGGAGGTTGGGAGGAGACACAGCCAGGACAGGTGACTCTGACTGACCAAAGGGGTGTTCCAGACTATATGACATCATGCTCAGTAGATAAATCTGGAAAAAAGAAGGAGGAAGGCAGGAAAAATTTGGAGTGATGGAATTTGTGTTCAAAAGTAAGCATTTCAAATAATGAAGCCCTGCCCTCTTGGAGATGGCTGAGCACCTACCTGCCTATGTGAAGCAGGGAATTAATTCTTTGTATTGTTTTGCTTGCATGAGTGGCTTTTCCTTTCCCTATTAAACTTGCTATAAGTCAACTCACAAATTTTCCAGCTTTTATGCCTTCAATTCTCTCCCCAGTCCTGCTGGTGGGGGAGTGAGTGAGTGTCTTGCATGGTACTTGGTTGCTGGTTGGGGTCAAACCACAAAACCAGGAAAAACTTCCTGAGGGACAGGAAGTCAAATTCAGAAACTTATGGATTCTTCTAAGTACTGTTGCTTAAAACTTCAATACAAATGTCAAAATCTTCAATCTGCCTTGACAGAACTGAAAGAAGAAACTGGGGAAGACAGTCCAAACCATCACTGGTCTGTCAGGAATCTCTTTGTGAGGTGCATAAGCAATCAAAGAATTTGGGCTAGCCACAAATTTTCCAAGGCTACTGTTTGTGGTGCCTTTTGAAGGTGGTCCCTTTTCACTTGAAAAAAATCCCCTGAGGCAAAGCACATAATGTGGCTGGTAGTTCCGCTTCTGGTTTCAGTGAACCCCTGGTGAACCTGACAAAGCTCTTTCAGGAAACCTGACAGTGAGGTTGAACCATGAGAGAAATGTTCTTTAACTCAAAACTTTCCAGAGCTTTCAGGACCTGAAATTCTTACAACCCAGCTGAGATGTGATAAACAGATAAATACAGTTCAAATAATACCCAGAAACCTGCCTGCTGTGCTGTGCTGTGTCGGCCTTGGTACAGCTGTGGCATTACTGCCAGCACATACATTCTTAGAAACATTTACTGTCCACCATCAGAAACTAATTATGTGCTGAATATAAAGCAAAGAACCACAAAGAAGGATCTGAAAACAATTTATCAATTAGGAGGTTAAAAATTCAAGTAAATTTTTCATATTTTCTGTGCAACTACTTTTTCAGAATCTTGCATTCAACCAGCAGCAATAAAAGGAAGAGAACTGTGCACTGTTATTGGAGAGTCTGTTATCTTCTGGCTGAGATGAGTGATGTCCCTTGGCATGGGGGGCACAAGATGAACAGGGAGACAGATTTGTGGCTTGTCTACTTTTAAATGCAGAGGGAAAGGTGTTTAGATGGAAAAAGACAAAGGAAAGGGTAAAGGTTAAATATATTCTCCCCTCCCTGATTTAGAATCATACTCTGGTTCCACTTATGCTCTATTTTCTTTACAATTCCTCTAACTGCAGCATTCAGATAATGGGGAACACATTTCATACATCACTAATAACAGTTTAAACACTAACTTACCCAAAAGAAAAAGTTGAAGATGAACATGGAGTACTTCAAGCAACTGCTTACACCCGCCATTTTCAACAAGCTGAGACAAAAATGAGTGCTGCAAAAGAAGCTTTCCTAAGAGTTTGACCTTGATATAAAATTGTTCTTGTGTCTTCCAAAAACCTCTCAAAGCACGTTGAATGCACTGTGCTCTGCTCCTGAAAGCAAAAGTTACTACCAAGTTATCCACAACTGCCTAAGTAGTTACTTTACCACAGGTAAATATTAACCAAACATTAGGGAAGCACTACCAGTTGTTATCACCAAGTCTCCAAGCTCTTACTGTGTCTTGTGATTTGTACTTCTCTGTAATAATCCTATGACTTGTCCTACGCCTCAAAAGTAAATAATGAAGCAGAAGTTAGTTTAGACATGTCAGCATAAAAATATTTTACAGACTTCCTTTTAAGAGGAAGTTGGAGCGATTGCATTTATTAATGCTTTATGTTGCAGGGTTTACTCTTTCACTGTCTAGTGTTCACTACCAGCATTCATTCTGTTGTGTTCACACTTCCACTTCAGATGCTAAATCAGCAGAAAGGGATGAGTCTGTTTTATCCCAGGAGAGGAGGAGCAAGGAATCTGCCAACATTTTCTCCCTCTTAGTGTCTGCTTCAGATCCTTTTCCTCTTCCTCACCAAGTCAGGACCCCAGGAACCTGAGCACAGTGGTCCACAAAAAGTCCTACTATGAAGGTTTCCAGAAGTGCTTTGAACCCCAGCACAGCAACCCTAGTTCTGGCATTAGATGCAGGATACCTCTCAGTAACAGGAGCTAGACTCATTCCAGAAAGCAAGACAATAAGCCTATTTTATTTGGTTTGGGCTTTGTCTTGTTTGTTTTCTTCTGTGTCCCTCCAACTAGGAATCCTGAGGCAAAAACAGAGGAACAGAGGTATTTTTTCTGGTTTTTTTGTTTTGTTTTGGGGGTTTTTTTGTTTGTTTTTTTTTTTCTGTCAGCCTATTTTCTGAAGAATCCCCATACAGCAGTGCTTGTAAGAATAAGGATCAGACACAGGTTACTCTGAGTTTGTCATTAAAAAAAAGAAGCTTTAATTTTGGAGGTGAACACAGTGTGAGAGATTAAGGGCACCCTGGTCTGGACTGATTTATGAAGTCTACTTAGCCCAAACCAGTTTTCAGTCTTCAGTGTCAATTCCTGTTTCTCAGTTCTGCTCTCTGCATTTGAAAAAAATGGGAAGTATTAGTATGTAACACACCTATAGAAGTAATAAAAAGATTTAACTTGGAATCTGGCATTCATAGGATCCACAAAAAACCTACCAGTACTCTACATTTAAAATGAATCCCTCCAGCTGCTCTCCTAACTAGCTTTCCTATTTTCAGAACTGGATCTATACCTGCCTCTGACTTCCTGTGCTCCTTTCTGGAGTAATACTCTGTTATAGCTCTACAATATCATCCGTCTGACTACCTTATTTCAAATATTCACCCTAAATCTGAGAATGTCCCTAAAATTAATTGCACTCATGAAATGCAGATTTTGTAAGGATTGGGAGAATCAACTGTGTGGTATAGTTTACATCTAAAAAAACTCCACAAAGAAGTAAATTGAGAAATGTGGGTGTCTTTATGGACGGATGCCATAGGCACAGATGAATCATGAGAAAAGTTTAAACAGTCGTAAAAAAATGTATGAAAAGGACCATGAAGGGTAGTAAGGGAATTATAGATGATACAGGATTTGTAAAGGTAAGTCTGCAATCAGACCTTACAATTGCAGTAAAGTAAGTTTATTCTAAGTGGAGTTTGGAAATTGCATTATAACCAAAAAGTACACTGCTGTAAATCTTCACAGAGAGTAGATACTGATTAAGGAAGGCTTGAGCTCTAGAACTGTTGTCTATGAGATGCTTAGCCCAGGCATTCAGTCAGAGATGTCTGAGGGAAAATGTGCTGAGGAAATAATAATAATGTAGGAGGCAAGCATGAGCATTCACAGTGGCTATTCAAAACAGGACAGTGTGCAAGGACCTTTCCCATGTGAATTCCCAGGACTGCTGCTGTTTTCTTGGTTTTGGTTTAGGTGGGTTTTGGGCAGGTTTCTTGGTGCAGGTTGGGGGTTTAGGCATTTTTAGGGGGTTTGGTTTGGTCTTGTAAGATCCTGGTTTACAACGTGCTAAATTACAGCTGCTGAACAGAAACTCTGTATCTGACTTGGCTACAATTCCTACATGTTTCATATCTGTATTTAATGGTATCTAAAGTAAAAATATGCAATCTAAGTTTAGAAGCAAACAAGCAGTTTCCAATAAGTGACAGATTTTCAGCTTAAATCTTCCATATGTTTGCCTATTTCTTATTTCCTGTCTACACAGTGTTTTTTCATGCCTTGGAGAAGGGAAAGGTTACAGTTATGGCACAGATTACATTCTTAGTTGTACCTACAAGTACGAAGGTCATGCAGATAATTGCAGAGGCTTATATATCACAGGAATGGCATGAGAAATTTTGCTGCTATTTGTCTGCATATGAAATTGCTTCCACTAACCATTTAGATAATCAGATATACCCTACCAATAACACAGCCTATGCCACAAACTGCTCAAAAGCTTTTCCCAGCAAAGAATTTGTGAAAATCCATTTACTTACTGCTCCTCTACACATTAGAAGAGGAGGGTTATAAGTGCAGAGCCAGGGTGCAGCACAGGGTGGGAACCTCTGACGCAACACACAGCTCCCTCCACACCACGGGAGCTCTGACAACATGCTTACACAACTGGAAAGAGACAGGCATATTTTGGCAAAAAATGAATAAACCAGTAGGTCTTGAAGGATAAAGAAAAGCCAGGAATAAATAAAAGAATAAGCCAGTAGGTAATGAACTTGGAGTAAAGCATCTCGCCTTTGGCACATCCCAAGCAGATACAGTGGAATTTACAATGTTTTTGTTTTCCTTCACCTCTGAGCCTTCCTCATTCTGCGTCTTTTTTGTCTTGTTTTACAACCTCCCTTTTCTCTTGTGAGGTGCCTCCACAAGGTCAGGCTGTGACCAATGCCCCATATCAGATGATTCACTGCACAACCAGTCATATGTTCAAGTTCTGACTTGAAAAATTGATTTGTCTTGGAAAACAGTGAAGTCCTTGAATGGTGGGGTGTGAATAAAAGGGATTTTGACCATCAGAATTTATGCTCATTTCAGTGATAAATGCACAACAGAGAAGATGGGTAAGAATCATATCCAGAGTGGATCTTGAAGCTTCAAAGGGATCAGTAGATCTCAGGATCTGCTGAATCAGTAGATTCAGCTTATATAAGGTGTGCGGAGATGGATTTCAGGCTGTCACTGCATTTGTCTTTCAGGCAAAGGGATACTTGACCTCTTACAAACTCTCTTGTTGCTCTGAGTTCTCTACTCAAGGTAAGTTTCTGCATTCCGAATTAGACTCCTGTCTAAACAGAAGTACAAATTAGGAGAGCTTTTTCATGCTTTCGCAGTAAGCTGTTTACCCATAATGCCAGGTGAAGCAAATGCTGAGTGCCATTAGCTTTGTCATCATTTCAACACTCACGTAAACGGGGTGTGCTGCCTAACAAAGATATGTTTGCAGTGCAAACAATAGCACAAATACCTTCAAATCAGTACAAAATTTTATTATCTGTTCTTGCCCTTGACTCTACTTGCAACACAAGGTCTGACTAAGCTTGTACTTAGTCTACTACAACTCAAGTTTTGAGTTACAACTTTAGCAATTACATCTTATTGCAGTATTATAAAAGCCTGTAATAATTCAATTGCAAAACTGAAGAATACTCTTACACTGATTCTTTGCAAAATACTACAGTTTCCTAGCAGATCTGATTTTTGGTACATGGCGCTGCCATCACAGCTGAGTTTATACTCAAATCCCACAGTCAAACAATTACAAGACTCCCTGTCCTCATTTTAAACTATCCTTTGATTTAAGCCTTGAGCTGAATGATAAGAGTGGAAACCATGACAAAAATACACCCCAAAACTCCAAAGGCTGGATAAAAAGTAGAAGAAAGAGAACAGCACTATTGCATTTAATCATGCTTCTTAATTAATTTTCATGATTTTGGGCAGCTGATTCGTGATTTACAGTACTATGAGCGCATAAACCTTTTGGAAACTTCCATGCCTCACAGAGTTTAGATATGGTTGAGTTCAAGGCTGATACTGCAACTGAACACAGAAAAAGCAGAAGGAGTGTTTTCAACCAGTGTTAGGCATGAATATGAGTGGCTGTATCAGCTGTCTAGCATGCCTTCACAGTTCCTCCAAGGAGTGGAAACTGCTAAGGAGTGATTAAGCTTTTCCTAAAGTAGGCATAAAAAAAGGATAGGTGAACTGTGCCCTTGAACAGTCTGTTGCTTGCCACTGACCAAAAAGTGAATCAATGAATCTGAAGACATGAGATGGATTTGACACTGGAGTTTACTCAATGGGACAGCATTTCTATTCCACAGCAGACACTTTTTTTACCTCTTAAAGTGCTCTAAAGGAAGAGCATGTGTCTTTTCCTTATAAAACTCCTCTGTTCTGTTAAAGTGATGTAAAAACTGTGGGGAAAAGACAACCGGAATTGAGGGTGTGGTCTCAGTTATGTTGCACTGTGGGCATGTGTGCAGAAGTTTTGCCATGAGGTGGATTTGCCCTGACCTACAGCTGTGTAGCTGCCATAGTTAAGGTGTGTAGCCCAAAGCTGCAAGCCTGTTCTTTCAGAGTCACTGACTTATCAGAACAGCTCAGCAGTTCTCTGACCCCAGCCCCACCCCAGTTACAGCTCAGACAAACTATAATCTACCCAGACAGCTATCTGGTGTGACCTCTCTCTGCCAAATACTGCTACTGACTTTCTTCCTTTCTTGTCCTCTTTTCTACCACACCCTGAACTGTACAATGATGACCAGAGTTGTGTCTGAGAACAGGATCTGAAGTCTCTCCACTTCCTATGGGCTTCAAAAGTGAACTGGGCTCCTGTTAGTGTCCCACTGGGAACTGATTTCTTGCCTGTTAGGGCTCTTACTTTCATTTTTAAATAATAGGTGCTTGCAACCGTTAGCAATGCAAACACTTATTTCATGATGACTATGATCTTCTGCACTCCAGCCAAGAGATCCACAAACTCTTTATATAAAAGGCATAGCAAAAACTGAGTTGGTGAAAAATCTAGCTCACAAGAGGCAGGGGCCTGATCATCAGTACAAACCTGGACGTCCTGAACATATCCATACACACAGGAGCAAGCAGATTCTAGTATCTGCTTTGTTATCTCCAGCTGTGGGCGGGGAAATGTATAGCTGGGTTACCCTGGTGCTCTCCTCTCCTCTCCTCAGAAAAGCAGTGTGGAGGTATGATATCCTTCATACCAAAAGAGGCTCTCAGAGGCACAGGCATTTCTGTGGACCAGGTGAGATTGTTGGCCATAAAGGTGCTGGTCAGAGTTATGTCATGTCTTCCCTCTGAACACACTTTTCACCAGAGCCATGTACATTTTGTCCCCAGGGAGAGAGTTTAAATGGGGATATGTCTTCACAAAAATTTCTTATTCTGACAAAAGTTTCACCAGAAAATCCCCATCCAGCTCTGTGCTCAACTCCTACCCATGCACTCCATGGCCTGGTGCCAACAACACTCACATGTTACTGTTTTAGCAAGGTCTGGTGTCTCAAACACTCTCACTTCCCCTAAAGTAACAACTCTTCCAGAAAACAAACCACAATCAGCTTGCGCTCCATTCTGCCTCCCAAAGGGCACAGTTTTCTCTTCCCATACACCACTGGTTTTCTTCTGAGCCTTTCATCTGAAAACTCTCTGAAATACGTATCTTAAAGCTTTGAGTGATACTTGGCTAGTATTAAAGTAAAATAAGTTTTTACGTATGAATAAACTCGGATACCTAATCCACATATTTCTCTTTACACTCTCCCTGCTTTTCTAGACCTTCTTGCTTACTGCTGCTTTATATAATTTAACCAATTTTTGTACTTGATGAACTAAGCTCTTCTTTTATGTCAGAGCCTATGTCAGGAATTTCCTATTTCCCAGCACCTGGTCAGGATTCACTTAAGTTGAAAATCTTTTGGTGGTTTCAAATTTAATTAATCATGGATTAACATGATAATCAGTGTCAGTAAAGGCCTCACTATCAATCATGTAAGAACATTATTAAGTCTAACTTTGTAAAAAAAATGCTTGCTAAAGAACCCACACTGAAAAGGTTTCTTGTAGGTGTGTAGTACATAGGTAGGGCTCTGTGTAGGGGAGCTGTGACTTACATAAGGGGTGGTATTTTTGCCCCCTGTCATTTTCAGCATATCTTGAAAATGTCTGTGTCATAAAATACAGATTTCTGTGAAGAAAGATGCCTTTAAAATGCAGAGAACATCCTGAGTCAATGAAGAATCAAAAGGTTTCACATGCATCTTTAGAATATTACCTTCTTTTTCAAGCAGGGGGGAACTGATCTAGGAGTGTTTTTCCTGGAGAAGACATGCATATTTCATATTCAGGTCTAAACACCAGGAAATAAGTCTAATTTTGTATATGCCTTTGTAAATCAAAAGAAGTTTATAAAGCAAGTCACTGTGAGTGCAAATTTGAAATAATATATCTAACTGTTCTCCTGCCATATTTTTTCCAAGGAAAAATAATAATAAACCCCTTAGAGAAATGTGACACTTTCTCTCTGAATTTTCCCTGCTGCCCTCCATCCATGAGTGGGAAGTTTCCCAATGACAGGAGGCCCAGACAGGTATACAGTCATTTTGTGATCCAAAACCAGATACTCACCAGTTAGAAAATGAGAACTAGATCATTCTGTTGTTGTTTCATAGACATGAAATATGCAACTGTAATTATATTATTCCCTATATAGGTGCATTCTTAATGCTTTATATGAAAATTCTACAGGCAATGTAGTCACTAGTTATGTTTAGAAATAGTACACAGGAAGTCCATAACATCTGCTATGAAATTTTGCTCGAAAAATGCAGATTTGCTATTTGTTTTGACAAGAATATTTCTTCTATTTCAGGATAATACGACACTCAATCCCCTCTTTCTGTGAGGCATACCTCTGTTTGGCAAAGTAAGTAAATACTAAACACATTAAAAAAGAATTAAAAACTAATATAAGTAAGTAAGCTTTAGCTTTCAACATTATTAATTCCTTAAGTTTCATTTGAGATAAAACATCCATGCTCTGAAAGTTGAATGGGAGCTTCTTTATTTTTCTGTAGTTGCTGTAGACAAAGTGATGCTATCAAAATAACACAGCACAGCAAGTGAGCTACAGGCTTCACAAACCCCCGGAACTCAGAGATCCACTGGGAGTATTCTACCAGATGTGTATGGTCTTTTCACAGTCCAGAGAGGAGTTTCCATCAACCCTCATGTGCTCACTGACCTTCACATTCCCACTGACATTAAACTCTGCTTCTCTGCAGCACTTTGTGGGCACTGGGGTCTTCTCTGATTCAGATAGTTGTATTGCTTTTTCAGTTTAATCCCCTCACACACAAAACTCTCGTTTCTACCCCTGAGTGCTGTTTCTTACAAAACTTGAATATGAAAATTCTGTCATTTTCAGTCTATAAACATTTTTTGAAAAAACTCTTATTTCAATTTTCATTCATCTTTGTCCCGCAGGTGCTATTCGTTTATCCCCTCTATACATAAAAAGACCTTTTCTTTCCAAATGTTTTTTTCTGTAGCTGAAAGGACAGGAAGAGAACTGAAGAGTATTACTGAAAACCTTATAACAACTACCAAATAGCAGAGTTAGAGATTTTACCTACTGGCAATGATCCAGAATTATAACTTGCACATGTGCAATTTACATTTGCACTAAAAACTAATTTCCTTCTGAAGCTATTGAAGAAAGATGCTGTAAAGAGCCTGTTCCTACTAAGAAAAGCTAAGAAGCCCATGCTGAGGGACTGTTGGCCTCTCAAGCCTGTAATCAGAGCTGAGAGTGGTGAACTTTCCTTTCAGAGGAATCTCAGAACCATCCAGCGCTAAGCTTCTAATGTTAACCACTACTGTAAAAATAGTTTCTCCTTTTTTTCATCTTTCACAAATTATCTGGGATTACCACCCTCTGATCAGACAAACACATGGAGCCAGGATAGTCCTGGATGTTATGTAAAGATGAGTGTCTTCAATGCTACAAGAGGTGTTCAAGACCTTCCTTTACTGAGATAGAAAGGGAAAAAAAAAGCATTCTGGAATAATCCTGGGGCTTTTGTACCTGTCAAAGTTATTAGAGACAAACTCAGGCTTTTGTAGGTCATGATGTGCTCCCTCACTTGCTCTCTGATCCCCTTGACTCATTCTCTGACAAACACTATGATACCACAAGGGAGGAGCATCTGAAGACAAGCCTTTTATTGATGCCATCCGTGAAGGATTTCAAAGCTCTACACACAGTTGGTCTTAGAGCTGACCCTGAAAATTTAAAATCCTCCTCTTCAAGGACAAGCAAGACAATCTTTAGGGAGCTACTCTGCCTCAGAGTATCATTCCTCGGTGAATAGCTGGAATGGCAGGGACCTGTGTTAGTTAGGGAGCTGATGGAAAAACTCAAGACAAAATTCAGTTAGTATACTCCTTATTTTATGTTATCTGAGTTATTATGAGAGCTACTTGCCCTTTTGAAGGTATTTAGCCAAAGTCAAATCTTGAGCAACCATGCTTATATTCATAAAACTGGCATAAACCAGAGGAACTTACAGGAAATGTGAACTAAAATAAATGCAAATGGTGAAGCTCTAGTTTAAATTTAAAATAGAATCTTTTTCATAGATAACATTTAAAACAGAGGTGAGAATACTAAAAGGAAAGAGATAGAACTTTACAACTAACAGTAAACCAGGATCATTTTCATGTCATACCTCTTCAGAACACAGTTGCTGCAGTTAAGATAATAAAAGATACTCTTCCAGTAAGCTGTAGGCTTCTCATCAGCTTAAGGCTAGGCTTTGTTTCTTCTAGTTGCTAAACCATTTACTCTCTCAAAGTGAATAATTTCTTTCTTTGTTGTGCCCATAGATAAGATTAGCAAGCACACACGCTTTATGCACTTCATTAATCCTTGTGATGATTCATGTGCATGGGGGTCAGACTGTAATCCAAGTCAGACCTCTAAAAATACTTGACCTCCAGATGTCTGTGCCGACTGCTGTAGCTAAAAGCAGTGTTTGGGCACATTGTCTTTCTTTTCATAGCACCGTAGTACAGATTAATCATATTCAAACTATCCTTGCAAAAGACATACTTACCAGTGTGCTGACGATACCTTAAAAAAAAACTTCAACGCAAGAATTTTGATTATGCGAGAATTTTGATTTTGGTTTTAGTTAAAAATCTGGAATCAAAGATATTTTGCTCTTGAAAGAGTCTCTGGGAACTAAAAATAAGGCATGACCACAGTGCTGCACACAATAAGCTTGTTGCTAAAGATGTCAGCCATAGTGCAAGCATCCTCCAGGGCACACACTGCTGGGTACACAGCACTGTGCTCCGTGGTGCCTGAGACCTCTAGAAAGGGTGGGAAATACTACCATCAAACAAAAATGTTGGAAGACAAGAATAACCATTATTCTAATCAGTATTTAACTCTGCTTGTATATAGCTCCACTCTCGAGTTTTGAAGTGCACAGTTCTTCATGACTCAAATCTATTCACAGATCTGAAAGGCTTTTTTTCCTGTCCTGTCACCCAATCACACAGAAATCAGAGTCTGTTTGTATCTGAGTACTGCTGTGTTGGTTGATTTAGTCTTACTGCACTACTCCAAAGTTATTCTGTGACAGTCACCCAGAACACCATGTCATGAGAATATTTCTTTGCCATACTTTTTGAATATGATCCCTTTCATTTAGTGGCAGCCTCTTAAAAGCTAGTTTTCTAAACTGAAGCTGGACCCTTCTAAGTATATAATACAGGTGAGATGTTTTTTTGTTCGCAAAAATATATTTTCTTTAGAGATAAATTCTTTACAATGAATTTAAAAGGTTATCTCAGATTATATGCCAGACTTAAGAAGCTAGTATTAAAGGAAATAGGTATTAAAGGAAATAGGTATTACCCTAAAAGCTTTCTATCTGTGCAAGAATTTAAAAGTTGTGCATCACACAGACCCTAACCATAAACCAAAGTCCACTGGCTTTACCCAGAGATAAGATATATAGTGTCCTGGTTTGGCACATATTTATAGCTAAATAGCTATAGCTACATACAATATATAGATACAAGATACATAGTTTATAGATAAGATATTTTCCACTTTGTTGGATTCATTAGAACATATTTACACATCCCAGGAAGCCTGTTAATCATATACATAAAGGATCATATTTTTACCTGGTATAAATGGAAATAACTTCACTGATTTTAAAATTGGTCTTAGTAGCAGAAGGAACATACCACAGGCCGTTAACTCCTGAAAATATTGAAAAGGAGTTCATCAGATCAAAATAAATGTAGGAAGCTTAATATCTTCCACAACAATCTGTCTGATGTATTTCCTCATAAAGCCTGTCAACGATGGCAAAAAAGAAAAAAACTCATGAAGGTCAAAAGCCCTTCTATCAAACCATCTGCGTTGCAGTTTCAATAGAATTTGCTGCTAAATGTGGTGGATTCTACTTCACTTGAAGCACTTAAATTAAATCTGAATACCTTTCTGAAAAGATGTGCTTTAGATCAAAGAGAGGCATTGAGCCTAGAGCAAAAATGAATAAGTATGTTTCTATGGGCTGTATAACATTAAATTTTAGAATAGATGTTATAATGCTCTCTCCTCACCTGAACATAAGAATTCAGTCTCATGTAGCTAGACTGTATTTCACTGCTACAACTACAATGATTTCATGAACTATAAAAATATAATTTTTAATTTAAGAAATTAGTCTTTGAGCTCAGTGAGTACTCTTGAGTCCCAGAAAGTGTTCTCTTGTTAATGCAGATATCATATTAGATCCTTTTTTATTATCCTCCATTTTAGCAGTTTGTTTTCTTCACTTTCTCTGCTCCTGTTCTTATTCTGGTTAGGAACATTCTTCTAACTTCCATTCTAAAACTTGCATATGGCCAGTTTACATTTCTATACTTGATTTCTCTCTTTTCTTACAACTAAGTCTTTTAGCCTAAACAGTTATTTTCTTTCTGTAATACCTTTATGACCCGAAAGACCGCTTTGTCCAAAAGATGCCATATTCTCTTAGTTTCTCCTCACAAGACACTGAACCTTATGCTGTCTCTCTGCATCACTTCTATTTGAGTTCTTCTTCCTTAAAAAGGGAGTCCCACGAAGGATAGGGAATTCCAGATGAAGTCTGAAAAACTGCAATAGCCATCCTTCTTTCTACATGTAATTGCTCTCCTGACCATAGCTGTCTTTCTTGTCTGTATCACTGCAGTAGTACATACTTATCCTGGTAAATAATATGCCCGAGTTCCCATCCTCAGGTTTTACCAGATTAGTTTCCAGTTTATGACACAAGGTTTTTTCGTATCACCATCCTAAATAAACACTTGACATTATATTTTGCAGAAATTCATCCCATTCTAATCTCCATGGCCTCAAGCCATTCAGCTTTTTCTCTGTACCTTGATTGTTCATGTCTTGATCATCTCTCAACCCTTTGTGTCATTATCATTTCCCATTGGGTTCTCCCATTCTCCACACTATAGGAAAAATATTAAAAAATGAAGATCCCAAGCTACTTCTCTGTTTCTCTATAAACTAATTTCCTACAATGACAGCTTCTTCCCTTTCAGCACTGTCTGATGCTCTATTTTAAGGATCTCCTTACCCATCATAGAGTGCTCCTGTTGATCTCCATCTTCACTGGTTTAACAGATATTCCTGTCTGTCTTCCTGTTACATGCCTTATAGGGATGGGATAGGAAAGAGTGCTTGCATTTCTACATTTATTCTGCATCTTGTCTGGAAGAACGGCCTTGAGATTGCCTTGTGCAGCAAGTATCTGCAAATTCTAAATTTTCTACGAAACATTTTATCTTCATTAACATTATAACATTAAAGATATCCATCTTTACTCCTGCACCAGTTGATTGTACAGTCTACTGGTCATTTCTTGGAGCCCTGTTATGCTTAATGCATGCAATCAGATATAAATTCTGTAATCAGATCTGCATCCTAAATTAATGAATATTATGAAGTGTCTCCCCTAACTAGCTTTATTTATTCTATAGTTCTTTGGATTTCTTCTCTTAGTAGCCTTCTAGTCACCATTGTCTTCTCTGAGTAGTCCCTGCTTTTAAAGGCAAAAATAAATCATGTTTTTAAGAAAAAAAAAAACCCAAAACTATATAAAATTAGCATTTCACTACTTTTTATTTGTTCCTGCAATAACTCATTTTTGATTACTGGAATGTAACATCTGGCTGTGATCTCTCAGCATCAAACTAGACTTTCATAACCAACTATTGTGTTTCCAGGCAATGTGTCTCCCAAATTATGACAACATACCAATACAGACAAAATGTGTTTATGAGCCTTCAACTGCAGCGGAGGATGTGAGATCATTGGACTGAGTTCTTAACCACATTAGGCTTGTTTGGGCGTCACTGCAGATTTCATGAGAAAACTTAAAGGCTGTTAAAGAGCAATCCCAGTGTACTTGGTGCACAGAAGAATCCTCTACATTTGCCAAATTGGTATAACTACTTTGGCTCCAGCTCTGGTTACAGAAAGTCTTTTGAGGCATGGCCAAGCAATACCGACCCTGACTGCTGCACTCAAAGCAGGCTTTTGCAATCTCGACACTTCTCCAAACCCAGTTCTGTGCTCCAGTACCAGGAGTAGGGGAGAGAACAGGGCAAAGGGTCAATGACAGGGAAATACCAGCGAAATCAGGGGAAGGAAGAGTATCATGGACTACTTAGGCCAAGGGAAATCAAGAGAGATGGGGGCTTAACAAGGGCTGTGCTACACAGTAAACTGTGAGCAGAGAACAGAGACAGACAAATTAAACACAACTTTAGATACACACTCACACCCCTCCTTTTGTGACTCATGTAACCGGAAGTTAAGCGAGAGCAACCCTAACTTGAAATTGGACCAAGCCTTTCTCCCCCTTTATTCTGTTAATAAATAATTTTTGTAGATAAAAATAACTGGTATGTGAAACTCATGTAACTTTGGAGGCTTTACACACCTTAAGGGATGATAAGAACTTGTGTGTAATGATGTGTCACTGTTGGTGCCTGGCATATTACTGTTCAAATTAAAATACGGTGTGTACTTTAATGCCCACATTTGCTGAAGAAACAGGAAGGAAAAGGTACACCGCAGCAAAAAAAGTTCTTTTACTAAACTCTCTTCTACTTCCAGGCTATGCTCAGCTTCTTTACTAGGATGAATTGATACTTCATCTTTTAGCAAATTTTAGTAAGACAGTATTGTTCCAGAAATTATAGAATAAACATAACCTTTTCATAATGCTTGACACATTTTCACTGGTTTCTTGGAGGGTTTTGTCTGTTGAATATATCTTATTCTTCAGTGTGTAAATAGCATCATTTTACTCGTGTTTTCTTCTTTACTTCAGATTTTGGCCCTGAAAATGTCATAGACTTGTGCTGTGAAATAAAGAGTTTTCTCTTAAAATGAACTACAGTAGGATGAAAATAAATAAAAAAACATAAACAAAAACAAAGAAAACACCAACAAAATGAACAAAAATACCCCCGCCAAAACCTCTCTATATTTTGAAATCTTAATCAAGGTTTACTTAGCTTTTATTTTCTCCACTCTTGTGACAAAATTAATTGTGCCAATGTTAATTAGATATGCTTAACAACACATGAAAGTAACCCCAAGCAGAACTGGAAAAAAAGGTCAGCTTTTTACTGTTCTAAACATCTGTGGTGAGAAGAATTTTATTGAAAACCTTAGCACTGCAAATCACACACACAAATAATCTGTAGTCTGTAAAAGTCACAACCATTCATAAAATGTAGTACACAAGGTTGTTAGAAAGAGCTAAGAGAAAGACCTTTCTATTCCAAAACAAATTTACAAAGTCAAAAATTAAACAAAGATTGGTGGAAGGTAAGGGAAAGCAGAACAGAAAGCATTAATTTCTTTCTGTAGGACGAAAATGTAACAAAAGAAGGGAAATGAGAAGCAGCATTTTGCCAGGAAAGCCGTCATTTGAGCTTTTAGAAGCAGTTGTTCATCAAAATTGGCAGGGAAGGGACTTCCATGTCCGTAACTCCAAGTCAGAGGTGAATGGGGTTTTAACCTTATACTTCTGAGAAAATATTCATAAAGAGACAAGAAAGAGATACATCCAGGGCCAAAACAAGATGAAGAAAAACATATGAGAAAATATAAATCGGTTTCTTAGGAAAAAAACAGAAAATAACTGAACACCTCCTTCTCAGGTAGTGCTGTATTTTAGACACAAATAGCAGGAATATAAATTGGTAGCTGCCACTGTTCTTTGTTTAATTACCAGCAGCAAATGCCTCGCAGAATATATGTGTAAATATAGCTTGTAGCTGAGGTTTTCTCAAACGGTGAAAACATTACTCACTAACTGATAAGAAAAGAAATGCAGCAGAATATCAATGCAAAACCTGGATGCTGTGAGATAGCTGGCAGTATGGTGGATGGCAGAAACTAAATAATGCTTTGTTTATTTATTGAAAGTATTTTCAAATATTCACAACCCACCCAGCTACAAAGGGACTAATGTGTACTGAGGTGGGGAAGTCTTGGGAGGTATCTATTTAGTAGCCTTACCCCTTACTGAATGCTGTCCTTCAGTCTGAAAGTTTAAATTAAAGTGGGACAAAGGAAGCTTTTTTTTTTTTTGAGGAAATAAAACAGCTGAGCATCTACAGGAGCATGCAGCCATCTACTAACACACTGTGAAAGTAGGTGATTTCTTGGGGTTTTTTTTGACTGTCCTCTTGTTTGCATTGCAAAAATGCTGGACATCTTCCCTCATTGGGAAGGATGAAGCTCCTTCCTCTACAGGAGTAGAGACAGCTAGCACCACAAGGTCAAGGTGAAAAAACCTCAGGGAAAGAAAAAATTCCTATATATGTGAGCTGTTCTCTTGATGCATGTGTTCAGACAGGGTTGCCTAAAAGCACTTTAAAGCATCACTCCCATAAAGCGTAATTACTTTGTAAACAGGTTATTTCCGACTATTTTCTGATGTATAACTATGAGCAGATCATCTAACCTTGAGCAAAAGCCCAGGTCCTGCTGCCACAGACCAGAGACCTGCGCATGAGGCTGAACTTTGCTCCCGGCTCGCAGTACTGCGAAGGGGCAGAAGATGGCAGAAGGAAGCCCTGAACTGGCATCCCACCAGTCCAGGGAGAAAAGCCCTACCGGGAGCTACTCAGCAGAGAACGAAACAACCACGTCTGAGCTCTTTGTGATGATGGCTTTCCATCTCGGCATTTTTAGTGCGTTTTTTGCCTTTGTGCATTATCCTTCAGCAGCAGATGAAAGGAACAGAAAAACCAGTGTTATCAATGAATGGCTTAAGGGCTGGTGCAATCAGTGGAATTTTGGGTTTTTTGATCATGGGGCAAGCTGAAAGCTGAGGGGGAACATAAAACACTTAGTCCAGTAATAGACTGGGTGCGAATTTCTCTTTTCACCCTTTTATTTCGCACTGCTTTTGTAGCTATTGCTGAGATCAGAATCTGGTCTTTTACGGCAACATTTAGAGAGCCATGTTGCAAAGGACAACAGTTCTCTGAAATCTCAAAAATTGATGAAACAGCTCTTGCACATCTTATTTTGTATTTTTTAACCAAGTACTTTGTTTAATGAGACCTTCATGCACTTTCTGCTTGTGAGGGTTCATTTGTAAACTGGTCCAAACACACCATCAGAGAGAACACCACCACAGGGCCAGTACCAGTCCTGCTTCCCTTCATTCAGTGTCAAGCAAGCTGTCAAAGGCAATGCTCCTCCCTTTAGAATGAAAATTTAGTGAAACCACAAAACCCTTTCATCCACGTGGAACTTTAAAGGGGAGTTACAGGATTTTGACAAAGCTGCAATGATGAAGACAGAAACATTCTTTGGTCTTTGAACATCAGCTGCTTTCTTGCCATTCTCCTCACTTGATCAAATACCTTAAAATGAGAGTTAGCAGCTAAACTAATCTGTTCTGGAACAGATCCTACAGGCAACACCCAAGTGAGCAATGACCACAGATAAATCTCTAAAGGTAGTTGTAGGTTGCAGCACAGACCTATTGCAGAGTGGATTGACTAGGAAACTCTCCTTCACCTCCTTCTCTGCTCTTTTCTTTCTCTCCACTTCAGCCTACCTGGAAAGCCCAGTACTCTGAACGACTCATTGCCATCACTGCTTTTTTGGCAAGCTCTTCTTTGCACCGTTTTTGCCCCACATATAGAGAGGGCAAGGAGCAGGGGACTGGCTGCCTCTTACGGCGTGCCTGCTGCCTGCAGCACCCCGAGGTGATGGCAAGTACAGGCAGCCTCCTCCCCCCCACCCCCAGGGCTCTTCACAGAGCACAGCATCACTGCAAACAGACCCATGTTCACAACAGCAGCAAGAATTGAAAGCAGTTCTCAAACTTAGCAGCACTTATACCACATCCCTTTGCACAATCGGATTGATGTTAACCCGGCTGCACAGAATAAGATGAAGGCCACTGTTATTTTTTAATTAATTTTGTTCAAGAAGGGCCAGCAAGTGGCTACTCACATTTTTAGAGCAATTGAACCTCTTTAATGTGACTGTCCTCCCCCACAGGTCCAGGTGACCAAAACAGGAACTGCATTGCCTTGGAGCCTAAGTACAGCACCATGAAGCAACACACACTCCCCTGGTGCGCCCACCCAGCATTCTGTCTGCTGATGCTCTTGTCCTTGTTCTCCGTGCCCTGATAAAGTGTGGTACAAATTGGAGTTGTTTGGGTTGTTAAATTAGAACAGCTGTGTTAATTTTATCTCCACTCAAAACAAAGCAAAACAAACACACAGAGAAAGAGTCTGACAAGGGGAAAGAGAAGAAGGAAATCAATAGGGAAATAAATAATGGGTTTTAAGCTTCTAAGAGGGTATTAATGCAGATTAAAGAGAAAACAAAAACTCTGAAGCAAGCTGACGGTGTCCTTTTAAGTGAACATGTGTGGGTTTATATATTCACATATGCCCTACAGGTGCACTTGCCAGCTAAGACTGTATAAAAGTATGCATGGTTTTCCCTCCTCTCCCTCAACCCACCAGACATGTTTACTATAAAAGAAGCTGAACAAGTTTGATCTCTTTCTAATAAAAACTCTTAATAATTATTTCAGTTATACAATGACTTGTCTCTTTTCTTTTTCTCTTAAGCCAAAAAGTTTGGTAAGCTGTTCTGTTCATCAGTCTCAGCACTCCAGCCATCACTCTGGTTTTTAGACACTGTCAATTTTTTTTTTTTTTTTTCTAGGAAGAAATAATTGCTACTAACTCTTCATATAGTTTCTGTGAGGTTTCTCAGAAAAAAAAATCTGTGAGAATGTTTTTGATATGCTTTGATGGAGTTAAAACCTGTCATAAGATGGGTCCTGGAGAAGATTTGAAGGCCAGCTCATCTTGATGTCTCACATTAGACACCAAATCTGCCATTCTTTGATTAAATGAGTGACTAAAAGAGAGCACAGATGCCCCTACTGCCCCATTTCTCTTGAGACTGGCAAGGAGAGCGCCATGTCCACCAATAAAAAGTGACTGAGGAGGTCACAGCAAGGCAAGCACAGAAAAACTGAACTGTGGCATGCTGATGGGACTTATTCCAACCTGGCTGCAAATCTGGTGATTTTAATGAGAATGACAAGTCCATCAAGCATTTTCCTGTCCATTGATTTTATATAAAGTCTATAGAAGACCATACCCATTTTGGATTCAGTAAATTGTCATATTTTGGGGTGGGTGTTATCACTGCACTGAAAGCACTGTCCTTTTCCATAAACCCACAAACTCTATTATGACTATTATTGCCAGTAGCCCCCCATCAGTTTCTAGAATATCTGGAGTGGAGTCAATTGACCATGTGACCAATGCACAACCTGTTGTAGAAGTGACAAAAACTCAATAAAATTTAGCAAATTATGCTTTTAATAAGCAAATACTTGGTGATGCTTATGATTTTTCCAGCGGTCTAGACAACAGTAGAAGTCAGAGAGGCAGAAAGACTACTTTAAAGATTTTAGCTCTATCCCATTTGTAGGTGCCTGTCTCCTAAAAATTTACCTCTGCAAATCTCTCCCTCTTCCTCTATGTAAGAGTTCTTCCCCATTCTAAGAGTTCACTTCCCCATCTTTGACAATCATTAGTGTCTAAAACTAAATCTATGGTCAATTTTTCCCAATTTTTTCACTGTTCTTAACCTCATGCTTCCTCCAGCTCATGATCAGGGAAAATTTTAGATTCTCCTCCCTCTTTCAGTCACTGTATGAGCCAAGTCAATTTTCTTCCTCTTGCATAATAGCTCACAGATTCATCTTTCTTGCAGCAGCCAGCTAAGGCTCATAGCAGCTTTGCATCTTTTTTGCCTTTTGTCTGTAATAATCTGGTCTCCAGCCATGTTCCAGCACTACTTCTGTCTTCACTTCCATTTAAAGCAGCAGGATTAGAACCCTGTTCCCAACTCATTGCTTTGGCTGCATCACAACTCTCCTTCTGTTGTTGCAGTGGTTTCACATTTTTGAACACAAGCAGCTTACCTTTGTCTTTAAGATCTTTCACATTTATCCTCACCCTATCTGTCAAATATATTGGCCTATCAAACTGTCAGCTTCTGCCTGTGATCTGACAAAGATGACAGCCTTGATCACCATTTCTGCTTCTGCCTTAATCACCTCTATGCTTTCATCTGTCCATGCCCTTTGCAAAAGGAATAGTACTAT
Organism: Certhia americana; assembly: GCA_018697195.1. Classification (NCBI taxonomy): domain Eukaryota; kingdom Metazoa; phylum Chordata; class Aves; order Passeriformes; family Certhiidae; genus Certhia; species Certhia americana. The sequence continues at coordinate 33,674,735 of CM031879.1, forward strand.
GGAAAATACTTAATTTCACTTCCCCCGCAGGCTTCTCCATCTGGGGACAGTGAAATAAACTCCCTAACTCCCTTCCTGCACTGGTCTAGCAAATGCAAGGCTGGGATTTCACCACACCTGCTAAATCCTGTCCAATTTGTACTTCTCTTATACTTTTATCTAACTCCCACTGAGGTCATCCACCGCAACTGACATGGAGAAGAGTTGTAGTTTTGCTATCTGCCTCTGACCTGCACATCACATGGGACCCCTTGCTACTTTTAGAAGTGTTAGCAGTGACTGTGAGGAATCTCTCTTTAGAATTGTTAATAAGGAATCCAAGTCATCTTATTTTTGTAAGGATAGGGGGCCATGTCCATGAAAGTTATTAAGTGCCTAACTTAATGTCTAGATGCCTAACCTATGGAAATCAAATTAGGGACTTTATAGAAACTAGAGAGTCTCCTCCCTCCAGCTCTGCAGGTATGTTTTTGAGGCCTCAGGCTTCAAATGGCTGCAGCAGAGTGTGGGTTAGCTCTGTCTACACTGAGCTACAGTGCAAGTGTTTCCTTGTAACTGCACCTCTTCCCAGCAAGGTCAGTGCTGTGTTAACCTCTGCAGCTTCATCCATTTTGTCTCTCTTACATATATTATCTTGTCTTCTCATCTCTTCTGTCAGTTAGTGAACACAAGCCCTAGATAATGGCAGTATCTTATAGCCATAGCAGTATTCCTGTCTACACCACTGCCATGTTGTTCCAGCTCAGATTTTCACTCAAAAGGTCTTCCCCCCTTGGCCTAGTTATGAGCTAGGAAAGTACAGCTTCATGCCCTCTGCATATGAGCTTTTTCGTCAAGGTTGCTCAGCTGCCACAGTGAGACCTGCCTTTAAGGTAATGACCTGGTCACAGACTCTAGCATTGCAACGATTAATTTTACTGAACAAAGGTGTTTATTCTCAGCTATCATTATTATTCTGCTTGCTTAGGTCTTGGGAACCTCTTTGGGCTGTTGACTTGATGCACTTTGGGAGAGGTTATGGCATTGGATTGCTCAGGACTTTGAGACAGCTAAAATGGATATTAATGACTGGACTCATTGTTACATAATTGCATAATATCAGGAGGCTGTTACACTCAAGTAGTTTTGGCCACCTCCCCTTCTTTCACAGAAGCCAAAATCTTGTACCTGGACTGAGTTGCCTAACAAAACTGTGCACTTTCTGGACATATTTCATTTGCTGCTTCAACCACTATGAATTCTTGGCAATGAACCTCAGTGTAACAAGAGTTATGGAGTTAAATGACAGAGTTTGGAAGAGGTTTTAACTTCATTAACTCTTAGCCACCAAAGTGGAATGGTTTTATATTTGGACTTTTTATTCTTTTAATGTTTCTAGAAATCCCACTGAAACACTGTTGACTTAAGTTCAGTCACTCATAAAACTTATGGTTAAAATTTTTGTTCATTCCATCTCTGAGGGAGATGTAGGTTACACTATTTTAAATGTTACTTACTTTTACTCCTTAATGACCAATAAAATTCAGGTCCAAATTAAATTGCAGAGATTTAGTTTAGAGGTTAATTTTCCAGTGGACAGCCTGGAAAATAAAATTTCATCCCAAAGAAATAATACTGGTTTATGTTTCATTTCATCTCCCCGAATACGTAAAATGGACCAAAAATTAAATAAATGGGAATCCTTGTGTTGTTCTCAATTTCTTATAGGAGGAGATACTTTTTAGTCTAAAACACTAAGTTGAATTTACTTACTTCACTTTCCATTTCAAAGGACCTTGTACCCTGATTTCTTACTTTGAACACACACGAGCTTACTCTGGTCCCATTTTGGGAGAACCAAGTCCCTGAAAATCAAAACCTTTGAAATTTTTAGATGACAAGTATTCAAATAAATGTATAAACTGTGTTTTACTGTTATGGCAAAAAGATCTATCATATGCCTTTTGGGTTCTTTGCACAATTGCAATAAGGTTCTTCAGTCCAACAAAGGTTTTTCAGCAAAATGTCCTGAGAAGGAAAATCTGACCTTGACAAAGGGATCCATCAGAAGGCAGTGAATTTAATCATTGTGACTTCTCTTGCACTATGTTGTGTATATTTGCCCTTTTTGCTCCCTATCCATAATTATATGTCAGTTTGTTTGCTCCTGTTTCCCGTACTCTTCTAGTACACTGGTTTCCATATCTAGGCAGACTTGTCCCAGGACAACACTTTCATACTAACCTTCAGCCTGTGAGCTGCCTCAGCAGACCTTAGCTTGTGCTTAACTGTAAAGAATCAGGATATTCAAATACTGAAATGCTGAAAAATATGCAGATAGAAGTATCAGGTAATTTTCTTCAGGCTCCTGCACTCTTGGTACAAGTGTTTCAGGGTAGTTATTTTTAAGTGCTGTCTGCCTGTAAAACTGAAAAGTACTAATGATTTTCCCATGCTAAGTCATCTTCCTGGTTAGTGTGCTCCTTTCCTGTTTCAAGTTTCAGTGATGACTAAGATCATACAGAAATCTTCAACTACTCCAATGTCAAAAAGATCTCAGTTGGAATCTCTAACATTTAGCATGCTCTGTTGATGTTGCACTATGGAAAGCTTTTTAAAGCTTTGCATAGTAAATGAGAGATTTACACACTGTCTGTAACTCACCCATTTTAAAGGATCTGCTTCTCAGTTCTAGAGCAGCATAAATACATGTTAATCCTTTTTTTTTTTACAGGATTACTTTAGAACATACTGTGTCATGATCAGTAATTAAATCAATTAGACTCTGAAAAAATTCACAGCTTTTTGATTTATTTCAATGGTCAGTGCAACATCTTGTGCTCACATTGAGCTCTTTGAAAATTATATATGGCTATGTTGACAAGTTAATTTTTTCCATTCCATCTCTTTCTCACTTCCTAATGAGACTGAAGACTGCATATAGCTCAACTATTTTTTCATAATGTACTTTCTGGAGTACTTAGCACTTATGTTTCATATCAACTTTTATTTTGAATAATGAATTAGCACTTCAACCCTGAAATCCCTCTGACAAGAACTTGTATGTACTTGTATTTTCCCAAGTATCACAAATAACACATCCAAATGTGCACAGAGTATAAATGTGTGCTCATCAAGGAGGGGAAGGAAGGTCTATAAAAACATTTGGATCTTCATTTCAGGCAGGCATGCTGAAATTTGGATGTTTGTTCAAAGTCTATCCAAATGTATCTGAATCTTTTGGCTTTGGAAGTCAATCGGAAATCTTGCAAGGTCAAACTTTCTCATGAGATTACCTCTAATACCTCTTCAGCTTCAGTCAGGCCAGTAAAAATACCACAAAATGCTCTCTTGTCCCCTTTTTCTCCCAGCTGAAAATGGAAAAGATGAGGAATGTGAAAATTAAACAATTAATCAAATTTTTTCCAACCCTCAGGAAAAGGCTTGGTTCAATTCAAGTTTGGGTTTTGGGTTTTTTTACAAGGTTTCAGGTTTGCTCTTGTTTTATGCAAACTTGTTCAGAGAACCCAAGTCTGTATGCGAATTGCATTAATTCCCATGGTCAGAACTGCTCCTGTTAGCTTTAATGGGCTTAGTAACTGCTCCACAGTCTTTCAGTTTCAGAGTACGGTGTTTACTAGGGATTTCTATCCTTACATGAAACCACATTCCCAGTTTTTTTCTGCTTCCTGATATTATGGGATACTTTTTTCAACAGCTCTCCTGACACATAAGGAAAACACTGATCTATAAATCTATTTTAACTGTGCAGAGATGTAGTCAAGCCTATACATCACACACATTATACTGGGCTAATGTGGAATTTAATGTGATACAGACACACTGTTCAGGATGTTGTACATCAATGTACCATACATGTTTTTGACCTAGTGATGATTTCCTGAAACACTATCTTTTGCTGAGAAGGAATTCCAGGAACACTTTTGCTTTGATCCTAATACAGTGAAGATCTTCTAAAGAAATGGTGAGTTCCTGAAGTTCTTTTCAGTTTCTAAAGTCAATGTCTCATGCAGATTAGGAGCAGTTTAAGATGATTCATCAAACAAAATGTTTTAGGACGGCAGTGAACTGTTATCTCAAATTTGCATGTAAACAAACCATACTGTAAAAAATAACATAACATAGTGTAACATAACATAATATAGCATAACATAACATAACATAACATAACACATAACATATATTATTAACATGCAAATATCATTCTCTCTTGTAACTGCAGAAGATTTTGAATAGCTGAGAATAATGGCAGCATCAAAGAAAAAGTTTCCATTTGGAAATTCTTATTCATCCCTCTTCATTCTTCTTTACACTGGTAAGTGAAACGTCAAGGAAGTTATACCAAAATTAAGTTTTTGCCAAAATGTTCCGTAATGAAAATAGAATAAACATGGTCCTTTTGACCACTTCACAAGAAAGGAAGTTAAAACCATGAAATTACACAAATTTTATTATTGGATTGTTTGTTTTTCTCTGTAAAAAAAATTTTATGATCCAATAGATGAAAGTCTGAAATAATTAAGAAAACATAATACAGTTGCAAGTATAAATTTGGATTTTCTCTTTATTTCAATAAATGTGAGAATATCAAACTTGCACTTCTGAAGGTGTTCATGTAGCGATATGCAAAATATAATTAGTTTTCTTTTATGTTTATAATGATATTTGTTCATTTTCCCACTGGGACTGAAAATTAATTATAAAAGGTTGCATGTTTTCCAGTCTTCATGCTTTGTTCTGAACACTACTGTTAATTTAGTCTGGAGTTTGATGATTAAGTTCTTTTTAAGTCCTCACACACTGTAAAAAAGAGAGAAGTCAAAAAGGATTTATCCCAACAAGAAGTCCTCACTTTTCCAAGAGTCCTGTTGAATAGAAGGTGTTTTGGACACTCATGATGCAATTTAAATTGCTCATTGTACTGAAGTCAATAGCTGGCATGAGGCAAGTAATTTTACTGGGATTAGTCCCAGTTGCATTTCAATGCAGATCCCAAATTTCAGCTGTACTGAATTATTCCTGGTTAGACAAAGGAATAAAGTTATGGGAAAAAAATGGAGGGATAATATTATTTCAGCAGTCTTGAGAGATGCTCATCATTCATTTTAAAAGCTACATAGATACATTTATTCAACATTTTCAAAGGCTTGAGTTTATTTCTTAATGCTGTTCTTACTTGTCTTCACCATTTTTCCTCTGTTCCCAAATTACCACTACCTGGCAATATTGAGTAAGACTTCAGTTTAAGTCAGAGAGACCAATGAGAACTCATATCACACTAAGATTTGTGCTTGCTGTGCAAACCAATTCAAGTATACTCCTCAGTGTTCCAAGTTTAATGGGATAGATTTGAGATATTTTGGACTAAGTTTATGCTAGTAAAACAATTACAGTCAGGACATCAGTTTGAACAATTTCCCAGGATGACCTCTTAAATGTAATTGTTAGAGTACTTTCCAGTTTTGACATGAGACAATTTATACTCTCCTAAATAACGCGAAGGTGTTAGCACAGGGCAGAGACTTTTCCCGGGAGGAGTATAGACAAGGTTGTCCTGTTCTAAGAAGGAAACACTTTTAGCAATCACAAAGTCTGCCATGGCACTTGTCCCTGAAATTAACATCTGTCCCATTTTCTCTACTGTAGGGGTCAACTGAACATATGCAAGGCAGGGAGTCCGTGCACCTGCTCAGGATGCAGTGGTCATTGTAGCCAAAAAGGAAGCCTAAGTGAGTTGCCATGAAGGGACCAAAATCTTGAACTGCATTCTCTACCAGCAAAGACCAAGATGCATCTGAATTGGATGTGTTTGGAAGAGTAGTGGCAGGTCCTTTACATGTCAGCTTTTTGAAAAATTATCTAAGTATCATTCCTTATGCCCAAGAACACAAATTCAGTCATAGCAGATTAATCTTGAACTGATGGAAATGGAATTTCTTGCATATGAAAACCAAATCTGATACTACTTTTATACTTAAAACTAAACAGTATCTATATAGATGAGAACAAAATTACGTAAGACAGCAAGTAAGAAGCTGAATACCTCATGGGACTATTTTTTATCCTGAAGACTGGCATAACCTCTCTGTTATTGTGTTAAACTATTATAAAATTTTTCTTCCAGTAGTTTGTGCATTCCTTGGCCACAATAAATAATTCTTTTTCTCTCTTTCTTATTTTTCTTTAAGGGAATTTAATCATTTTGAGTGGTTCCAGATTTGTAGCACTGGAAAAGGAAGACTTCAGCTTTATGCAAGGTAAACCAGTGAGTAGCAAAAATGCAAATATATTCATGATGCACTTCCACTTTTTAGCTTCACAAGGAAAACTACTCTCTGGTGCATTCTGATTTTCACACTTCATTAAGAGCTCCTACTATGCTCTAAATACATCTATGTGTGTAAGTGTAGAGATGTAGAGAATGGAAATATTTATGAACCCTTTTCTTAGGGTTTCCTTTTCTTTCTTCAGTCAGAAACAGGTTGGACAGCAGAAGAGTTGTCTCCCCAAACCAATGGCTCTCTCGCTATCTGGTGTTTGGGGGGTTGCACCAAAATCAGAAGATTATGAGTAGAGAAACCATGGGAACTCAGCATTGGTTCCCAGGTCAGATTGCAGGCAAGTTTTCTGCCACAAGGAGAGTCTGTCTGTTCTTCCCTGGTACTTCCCTTCCTGATTCTTCCTGGGAGCCTGCACCACAAAGGTGGGAGGCAATTCTATGAGCTAAGGCAATCTCAGTATCCACTAGCTCTAAGGGTTTAAACAATGGCTCAAGTGGTTCAACTAACAGCCCTTATTTCATAGTCATCTGTCCTCAAACCAGCTGCAAGGAAGGACACAGGAGGGAGGGCTGGGGCTGAACACAAAGGACAGGACAGCACAGCTGACACTCTTGTCTCTGCACATGCAACACAACATATATGGCAGCCTGTATCTTATAACAGGAACTGTACTGCACCAGGAAAACCAAAATTTATGTGATGGGAACAAAATACAACAAATTTAAGAGCTGGACGAGAACCAGTTACATATTTTGCTGGGTAATGTCAATGATAAATTACCAGATTTGGTAACTAGATTTTACAAAAGTATGAATCTTGTGTGTGTCCAGAAGAGAAGATTTAAAGTGAAATGGGATACAGTGTGGTAGGAAAGAATTCCAAATGGCTGCCACTAGTAAAAACACAGTTTGAATCTGTTGTCTAAGCAGAAACATGCAATTTTCCAGAGTATAAATAGAGTTGGTGAATTTCTGTGTCAACAAAGGGCAAAAACGATTTTAGGTAAGTTAATAGAAAGGCCATAGTTCAGTGCCAATCATTTCAAGTTAGAGTCCTCTAACTACATATCAAATGTATACAGACTGCTCTAGTCTCAAGCTAATTGGTTTGGGATTTTCCAGCACTTTGTACTGCTAGATCAGGAACACATGAGACCATAGAAGTGTCAAAGGATATCACTGGCAATATCCCAGTAGCAAATCTTTCCTCTTTTCTTGCATGGTCCATTTAATTGAACACTCGTATCAGTGTCAGATTCATTGCAAAACACATTTTTCATTTTTATGCCCTTTTTATGAAAGCTGTAAAGTTATATGCTTAAAAGACCTTGGCTAAAAAACTATGTGAAAATGGATAGCATTTACTTTTCTTAAGCTTGGGGTAGAGTAAGCGGTTCACATTTATGAATGCCCCTGAATGTGATGCACTTTTATTAACATTTCTACTTACAAGCTATTACCATATATCGGATTTAAAATGCATTTTGAAAGATTAAATTCAAAATAGCTGCTATCTTTATGCATGTGAGGAGGTCCAACAATTCATACAAGATGCATTAGGGAAGACTGAAAAAAAAGGCTGCTGATGACTTGTTTTTCCTTATTTTACCTCTTTATGCAGTGTGAGGAGATCTTAAATACATTACAGGGGCATTTTGCCCACCGATGGGTGTTTAGAATAATGGCATTATCCAAAGTGGTCCAAGCTGACAAAACAACCAGGGCCAAACCTGAGCCCCCATTTTTTATGGAAGGAAAATTCCCATTGACGTCAATGGGACTTTTGCCTGACTACAAAATAAGGAAATTGGCCCCAAATGATATCTCCAAAGGGGGCTTTACTCACGGCACAGCAGCTGTATCTCATGAGCCAAATCTCCAGGTTTCCATTATTCTTCTCCCAGCCATTATTGAAATTACTAAGTGAGCCAAAGTAAGAATAATACCTCTGCTCTGGGAAGTGAGGCTAAAGCACTCGCCACATATTCTGCATGTGCACACAGAGCTTACAGTCATGTCACTGTTCTCAGAAAGAAAGTTACAGTAACAGGCCACCATGCTTGCTACAGTAAAAGGAAGGGAATTCACTGCAGGGGCATCAAAGAGAGAGAGCACCATAAAAGTTAGCAATGAAAGGACCCATGGTTAGATTCAAAAATACTTACAAACCCTGAAAGGGGTTTGCTGTGGATTTTTTTCAGTTCAGTTCTTTTTATGCAGTGACTTCCTGATATAATAAACAGGACTAGTTATCTGAAAGTACGAATCAGAAGTTCAGAACTCCCTCCTTCAGTAAATTGCCCAGATCTCCCTCTTTTTCTCTGGCCTTAGCTCTCACTTTTTCATCTACTTTGACAAAATGGACTAAGTTCACTTCGCTTTGCATCACTATCGCCAGGGTTTAAGGCACTCAAGTGGGAGATCTGAAGCTTCATGTCCTTAAGATGAAGAGGGTCTGAATCCAGGCTTCCTACACCTCGAAGCTGAAGGCTTCCACCATTACATTACTATGTAGAGGAGGATGGGGAGAGTGTCTTCATGCTCTAACTTTATAATGAGGGTGGCGCCCGCAAAAATATTTTGTGAGGAATGCCTTTGTTCGTACATTTTGAGAGCTCCTGCTTTCCAGATGAAGTGTCTCAGTGTGAGACACTTTGGTGAGGAGGTGGCTAAGTTCTGAACCCCAGGCAAGCTTATGCACAACATCTGTCCAAGGCTACCTAGTTTACTGAGGCGGTCTTCTCTCACGTACTCCATTTCTGTCCCTTACCACCCCTGACCCGTGTAGCAATGTGGAGTGCCAAATGACAATTAGCAGCTCAACAAGAAAATTCAGAGGAGTCCTTTGTCACCAGTACAAAGCCATGAAGCCCTGGTGAATTTACATACTGTCTGTCTAATAAATTGCGCTCCACAAATGGAACACGCTAAGCTACCATACCTGCTGCGTTTGGTGTTCTTATCTAACATCCCCCTGACAGAGATCCTATAATGTTCTGGGCTGTGCAACCTGCCCACTGGTGTTTCAATGAGCAAAGTACTGAATGCAGTTTATGGAGAATGCAGCCCAGTTGAGCAACAAGATTGCTGAGTAATGACATATGGGGTTTTTCCTGATCTCCACATCTTCCGGTGTCACCAGCTAGAATACCATTAAAATAAAAATATGAAAGAAATGAAAAGGCAAGAGTTCTTTTCAAAGGTCATTGAATATTCACCTTAATAATGTGGGGGTTTAAATACTAGGATGTTCATCAGAAATAGCTTGTCACCATGAGTCAGAAATCTTGTAAGAAGCAGAACCTTAGCAATCCCTTTTTATATCCCTTTGCTGTCTTCAGTCGTCAGTATTGATATTTGCCTCTCAAGTTGTGTGTGATAAAGGTCTGACAGGCCAGTGACATGCTTACTGCATGGTCCATCCACATACCTCCCAGCTACCAGGGAGTTAGCACCTTGATGGCCTCTGAACCTCCTTTTTAGTACCCAGGATATGTCATTATGGACTAAAGCACAGCATTCTATTCATTTCAGCAGCTGAATGGGTTGTAGCCACAGGCATGCTGGCACTTTCCTGTTCAGGAAGTGGGCCATATTGGCACAGTCCAAAGAGCAAACACACATGTCCCACACAAACATGTTCAGCATTACAGTCAGGCCATCCTTATAGAGAATTCAAATAAGCCTGGTGTATCAGCCACTCCTGGTTTTATGCCATGAATGAACTTGAGAGTACACTCTGTCCCATCATCCAGATCTCCAAAGAAGATCCTCTCTTCACAGAGTGAAAAATCCTTGCAGTTTTTCAAAATGTGACCTGATTGTCATACCTATTGATGAGTTCTCAACTATGGCATACGTTTAAAATAAGTTTCTAGTTAAAGTTGGGTATCCGCCATAAAGAAAAAGAAATTAGTATATAGAGTTATGCTTTTTAAATTGATGCAAAAATTTCCCTGACATTGAAATGAACACCAGAATTGCTGTGATCAAACCCTTAAAGATGAAGTAACAACACATGTTTCACCTTCACCAGGCTTCTTTCACAACATGCTTCTTGCAGAAAAACAACTTTTGTCAGCTTTCTGGAGTCAGTGAGCCTATAGTGCAGCAGGCCTGGGTGACAGCCAGAAAGTGATTGTCTTCAGAGGATTATGGGTAATGTCCTACTAATTAACTATAATGGTAACCTGGTAATGTTTAATAGTGGGTTAGGCATTGCTTTCCCCTCTGTCAGATGTTATCCGTTCAAGGAGAAAAAATATTTGTAAGGTGATTTCACTTACGGTTTCAACATATTCTAAATGAACAATCTTTGTTCTCCCACAAATGGTATTGTGTTGGATAACACAGTTGACAAGGTTTCATAAATCCTTTTCCAAGTTCAGCTTAATTGCAATTCAATATTCTTTTGTTTCTATTAACCCAGGTAAATAAATAGAGTGAACTGGCAGTTTTGAACTGTGATCTATGGCACAGTCCCCAATGTACTGGCACATGCTGAATTCTTGCAGATCACAAATCTGCAAGAAACATGTTTGTGTCTTCCAACAAAATGTCATCAAACCTCTAAAGGAATCCATATTTATATTTCACATGGTGTGCTACAGCTTCACATTAGAAGCAGGCAGGCAGACTCTAAAGCAGCAGGCTTGAAACAGGGAGAGGAATGATTCCTCATTTGTACCTTGCTCTTCCAAGTACTAGAATTATAACTTATTTAAACTAATTTATTGTATTATGAAAGCAATTATCTTTTCTTCCCATTCTTTCTCCTTTCCACACAATTCCTCTGTTATTTATTATAAGATGATCTTCTGTGTTTTTCCTCCACTACCTAAAGCCCCAGTTCTCTGATAATACAATGTATATTGTACATTTCACTTTATCCCTCTGTAGTAAAATCTCTTTCAATCCCTAACTAGCAAATACCATAAAATTTAACAGATTATGATGAAGTCCTCTATTAAAGAATTTCTAAAAAATTCAGCTGTTGTAGGATAAATAAATGCTTAAAATGCACAAAGCAAAGATTGAGGCTAAGAAGTCACTTTTCATAGAAGTATATATCTGTTGTCCTATGTTAAACTGTTCTAGAATCTGTCTTGTTGAGCATATTTATACAGGAACTGAATAAACAAGAATATTTTCAGACAATATAAAATAGACCAGAGTAGCCATAATCAAGATAAATGCAAAGAATTGCAGAATATTCTTCTAGGACTAAGGGGCAAAATAGAATTTGGAGTTTATTTGGCAAGTGTAAAGCAATGCACACAGGCAAAAAATACCTTGTGGCTCATTTATTTATTAATTGCCACTGTTAAGGAACCCAGTTCTGGAGTAATAGTGAATAATCACCTGCAAAAATAGTGTAATACACAGAAGTGGTCAAAAAGACAGCTAGTACATTAGGAAATGTCAGGAAAGAAATAAAATACATCGATATGATCCATGCTGCATGTATGTTGTTGAGTACAATAATAGCAATAGAGAAAGTACAGAGGGATTAGACTGAAACAGTTTCCGTATGTGGGCAGATTAGGAGTAGTAAAATATTTTTAATCCTGGACAAGAATCCTGAAGCCTCAGAGTACAGTTTGATGGGGAGGGCCAGTGGGATACATTAATTCACTGGTCTAAACAAATGCATAGAAGACATTATAATAAGCAATGATTCAGAGAGGAGCCTCTGGCATATGGAGACTTTAATCTGCTGACTACTGGAAGCTGGGAGAGGATAACAAAGAAAGATAATACTTGGTCTTGCATTATTCTTTAAACATCTTGTCTCAGACATCAGGCTCTGCTGGTACTAAGCTAGGTGGTCTGGCCTTATGTGTGGTAGTTTATCTCTTCTTAGCATCTCCTTATGTGGGATTCACCTCACCTTCCTTTAGATGAGGATTTCTAAAGTGAAGAAACCCACACCTGAATTTGCCATCAGAGGCTCCTACTATGTTGAGAATCAGGCATTTTTAGGACATGATTCATCCAAACTAGTTTAGACACTGTTGTGATTTAACCTCAACAAACAGCCAACCCCACACCATTGCTCCAAACATCTATTTTTTCTTCCCCCTGCTTTATGCACTGAGCATGATGCCATATGTTCTAGAACATCCCTTTGGTCATTTGGGGTCAGCTGTCCTGGCTGTGTCTCTTCCCATCCTTCCACACACCCCCAATCTCCTCACCTGTGCAGCAGTAAAAAGGAGAACCATTAATGATTCTGTGTAAGGTCTGCTCATCAATAGAAAAAAACTTCTCTATATTATCAGCCCTGTGTTCAGCATAAATCCAAAACACAGCCCCACACCAGCCACTGTGAAGAAAACTAACTTTTCCCCAAACCCACCCAAAACCAGCACAGACACCGACCTCAGAAGGAGATGAATCATACTTTATAAATATTTGGTTTTTCTCCATTGACTACAAAGGCAGCCAGAAGTGATTTTTTTTATTGTAGATGTTTGTATTTAGTCAAATGAATCTTATCCATTCTTTTTTTTTTCTCCACTGTTATTAGAATAATACTGGTTAGGAGTGCAGCAGAGCAGAAACAAGGCAAATTAAGCGCTGTAGATGCACATTCATGACAATTACCCAAACCACATTCTGGACTATGATTTCCAAGGATTCAGGAGAAGTTAAGGGGCTCATATGGCAGTTCAATTCTTGTCATGGCTTAACCATGATAGGCAGCTAAGTACCATGCAGTCACTCTCTCATGCCCTCACAGCAAGATGGAGGGGGAATCAGAAGGGTAAAGGTGAGAAACTATGTGTTGAGATAAAGACAGTTTAATTATTTGAAAAACTGGAGGGAAAAATTGATAACCAAAACCAAAAAATGACACAAAAGAAAAAAAATTGCACACCTCCAATCTAATGATGCCCAGGCAGTACCTCAGCAATGACAGCTCTTATGAAACTTCCATCCCATGATGCCATATGGTCTGGAATATCCCTTTGGTCAAATGGGGTTGGCTGTCCTGCCTTTGTCCCTTCCCAGCTTCTTGTACATTCCCAACCTACTCGCTGGTGGGACAGTCTGAGTAGCAGAAAAGGCCTTGACCCCGTGTAGTCATTCAACAGTAACCATAACATCCTAATGTTATCAACACCATATTCATCAGAAATCCAAAACACAACACACACACACACACACCCCCATTCTTTATGAAGAAATTTAACTCTCTCCCAACAAAACCCAGCACCAATCAGAATAAGGAAAGCCTCCAATAGGAGACAAGTATGTATAATGCTCTAGAGAAATTTTGTAGCTACATTTCTGATCAGGATATCTATGGCATAAGGAAGCCCTTCCTAGGATTCCTCCAACAGCTGTTGGGGAAAGGATGAGAACAGTCCATTTTGGCAAAGTCTGTCAGTGGTGGCAAGCACTGTGAATCCATCTATCTATCTATCTATCTATCTATCTAGCTAGCTAGCTAGCTAGCTAGCTAGCTATCTAACTATCTAGCTATCTACTTACTTACTTACTTAAGTAAGTAAGTATCGATCTATCTATTTATACTATACCTAAAATGCACAGAAGTGAGATGACTTTCTTGCTGTGGACAGGTTCAAGCAGGTACCTCCCAGGATTTGCTTTTCACAAGTAACATTACCTGCACATACGTTGTCAACACACAGGCAAAGAGCTGTCAAAATATTTTATCATGCGCATTTAAATGCAAACAATCGAAACATCCCAAGTGCTAGACAGTCTCCTCAGTTCTAAGTAAAACACTTCATTAAAACCATTATGTTTCTGCTTAAAATCATGACAGTAAGGTCAGGTATGCAGAATTTCCACCTTCAGTGGTGGTCCAAATTTCTCTTGTGCTTGAGTCAAAGGCAAAAAGATGTGTACTGTTTATTCTGGTTTGGATTAAAAAATGAAAAATAAATATTTTTCATGGAGTCTTACAGGGCTTTTGGCCTTCCTGAATGACATTACATCTGGATTTCTCCACCCTTTTATTTGGGTGGGAGACCCAAATGGAACTCACTAGCACAACCTTTGGCATCTCCAACATTTTGGCAATCTGTTTAGGCTAAATAGGTCAACAGGGTGGAGATAGCTCTTAAAGCTTCAAATTGTTCTTGAAAGTTAAAACATCACCAGCTCTTTCTATCAGCGTGTAGGTTAAGATCAGAGTCACATGAAGCATAAGAAAAACCTGTTTTGCCAGTGTACAAAGAGGTCAGCAATACCAAACTGGAGAGAGGTGAGGGAGAGATGGCCTGTTGAAGCCCCAAAACAAACTTTAAAAGGTTTGAAAAGAGGAACCAAGAATGATAAGGAGAGTATTCTGGACCTTAGTGCTGGCTGCACCACTAGAGGCAGGCAGGCAAAGGCATAAGAGGTGTGGCTGAGCCCTGTAGACATGTGTGGTGTGACTCCAATGTTTATGGAAAGAGAACTGAAGCCAAGTATTTGGAACCTGATGAGCATTCTCAGCTGCAAATAGCAGTTATTTTGACAGGCAATGGGATTTATACTAGACTTTCTGGACTTTAGGGTTCTCTGTGCCCTGTCTTACTTCCTCATTCCGAAAATCTTCTTCCACCACTTACATTATGTAAAAAACATGCCACAAACTTTCAATATGTGAAATTAAGAAATTTCCAGATGCAAGAGGATAGGAGTATAACAGATAGCCTACTCTTTCTTCCATATTTTATATTCTTGCATTATTCCCGCAAGAAAAACAATTTTCTGTGCAAATTACAATTTCAGTATTTACATGATACAAGGTAACTATAATCCAAATCATCACATATGCCAGCAAAATAGCATCTGAGGGTAAATGACATCTGAGTAAACTTGCTCCTGTAGTATTATCATTCATCCCAAATGCCTCTTAGTTTTCATGACTAGAATAAGGACTACAAGGCCACTCCAAAATTCTTCAACCCATCACAAAATCTTTGCACATACACCCACAATCTTTGTTCATCAGACAAGTGTGGTCACATGATGTATAAGTTTCATACAGCTTCTTAAAAGCTCCAGCATTCAGATATTTCAGTAGCAAACTATTTTAACAAAGGAGACAAACACAGATGCATATGGATTCTTATATTTTAAATTATTGGTGAAATGAAAATCACAGGTCAGTGATACCTCTCTACGTACAAATCCAAGTTGCTTGAGAGAACAAACTTAGTAATAAGATGAGTAATTATTGGAGGATAATTTTGTTTTAAAATGGCACATGGCTAGATATCATAGAGAATTTGGGATGTTCATGGGTACTATAGAATGAAGGAACTCACATTGCTGGTATTACTTATACTTTTAATAACATCCAACATAAATATTTCCATTTTTATTTTAAAGTCTCTGGTGTTTTCTGTCCAGAATCCTGCAGAGTTTATACACTCTCAGACTATGTTCATCTCACTTGGTTGACTGATGATTTCAGTGCTGTCACACGTACAGAATTTTGTATTGGCTGCACATGTTTATATAAATGGATTGATATTTTTAAACTAGCAGTATGAGCTTGCATACCCCTAAATTATGTGAAAAATCCCAGCACAAAAATAGCTGTCTGAGTATGTATCACGAAGTCCCAGTATTTCATGAAAAGTGGTTAACCTACCAATATATAGGCACATAACAATTTTGTGTACTCAATACAGTTGCACTAAGAGTTAGATTTTCCACTCCAACTGGTCTATATTTGGAGATGGTAGAGAAAAGGGTGGAAAAAATAAAAAAGCTGATTCTAATTCCTTTATCCCAGGAGATCTGGATTTAGAAGTAGGTCCCTTTATTTTCCACTGCATGAAGAGCCTCAGCAAATATACCTCAGTGTTAGTCTGTTCTACTGTTCACATATGGCAAATGTTTTTTATTTATTTCAACAGTAGAAACATGGCCAATGCACAAAATGCTTCCATAGTGCCATGATCTTTCTGAAGGCAGGGGGTTCTATTGCATCAGGAAAAGTTCTGCTGGTTACTCCAGCAATTTTAAAATCCCTTTGTACTATATAAGCGGGCAGAAGGTTTAGCCAAGCCTGCTCTAGATAAAGCATTGAATACCAGAGTGATCTGAGGTTAGGTGTTGCTAGGAGAGATGGAGGCATATCCTTAGCTGGCACTGGCCATTCTAAAAGCTACACTCATTTAAATTATTGAAGGATCTGATGTTCAGTTCATTTAAAAAATGGAAAACTGAATCAACTGAGTCCTCATACAGCAAGCTGTGATCAGATTTTTTAAAAAATGTAATTCAGGGAATGTACTCCCCAACACTGAGTCATACTGCCAGGTAAGCATCAACAGGAACATTAATGGGTATAGCTCTTACTTTTAACTACATGCAAGACACAGATTATATGCTGTGCATGCAACAAGATAGATGTTGGGTTCCTCTCACCTGTTCTGATGGACAGCTTTACAGTCCTCCATTACAGCACTGGGAAAGAGTTTACCTCCTGAGTGCAAGGGACAGGAAAAACTATTGCCTTCAGGAAAAAGCAAAAGAAATAAGCGTTCTAAGGAGTTTCAGCAAAATATGAGAAATACATTCTTTTTCTGAGGCCACCCAGACCAATTTGGCCATTAGCACAATGAATGATTTTTCTAAACTTTCTAAAAGATATTTTCAGTACTGTAACTGACACAAGTATTATTGTTCTTCCAATCTAGCCATTGCCATCAAAAAAAGTCATCTTTTAAACTTAAATCTGATGTTACTGACGGATTATTTAGCATGTTAGGTCCTGGACAAAGCACTAACACAGTCTTCAAGCCTGGTTTTCACCCTCTGTGAAACAGGCTGCCCTAAGAAATGGAGTCTCTCTCTCAAGGTCTCTCTAAGCAGATGTTGTACAGATCCCCAAATCAGCTCCTCAGAAGGAGTTCAGTTCTGTCCCCACTTTGTTGGGTGGTTTTGACTTCCTGGCTGCTGTTTCTCCAGCCAGAAAATATGTGCACTGATATTGATCTCTTTAGAATGTCCATGAAGCCAGTGAAGAAATTACAACCCGGGCAGTACAGAAAACGTTAGTACAACCCACAGTGAATAATTACTTTGTAATTGTCACTTTTATTAGGATTTTCAGACCTGGATCAAAATTTTCACAGGCTCCGTAACACTTCTTGGATTACATAACCATTACAGGTTTGTCTTGTTCTGTGAATGCCCCAGAGGATGGAATTGCCAGGGAGTAGTGGAGTGCCCACTCAGGCGAGTCAGGAGCTACATCCAGCATACTCACACAGTCCAGGCAGGTGTGTCCTGTTGGGTGCAGTCTGCAGCCTCCAAGCAGGTTGTTGTTGGTGGCAGGGACAGCATTGCCACCTCCCTGACCATCACTGGAGACAGTGAGGAAAAGCAGCAGGGCTGAACTCCACCCTGAGAGCCCCACCAGGCTCTGCAGAACCTGGGCTGGCCTCAGGACTGCTGGCAACATGGCCACAGTCAGACTTGGGTGCCAGGTGGTGGACCAGGGGTGCTGCTTGACCTCTGGGGACAGGAACACCTGGGTCACTGAGTCCCCTACATAGCAGATGTTCCATTCATTAAGCTCCTCTTATAACTGTTAGCATCTTGCCTGTTGCACTAGTAGGGCTGCTCCACAATCTTGCAATTTTGTGACTCCAATGCTCCTTTTTCCTTCCCAGTTTGATTTGAACACACAGAGTATTTACCATGACATTCTCTTTCAGTCTTCTTCCTCTTTAGAAATCATTTTAAATTTTCTCCTAAGCAGAATCTCAATATTCCATCAATTAAGCATCCCTCTTCTGTTTTGGGGCAGCTCACTTCCATGGAGTGGGCAAGGGCAGTTGCTCAGTCAAGGATTGCCTTGCTTCCCCTCTCAGAAATAGCATGACCTATGGTCATGTGTGCCTTCTCCAACTTCTGCATTTCAGGGTGGTCCTGTGATCAGCCAGTGTTGCTGATTCTTCTCAGCCCTAAGTTAGCATTTCCACATCTTTCGACGTGTCTGTTGTCTTCAGCTAATGAATCCCTGGTTCATTTAAAAATAACTTGCACATTTTCCTTGTAACATACACCCATTTCTATCTACCATTATAATTCTCAAAGTATTTCAATCCTTCTCATATGATAGTCTGATTGTGCTGGGTATTGGCAATACCTCTTCACTTCATAGTATCACGAAACCTCATGATCATCTTCCAGACATTTTTACCACTTTCTACAGTGAAACTGCTAAATAAAATCTGTCCTCAAATGTGCTGTATTGTTCTCTTCTCAGCACTACTGGTGGTCTTACAATTACCAATAGCATTTGCTCTCCAATTTGAGTCAGGGAAATTAAAGTCCCCCAACAATGCCAAGTAAAATCATTTCTACATTTATGTTAAAAGGAACACTTGCAACATACAAAACTTATTTCAAGATCTGTTCACAAAATAATTTTCTTAATTTCTTCCCCAGATTGAATATCTAATTTCTTCTATGTATGCTCCTTTTTCTCATTATTTTTCAGCATTCTACATCTAAATGTGTCATGCCTGCTTGGTGCTTTTGCCTTCTTCTCTGAATACTGCAAATCCTTCAACATGTCTCAGTCCTTCCATTACACCTATTTTTTTCTCTATAATACTTAAATTCATGTAATGTATCCACTGTTCACATTCCTTCACTTTGATTTTTAGGTTCTTTACCTTATTTCTTTCAGTCTTTATCTGTTTCAATTGTTTCTTTCTGATTTCATTCAATTCTCTGGCTAAATTACACGATTTTATCTGCAGCATCCATTTGACTATGACTCTGCTCATTAATATTTTCTCTTTATTCCTAAACTTTCTACCCTTTACCTAATTTCACTGTTGCTGTGAAATAAAACATGAGTTTTCTTTGGAGATTACATAAGTGTCTCTCAACATTCTCTCTGCATCTATTTGTTTAAAACTTTCCTTATGAATAACAAATTTAGTTCCACAAACTGGAACCCACAAACCATCTCAGTTGTCCCATTCTTTATATTATCATTTCCTTTTCTTCTCTCACTAGAAAAGATAGAAATGCTATTGAGGTTCCCTGGTTTGCTACCCTTAAAATGCTACCAGTCTGGCCTAGTGAAAATATAGCAGTGCTGTGTTTTTCTCACAATGAAGACTTTTTTTCTATTTGTCTCTACTTCTATGCATCCTAGAGCCTGAAAACCGATAGGCCTTTTTTGTCTTCTGGGCCTGTTCAGGAGACAAACCCATCGATTATTCTTAGTGGGGAATACCAATCACACAATCCATTTTCCATGAGGGCTAAACCCTCTAAAGAGGGTTCTTGTTGTTTGAAACCGATTTCATCTCATCTATAATTGCCTTTAAAATCATATGTGTATTGTCTATTTTCTCCATTGAGTTCTAATCCACAGCCTTTCTTCATACTCATACCTTATTTTCTTGCATCAGCATTCTCTTCCTCACTTCTGCCTATCTGTTCTTCCTATCATGTTTTCTTTTCTGTAGCAGCTGTGTTCTGTAACCCTATATCTCTTCTGATATCCTTATTTGCTTCTGCTACTTGTTGTTGGATGTTTCTTTGGATCTTCCTTTCCATCAAACTGTTTTCCACATCTTCATCATCAGAAATTAACTGCACAATTAATTGCACCATATTCTCCTGTTCCATCATATCCCATCTCTGATATTGGACTTGACTTATGGTTGCTCTTCTAGTAGTCCCAAGTCCTCTTCTAAGGGTGTGAGTTACCTTTCAGTCAAAAGTACCTTCTGCCATAAATACTCTGGAAGATAATACTAATCCCACAAATTCTGTGTGGTTATCTTAGTCTCCTCTCTTGCTTGAGGCACTAACCTCTTTCGTTCCCAATCCCTAGCATTAGCAAAACATTAGGACAATATGCAGACCTCACCACATAATCTCTTCCTGAACATTCTTTAATGTTTTTGCACATTTTTCATTATCTAAAAGAGTAAGGACTTAGAGTAGTCCCTCTGCATAAACGAAAATCTGTAATTAATTTGGCCAAAGTTTTCAAAAATAGGAATTTAAACTCCCAAGTCTGTGTTTGGACAACAGCTTGAATTTCCCAGATGCATGGCTGTCCACACTTCCCAGTGACTGAACTGCAGCAAAATGGAGACTTCAGGGCTTGACTTAAGGCACCTCAAAACAAATCTTGACCAAAGACTATCTACTAAAATCCTTATAATTAAAAGAACAAACATTGTCCATATAAAATATGGATGTGAAGAAGTACCTGCAACAATGACTAAGAATGGATATGTAGAAAAATACAGACCAAAAAACAAAAGCAAAATTCACCTCTCGATAATACTGGAAAGCCCTGCATTTACAAGGACTGCAAATTAATTACACAGTCTAGCAGCAGTTGAAACTGTAGTTATATAGGGAAATGAAATAGGATACAAACCTGATTATCACTGTGTCCTCATGATCCTTGACCAGACAAAGGTAGCAATGATAAATTGAGATAAACAGTATTATATTAAGAGTACCTCATTATGATGTGAGGAAGCAGTGACATTTTCAGGAGGAAGTTTACAGAATATTGGGACAGCCACCTTCAGGAATTAACAAAGTTTAAACAATGCCAGAAAGATCATAAACACCTTAATATAGCTGTGAGATGTCTATGTTATATAGAGAATGCATCCTACTAGGAAAAGAGGATAATCCTTGCCACAGAGGTATATAGACACTGTATTTTTAGCATGTCTGGAGCTCCCAAGAAAGTTAGTGGAAATTTCCATCCAATAAGAACGGCTACTAGCTCCTTTCCCCAAAGAAAACTTAAGAATTATTTGGTAATGAGTAAATGTGTTTTAAAAATTCATTCTTAGTATTATTTTCTTTCCTCTAGTAAAGCAAAAGTTATAATTACTCGGTGAGAAATCAGAGCTGTGAATTGCCAGTTATTGTTGGCATCACACCCAAGCACCACCACATTTTTTCCCACCTACTGTGTAGCATAGCTGGCCAGTCCCTGAAAATTAATGACTTACTCAGAAACAGATATTTGGACAATATTTTGTGAAAGCTGGAATGGTCTTTACTGCTAATATTGAGGGATAAGCAGGTATGCAGAACCAAGAGAACTCCAGGAAAAACTACGTAAGTGTAACAATCAATCCTCTCCATCTTTCTTTGTCCCCAGCATAAAGTCAGTCACTGACTCCTGACTTGCAATGTGAGTTATTAAACTCCAGCACAAAGCTAATATTCTAGTAAAGCAAAACACACTTAAAATCAAATTTCTGGTGAAAAGTGATGAAAAAGAAGCCTAAAGGGCCTCTTTTTCAGTTTTGTTTGCTCATTTTTGTGTGTTTTTCTCTTAGTATATTCAGAATCCTTTTTTTTTTTTTTTTTTTTCACACACAAATCCTGAGAGTAGAAAATGCTATTTAGCAAGGCATCAAAAATATTTTTTTCTGGCAGAGCTATGTTCAGGAACTTGTGCTGGTTATAGCACAATGCATTATTATTGCACAATATTGTGCAATATTATTAACCTGTCCAACATTCTTTGTGTGAATAGAGTAGCTGCCTTCAGTTACAAAACTCTTCACAGGAACTGTAGTGGCACAGAAAACTGAGCAGACAGATCTCTCTAAAAAGAGAGTGAAACAAAGAAATTACCTTCTTTCGAGGGAAATTGTTGTTATTGACATCACCACATTGAACATTTACTGAAAAACTATGTTAGATGGTAATGATCAAGGAAAAGAACTTCACTGGAAATTTAAGTATTCAGGTCTCATATCCTGATAAAAATATTTCAAATTTGTTGTAACAGAGGTCCTGGCAAATCAGAATTTTCATTTACCTACTACAACCCCTTACACCTGCAAAGATGTAGATAATTGTATCAGTTACCAGGAGAGGGGACCCAGGCCCAAAAATTAAATACAGGAACATGTGAGAGTGTATGCACAACCTGAAACACTTTCAGATTTTCTGCAATCTAATGAGTTCAAATAATTATGGACTTGGGAAAAAAAATTATCAATCTGTTTTCTATCAAGAAGACAATTGCATCAAGAAGACTCACTTGGAGCCCAATGCTGAGTAATAAACCACCCATGCAGTTTCCATTTTTGACTTCTTGCTTTTGGGGGCTGTGTGTAAAATAAGCTACAGATGACAGTCAAAAGAACAGACTTTGGTAGCTTCTTTCCAATGAATGTATTTTCCTGGACACTTGCTGTTACGGATTTTTACAGTGTGAAAGTAAAAAGAAACAGTTGTGCAGTTTAACTGAGATTTCATTTGAAGGAATTGCATGATGGTTTCATTACTGAGATGGCAAGTACAGCTCAATCTAGTCAATATGGAATTTCCTTTTTCCATTCTCTAGCTATAACAGGATACAACAGGCAGTGAAATAGGCACTTAGTCACTGGGTTTTTTTACAAATCCTTTTAATTCCCTTATTGCCCAATCTTGCAGTTGTGCACTTGCCAACATTTTTCTTGACATAATTCCTGCAAAAGCAGGCCCTTAAATGTGAATTATAATTAAAATAACCTTTGGCTGCTATCTGTGGATTGCCAACCATAAATACTAGAAATTATATATACATATATATATATATATATATATATGTGTGTGTGTGTGTATAAACGTATATACATATATCATATATGAGATATATATATACATATATATATGTATATACATATATCATATATATATATCATATATATATGATGTGACATTTCTTTAAGGCTACCATGCAATAGGTAACTAAATGTCATAACTATCAGCCTGGTCCATGATATTACATCATTTTATTCCTCACAAGAATAACTCACCACAAGAAAGTGCCATTGACAGAATGCACTCTCCTATATCCAACATATGCTTTAAGTACTGCAGGAACTAACTTTTGAGTACTCTCTGAAGGGTACTCTGGAGTTTGGTCATAAGTTCCAAGAAAATGCAGAAGCAGTGAGATCTGCAACCATAGACTTAACTCTAGCTGCATAGAGGTAATTATATGGAATTTGATTCAGAGTCTTGGAGTTACTTTCTTAGTGACTGAACATGTACTGGTAAGGTCCACACATCTGTGTCCTGTGAATTGATATCTGTCTCATCTTTTCCCTTCTCAGAAGAAATCTCACATTTTTTACTTGGCCTTTTACAGTCCCCTCTTCTCAATCTCTCACTTTAGTACATTTTTTATTAGTGCTGTAATTTAAATATAAAATGAGCTAACCATTCACCTAGGCTAATCAGATCTCACTCCTCTCTTTGGAGTTAAGTCCACTGAGGTTTTTTTGTCTTAGGTCTTTTTTGTTGTACTTCGGTTTTTCCTGACCCTGTGTAAATGTACATTTGGATGAACTCCAAACTACTACTTCTATGAATAATAAATACTGATGATGAATAATAGGATGAAAGAGAAATACAAACACTTAAGAAAAGGCTAGAAAATTACTATGCACAAACTTTCTATTGGTTATTTTGCAACCTCTTCTAATACTGTGGAAACAGAATAGATCAAAGACTACAAGGAGAAAAAAAGCAGTAATTTTTTTAAAGTAAAACTAGCAGAATTTTACTGGTAACATTCAAACATGAGCAATACCAGTGATATTGTATGAAACTAATGATTTGTATCAGAAATAGTCTGACCAGTAGAACTAGTCAAGTGATAATCTCCCTGTACTCAGCCCTGATGAGGTTGCAGCTTGAGTCCTGTGTTCAGTTTTGGGCCTCGCACTGCAGGAAAAAATTGAGATACTGGAGCAAGTCCAGAGAAGGGCAATGGAGCTGGTAAAGGGTATGGAGCACAAGTCTGATGAGGAGTAGGTGAGGAAACTGGGGTTGTTTAGCGTAAAGAAGAGGAGGCTGAGGGAAGACCTTATTGCCCTCTACACCTACTTATAAGGAGTTTATGTGAGGTGGGAGTTGGTCTCCCAGGTAAGAAGCGACAGGATGAGAGGAAATGGCCTCAGGTCACACAAGGGGTGGTTTACATTAGATATGAGGAAACATTTCTTCATGGAAAAGGTTTTCAGGCATTGGAACAGGCTTTCCAAGGAAGTGGTTGAGTCACCATTCCTGGAAGTGCTCAAAAAACATGTGTATACGGAATTTAAGGACATGGTTTAGTGGTGAACATGGTGGTGGTGTTAGATGGCCTTATAGGTCTTTTCTAACCTTAATAATTCTAAAATTCTATTCTTTTCTCCCTGAAAAAACTATTGTCTCTTGAAGTTATTCAGAAATTACATTGTGTGACCTGGTTCTGGATCCACAATGAGATATAATTGCCAAATATTATTTTTTTTTAAAATATAGGTAATATATACTTTCAATAATGATGCCACCAATGTCTAGATCTTGATTTCTTATTAAAGCTTCCATTTAGTTCCATGCCTCTCCTCCTTGATGACTAGACTATCTTTTAAAACCCTATTTCCTCTGAGGATGAAAAAATAGGGAGGAGAATCCTCATTCAAGAAGAAACAAGAACTCATCTCTGATTGTTCCAGATTGTTCCCCCTTTCATATGTCTTTACACTGTACTGTATCTTCTCAGGAACTTGTGTTAGTTCAGTTAATGGTCTGTTAAAGTCTGTATATTCAATGAATCTGTACAATTACATTGCTTCCAATACTTATTCTTTTCACACCAATGTTAATGATCAGCAAGAGCTTCATTAGGATTGCAAAAATATTGGTTCATTCTCTAAATCAAAGGCAGTATTCAATGTTTATATACTTTTTAGGCCACTCTTTTTACCAATGGCAAGGGTTTTTATGTTTGATTCTAAAGACAGATAATGTATGAGAGGATTCAGATATGTTTTGCATACTCCAAATACATTCTGAAAAATAGAGTATGGAATTTTTTTCCTCTTCCACTTGCCTGCAGCCCCCTCTTCTCAATCTCTCACTTTAGTACATTTTTTATTAGTGCTGTAATTTAAATATAAAATGAGCTTACCATTCACCTAGGCTAATCAGATCTGACTACATATGAATGATATTTGGGATTATGCCCTGCATGAGGATATTTGCTAACTCCCTGAGGTCATAATTTTACTGTTGAGGTTTATGATCAGGAAGACTAATCAGTCTTGTGATGCTGACTTCAGGATTTCATTATTATGAGAATAAGTTTTTTCAACTGTTGAAAGAAACTAGAAGTAAAACTCACTGTTTTATATACATTTGATGGATTATTTTATATTTTCTTTTCCTTACTCTACTTTAGGTACCAGAACTGTGTTCTAAGAAAACAAAGAAGAAAAAATTTAAAAGATTTTATGAAGTGTAGAAAGTGCTCCAGGCTTTTTAATTGTGTGACACACATATAAGGCAAGAGCATAAGCCGACAGAATTTCACAATGGTATCACACAAGAATCTTCAACAGTATGTGAAGTGAGACAGTTTCTTGCCTGGCTGCATTCTCAGGTGACCTACATTGAGAAACACTTGAAGAATCAAATTCTTTTCAAGATCCCTGAAGTCTAGAGATTTCATCCATGCACTCAAATGCAGTTTTGGAGAGAGAAAGCAAATAGCTTGCATTTTCTTTCCAAACACAGTGGTTGGTCTCAATATTCCTAAAAATTATATTTTCCTTTGGTATCATGAGTCCAGTGTCCTCTTTCTTCTTCTTTTCCAGTGAAAAATATACTTATTGCATAATGTTTTGTGGGTAAAGGGCTTGAATTGGTAAGATTTTAATGGCTTTTAAGCATAGAAAGATCCCATGGCAGTGAAGTTCTGAAATCATGCTGATTTTTAAGCAGATGTCTGATATCACAGCTTAGCACAGCACACAACTATACTCAGAAACATAGATTGGATTGGCTCCTAGCAGTGACATGATGAAGAGCTGTTCACAACCTTTGCTATATCTCATTTACTTATCCTCAGGGGAAAAAAAATACTATTTCAGAGTGCCATGTGAAGCATCACTGGCAAAGAAAAGATATTTAGCATATGTGAGCATATGTGGCATATCTTCTCAGGGAGAAGAATGCATAAAAATGTTCCGCTTACATTAACTCAACAAATAGGAGCCCTAGCCATGGATCATGTCTGTAAAACACAACAAAAATACAGTATCTCCTCCAAAAACTTTAAAGAATCAGAAAAGTGATAGAGATGAAAAAAAAGGCTTGAAAATATTTCAGATGGTGATAAGAAGTGAAATTAATCTTTGTCTGCTACAGTTATGATTGCACCCTAGCAGCCTACCCACTGATGTTTTTTGTAGGCATCATTTTGAAAAGAGCTGTGAAAGAGAAAACACAAAGTGGCTTGGTTTTGCAAGTTTTACAGGGAGCTCTTCCCATTTGTATTCTGCAGCATCACTTGACAAATTTTGGTTAGAAATATTAATAAATGAAAAAGTTATTTTGCAGTGAAATTATGAAAGACGACCATCAGGGAGTCTGTTTTCTTTCCTGATTAACTATTAGTGCTGATACTCAGCACTGTACAAGATTTAAATTTATTATATTCATGAGGTAAATCATCAGACAGGAAGAAATAATTTATAAGATCCAAGTTACCACTGGGTAAATTTTTGTGTTTTTCCTGAATCTTTCAGTAACTTCCCTAACATTTTCCTCATTTGAAAAATTTTATTTACCTTTCCTTTCCTCTGTAGACTCAAGTAAAAAATCTTAAGTTCTACTTCTAATCAAGTAAGCAAGCTAGCATTTATTTTGTTCTTAATATTTCTAGATGAAGCTCAGCATGAGGTTTCTTGTATAAAAATTTACAGAAGTCGTCTCTAGAACTTTTATTCTCCAATATTAAAATAATTTAGCAGAATAAAATAGTTTCCTTCTGGCCCCTTAAAGTAGGTTGAATTGGCAGAAAGCAAGCAGCTAAAATTGACTCCAATATATGAAATATTTACAGTAAAAAAGTAGCACTCTTTGTTATTTCCAGATATAATAATAAAATTTTTCTTCATGCACATTTTTAATTACAAACTCGTATCTTATTCTAAAAAATATTTTAAAACTGCAGGCATCTCTATTTGAAATATCTCTAGGTTTATATTATGAAACACAGCTTGGCAGGTTTTTTCTTTGATACATATGATATCCAAATATGCCACATCAGCTCCACGCTCCTTGTTTTAAAATTACTCATGGTTTTATAGCTCGTACTTACAATGTTATGCCAGTAGAAATGGATTTCACCAAAGGGCTTAGTCCTCTCCTTATTTAGCATAACAGTCAGTAAAAGATGGAAGAGCTCAATGGTTCCTTATATTTATGTATGTAAAGGCATTGAATATGTAAGTGTTTCTCACTTGAAAAGTGTTATATAAAATTAGTTGACAGAAAAGATGTGTAACAGGTCCCTGTTTGTTCCTCTGTCAGTCAGATCTGCAGTCTGTGGTGTCATGTCCAGCAGCTTTATTTGATTTGAGTGTGATTCATGCACATGTATGTGGTTTAATAATACCAGGGCTTATTCTGAAATGTTCAATTGGATTTTGCTTCAATAAGAAAGATGGAGGAAAAAATCAAGAATATCAAGCCTTGGCACAAGAACTGTATATGGAAAACTGCAAGTATAATTGAAAGGCTGTATTCAAGCTCTTTTCAGCAGCAAAGCAGTTTAATCTGGAGAAATCTTGATCACATAATGGCAACTAATTCAAAAACTCATTCACTCCTAAGGATTATGGTAAAGAAAATTATTTGGGGCCAAGGGATCTTAGACACTGAGATTTTATCACCATTAGTACATATTATCCTCAGTAAGAACAGCAGGATTTAGAAAAATACAAAGAATCTCTCACAATGTTTTCTTAGCAAAATGTGGTACTTTTTATAGAGAAAAAAAAGAAAAAAGCTTTGGGTACCCAGGCAGTTTTGGAGCTAGTAATCCCCCTCTCAAACTAAACTTTTAAAGTACTTGGAATGATGGAATGCAGAGCCTGACAGAAAAGATTTAGAAGTTCAAACAGGAAGGTAAATGAAGCAGTGCAAGAAAAGCAAAACAATTTCCACTGACTGATCACCATAGTCTAATTGGAGCACCAGCATTGTATCCAGTTCCCTCACCTAACAGCCACTGAGGCATAACGACATAAAAGAAATCACTGAGAGAGTAGGAAAGCAACAAGCAGTGGAAAGTTCCATGAAGTGTTCTTGCTGCAGATAGCTTACAGGGATGCTCAAAATTGGACATTTCACATGCATTTTGTCATAAATACATCACTCAGGAGATCTGATTTAGAGTCAATGGTATCTATATTGAATGACTTTGACAGTAATGGCCTGCTTAGTATTTTTACCTTTAACATAGAAAATTATTTCCAAAGTAGCTTTTGGACACCAGCTCAAAACTTTTTTAATTGTCTGACTAAGGCATATGTATGCATAATGCCAGTAAAACTGTTTTTCTGAAGTTATGTCTTTGTTGTGACTGCTTCTCATTTTAATAACAGGGAAAAGTTAGATTGTTTTTTCAAGAATCTGTTGCTTGGCATAAGTAAGTTACTCAATCATGTGTTACATTTCTAAAACTGAAGGGCCTAACCCACATCATGACTTACAGCTATAAGCCAATTTGGTATCCTAAAGAGTACCATATTTTATTAGCCGAACCTTGTCATGGTCATTCCTGGTGATAAAATGTGGCATATTTAGGAGAAATGTATAGATGCTGAACCACAGACACAGACCATACAG
Source organism: Certhia americana (assembly GCA_018697195.1). Classification (NCBI taxonomy): domain Eukaryota; kingdom Metazoa; phylum Chordata; class Aves; order Passeriformes; family Certhiidae; genus Certhia; species Certhia americana. The sequence goes on from CM031879.1 coordinate 33,703,680, forward strand.
TGGCATTTGGCTTACAGGGAGTTGGTTAGCTGTGCCTCCTTGTCCACTGTGAAACATGAGCCCTTCATTCTCACTACCATGTGATGATCTTTTGCTCTCCATATGCCCTTTTAATGGCTATTTTCTCTTCTTTTTTTATAACCTATTGTATCATTTGTTTGAGTTGATGCTGCTTGCCTAGGAAAGATGTTGGGCTTAGGCACAGATCATGGAGGTTGCTATATGTGGCATGAGTTGCAGGGAGTGAAGGACAGCGTCATCTTTACTCTTCACCTCATCTGTATTCTCAGGAGAAGTCGGGGCACTAAGAAATACCTGGGCAGAGAAAACCAGCAAGGAGATCTGTAAAAGGTCAATGGCTCTACCACCAATAACTGGCCCAAGTCACTTCCACTCCCCTTTGGAGCAGGGAACAGCAAAGGTGGCTACTCTCCAGGGGTACTCTGGGCAGTGTGGCAGAAGGCATTTCAAGCCAACTCTTGCCTTGTTATGATGTTAATTGTATTTTGACTTCCTCTCATTTTCCATTTCATCTGTCTTCAGAGCCCTTCATTTGTTATTAGCTTTTGGGCACTGCTCTGTGCCTGCCCATACAGAGCAAACCTAGAGGTATGGTAGTTCAGGTAGCAGCAGCTTTCATAGGACTTCTAGTTGCACTGCCATACAGTAAAACAGATTTTAAAATGGTAGAAGTATATAGGATTTAATTTTGAAGGTAAGATTTATTTCTGTGTGGCATATAGTTCTGTTCCAGCCTCAACATCAGTTCATAATAACTTACCCTACTTTTAAAATTCATGTAGAATTAACTTACCGGACTTATTTCTTAAAGACCTATTAGTTAAACTCATTATTGAGGCTTATAATTTTTATTTTTGTTTATAGGAATTTGCTAATAAACAAGATCAAAATCTCTTAATCTTGGTGTTCTAGAATGGGGTATCTATGAAGACTTACACACATCAACACTGTTTTTTAATTATGTATGCATAAAATATATAAAGACAGAGCCATGTATGTCCTCCACATATATATGTGTATATACACATACAAAAGGCACCGAAATATATATATACACATAACTAATTTGTGCATAAATATACCAACAATTTTGGATCCTTACTTTGTCAAAAGTAGGGTCAATTTCTAACAAAGCCAAGGAAATTCCCTTTGTATCTAAGCTGCTGTTCTATTTTCACATCTTACTGCAAATAACCTTTCACTTAATACAGAAATAATATATCTACAGGCTGATCTTTATTGCTTCTTAAATAAACAAGTTGTTTAATATGACTAAATAAAAGGAGAGAGATATGAGAAATAAAGACAGAAAGTCAAACTGAAAAGAACAAGGTTATTATCTTAAACCACAGCATCACTGGAAATTTTTTCAAAATCACGATTATTGACTAATATCTGTTTCCAGTGTGGTGTAGACAGAGAACACAGTCCTTGAAAAGAGGGATATATAACAGTGTCAGGAGTGGCAATTTCTGAGTAATACAGTATTAATTAGATCATTGCTGAAACACACTGCTGTCTGCACTTCTAAAAGAATCTTAGTGGCAGGGTCTCAGAAAAGAACTACAAGAATAAAAACTGGTCTGGGAATAGTTTCTTTGCAGTGAGAGAATGACAGAAGTGCTAATCATTTAGTTAATTAAGAAAGTGACTGGATCATCTACAAATATCCATGTGGGGAAGAAATATTTGATAAAAATAAATTTTTAGCACAGCAAAGGAAGGCATAATAAGACCCAAGAAAATATACATTGAAGATATTGAAATTGGTGAACGGAGTTTTCCAGCCATCTAGTATTTTGATAAACAGAAATCAGGCTTCTCATGATCTTCATTTCCAGCTGATGACTTTTCAGTTTACAATAACATTTTATATTTTCTCTGTAGTACCTTTCTGAAATGCTTTGCAGCTCTTACTGCTGAATTTCCTGTGTAGCTCCCTGAGTTCTCAAAACAATGCAGTTATTTTCATTGGCTATCCTGGTTATCTAAGCTTCCCAATACTATACTATCAGGATACTCCATTCCCACTCTTCTTTTATGACTATCAGGGAAAAGATTTCTCTTAATACAGATGGTTCCTTTTCAGTATTGTCCTAAATCACCTACCATGGTCATCTCACAGTTGTGCTCTTAAATTCCACTTTCTACAAGCAAGTAAGCAGCTTTCTTTTCAGCAGCATAATGAGTGCATTGTAAAAAGACAGACAGAATATGCCCCCTTTATTTCCTTTCTCTAGAAAATGAAGTCATTCTATTTAAAAGAAAAGTATATTAAAAAAACAACAACAACAACAACAAAAAAAAAAAAACCACAAAAAAAAAAAAAAAAAAACCAAAAAAACCAAAAAAAACAGATTAAGTTAGTTTGGCACATAGTGCTTTGGTAAACCAATATTCCACTTCCCTTTTATCTGTAGTTTTAATGGTCTTTCCCTTCAAAACCTGTTTTAAAACTACATGCATTACTGAGCCAGACTGACAAATCTGCAGTTGCACGCAGCAGCTTCCTCTTCTTACACACAGGCAAAGCTCTTGTCTTTGGACCTAGTACTATCACTAATTCAGTAAGCCTGATTTATACAGTTACTACTAGATCTGTATTTTGATGCAAATTCTCTGAAAGGACAGTCACTGCTGTTTGTTGCTCTTTTATTAAAATCACTTGTAATTTTTTTTATTATTTCTGTTATAGTTATTTCCATTATTTCAATCCCATTTGTACTTCATTGTACATGTATAGTTTTTCATCATTCATCTAGCTGGCTCTATCCTTCTGTTTAGTGCATGAACATACTGAAGAAGTGCTGTAAAGTAATCATCCTTTTAACCTATAGTTTGCTTACTCCATCTCTGTGGTCATCTATGCCCATCTGGTGGTTAAATGCAAGGCAGCTTATTACTTTCAGTTTGGCTTGAGCTAGTGTTTTTCATGACTGAGGTGTGTTTACAGATAATTTCTGTGCTTCAGATGACAGGTGGTCACTTGCAGAGATGTTGCTGTTCACAAAAGGCACGTCCTGTACCCACACTCTGGCTTTTTGAAATACTACATTCACTTAAAGATCTAAATCTCTGCATCCTTCTAACTAATTTTCCAATTGCCCAGTCTAAAGTTATTTTTTATAATGCCTTCCTTAAATACAAACTGCTCCAACTACTTATAAGTTTATTAACTCTTTCAAATGCTCTCCAGTTGAGTCAGAAATTGTTGGTGAAGAAATGTGTGTGCAGTAACAGCACAGAGATGTAACTCTGTCTTCAGAATGGTATTTTCTAAAATACAACTAAATGAAATGTAAAATTAAAGCCTGTCATACAAAATGTCTTTCTCTAGTAAAGCAATGAACCAGATTATTTGAGAGAGCAATTATATTTTTCTGCAAGTAAGAGAGATAAAAACCATGATTCCTTGTACTTTTTATTTGAAACTATGGGAATTACGAAAAAAAAAAAATCCTCAGGCTGTTGGGGAAATGATTGGTTTACGTTCAGTTTCCTAAATGTTTTGACCCCAGCAGTATTCAGAAGGTATCACATTGCACTAAATAAAGAACACCAAACTATAATCCAGTCTAGAAACCCCCTCCTTTTAGTAAATGCTTCCTTTTGTCACCTTTGCATGCTTATGTGTGGAGTCTGTGGAATCCAAAACTCTGATGTTTTGAACTAAAACTTCTTATGATCTCCTCTAGTGATCTCTCCTGCCTTTTATTCAAGTGAAGTGACTCCAGAACAAAAGCCAGCCAAACGTTCTACACTTACTGATGGTGGAAGGTGAAACATACTTTGGGCTTCAATTTTTAAGCATAACCTTGATACCGACTCTGCTTATTTCCAGAATTAAAAGAACTTCTAAGGAGATTAACTATAAAACTTTATTAGTTGCCTCTCTGTTATTGACTAATACTCTCCCCAGGCATGCATTTTTTCATACTTTGACAAAAGTACCTACCTGAGTGAAACCATGGCCCTTTTGATGTCAAAGGCAAAACTCAATTTCATGAGTGGATTTTAGCCTCTGGTTATATTTTCAAAATATACACTTCAACAGTATAAAATGTCCTGTAAATCCTATGCCAACACAACCAGCACCCCACATAGTAGGACATTTTTACATTGGCATGAATAATCCTGGCACCTCCCTTCCTGTGGGTTTACTTTTTCTGTACATAGGCATTTAGTTTTACATTTTGGGAGGAAATGTTATTTATACTTCTATCTACCTAACTTCTACATCAGTATAAACAACACTGGTGATAAATAACAACACAATTATGCTTGGTTTGCTTTTTACACTGCCTGTATGTTAGTCCTAACCAATGCTGTATTGATTTTACATTTCTTAAGTGTTTTTCTATTTTAAAGTCCTCTGCAGTGCAGGCCTCTATTACAGCAGAGTGGCTCTTGACCCTCACCATAATGGGCATGTTCTCAATACCAGCAGCCTTTCCAGTACTCTCACTAGAGTGGAGTGCTCATGACATATTCACTGTAGTGCGGTGAGTAATACACATTTAGAATTTGGCTTACTCCATTATACTTCACATCACTGTAAAATCCATCAGAAATAGGTAAAGTACTTTTTAATGGGCACTATATTGTTCCTATAATGTACATCCTTCTTGAGAAAAGATTGTTTCTTTTCTCTGTTAGACTGAAGGGCTCCTTTTGATGGCAATTCACTCTTGATTTGACTGACTGCAGACTCCTACTTACCAAAAATTCTCATGGGCTTGGCTCACCATGATATCAGAGAACACAAGCCTTCTTCAACACATTAAAGATACAGTAACCAAGGAATAATAAAAAACAATTCAGAGAGGAAAAATTACAGGTTATAACACAAAGATCACATAAAGATAGACCCAGAGAATTGGGGATGATGGACCAGTGCTCTTTCTCCAGTCATTTTTTTTTTTTTTACAGAATACTTCTACTTAGCAACAGCAATACACATTTTATAAAAACAAACAAGAAAGCTTTTATCTATCAGAAGGATTTCTTTTCATATATATAAGTTGAATAACAGGTGACTATGCTTCTTAAAGAAAAAACAGCATTTGAAAATTATTCTAAAATAACTTCTTCTGGCAAAAGAGCCTCATGAAACCAGACATGAACCACAGGCACAAGAACTTTTGGCATGGATAGAACATAGTTATAGGAACAGCACTGAAAGGATTACTTGGCTTTTGGGAAAACTTGTCCCTTGCAAGCATAGATAATCCTCACCAGACTTGAATAATAGAAAATTTTACTTAATATACAACCCATGGTTTTTATATTTAGAGATGTTATCTTTTTTTACAGATCATCTTGTGTGAGCATCAATATATGGAAAATATAGATAGGACATGTAAAAACTGAAATGGAAGATCAAACTCATCCAGTTTTTATGGCAAACAAACAAATAAAAAACCAAAAATTATACATGGGATGTATGTATAAACAGATGTCTTACATGTGGAGACTCCTCCTATTTTCCCACTCCTTATAGTGTTTCTGTATGTAGTTATACTGCACGTTAAGCAATTACAAAATGCCAGAGAACTGTCACACACTACTCTTGTTTCCATTAGGTGAACAACCTATGCCAGAGCTCCTTGATCAAACACCATTCAACAGTCAAACAAAATTCTATTAAACAGAACAGAAAAAACTTTGCTATCAACACTCACAATTCCTATAAATATTATCTTCTTACTCAACTGATCTGCTTCCTCTCTGATTATTAGGTTTGTATCAACTGACTTTATTGACATAAAAAGCTTTGCTTAACTTTATTTCTATAAGCCCCACAAACCTAAAAAGTGCGTGTTACTACATTTACTCACATTTGTGCAGAACTGAAGAGTTGCTTGTTTGTGCTAATCAGACTCATGTTTTTCAATCCTATTAAGAAAACAGAATTAAATTGAAATCACCAAGAGACTAAGTTATCCACATTTTTATAACTGGTGAGAAAATGTAGTCAAGAAAGATCTCATTTTCATTGTTTGCTCTCACAATTTGAAACTTTGGCAGTTTACACAACACTTTTTTTTTACTTTATAAACTGAGTGAGCTATTTTATTTTTGGACTGTTGAACTCAGCAAACATGAAATATAAGGATATCAGTTTTATTCACTTTTCAGATAAAAAGTAAGCTTTAACTTTTCTCGAAAATCCATTCCCAATTCTATGGTTCATGAAGCAAAATCTGCCCCATCATGTGAGCTGTGCCTTCCTGCACACCTGACCTACTCCAGTTTCCTGGCCTATCTTCTCAACTCAAAGAGAATTACAAAAGATAAGTTCTGATGCAGTAGAGTGGCTACAGGGTACTGAAAGCAACATTAAATAAATGAACTATTGTTAGCTATCACTTTGACTCTCTGCCAACTAGCTAAATTAATCACTTTGAAAAATTAAACAAAAAGAGGTTTAATTTGACATGACTGTTGTTTGACTTTCCGCTTTTTTGTTTTAGTGGGGACCCAAGGCTGATACCATGCCATGCTAGGCAGAGAATAAGCACCACATATTTGTCCATTACCAACTCATAACTAATGCATTAAAACCTCTTATTTTTCACTTCTATTGTTTACTATTAGAAAACTGTAGTGCAGTCTCATAAGTCTACAATAAAGCCCCTGGATTTTTTTCAATTAAAGCTTCTCTATCCTCTTAAATATTTAGCTGGTTTTCTTTGTTCTTTATGTAGTAAATAAGCCTGTAGGGATACTGAATGCAGATAGCTAAACAATTTTTGGTCTTTAGCAGTTTATGTGTGCCCTTCAATCTCTTAGAAAAGGCAAAGGGCAGGAGAGGCAATAAAATGTTTTACACAGTGAATTTGGCTTGGTTGCGTAAAATCTTAGTGTTGGATTAAACCACCAGTTTGGCAAATAAAGTTAGCATGAGGCCTGTTGCCTGGCCATTTACAGTTTTGTGTTTCTTCTCTTCAATAGGTTTCTTTTCCTTGTTGCTACTTACAATAAACACTCTGGGCCAAATTTTCCACCCTGCTACAGCATGTGACCACATTGGCACTAATTCAGTAACACTGGTGTAACCAAGGCAGAAGAATTTGCTTCTCACATTTATAGTTTCCCTTTCATCTGAGGATATCAAAGAACAATCCTGACCAAAATCAGGTTCCAAGATCTGAACCCTGCAAAGCTTTGTGAGAGTGTAGAGCCAGCCTTTGCAGCAGATCCATTTCTGATCCATATTTAAGGTACTTATGCCTTGATCTGAGAGATGCGATTAGTTACAACACTCCCTACACAGAAGGGAACATTGAGGATTATTAAAACCTGTGGCTTATTTCAAAATCAACTTCTTGTTTAGAGACATAATTGTGGTTCTAGAGGGCATAAGCCCAAAACAGTTCTGAATATTTTATTTTCTGCTAGTGCAAACCCAATTGCTTGAATAGTTTTGCCTGAAAGAAAAAAAAACCTATCTAAGGAATTTGAACACTTAGTTCAAATTGCCTGCAGAAAGAATTAAACAAAATTAACTGTTACTATAAAACACATTATTCCATGCCTTCAAATCAAAACAGCAGAAAACCCTTTCAATTCCTTCAGTCAATCAATCAATTCCTTCTTCAATCAATCAATCTCAGGAACTAAAAAGCAAAAAATACAGAAGTGTCATCACTACAGAAGAGAAATAATTAACAATTTTAAAAGAACCTGCAGTTCTTTTTACACTGCAGTTCTTTCTACACTGGTCTTTTGGATTGAGTTGGCTTCCATTACAAGGGTTTCTTTAAAACATGCCCTGTCCTGCTTTGGGACCCTGGCTTTGCCAGATACAGAATTCACCTGTGCAGATGGCTGGGCTGATCTGAAGGCAACACAGCCTGTTTCAGCTTGTGAGGATGAAAGTAACAGGCATAACTCTTTCTCCCTCCTTGCAGGGGAAACCAGAGAGGTCAGTGAAGTCTCCTATGACCTTGTTCATGAAGAGACACTAAATTCACAATTTTTTCAAGCTACTATAAATTGTATTTATTAAAAAAACAAAATAAAGCAAACAAAAAAACCAAAACAAAATTTTAAAAAAGGAAATTGTAAAAATGATCATAGGCTGGGAAATTACTTGGTAGAAGTAAATCTTGAACTGAATTAATGGCCTTTAATTTTTCTCATTGATTTCTATAAGCTGGGGGGCAGGCACAGGGGGCAGGGGGGAAGGGAAGAGTAATTACTAGAAAATACACAGTTAAGAAATTTAAATACCCCAGCCTTAGCATGGAACAACACTCCTTCTCTACAGAGAATTCAGCTGTGGGGCAGATGAGAGCAAAACAACATTTTTAAAAGCTGTAAGTCTGCTTATGTTGTTCTAAAGTATGACCAGAATGCTAATGGGGCAGAGCCAGGCTCTGTTTCATGGACCTCCCACTGAGTTTATGCATCACGCACTGCACAGAAAGACAAGTTTTGCATGTTAGACTAAAATTAACTCTTCCTTTTCCTCCCTCTAAATGAAGAAAAGTGGCACTATGCATGATGCTGCTGTGGGCTTGGGAACTCAGTTCCCCCAGCTGCTCTCAGAGCCACCAGCCAGACTGCAAGGAGCAGCACAGCTGTCAACAGCAGCTTCTCTGCCATCAGTGCTGCAAGCTAGGCAGGATTTCCAGTCACAGGATTTCTGTCTGCCTAGATCACCCCTGAGCTACTGCAAAGCCGTGTCAGAGATGGTTTCTCTGGCACAGGTTTTTATGAATGTACAACAGGCAAGGCCTCTCGACAGAGGACTTAATTCGTGTTAAATTAAATTTTAATTTTGGGTTAGAAATGAAGAGATGGAAATCAGCATAAGTATCTGACACACTCCTCTCTCAGAATGGATGAAAAAAAGGTACCTACCTTTTTGCAGTCTTTTCTATGATTCAAATATTTGTTTCTTTACTACTTGTATTTTACAGGCTGAAATTCTTCACTGAATAATTGCCAACAGGCAACAGCTACCTTTTTATTTTCTGTGTTTCATAAAATGACCCTGAGCTGTAAGCTCTTAAACCCAAATCAGCTACTTTCACAATTTCAGTGTTTAGAATTTGAGAGCAACCTTAAAGGTCAATGATATCTGTCTAATGCTTTAGTGCTCCTGACAGATTAACTACAAGTTTTCTGCTTTGAAAAGTGGGAGAGTTTTAAAGGAAGTTTTAGAAGCAAGAATATTCTTTTTAAGTTACTGAATGCAGCATATTTTTCAATTCAGCTTATACATATATAATTTTGAATTGTAGTAATATAATTGTTACTTGAAGTTTTCCCTAAGAAAGTACAGAACTATTGTATTAACTTTTTAGAACATTTCTTCTAACAAAAGAAATATGTGTACACTGCTTCTAGGCCGACATGTAAATGCTAAGAAGTGAGGATTTTGTGGTATTTGAGATTAGATTAATTAGCTCCGACAAATAAAATTTACATGCATAGAAACACATATTATACACTCTTCTAACTTATACCTTACTTCACAAAAGTAACAATGAGACCTGAACAAAATCCTATTGGAGAAACCTAAGACCTCCGAACACTTTCTTTGGAGTAGCTGAGCCCGAACCAGAGGGAAAGGAGAAAACTCATTACATTTGAGATCTGTACAGACCACCATGAACCTATCAGGCTTTTTTTACCCAAAAGTGAAAAAATAAGAGACAACACATACCATAATACAGAGTCTGAGGAACACTAAAGAGCATCATCTTTTCCTCAGGGCCTCCATGCAAAAGGACACTTGAACAGAGGCACTAGTGTCCTCTAAAGCTTTTGTGTTGTATCCAGGAAGGATGCAGATACTTAAAACAAGGCTGAGGTTGGAACTGAGACTCTGGGACTAAAATTGGAATCCAAATAAAACTCATCAACAGTTGCCTAATATTGAAGTTGCCTAAATTTAACCAATATATATATATATATGATTGATTCTATGCTTTTTCTGATATTTCCAACCTATTTATGGTCAGGATCCAGAAAAATCATGTTCCAATAACTTAAAACCTCTAAGTAACTAAATGCTACAGACATTCAGAGAGACATTTAACACATATTCATGGAACTGGGCTTTCTAGAGGAACGAATTGTGAGACATTGAGTTTAAAAAAAAAAAAAAAACAAAACAAACTGAGGTGTGTGCACTCCTTTTTAAAGAAGGTATTATGTCATTTACCCAGGAAGGTAGAAAGGCAAATTCAACCACATAAGGACATAATTAAAGAGCACTCAGATTGTGCCCCTGGTGCTGTTGCCTAATACAGAGGCTCTCATGCATACAAAGATCATTTGTGATACCGTAATTTACAACGCAGAGTATGTTTCTGAGTGGTAGCAATACCGACCATTTGCCAACCAGATGGAGTATTCTGGGTTCTGGAATTTGCCTCTGAGGTTGGAACAAGGACAAAAATCCAAAATAATCACTGTGTCATACGTAAATAGGAAGCACACAAACAGGTTTCTTCTTGGCTTTTTTGGATTGAATATTTCAAATGCTTTTCTGGATGGGGTCACAACTTCAATAGTATAGGCAAGGTGTAGTTTAAAGGCATTTTGTGGGAGGTAAGAAATTATTGTTTCCTGCCCTCGGTTATATGGAACTCTTGACTCTCAGTAAATGCCCCCTCACATCAACAACCCAAAGTGGAACAAACTGCAGCTCTACACCATCACCTGTACGTCCCCCTGTCAGAGAAAAACTAATGAGTACAGCCTGAACTTGAAGTCTCTCTGTGTTATGGCCAAGTTCCTGATGAGATGACAGAGAGACCAAAACTGCAATGTTCGTTTCAGAGTCCACTTGCCTGCATGCAGGTTCGCCCCTCAAGACAATGGCTGTGGTCTCAACTCTTTCAAGTCCTCTGGTTGCTAGACCTTAAACTGTCAGCCAACAAAGAGAAGTAGATGGCTGTTGCACTATCAATAAATATGTAATCAAATATGCTGAAATTGGAAAGTCTTTCATGTAAAGGGCTCTAGACAGGCATCCAAGGTTATAGTTACAGACACTTTGAAGCCGTAAGTCAGATGTGTTCCCTCAGCAGAAAATCAAGATTCCTAGTGTTTCTTTCTGTCCCTCTGCAGAAAGATGCCTGTACAGGTCTCTTAGATGGGTTTTTTTTGGTTTATCCTCTCTCCCCATGCTTAGCACAACTAACCCTAGCACTTAGCACAGGATGTGGGATACAGTCTAGAATGCCTAACTTAAAAGCACCTAATTTTTAAGCAACCTTTAAAAAGGCTGGCCCTTAGTCTCTGGACTGAACCAATTACTAACTCTTATGAAAGTATAAGTGTGTTCAAAGACGCTTTTTAAATAAGAGCCTGTGAATAAAAGCTATGCTCCTCTGTTTTGGCTCACTTAGGTAGTATCTGCTGTACTCTGTGAGACTTATTATATAAAAAGCTCTGAAAACCTTGCTATTTCAGGTCAGTAACTCAGGAACCTATCTAATACTTAAACTAAGGGAAATATCCTCACAGAATGCTTAACTGAAATGCATTTAAAAATTTAAGTTAAACCAATGCAACTTGTTTCTACAAGCTCAGGGCATGCTGCCCTGCATTTATTCTGCATATATAGACTTCTCCAAAAGGAGCACAGGGCATATGATCCCAGGTTTGAGAACAGTCCATTCCATATAATCCTGAATTAACTTGCAAAAAATCCAGCCAGTGTTGGTTGATGCCATTCTGGCTATGGGTTTAGTACATGCTGTTCCCTATAATACCTCATTGCTCTACATTCTTAATTCACTTGAGCACTATGCGTGCTCAGTTTTGGTGAAGCATTCATATTTCACCTATCAGGCAAAATTCCCTCTGCCATCACTAGCAGGCCTACCAGGAGATCTGGAGATATTATAGTCCTTGTTCATAGTTCTAACAAAAGGCAGCTTGGTTTATTGCTCTGTCCCTATCAAGTCTTTACATTCAAAGCCATTTGGGGCCAGAAAGCAGGCACAAAATGGACTGGCTTTATTTCTCATGGCTGCTAAAAACCAAAGAATAGGTGGCTATATGAGAAGGGAACTAAGGAAGATATAACAAAGGACACATCCTCTTCTATATGTCACCAGTTGTCACCCTATGCTTGCATGATCTGAAGCCCAAATTTTAAAGAAAGATGGAAGTCTAGAAATAAAAAATCTGCTCACTTTTTATCTGAAACTAAACTCAAGTTTCATGTGTGGAATTAGGAGACTTTCATAAAACCTTGTCTGGCCTTGGAAGATTCTGAGGTATTTTTGTTGGGCCCCAAACTCTATAAACTAGCCACTACTAACAGCTCCCTTCTGTGAAAGGCTCTGGTTCAAACTACAGCAAAACTCAAAGGCTAAGTCCAAAATAAACAGTTCCTGTAAAAGTAAATTGATAAATAGCTCCCCTGTAATCATATAATTAGTGGTACAATGTGCTAACCACTTTTGTGAAAGCAATTTTAATGCTTGCCATTCACATTGTCAAAAATATCATTGACCCAGTTGCTTAAAAACAATTGCTGAAATGAATGTTGGTCTCTACTGTGGCTATTAATGCTGAGGCAGATCTTGCTGTATACAGACAGCAACAGATCCTTCATTGGTACACATTCATGCTGTGTTTTTTTATTATTTCCTAAGAAAATTTGGAGATGGAGGAAGGGTGGCAAGGATCTACATCTGGCCTGCCCACTTATCACCATGTCATTGGCTCCACTAGCCAAACTTCCTACATACTGAGGATCAGTAGCTGGTAGAAAAAATTGTGTGACAACAAATTCAAAACTTTTGATATCTAAAGCTTCAGTTATACAATTATACTTCATAGAGCAGAGATGTGATTCCCTCCCTAAAGGCTTTCTCATCATAGGGATAGACTCCTACATTTGCAAATCAGGTAAAACCCAAGGTAAGGAAAATAAATTTAAGGAAATTTTGTACCCCTTACTGGGAAATAATAGAGATCAAGATGTTTATAGCAATGTACAATTAGGTCTAAATAAATGTTGGAATTCAATCAATAGAAGCCAATACCCTCCTTTGAACTTTATCCAAGATCATCATCAAGACTGCAAAACTTCTGTAATCTGCAAAATATTTTATCTTTGTAAAAGCTCTAGTCCTTAAGTGTGAAAAGTGTTTTCCACTTGCCTACCATTAAGTCAATTATAGAATAACATTTCTCAAGATGCAGACCATTCCTTAGGAAGTAGACTAACTTTGGTGGGCAACTTTCCTAACAAAGGCTAAGAAGCCATTGTTAAAAATCAAAGCTCTAACTCTTGTGGCTGTAATAGTTGCCTGCAAAAAAAAGGAAGCAATTGGCTCAGAAAGGTCTTCCTGCAGTTCTAACTCATAGACATGCATTAAATCCACCAAATGCAAGAAGTGATAATGCCAGTGCTGCTGACTATTTCACTACTTATGCAAGTAAAGAGAAAAAAGTTCCTTAGAAGGAATTCTTAACCCAGTGATTCTGAGTGTAAACAGTAAAAAATGGCATATAATAAGGAAAAACCAGAATACACATATGCTAACATGTTTGAAGAAAAAACATATGAAAAAGCAATGGGTTTGACCGATTTCACTTTGGAAATGAGCTCAGCTTTTAAAAAAGACTGAGAAGTACTGTTACAGGAAGATGTAAAGATTTTACAGTAACAACAGATGCCCAAATAGCAACAAAGCACTATAACAAAACTCCTGACTTGCTTGACAGAGGAGCATAGCATTTATTCACAGACTGTTATTTAAACAGCTGTGCAGCCAATGCCTATTATTTTCAACTCTCAATTTTCAACTCCTTGCTTCCTGAGCTTAAAAGAAAATTCTTTACTAATAAACCAGTAAACCTACCTATAAATATTATCTTCCATTCAAATGTCATTTAACCATAGTTTGACCCAGATAAGTCACTCCCAAACTTTCTTTATCAGCACACCTAGTTTCAAGACAATAAACCCACTTCTGGCTGATCACTCCCCATGAATGATACAGCTTCCCTCTCTGGGAAACACTAACTTTGATTGTAAGACTTATAGAAGAATGAGCAGGGTCACCACCTTCAGAAGTAGCTGCATAGTCAATACACCTTTCACTTTGAGTTCTCAGTATAAATACAGACACACTCAATCTCATACACAGGTACACAAGTGTTCATTCAGGCAATCTATAAAATAAGGACCTTTTCTTTATTTTATTTCCTTATTTCCTTATTTTACCTCTTGGGCCAAGTAAAAGGAGAAAAGGAGAAGCTTATATTGTTACAGATATTTTTACTTCTAAATACTCAGAAAGAACTTTGATACTTCAGTAATGGGCTAGATGGACTGTAGAAATAATTGTGCAAAAAATCATGTCCAGGGCAACAGCATCAGGGTTTGATGTCTAAATAAAACAATATTCTGGCACATGCAGAATCCTGTGATGGACTTGGAAGAAGACAAACCAAATTTCAAAGGAATAGCAAGCCAAACCTATTAAATATAAATATGGTGTTGAAGCCAGTCATTCAGTCCTCATTAGTTCAAATATTCCTCCATACCAATAGGGCTTGGAACTCAAGCCATAGCAAAATAAAAATTTAGCATCAGTGGTGAAAATAAGGAAAATTAACACTGGAGCTATAAAAGCAAATGGAAATATGTGATGTAGGATCAGGACTTTCATGTGCTGTTTGTTGTGGAAAATACCTCGAAAGTAACTTTGTCTATAAAATGGACAGTATATAAACTTTTACAAGAAAGACACTTAAAAAAAAGCTCTAAATCAACAGGAAACTCTGAGAAGGCTGGAATTCGGATTTGTATTCAGCCCTTCAGTGAGTCCCTTTCTACAATTATTCTGTTTCAGAACAACTCCTTTTCTACACGTCCATACTATTAAAAAGCACCATGACTTTCAAAGCCCATCACCTGGAGACTGGGTGTCAGCTCTACGCACAGATCATGCTATGCAAACACTGAAATTTCCACCCAGCCTCAAGAAATGCAGCACAGATCGAGGAATAGATGCTAAAGGCAAAACCAACACACTGTCAAGTCAAGCAGGTAGTATTTCTGCTTTTTTGCTTTTTACTCCTTTTCTCGTTTTAAGCACATACTTCCTTTTAAAAAAGTAGAGTTAGGATCAACTCAATCTTCATATTTTTGTACTTTTAACAGAAAACAAAAGTTAAATCCTTTCATGACACAGCTGTTTTGAAGCACAGAGAAGAATAAAACTTGATCATGTTGGGGAAGGCATGGGGGAAGAGGCGGCAATAGTCTTTCATTGCTTTGTTCCGGACATGCAGGAAGAGAGACAAGGTGCAAGGGATGTGGTTTATTTTGGCTGCAGCATTATTAACTCAGCTCCTCTGGGAAGTACCATCAATAACTTGTACAGTGCAGGCCGTCATTCTTTCCATAATCATTCCCACCTGCAGGAGAGCTGCAGTTGGCCTCCTTTCTACCATCACTCCTCCCTCCACTCCTCCCACCCCCACCTCCACAGCTGGTCACCACCTCACTACTGACCACCATATCCACCCAAAAGAGAGTAAAGGGACGGGAAGTGACAATTGATTCCTTGCTGTTACAGACTTAAGCAATTCTTACTTTCAGCTTTTTATCTTTCTCCAATTCTTCCCTCTCTTCCATTTTGTCACAGATTCACACCTTCATGAAATAAATGCCTATATTGCACATCTGCCCTATGGAGAAGACAGCAACTAGCTTGGCTGAACTTGTCCACTCCTCCATCCTATTTCCTGGAGAGCTAACAGGGCAGATTTGTGGCTAAGTATAAAGCCGCTATCACACTCTGTGTATAGACTCAGCAAAGTGCCTCAAATAGAAATATGTGCCTTTTGTCCAGAATTCTGATTATCATGACATTTACAATTGGTGTAACAATTTGAAAATACCATTTTAAATGGCAAAGGAAGTGGGGTTTTACACTGGTCAGAGAAAGTGAGAGGCAGAGAACAATCTAATTTCCATGATTTTTATGTATGCATCAGAAGACCTCTTTCATTTGCACATAGTCTTTGGCAGTAAGAATGGATACAAAAAAATACCTGCAAAGAGGGAGACCAGAGGGCTTGGAACAAGATGGACAATGTGTCCCACAAGTGCCAAGACTGCATCTAAGGGGGATGTGCCTACTGACTATCTGCACACACACAATCAATCCCTTGGGCTGTTCACACATCAAGTTCATATGAAATATGTGTCTGCATGTAGACCTGCTCCTCATGTTTCCTGGCAGGAAGATGGGCCCAGTGTGTGTGCAAATTCTGTGTGGAGGAATTAAGGATGAACAAATGCAGCAAGAATTACACTCCCACCAAAAATCTGTCTTTTAAGAAAATAGCAAATATACAATCAAAAGCACACACAGAAAAGGTTTTCTGATACAATGCCAGCAATTTATCAGGTAAAAGCCACAAAAGCGTCTATGGAAAATTCCATCTGGTATTCCAATGTTATGACTGCCGCATCTTAAAAAGCAATCAGTCTATTTTTGTACTTCTGTGCGTCTAAGATTTTTTTTATTTGTTTTGGCAATGTATCTACATTTTCTATGAATTATCAGTGAATGTGGGAAAGGCTTTCTAGGACCTTTAGTGCAACAAATGTGTTTGGAAATACTTATATTTCTTAAGCCATTAAAATGCAGTTGCAAGCAGTAGCTATGCTATCACTGACATGTCATTTTAGATAATTATCTCCCTTCTACAAATAATAGCTAGTGCAGACCCACTGACCCTTCTCCCTTCTGAACTAATTCTCTTTTCTCCTCTCTTACTGCTTCAGTAACCAAATTGAAATAATTAAAAGCTATACCAGTTTTAGAGGCAGTGTATGACCAGAAATGGATCTATTCCCATTGACTTTGGAGAAAATGGGACATCAGTATGCATGATACTGGCTCCAGGAATACAAAATTAGAAGGACTTTGCATTTCTGCTTTCATATTTATTTATTTTTCACACAAAATGCATTAGTAAAGTACATAAAGAAAACTGCATAAAGAAAAATGCATTAATAAAAATGGAACACATTTTCATCTGGGTTTTATGTTTTCAAAATCAATTCCCTTGGAAATGAAATACCTAATTGAAACAGAAATTATATATTTATTGCTCACAAAAATATATCATGTACAAGATGAAAGGTGAATGTTGAACTACTTAGAGAAATTTACTCCTTTGCAATTTTCACATGAAGTTGCATTATGGGGAACTGATGGATCTTCTCTGAAATCAAGGACATTTGTCTCTGTGCCCAAATGTGGAAGAATGGAAATATAGTATTCTATCATTATGCTGTGCTTGGTCCAGGTCCATTCAATTTTTTTCCTTGTGTTTTGGAAACATACAGACATGAAAACCAATGTCTGCCTGGCCCAGCAGGAGATAGTAAAATGCCTCACAAACACCAGATGGGATTTTAACAATGTTTGTAAAACATAAAACGCTTGAAGCATTCTCTGCAAATCAAAAAACTGAGCATGTTTCATCTCATTATAAGTCTTTTTTTTTCACCTTGTCGATTTTTAAACATTTTTATTATAAGAGTGACACTAATAAATCTCTGTTGTTTCAAAGAGACCCAAAAATCAATTACTTTGGAAACTAATATTGATACAGATACTTATGTGGTGTCACCAGTGTAAATGCCATGTAATCTTTATAATGTGACTGCATGGTCTCAATGCTGGAAAAAGAAAACAAACTATGTTTTTGTTTCATTCTTCTATTAAATAACAAAAACACTTGTGGGTTTCAAGATACTGTATTATGTTTATGTTTCTAACCATCAGATAACATTTTAAAAGTACAAAAGTAGACTGCCTATCCATCATCACATCGGAAGAAATAATAATGAGCTCCTACTCCTCCAGGATTAGGAATGCTGGTGAATGGAAAATTTAAGAAAGCTGCTTTTACCACAAGATACAAAATGATTTAAACTGAAATTGTCTGGGGGAGATGAGCCAAAGGCACTGAATTTCTTATTAAAAAAGGAAAACATTTCAAAAGTATTGAGAATAGTTATTTAGACTATTTTCTAACTAATTTTCTGTTAATTCAGTTTTCCTTTCAAAGCTATCATCTTAAAATGTAAGGCAGCAACAACTGAAATAGCACCCTTTAAAATGGAATTATATCTTTAGAAAAAATCAAAAAGAGTAACTCATGTCAAAGTAATAGTTAAGTCCACAACCATTCTGAAATTTCAACATAGTGCCCTAATAATGGATGAATAGAACCATCAAAACCTTGAAAGTCTTCCCAGGATGGAAAATCATTTTAAGCTATATGAAACAATTAAGTTAATTTTCATGTAATATAATATAATATAATATAATATAATATAATATAATATAATATAATATAATTCTCTAAAAGGAGAAATTCTCTTAAATCCAAACATAATCTGAATTAACTAAAAGTTGAAAGCATACTGTACAGAAGTATTCTTAGTTCTCTTGCTAAACATTTCTGCTTATAGGTTACCTGCTCTTTGCCAAACAAAGATATGCGGCTCCTGTATAACCTGACAATTTGCTGCCTCCATCAGACAAAGCAGTTATTCCAAGCCTAGATCTGTCACTGGCATTAGTTGGCATGAGCTCTCCTGATCAAGGAGACCTGGTCCCCCCAGGACCAGCTTGGTAAGCTGCAAAGTCACACTTTATGGCTTCCCTTGGATGCAATCTCTTGCATCCCCAGCAGCTTAACCAAAGGGCCCTCCTTTTGTCATGCACTGAAGATGGAGCTGCTGCACTCCCAGGGGAAGTGACAGCCAGTGACTCCAGGGATCCTGGAGTTCCTCTTTCTCACCTCCCGGCAGAATACTGTGAGCAAAGAGGACAGTAGCACTGGCATTGCTCTAGAGGACAAGAGGTCAGGGTGTGACCACTGAGTGTAAATGGAAGGGTGGCATTGTATGTGGCAGAATTCCAAAGTCCTGCAAGCCAGCAGAACTCCGATGGGGCAAACTCCTACCCACCCTGGGGGTCACTTCTGCATGGGCCTGGTGGCAACTTCAAGGGCAATCAGGGTCACAATGAAGAAATATTAAGCAGCACAAGATGTAATGGTGATAATGGTGGAAAATAGCTTTTTTGGCTGCTTCTTCAGGAACTAGACACCTCATTTAATGCAGTTTCAGCAATCTTCAGCTTAAGGAACAAAGTGGTGGTAATGTGAAATAGCTTAGCTTAGAATGATTCAATTCCAGAAATGCCTATTGCCATCTGAAGGTACTTAGGCGAGTGTGGCTGTCTAGATAATTTTGCATCAGGTTTACCAGATCCTCTCAGTTGCAATTTATATTTATCATATAATTTTAAAGAGGTGTCAAAGGAATTGTGGCCCCCTAGATTATGTCCCTTTTAGTTGTGACTCTTGGATGACTTTATGCGTAAAAGGGCAGGGTGTTGAATGAAGTAAAGCCACAAATGAGTTATGCATGGTCATCTTTAAACCAGAAGAGTATTTAGTGCCTTTAATTTCCCTATCCCTTTGCACTGCATGCCAGATTTTCATAAGGTGAAGCTTGATAGCCATATATTTTATGTTTATTTTAACGTTTGCATCAGAAAACACCACAATTGCATCCTTAAACACAGCTTTATTTTGAGGAAACACAGGCACATTTGTGTGACTGAAGGACCAGTGAGGTCTTACTGAATTCAGTATGAACGTTTCCACCAGCTTCAGTGAGATTAATGTCAACAGTAAAATCATATTTTTATTAAGAAATGAAAGAATTCTGTAGATGGTTGCATAAAACAAACAACAAAAGGATGGAGTCAGATAAGTCATGATGTCTGGCTTGCTTTGTGAAAATCCTACAGTGAAGGTCATCCAAGAATGACTTCAGGGGAGGCAGTGCTGGCATAACATTTTTGTTATGTTTTTTGTAGTGTTGCTTGTTCTATTAATTTCATAGCAGATATTGCTATAGCAACCAAAATGTTATGAATTATTAATTGATTATTTTCATTCTCTTTTCCTGTGGTGCATTATTGTATTTTCTGAGGGTTTTATGTGAAGTGCAGTTTGTGCATTTTGCTTAAATATTTTTAAACCAGTAACATTATCAGGATAAAGAAAAGCCAAAATAAATTCTACTCATGAAAATTTTATTTTGGTTAAGTAATATATATATATGTGTACACATGCTACACATTTGGCTGCATCCATTTACAGACAAAATCTGCCTTCATAGAAATTTATGTGCTGAAACCAGGGACAAGCTTTAAAAGCTGGAACACTTCAATAGAGATCTTTTTATAACAATTCTATAATTTGGTTTACTTAGTTCCACATGTGGCACCCCCTTGACAACTACAGCAATTGTGAATCTACAGTCACAGAATTAGGAATATAACATATATTCCTTAATGATAAAGATATAAACAGTCAGTGTCCTGAAGGAATTCACAGGATAAAACATGTCTCAACTACACAGTTCTTTACAAAAATACTCCCTGTAAAACTCTTGTCCTTGACTGTTTTTATTTCATAAAGACCTCATAGATTTTGTATCAGTTTTATTCAGTTTACAAGTTACAGTATGTTTGTGCTTCCTTTTGTAAATGGCACCCCTCCAAACAAGACCTGAAATGTAAAAGTCAAGATAGATTTTTTCAAGTTCATACTCATCAGTACCACCAGTAGAAGGTACTTCACAGCTGAAGCTCCATTAGAAATGCTATTGTGCAAAACTGAAAAATCAAAACCCTCTCACTAAATTTGTTGGCTCTTCAGAAAAAAAAAAAAAAAGCAGCTAAAAGATGCTGGCAAGGGCTGTGCTACCTTTGGAACAGCTGCAAGCACCGCTGCTCACACACGGCTGTAGAAGGATCTGCTGCGGGCTGCTTACCATGGCCTGCCTGGTGGTGCCTCAGCTTGTATTCTGCCCTGCTCTGGCTTGCTTTCTGTGTTATTTTACGCTTCAGGGTTCCCTGATCCGTGCTTCCATGCCTTCACAAACCCTGAAGAAGCCTACAACTATAGAGCATGAGTGTTGTGGCCCTCTGGCTTACATGAGAATGACCCTCTAGGGATCACACTCACCCTTAACATCAGCACAGCAAGCTGGCAAAGCTCAGTAGATAAGAGAGGCAAACAACTGGGGGGAAAAATGAATCATTTTTAGTGCATAATTATTGTGAATTTGAATTTATTCACAGTAATTTTCCTCAGAGTTGCATACATGCAGAGAAGTAGGCTCTGAATTTCAGTGCGAAATGGGAAGCTGTGTCTCCCTTTGCCTCCTTTGAAAATGGCTCTCTGTACATTAGTTTTGACGCACCAAAAAGAAAGTCAGCTTGAAAGAACTTTTTTTCCAAGTTCTTTTTGGCTGTAGAACAGAACTGTCCATTACTTTTGCTGTGTATGTATGTGTCCAGATGCTGCTTTTCAAGTAACACATCCTACCCAAGCTTCACATTATGACTCCATCCATGCCTAGAGCCTTCAACTGTAGTAAATTCTCATTCCTGCCTTCCCTTTCTCATCCAAAAGAGAGTATGAGGCTTCACGAGTCCTGAACTACATCACTTTTAATGAACCCAAATGCTAACTGCCCTTTCTGCATTTAAGAATTTACATCTGGAAACAATAATAAAGTAACTTTGCCTGTAAGTAACTCTAGCCATGCTACTTACAACTTAAAGAACATTTTATTTGTATTTCTATTTAAATAATTTGAGTAAGGTATCTCTGAGGTGCTGGCTGGTTCTCCTTGCCTTGGCTGAAGGATGCAGTGTAGCCTTTCAACCTCCAAATGTGGTCTTTCTGTCTCTTCTGAAAGAAGTTACTAAGGAAAGCCAGTGGTATTGGTTCACCTGCCTTCTTCCCTAAAACCTATTATTCATGATTTGGAACACCTACTTGATGACTGTAAAGGCACAAGCTACTGGCTGGGATCCAGTACATTTCAGCAAACATTATTCCATGTTATTATTACAGCAGACAAATATAATGTGCAGGAGAGATTATTTCAAAAGAACTTACGATTGTAAAGCAGATATACCTAATATAAAATGAAGCTAGAAAAACCCCTAGATTTTATAGAATGCATACTGTATTTTAATGAACAGTGCATGCTTCTCACAGGATTTTTTCAGGCAGCATATGGAATACTTTTTTCTTTTGCATTTTGTGATAGGATCAAATATGCTAAAACACAGATAGAACTGAGAGTAGGGTAATCATATTCATATTTTTACAACACATCTTGAAAACCCAGGCATTCATGTGTTCTCCAGTACATCAAAAATGTGCTAGAAAATAAAAATCCAAGTAATGGCTTTAGCTAATGGCTAAAGCTGTGCTCCATTTTCTGTTTCAGAAAGCAGAGTCTTTGATTCTTCAAGTACATCTCTACTCTGCAGAACTGTCTAATGCAGCTACTTGGCAATTTGCACAACTTGTAGATGTGGTGCTTGGGGACATGGTTTAATGGGGACTTGGCAGTGTTAGGTTAATGGTTAGACTCAATGATTTTAAGAGTGTTTTGCAAGCTAAATGATTCTGCGATTCTATGGCATAAACTAGTTCAGCTTTGCATTTGTCCTGAAAGATTTATCTGCTCAAAGCCAGCTCAGGTATTTCAATACAGAAATATAGATGGATGTAAACACCCCTAGTCTGTATCATAATATAGCTAGCCCTTGTGAGTCAAAATTTCCCCTGACTTAAATTAAAAGTAGCATAATAGAGTATGGACTGAAAGATTGGCACCTACAGTTACAGACTTCAGACAACTATGGAAGGAAATTATTCCCTGAACTTATATTTGGCTCAATGTGAGCTCTGTGATTCTATATCCCACCTCAATTATTAGAATTTTTTCCTTTGGTGACAGAAAAACGAAATCTTGAAACCTCACCCTTCAAATTCCAGTATTTTCCATCATATATCAAAGCCAGGTACAATGGCAGAGGAGTACCTAATGTGAGGGTGTTTTCAAAGCAGTTTTTTTTTTTCTCCATTCATTGCCTGCATAGAGCTTAGAGTGGTAAATGGTGCCTTGAGGGTTTGAATGTAAGTGAATCATGCACAGCTATCTAATAAATGCTGCTTATATGGGAAGCTTCTAAGGTAATCACATAACAGCAGTGAGTTCTAAAAATCTCCAGTTTATTAAAACCATATATAGAGAGAAAAAATATGCAGACTAACTATTTTTGTATTCTGTTGTCCAGGCAACATCTGGGTGACTGCTGAAATACTGAAGATGCAGGTGGTTCATAAACCTGAAGGAGTACTGCCTGGTTTCTGTGTACCATTTACTGCTATCATGCCGATTTAAGTATCAAAAGGATAAAAAAGTTACAGCTGTGCTATTATAACTACAACTAATTTCAGTGCATTTACATTATACTACAAAGTCAATCTAAGAACTATTGTGGCAGTGTTGCAACAGCATCTAGAAATGGTAATATCAGCTGCACAGCTTTCTTCACTCTTCTGATAGGCTCCATTAGGGGCCAGTACTACCATTAATCTCATGGACTATATTGTAGGTTCAGCATTTTCACCAAGTATCCCTGAACAAAGCAACCTGT
This sequence comes from Certhia americana, assembly GCA_018697195.1. NCBI lineage: Eukaryota > Metazoa > Chordata > Aves > Passeriformes > Certhiidae > Certhia > Certhia americana. The sequence continues at coordinate 33,727,259 of CM031879.1, forward strand.
AAAACATACACTGACTTCAAAGCCAGTTTTACAAATGACATTCACAATGCCAGTTCCTCTGGGTAAATAGAGGGTCAACTTGCAAAAATAATCTCATGAGGTTTCTCCAAGTTACCTCTGTTGCTTATGATTGTGATTTTTTTCTATTTTCTGAAAAAAAAGTCCAGTAAATCAAGGATATTGCAAACAGGCTATCTAAGGATACAGTGTTCTCATCAGGACAACCATCACAGAACTATCAGGGTGGTTTTCAACCTTTCTTCTCATATCTGCTTACCTTGTAGCTGGGTTCATCACTGCTGATTTGTGACAGATTTAGTCATCCTATTTCTTAAAAAGTTCAGAGGGTTCTTTTGGAATTGCCCCTTGTAACTGGGCCTTCGTAACTCCCCCAAAAACCCATCTTGAAATATATCTCATAATAATTCTGGCATCATGTTTGTAAAGGAAGTTTTCCTGAAGATTAGTAGAAGAAGCCTGTCCTTTCTTTGACAGTTACCCTTAATGGAAATCACAGCACAGGCACAAACACGTGTAACCTGACATCTCCGTGTCAGAATGATGGGAATCCGTTGTGTCAAGATGATCTCACTGCTTTTTCACATATAATTCAAACTCATCAGGTGAAAAACAAACTCCATATCCATCCATGGCCTAAAGAAATGAGAAAATAACACTGGACACTGGAGTGAGAGGAGGGAAGGAAACATTCACAAAGGTTAAGTTTAGCCTTCAAAGACCAGACTTTCAAACTAATTCCATTGTTAATAGAAGGAGGTAAGCTGTACTTGAGGAAAATATCAAGAATGCCTAAATAATGGCTGTACCATCTTCTCACTCTTGGTGTACTCTGTGTTGCCCTGCTTTCCTCTGACACTGGAAACTTCTCTTTCAAACAAATTATATGCTTCTGTTCACTATTTTGGGGAAGTAAGGAGAGTTCACATTTATCTTCTCTCTCTCCCATGCAGTTGACTGTTGTGTCAAGCAGCTCTGTGATAACTGTTGGTCACAATAAAGGGTGTTAAAACCATTCCCTGTCATCTAGACTGTGATGCTTTTGCTCAGTGTAGAGGCACGTCAGAGACCATTACCTGACTTCTCTGTCAGAAGAAGATGATGTACAAAATTGCTTTTGAAATGAGCTGTATGCGGTTTTCCACAGTTTTATTAATAGATGGTAGTTCATACAGGTGACATGCAGCCACTTTCCTTAATGCCCAGGGAGGTGCCCAATCCACAGCCTTGTCCTCTGCACCTGTATCACACCTCTCCTCTAGCAGAGGCCTGCTGGTACATAAAGGGTCAAAGTGTAGAAGGGGGACACAGGCTTCTCTCTTTACACAAGAAGAATACCATTTTCTAGCTTGGAATCTAAAAGGCCTTTCAAGATGAACACAGGGTTAAAGGCTATATTATACAAACTCTTTTTCAGAAGTTTAATCCTTCTCTCACATATAGAACAGCATTATAAGCTGGAATGAGTTAAAGAGGTTACCTTGTTTAATTTCCAGATCAAGGACCAACTTTAGATTAAGTGTCTTATGACTTATTCGATTGAGATCTAAAAAAATCAATGGATCTTGAGATAAATTATGCCCAGAATTTTAGGGTGGCTAGAAAGAAATGAGAGAAGGAATATTAGTTTACTGATGAGTTTTACAAAATAACTAGGGTTAGTTAATCTGCATCCTCACTTCTCCACTTGCTCCTCTCTCTTAGTATCTGAAATCACAGAAAGTAAAATCTTGTTTCTGTCTAGTATGTTCTTTTCTAGTCTATCCAACGCTTTCACCATAAAACTACTGTTGCTTCAGAATGTCTGAGCATTTCAAATGCAAGTTTTATACTTCTGACGCATTTTGAAGATTATATCTAATCTATTTTAATAGGCATTTGATTATGTTTTTGATTCAAACTGTAATTGCTTGAAATAAGCTGCAGCTCGTGTCTTCTCAATTCTACTGCCCGGAACGCCTGGAGGCGAAGGGCTCAGAGCTCCAGCAGCAGCCAGGAGAGGGAGCTCATGCTTTTGGCTTGATCTTGTCCCACTGACGGCGGGGGCAGCGTGAAAAGGCAACATCAGGCGTACAGATTCTGTACTGATAAACTCAAGTTTTGATAAGAGATAGTCAAAGAGGTAGCCAAATTACTTTTTAATTCAAGCAGAAGTATCTATCTCTTGCGTGAGTGCTTTTGGCAAAACAATAAATAAAATCCACACCTTTAAGCAGTTAAAAAAAATTACTTGGTGTGAATACACAAATATATGGGAAACCATTCAATTTCTTCACAGATAAGCTTGTGGATATGGTTGGAATCTATTAATTAGTTCTTGGCCTCATACGCCTTTTCATCTCTCACTTCTTTTCCAAAAGTCAAATTAATGACTTCAGCTACTGCTTCATCTTTCTCAGTTCAACCACAGCTTTAGACTCCAGTGCTGCAAGCAAATCTGTGCACTTGTTTTGTCCATATGAGGATTCCCGAAATAGTCATACAATGTACAAGAAATAGATTTACAATATATCCCTATGACTTTCCTAAAAATTAGCTCATCCTTTTAACATGTTACCGAAATTAACTTAATGTTAATGAAATTAACTTAATGTCAAATTTAATGCTGTCCCTTAGACACATATTCTCAAAAAAAATAAATTAAGAGTTCTTACTACATAGAAAAAGCTTCTCTTTAAAAATACTATGAGAAAAACTGCTGATATACTGTTGGACAAATGTAAAAAAAGAGAGGAAATTCTAAATATTAAAGCTCCAAAGTAAAATATATCATAACTAATCTAATTCAATCAGTGCAGTAAATCTGAATTTAGGATTTCAAAATACCCTTACTTATTCTAAATTTTGAAACATTTTTTAAGTTGTTCTCAATTTGCAATTAAGTTGTTCAAAGTTAGGAAGCAAAAACTGCTCGTGTCAAAATTAACAGATTTTAAAAGTGCAAATAAATAGAAATAACACATTCTGAAGATTTCTGAGAACAAATGAGCATTACTAAAGAGTGGTGTCTGATTTGATACCTATATTCAGCTGTAAATTCATTTGTAAATAATATGCCTCTGCTCTAAATAAAGTTTAATACAATGTTTATATATATATAAAATAATGTATAATCAGACAATTTATCCTTGACCTCTGACACTGTATAGAAGGGAAAAGTTTTGCTCTCTGTTACAAATGGATCAAGCTGTAAGCTGTTGAGGGTATAGAAGTCTGAAAAAAATAATAGGACAGTTGAATTTTGTTGCATGGCCACAAGCAACACAACATCCCTCATGCAGTCTTCCTCTCCTTCCAAATCATTTCAATTGTGAAAAAGTGCCTATGCCCAAAGAAATAATCCTTAAGATCACTAGTCAACAGACCTGAAATTTCTTACTTTTTCTGTAATAAGATTTGCTAAAATTCTGGATGAGGTTTAATAGTAGTAGTAGTAGTAGTTTTTGTTGTTGTTGTTGTTGCTGTTATCATTATCATTATTATCATCAAGTGCATTAAGCGTGTGTTTGTTTTATAGATGAAGATATGTTTCCTGAAAAGGAAAACTTACAGTGGAAATGAAAGTGAAAACATACAAATACATTTCTTTTGACTTGTTGCATTCGAAATAAATTCCAAGGGGCGAAAGTGAAAAGCAATTATTTTGCAGTACCTTACGTTATTCTCTACTTTTGTAATTTTCTTTCTCTTTTTAAATTTTCAATTCCATCTGTTTTTATCATAGTTCACAGAAATATTACAGAGAAAAATTAAACCTGACCAATTGCTCCTTTCTATACCACTCCTGCTCCTGCCAGATTCCAAGTGGCATTAGACCAAAATTATAAGTACTGATTTACTTTCAATCTTCTGTTTCACCAGTCAGGGGTTCATAAATTGAGCCAAATGCAGATCAAAATTGTGCATAAACAGAACATACTAAACCTGAGCTTTGCACACTAGTCCTTGTTTGCCAGTGTTTCCTGTACGTAACTTCTCAGGTTCTGATCTATTACAGCAGTAACACTAATTGTAATCAACACCAGGATACTTTTGCATGGTGGTTTAACTACCCACAAATACATGAAATCATTAATGTAGGTGCTTTGAACAACTTTCTGGAGGAGTCTATTGCACTAAATCAGGTTCAGAAAGATGCTTGGGAGATTAAACTTGGGTGGTATAAACATTTTCTCCTCAGATCCTACTGTCTCCATTAGTTGCTAAAGAAATATAGCCAAACCCTCAGAGGCCCAAGTTGTTAACAGAAATAAATGCACTGGCTTCCATGGCCCAGGTCCATATAAATTTGGATTTCTTTCAAGGAGTCTTTTAAAACAAAACTCTTGCAGCAGCTAGGCATTTAGAAATTTCAGTTCTCATGACAGCAATTGGAGGGATATCTGAACCATCCAGAATGGGAAATTGTAATAGCCTTGAAGAGGCTCTAAGGTTCCCTGAGAGATCTCAATGGACAGAGAAAAGGGTTCTCCCAGCTTCTGAAGCCAGAAGGCAGCAACTGCCTTGAGCAGGTACCTCTTTGTCTTCAATGATGAAGCTAAATGAAGCCACATCCTGCTCCCTGCTTTGTAAAAATGTTAGTGTCCTGGGTCTGTGCTAGCACTCTGTTGAGACAGGATCTAAGAATATAATACTCTCTCAAATAAGGAGCTTGCTTCAAAGACAAACTCATCCCAAAACAAACGTGCCTGCCCTAAAGTCAGCTAACCAACCTCACCAAGGAACAGAAGAGCAATGTAATGCAATGCAAGTTAAAAACGCATTGATATTATGTAAGGCCTTGATTCTGACATTCAGTCCAAAAATATATCTCTACATCTCTCAAAAATGTTTAGCACAAATACATAGCAATTTACAGAGTATTAACACTATTGGGGTAGTGTTTGTAGAAAAAAGAGCACAGAAACTTGAGATTTGTGTATTTCAGCTGACTGAATTTATTGCATGTACCAAGGCTTCTTGCCTCTATCTCTTGCAAGTTTTTTGTGGGCCACCTTCCCTCTTCTCTATAAAGATCTCCCTGACATTCATTCCCCTGCTCTAAAACTCTGATTTGCTCTGAGTGTCTCCATTATCTTTTTTCCAAATGCATCCAACTCACTCTCATCTTCCTGTAAACATTTATGCTGCAATCATTCTTCCTCTCTTTTCTTCATGCTCCCCTGCAAAAGACTCCTTCTCTCTTCAGCTCCTCAGCAGCTGTAGAGATCTCGCTTTTCCTTTCTGATGGTTGGTCTATCCAAATTCTTGGCCAGTTCCCTTCATCCACCTACAGTAAGGGCTTTGCATGATTTCCAGCCATGCGAAAGAAATAGCATTTCTTGTATATCCATGTATCTCTGGCAGGCACTGGTGGAGACTTTGTGGATGTGTTGAAGGCCACGGATATATATTTTGCTCTTTCCCTCCCTTTTGTGTCATTTTACATTACTGCAGATGGAACTGGACCAACTTCAGAGATTCAACAGAGGTGGATAATCTATCCTGACAGTTTATCACCGTGGTACAGTGTGGATGAAGCATGTCAGCCACAGAAACAAGGACACTTCAACAACAGTTCTGATCAACTATAAAGCTTTTGGAATTAATTTTGCACTGGGCAGTATGCAAATAGTTTTCAAAAACTTCCTGAAAAATTGAGTCCCATAAGGCATTTGCCATTTGATTTATTCCAGAGTTCTAGTAAATGGTGGGAAATCTCTGCAGTCAAGAGGACAGAGATGTTTGAAACATGTTTTGGTCTTACTCATCAATAAAAAATCTTGACTTCACCTTCTGCAAAGAAATTTGCTTTTTCTATGCTTACACCTCAGATGACAAGTACACTGAGAAAGAAATAAAAATACAGGCGTCTCCCTCCTTCTGGAGGGAAATTTACAGGAAAACACGGTACTACGCCACATCTAAAGCCTTCTGACAATTCGTCACAATTAGGTGATTCTTTCTTACATATATTTTTTTCTTTTGCATGGCAGCTGATCCCAGAATGGCTAAAGCTATTACAACCACCACAAAAAAGAAAAAGAAGTACAAAAAATCTTATTGTGACGTCTTTCAAACAACTACAAAACAATGTAATCGCTCATTATACAATATCATGCAAATACCCTTAAAACCACAGGAACCCCAGGGTGTTTGCCACACAGACATAGTGGGAGAAGGAGGAAACAATTGGACAGAATTTCTACAGGTGGTACTAAATTAAAAAATTGTTCTATTCATGTACGTGTACTCTTGTCTTTTACCCAGAGCAGAGTGCAGATTAACACAGCACATACAGGACACAGAAATGTACCATGCCTTTCCATACGCCTACATATTCAAAGGTTTGACATTTTACAAGTGTTTAAGGAAAACGAAAACAGCCCTGCAAGCCTCTGTGAACTGGAGTTAATCTCCTCACATAAGAGGAAGTATTGACTTTCCATGGGAGTGATGAACTTCTGCTGCATTAAGTGAACAATATTTGGAAGACCCCCCTCAAAGTCCCACTGACAAACACCACAGAATGCAGAGCTCTCTGAACTTAACTACAGTGCTAAAATGCACAGTAGTGCATTTCTAAATGTTTGGTTCTGACACCTGCTATTATAAGGAACAAGTTACATCATTGATTACTTTTTGTGGAGTAGAGACCCAGGACTATGCAATTTAGGGAACAGTGATTGTCTGGGCTACAAGTGAGACAAACTTCAAATGGGCAGTTAGATATACCTTGAGAAAATAAGATTTAGAGAGCAAAAAAAGGGAGTTCTTGTTTGTTTTCAAAGATTAGTTATTCTGCTAAAAATCTTGTTCCTCATTTAATGCCTACCATTCTTCATACATATTTAGACATAGCTAACATGTTCTCCTCTTTCTTCTGGCTTTACCTGAGACATACAAGGATAAGGTAACAGACCAGTAAGTGTTAAGAGTTTAAAAGCTTCTTTTAAAGTAAAGTTTAAAACACATAGTTTCTGTGTTGGTGAAATACTCACTTAATGCTTTTGCAGCCTTGCTCTGATTCTCTGAATGATGTCACATCCACCCCAACTAAGAATAATAGGAGGTTCTTTTCACATACATTATTTTCACATTTTCACCTCAACATTTTATTTGCCAAACAGAGAATTACTATAACAACCAGCTTTCATTTCCTCCAAAAATACATTCAGTAAATCTGCAGCCTACATACTTACAGTTTTCCCTTGCCTCTTTAAAATGTGACTGGGTAATCCTGACTTTTGCACTGATGTGAACTTTACTATCAGATATTTTCAGACTAAAAATAATGTTCATGTCAGCATTTACTTCAAAATTATACATATAAGCCAAGTGTCATCATATTAATTGTAACAGCAATAACACCTTTTTTCTAGTTTTGTCCCTTCTTCCCATTAGAAACTTCACTATTGAAGTATATTTCAGATGAATCCAAGTAAATCTTAGCTGGCAGATGTTTCACTTCAGTCCTACCACCACACTGACTACAGAACTGCTGAGGTAAGTGTGCAGCTAGATGGCAGTGTGCCAAACCAACGAATCAATATGAAATCGACTATTTCTAATAAGGCATGACATAGCATGCCTTAAATAGCAGGAACACCTAGAAAACCAAATCCATAATGATAAAATAAGGCTGTCCATAATATTATTGTGACAGAAAAGCTGTAGCCAGGTGGCAATGAGCCAGGGCAATTAAAAATCCTGTATTTCATTTTGGTTCGAAGAGTAACTCTACCCTAACCACCCTACATTTCAGGTACCAGCTCTTATCACTATGTAAAACAGAAACAGTGCCATCTGCCTTGGTTTGAAGAACATTGTATGGCTTAATAAAGGGATGTAAATACTCGTGTTAGTTCAAGGTCCTCCATGAAACAGGACAGATAACATGATGCAAATGAACTGGAACACACACCAATAGGTAAATATGGAACCAAATGAACACAGCACATAAATAACCTTCTGCTGTATATATAAAAAAAGCCTCTTTAATAATATATCTAAAGGCATGTGCCATTCTCCAAGGCTAGCTGGGATAAAAGGACAAATGAGGTGTCCTGCAAAGAAGAAAGGATCCTTCTGCTCAGATCACTGGGCAGTTGTTCTCCAGCAGAACAGCCTCAGGACTGCAGAGCTGCACTTGCTTGCCCACTGAACCTTTCCAATATAAGGATTTCAACACATTCAATGAAGAATTTCTTATCCCAACAGGCAGAAAAAGAATCCCCACCCTGTGCACAATCTTTGTTTTCCCCACAGTCTAAACACACAGTTGTACTTACTGCCTTTTAGGAGCCTACCCTTCATCCATAGGCAGGAAAGGAAAAAAACATGCTACAGTCAGCTAGGAACTATTGCTGCTGTGCTTTTTACTTTGGCTCTATATTGGACTTGCCTTAATATTTAAACTAGCTGCTGCTTTTGCTAGTGCAAGATCTGTTAACACTTCTGCTTTAAACTCCATTCTGGCTGCAACAACTGATAATTTCAGGATTAAGCATAGTTTTCCACTGTCAAATGTTTTAGCCACACTTTTAAAAAATAATTTTATTGAGTTTAAGTTTACAAAATAAAATAGCACTGAGTAGTTTAGATAGACAAGTTTAGATAGATTTTCTTTTTACAGTCCTATATTTTTAACCCAAATTTCACATAAAGTCTAAAATCTGTCATGCCATAAGTAATTATGTTAAATATAAATACATATATACATATATATACATATATATACATATATATACATACATATATATACACACACATATATATATGTATGCTGTGCATTCTTAACATATGAATTGTTACACTTTTTGTGTACTAAGAATACATAACACAACATATAATTTTGTTTATTTGTAGGTAATATTTCATAAAGATACCTTTTTATACTGGTAAACCTTAGGCTAGAGCATCATCACATCTTATATCATATTCAAAAGATCAGGGGTTTTGCCTGAGTATCAGGAAGACAGATTCAAGAGAACATTCTGCTGAGGGATCCCTGAAGGATTTATTTTTATTGCCTTGATGAAAGCTGAAGACCATTGATGGCGGTACCATGGATGTCACTTCAAGTGACCGGGCCATTATGGTGAGATGTTAGAACCCACAGGAAATCTTACAGTCCCAACAGTAACAGCACCTCCCAGAGACATCACCAAACAGACTCTTGGTTTTCTTTCTCCCTTTAAGGAGAACCAGAGGAACACAAAAAAAAAAAAAAAAAACCACTGTACAGTCTAGTTTAAATGTACAAAGGTAGGAATTATCCGTAGCTGTTCCTACAAAACCCCTCTTTTAATCTTCAAGCTACTTGACTTCCAAAAAAATCTTTAATTAAAATTGTATAGAAGAAGATTAAGTATTTTAAAGAAAGCTACTAGCTCAACAAATGTATATATGTAAAATAACATACAGTGGATGACTTTTACGTTTGAACCCTCACTACTAATTAATCTATGTCTGTCTAACTTCAGGTATCTTGTGCAAACTGATAAATCCTCAACAGAAAATGAAGAAAGAATATACTCTTGGCTTTACAGAACAGAAAAAAGAAAAAAAAAAAAAGAAAAAAAAAGAAAAAAGTGTATAAAAGCCTCAAGTTACATAAATACTGTTTCACTACACTTATGAAAAATATAAAATTATAGACATGGGCAAGACAGACAGAACTTTTGGGGAAAGAGATCTTCTGGACACATATATTACATAGAACAAAAAGTCCTCTTCCTGGAGCATTTTTTCTCTTCAGGCATTTCTCACAGGTATTTTATGCTTTTAAACACTGTTGTTATTATTTTAGGACAAGGTGATGCTTGGGGAAAAGTTTCACAGCAGCCTCCATAGGCCAAAACATTCTGGCCTGTCTAACTAGCCAGACAGCAGATTCCTTTTTATTATTTCAAAGAAAACACTTGAGTTCAAGTGCAAGATCATTCTGCAGCTCAGATTATAGCAGATTATGGTCTGGAGGTGAAAACAGGTGTTATGAACTAGGTTGAATATAAAAGCATGTATTTTGCTGGCCTTTTCATTAGGCTCTCATTTCAGACTTAATTGTAGATTCAAAGAGAGTATACTAGAAAACCATTAACTAATGTTCTCCAGCGTATATTGAGCAGCTTGATCAACAATTTAGTTACCAGTCTAAACAGGAATTGGACTGGGTCTGAGTTCTTAAACTTGCAACTAGTCTCAAATCTGGAATTTGTGGCCAACTTTGTTCACACCGAAAACTGGTTTGGAAGAAAAAGGTTTTAAAAACCTTGCCATCCTCACCTTTGCCTCACTCAGTCACAAGACACGTAGCACAAAGGCACGTTTGTGCACCACCTGAGGAGAACCTCTGGCAAGAAGCTGGGTGAGGGGCGTCTCAAGAGCTTTCAATGGCAGCCTCACTCTGAACTCAGTTTCCTTCAGTAGCTTGTTTCCTTTAGAAAATTGTTGCCCGTTGGCAAGCCTGTGATTTAACTGTGTGGTGAGGTCATGACTGACCAGGACCATGGCCTGCAGCTGGGACTCCTGACCAACAAAATAAGGCCTTAGAGGTTTGATCTCCCTACCGGCCCACTAGATCACCCAAGCCTTGGTGCCAGCACTCCAGAGACCCACCCCTCACCCCATGGCCTCAGAACCATACCCCCACTTCCACAACCACCTGTTCTCCCACCTTCTAGAAATGTGCATTCCTACCCTGAGGCGGGATTTCCCCTCAAGAAGAAAGGACTGAGACAGCACCTGACAAATGAGTATAAATACCCAGTGGGCAGGAGGGAGTGAAGAATGTGAAGGCAGGCTTTTCTCAGTGTTGCCAAGCACTAGGACACAAGGCAATGGGAAGAAGTTGGACAATGTTCTCATGCACTGTGTGATTCTTGGGGTGTCTTGAGCACGGCCAGAATTTGGCCTCGATGATCCTGATGGGTCCCTTCCCATCAGCTTATTCTATGGTTCTATGACTGTATGATGCACGGTAAGTTCCACTGATTAGGAAGAACTTCTTCCCTGAGTGAGCGATCACTCATTGGAACAGGTTGTGCAGTCCCCCTCACTGGAGGTACTCAGGAACTGCCTGGATGCAATCCTGTGCCATACGCTCCGGGATGACTGCTTGGGCAGGGCGCTTGGCCCAGATGACCCACGGCGGTCCCCTTCAGCCTGACCCACTCTGCGAATGCGTGCCCGAGGCGAGTGCCGAGGCTCGGCCCGCACGGCGGCAGGCGGAGGGCGGCGTTCCCCCGCTCCCTCCTCTCCTCCCTCCTGCCCGCCGGGCCCGCGGCCGCCCCCGCCCGCCCGCTCTCCCTCACGGCGGCGCGGGCAGGGCCCGCTGCGCTGCGGCGGGCAAGGCTGGGGCGGCGTCAGCGGGCGCGCGGTGCCGGCTCCAGGGCTTTAAAGCAGCGTGTAAGCTGAGATGCTACCACAGACAGCGGCGCGGCGGCGGCGGCCGCAGGAGCTCCTCCGGCCCAGACGGGCGCCCGCCTTTCGCCCCCGCCGCGCCCCGGGACATGAGAGCGGCCGCCCCGCGGCTCTAGGTACCCTCCGGGCCCCATGGCGACGACCCGCGCTGCCCGCGCCCTGCTGCTGCCGCTGCTGCTGCTGCTGTGCCCGCCGGGGCTGCGGCGGGGGGCGCGGGGCGGCGGGCAGCGCCCGCGGGGCTGTCCGGCACCGTGCCGCTGCGAGCTGGACGGAGTGCTGCTCCGCGCCGACTGCTCCGACCGCGGGCTCACCGCCGTGCCCGCCAACCTCAGCGTCTTCACCTCCTACCTGTAAGTGCGGGCGGGCGCACCGGCGGCGGCGGGAGGGCTGGGGCCGGCCCCCGGCGCTGACAGGAGGCGCTCCGTGCCCGGAGAGAACACCCGACTTCAAATAAGTTTCTAATCGCTTTTTAATCAGCGGGCGCGTTGTAAAGCGTTTCTAGGTATCTGGCTATCGCGGTGCCCTGTCCGGGCCCGGAGGATCGCTGTGTGATGTGCCGTTTGGAGGGTAATTAAAGGCGATTGCAACAGCAGAAACCCGATGCGATCCGCCGGGACGTTATCTTCACCTTTGCTTCCCGGGACAGGGCTTTGAACTGCGGCCGCTGCCGATTTAATCGTTAACAGATCTCCCCTCGGGTGCAGCAAAGGCAGTGAGTAAAGCGCCCTCCCGGGAGGCGGGCAGCGCTCGGGCACCGCAGTGCCTGTGTCCGGTCACAGGTGCCGGGGTCCAGATCCGGGCTCGGGCCGGTGCACCCCATCCCTCCGGAGGCTCCCCCGGGCCTGGCAGTGCCCGCCTGACGGAGCAGCCCCGCCGGCACGGGCTGTGCTGCTTGCGAGCTGCGCCGCATCTCCGGCGCGCTGAGTTAAGCGTGTAGGGACAGAGCTGGCGAGAACGGAGAAACTTTGTATTAGCAAAAAACCCACCCAAAACTGTGGTGAAACTTTCTTGATTTCCTTATTTTTGGCTCAATGCTTGTCGTTGAGTCTCTTGTGGTTTTGTGTGTTGAAAGTGCTGGTGCTGTAAGTGTTGCTTTGGTGTTCTCTTTACCGATTCTGTAGCTTTTTGTGGTTGTGTGACCAGTATGTTACTAATTTACTGCGTAGTCTTCGTATCCAGCATAAAGTATTGTCTGGTTTTGAACATGTTTGTCCAGTCTCCATATTTTGACATGCTCTTAACGTGCTTGCTACTATAGTTACTGTGAAGATGCTTTCACAGCCTTATGTGTCTGGGGTACTAAAGTAACCATTCTGAGTGCAGTTCTCTGTTAGCAGCATACTTCAAAGGACATAAAACATATCTTACTTCTTAAAAAAATAGAATAAAGTAAGCTAGAAGTGGATTTACAAGAGAAGTATAAACATGACAATATAGACAAGGTGGAAATTAAGCAGAACCAACCAAACCTAAGTATATATTAGGGGAAAGCCTAATTTAAAGAAAATAGCATACATTTATTAAGAGGGTGAGCAGCTGAAAGACTTTTTTATATGTATTATGCATGTAAATACTATTCTGAAATTTTTCTTAAGATCAGTTTTAGCTTGTTTTGTCAGAAACATTTCAGAGCTATTGATCATGTTAGGAGGCAGGAGTCAGCAGTCAGCATTACTGAATGGCCACTTACAGCAGAGAAAAACTTTGGCTATGTGTAATAAAGATACAGTCTTTAAGACACATGCAAGGTCTGCCACTATTTCCAAAAGCAGCAGGTCGAGATTTTGGGTGTACATAAGATACAATGTTTTCTTGGTGCTTTGGAAAACCATAAGCAGAAAGGTAGATAGTAATGATATAAAGGCATACTTAAGCTGTACATATCCTGTGTTAAGAAGTAGAGACTCTAAATTCCTCACTGCTTAGAGGAATGATAACCCAGAAAAATGTGAGAGAATCTACTGTTTGACTGTTTTGTGAATAAAAAGAGAGCATATGTGTTGCGATGTCAAAATACCATTGCTGGGGTTCTTCTGCCTCTGGTAACCTGCTTCTTGGGAGGATTGTGATCTAGTCTGCCCTTTTGTTTTTAAATCCTTCTGTACTTCAGAAGGAATGTCTTTCTCCAGTCAAAAATCCTCTGTTGTTCAGTAACATACACCCTGAAGTGAAAAAATGTTATTTGGACAGGCAGATTTTTAAATGACCAGAACTGCATGTAGGCAGTATGAAGTATAAAAGACTATTTCACACACATAGGCAGCTACACTTACCATTCTCCAAATTTACAAGGCTGCTATCCTCGGATTGATTAATTATTGCCTAATTATGCAGAACTGTAGCTCCTGCCTGCCTTCCGTAAAGAACTGTCAAGTCTCATTGTCTGTAGATGGCTAAGCAATGGCAGATTTTAAAACATGCCTGCTTGTTATAGGCATGTTTGCCTCCCTGAGCTTGGAATGGCCAACCAGCTGCTTCTTGATTATTCTCCATTCTGTTTTGTTTTCTTTTCCCCCAAAACACTAAAAATGTATTTTTCTGCTGTGGCAATTTTTACCTAAGATCAAAGCAAGACATTAAAATTGTGTACTCACATTAAATCTCTTTCCAGAAAAAAATAATCTTCTTAAGTTGATTCTGTTCTTGCACCATAGATATATCTGACCAAAACCAGTGTGTAGTACTTACTACCTTGGATTAAGTTTGTGCTTTTAAAACTTTGGGGTTTTTCCTAAATTTCTGAACTTTATATCTTAGTTTAACACTCACATAGGAAATAAAGGTAACTGTTTTCTTGGTGTGCACTGGAGATGGTGTGAAAAGCTGAAATGTTGAGGCCATTAAAGTTTTGGTTTATTTTGAGAGAAATGTCTATAAAGCATGATATATTATGGTGACTGAATTTTGCATGTACCATCATATTTTTTATGATAGTGCTTTTGGAGCAGAGCTAAATGTACTCTACAGATGGACCTGCTACAAGTCTCTCCATTCTCATTTATAATCCCAGGCAGCAATTCTTGCCTCCCATCAAAAATATTTTTATTTATGATTATGTGTCTGCCGCCATGAACTGTTAGACTTTTTAAGAGCAAGCAAGGAGAATCCATGAGTTTTTTCCATTCCTTTTTCTTCATTTACTTTTAGGCTAAGTAATGTATTTGGTACATTCAATGCAACTCCTGTTGACATAAATGAGAATTCCATGTGCTGATGAAGGGCAGCACTGAGTCTCTGTTTCAAATTAAGAACAGGTCACTTTCCTATCAGCTCACAGTGGAAAGAAGAAGCCAGAATCTACAGGTCTTTTGCACATGGGAGCCTCAGTAATTCTAAAACCAAACCCATGACTTAGTGAAATATTGTTACCATTTGCTGTGATGTGGAAAACTGAAGTGGAGAAGGGCTTGCTCAAAGTTAGAGGTAAAGTTTATGACAAAGCCAGCCATTAAAGAAATCCTAACTCCATTGTTTAACTACAGGCTTGTCCTACTTTACCTAAGTAATTACTCCTTTAAAATTGTGTAAAATCTGGAAACTCCTGTTCAAAAATATTTAGTATGACAAGTAATGAAAACAGATTTTCTTTTCAATCTCATGTGATGACAATATAGAGGACAGCACTTATAAATTTTTAGGTCTTTGTTTTGGGCCTGGACAGTAAAAAAAAAAAAAGAAAAAATTACTGAAACTGCCAGGGCTGTCTAACAATTCATATGCTGTGTTTGTGATCAAAACATGTCAATGATAAGCACAATGTTTGCAAAATGTTAGATTGACAGAAATATGCATGAATACAAATATAAATATTGCAGCATGTTGCCTTTTACATGTTTGCTTAAAAGGTTTAAATTTAAGTACATTTTATATATGTGTTCTAACACTTGGTGAAATACGAGTCATATAATTTGGGGTTTTTTCATAGAAATAATTTATTAAGAAAATTTTATTCTCAAAACTTTGATAAGATTGATGTTATTACAGTAGAACCTATAAAGAAGAAATCTGTGCATATTATAAGGCTTCAAATCCATGAATCTTCAAGTAAATTTTGACCTTCCACTTCATTCGTTGCTATACTGTTGTAATTAATAGCTATTCCTGTAGAGCACAGTCTAAAAAGATTCTGAAAGTGTTTAAGACTACTAAACATAAAAAATGAAAAGAAAAAAAATTGCAATGAAACTCAATGAGAAGATTACTTAGTATTTTGAAGGTAAAGAAGTATGTTCCCAGAAATTAGCAATGCTTTGAAATAAGAAATGTCGTCATTTCTGTGTCAGGAATACCCAAAATCATTAGGACAAATCCTTTGGGGTAAATTTGCATCTTTTTAGTCATTCTGATCTCACAGTGCAAATTCAGGTCTTCATCAGAGGTATTTTGGGAATGACCATGGCTTATCAAAGAGATCAAACAGCAGCATTTTCTTATGAATAAGTGAGATTTATGAAGTCTCTCACACCTTCAAGATTCTTTGATAAGATTTAGGAGTTAGGTATTTCATAAAATGTCTGTCTTTTCTTAGAAAGTACTTCTTCTACAAACTTTATAGATCTTAAATTAACTGATTGTCATGTGGTTTCAGTTAGTAATCTAAATCTTGTCCTGATTGGGGTTCCAGGTTCTGGATTTAGAATTTAGTGCTAAATCTCCTTTATGAAAAGGAAACGTAACATTTCCTCTCCACTCATGGCAATAGCACGTATGCAAATGTGGAATATACCCATAGACAAATTAGAGGTAAATAAAAACCGAAGTAACGAACTATGTAAAGTATCACGTTTGGCAGTTTTCAAGAGATTTGCTTTAGATTTCAAAACATAGTGTGTCAAGTGAAAGTCAGTTTCTTTGAGAAGAATTTGGATTGAAAATGTATTTTGAAATATCATTCTTCTCACTTGAGAACACAGTGTTAAAAATAACTCTTTGCGCTGCTTCCTAAAGAGCCTTTTGCTGCTCAGAAGGGAAAAAGAGGTTCTCACACATTACCTCTCTCCTTTAGCATTTGCTCTTTGGAAACACTGCATAAATTGACAGGTAAAAGGAAGCTGTCTTTAAACTGGGAGAATATAAGGTGCTGACAGAGTGCAGGCATCTTCCCTTTGGTTGATATCTCAAACACATAGGACAATTGGCCAGGCAGAGGGAGCCTGACTCCAGCTGAGAACGCGTGCACTGGGCTGACCTTCCCAGTCAGCATGCCAGCAGAGATTAGACTTTCCCCAAGTGCTCCCTTGTTAACCCAGTCTTTTCTGCAATGTTATTTGTCTTTCAAATGCTTAAAATTGCTACCAATCTTTCAGTAGTCCAGATCACTTTCTTTTATTCTGCTTGTTGGCCAAGATAATAATTCATCTGCCTGCAGTGCTTTCTTAATTCTCTGTTGGCTATTTAAATGGTCATGATTAATACAATTTATGGTGTTTTCCCTGACTTCCTTACTTGAACTGTCCAGCAGATCTAATTCTTTTCCCAGTAAAAATCATAGTAAATAAGGTGTGGTTCCTTTGGCTCCAAGTTAACTGATTGAAGGCAAAACATGATGTGGTGTTTTTGACATACCAGAACAGCTTTAGACTTCAGTTAGAAGAAAATATCCTAACATCTTAAAAAAAAAAAAAAGAAAAGAAAAAAAACCATGATCAAAGCATGCTTACTCCTGAGAGATTTAGCAATTCATGTGGCAAATCCATCTGCTATATGCTCTGTACTGTTTGCTGAGAAAACCTGAGAATCTCCTGTACAATTTTACTGATTAAATGTAAGACAATAATCGCCTGGAGAACAATAAAAGAAATAAATGTAGTTGGGGAGGGATAGGGCCTGAAATTATGTTGCCAACCCTTTTTGAAGGAGTGCTACCTTCTTCTATCTCTCAGAATTGAGGTTTAAATAAAAATGTACCAAGATAGCAAACTGTTTCAACTGTATAGGGCAGCAACTCATGGTAGCCCTGACTTAGTCCTAGTGCATTTATTTTCATGAAAGTCTACAGACAATATATGGTAACTTTTGAATTAGAGACCTTAGAATGAGTATTAAAGAAGGAGCAGCACCCAAATAGACGTACTGTCCTGGAATGTCTTTTCCATTTAGATGACAAATACCCCCATCCAGCTCGTATTATACTAAGCACCAGCAATCCCTGGATCTCTGAGCAGTAATGAAATGGGATTGCAATGCAAGTTCCCAGGAACTGGTGCAGTTTTATCCAGCTTCGCTCGGACAGTACATTCTGTATCACCTTCCAGTTTTATTATTTTGCTGTGTTTTACCAATTTTTAGCTATGAGTTTTGAGTTTTAGGGGCTGTGGCCACAGCACTGAAGTCATTCCCTGAAAAGACAAGTTATATTTTCATGTCTAGTCACTGCTGCAAAAAAATAATTAATCTGAAGTGTAGTTTATCCAACAATGATAGTTATAATAATCAGCCACTCCCAAACTGGGATTTTATTGGTAACAAATGGGCTCTTAGTTTGGGTCCAATTGTATGACTTGGCTTCAGTCCTGCAAATACTTATCCAGATACTTAACTTTAGTGTCAGGAATGGTTCCACTGAAATCACATGTGCAAATGTTTGTTGATCAAGGACTTTAATAATTCTAAAACAATTATCCCTTTCCCAGGTATCAGCTCATTTGTGGGGATTAGTTTCATTAAGCTGTTCTGCACCACTGTCTCATTGCTGAGCCTAAAGCATAATGTATATCATAAATCATTTAATACCATTGTTTTTCAAAAATTTTCAAAATCTTAGACTGTTTGAATATTTAGTTTTATCTGGAATGCACCATCTTCCAGCAGAATTAAATTATGTGGTTGCAGTGAAATAATTGGAAGGACATATTTTGATTAAAAATTGCTAAAACTTTTTTTTGCATTATATTTCAGAAGTATGGGCAATTTTGTACAGCTGATACAATATTGTGTGCATGGATATGTCTGTGTATAGACAGATGTGGGACAAATTTTTACAAGTATCTATCAGTCTAAAGCAGCACAAACTATAACTCTCACCACACAAAATCTCTCCCCTCTTTTGATGACAGTTAATTAAATGTTTTCTTTTTTATTGAGAGTAACCATGCTTAGTGAATTTACTAAACTTAAGCATTAATTACTGAAGTAATGCAGAAGTATTTTTTTGAATGGGACTTATTGTGCATATGATTTTGAATAAACTTAACTCTTTTTTTTTGCTTGTGTCATACAGATTTTCCCTTGAAAGGCATACAATAATTTGATGCCGATATTTATGAAGGGCAGGTAGGAGGTAGAAGAGTAAAGCTGGTGTTTTTACTACTACTTGTTTTTTTTGTTGTTGTTTTTTGTTTATTTTGTGGCTTTTGTTGGGTGTTTTTTGTTAGTTTCTTTACCTAACATTTCAGCCTGCTTTGTTTGAGGATAGAACAGATAAAGCACTGATATTACACAGAAATAGGTCTTTCCTAGCCCTTGTTTCTGCAGCATAGGCATCTTATGATGCCAGTTTTACCATGTCTTCTGGATCCTGTGATAATAAAAATGCTAGTGCAAGTGAATGAAAGAACAGATGTGAGATGATGTCAGCATCAAGGGAAGCGTAGCTGCACTGATTTGGCATTCACTGAGTTTGTAAATGAGCCTCTGTGTACCCTGAGGGGAGGAGAAGGTCATAGCTGGCAAAGGAAACAAATAAGATAAGACAAAGCTCTCTCTCATCCATGATTGAAAGTTACCTGTTCTGAACCACCTTGGTGAGTAACTTGCCTTTGAGCTTGATCCTTAATCAGCTTGATGTGGAGGCTGCCTCAAAAATTAAATATTTCTCCTGTTGGTCTCACATATGATAAGGCTGTATTTATGTTTGTAGTGGAGGGTGAGACCATGTTGTCCAGTGTCCAGAAATAAGATTCATCCTTATGAAGGCATAGAAACCAAAGTTTCTTAAACACCCTAATTCACAGGGACTGCCATTTTGGAAGCATGAGAAAAGGGCAGAAACTGCTTCTGGGAACAGGGACTATGATCACTTAGCCATAACTGGGATTCAAGTAGAGAGACCTTTAAGTTTTGCTCCTGGATATAGTAATTTATGGATTCAAGTAAATCACACAACTTTTCTCTGGTCTTATTCCATATATGTGGTGGCTGAATTTGATTAATTTGGTGGTGGCTAAAAAAAGAGATGAAGATCTATAGATTAAGAATTCTTAATTAGGTGCTAATTATGAGTATGACATGGTAAAATAAGGGAGGTCCAAAGGAATTGTCTTCTCTTCACCAGGATATATGTCTGCCTTTCAGTTTTGCTCCTACCTGTCCATGTGACCTGAATTCTGTGATATATAAGATTCTTATTGGAAAAAGTAAAGTCTATGCAGGCATCTGAGAGTATTATTTGACCTGCTGACAAGGAAATACAGGATCCATATGCTTGGTGCAATATGGAAGTTTTGCCTGCACTTGTGCTGAAGTTCTGCAAAGGCAAGGATTTGGAAGCAGTCCAAAAGAGATGCAGGTTCAACCTTGTGACCTGATAAGGATCTCAAGGAGTACATTCCTGTCCTAGAGTGTCCCTGCATAAAGCCCCACTGTATTGACTGCAACATGCAACAGGCACACACATTTACTGGAAGGTTAACAGAGCAACAAGAAGTACATGGAGAACAAAAAGACAGAAGGTTGCTTGGGGATCTTCCTGTATCAGTGCCCTAGAGTAGTGACATGTACCTCTATCAGGCAGCTCAACCAATTTTAAACGTTTTAAACCCTCAGGAGAAGTGGCACTCTAGTCTCTCACTAAATTCTTAATTCACAATTCACATTTGTGCCATGTGTATGCAGCAAGACCTTGTAGCACACAGTTACTGTGGCAGAGTTAGTATCAGAAACATTTCTTTAGTGGAGATAAGACCTGAGGATATAGTTGTGGTGAGGTGAAGAGTAAGGATGCACAATACTGCTGATAGGTGTTTTTAAAACTTGTATGTGAGGCACTGTGGAGGAGTAATTGATAGCAGAAAGAGGGTCTCATGTGGCCTAGCACTGAAAAGGGACAATGTGAAAGCTCTTGATCAGAGAATAGCATCTGGGAAGACTAAGTTCCTCAGCATATGGAGGCATCACTTTGTCTCGTACCTGTTGCCTGAACACAAGTAATGTGAACTGTTAAGTGCCAGAACTTTACTTCCTTCTGGCCAAGACAGAAGATGTGAAAAGAAAGATAGGACAACCACTTTGGAACATCCTAACTACATGAACTCCAGAGACAGTTCAGAACATGGTTAAAAATATTACTGAAATCTTGAGGTACACATTTCTAGAATAAAAAAATGTTTACTGAATATGCACTATGATCTCAGAAGTGCCTGTTAGCCCTCAGCCTTGATGAACAGCAGCTGGGCTCCTTTTTTTCTTATCAAAAGCCCTGTTTGCTCCCAAGAACTAGTTCTGTCTAATGACCTCCTATTTTTTAAAGAACAGCCATAGAAACTTATTTTTCTTGTTTGAATGACAATCCAAGTGGAACAACATTTTTGTTATCAAACTTTTAAAGAAAGTTGCCATCCTGAATTGTGACCATGATGGGAAATTACTGTGACTAAAGCCAACTCCCTTGCAACCCTACAAACATCAGTCCTAAGTGAGACCTTTTGGGCTCTCCTGGTTCATGGTGGACCAGGTATCTCCCTCTGCATGGGACACCTCTCAGAGCCAGCAAACTCTCAAGTTTGCTATACTCTCAAGTTTACTATACTTGGAGGATCACAGCCAAATGCCACCCATGGAACCTGGGTCAATATCCCCACTCCTTGAGGCTCAAACCTTCACCTGTAGAGAAAATGCAACAACATCTGATATGAGTACTGCACTTAAATGGGAATTTTTCACAGATCTGTACCTTGTACATACTCCTTTAGGTGTTTGTGTGAGTGTGACTATGCTATAGCAAATGTGCTAGGAATGTTTCTCTCTTAGATTTTTAAGTGGGTTAGATTCATAAGGTAGCTCTATAAATGAATTGCTATTGCGCTTGTAGTAAATTCTATCGACTCTTTTGACAAATTGTTTTAATTAGGCTGTTAAGTGCTGCTTAATTTAAATGTGGTTAAAATCTTTAGGTGTAAGCCATTGGTCAAGTCTAGAGCTAAGTTTGGCAGGCAGGTTTACTCTAAACTTTGGGACTAAGAGGAAGAGTCTCCTTTTAATCCTTACCTATTTTTTATCCTCAGCCTCCACAGATATAATTTTTATCAATTTTTTAGATTTTAGTATGATTTTTCTCTGTGTGCTCTAACCATCTAGTTAGCAGTAGAGTGAACCTTGCCAAGGAGCTTTGTCATGCTTTCACTTTAATATTAAACCTACTTTTGCCAGTGATTCTTTGAACAACCTAAGATATCTACTTATGACAGATTTCTGTGTGCCATTCCATGTAGGTAAATTAGCAGATTTACGCCAAGGAAGACTTCACATAGTTTCTGTGTGGAACTAACTTAATTGTGTGGAATTGGTACTGCTAAAATAAATTGAAGATTTTGAAGATTTTTGAAAAGTATTAATTAATATAATTAAATTTAAGCATTTGCTTTGGTTTTAAAGTGCCAACTCTTGACAGAAAAGCTTCTGTTGTGTCATTAGTATGCACAGTGTCCATCTTTTTGAAATAAATGAAAGGCAGTTTTTTCTTTCGAAAAAAGGATTTTAGGCATACCATTGAGTGATCATCATTATTGTCTTGTTTGCATCAGGATGCAGACTCTGGCAGGTGAGTTGTGTTGTGTCAGGGAATTGTGTTAACTGTAGAGACTTTAGAGGAATTTCAGGAAGGAAGGAATTTCTTTTGTTTTTCAGTCCTTTTGTGGCCATTGTTGATAGCATTAAGTGAACAGAGCAACAGGGGTTTTTTGAGGATGCTTCCACAGTGCTGTGGTACACTTATTCCTCTTATAGACAGAAACAGCTGTCATACCAAATAGAGTTATCAAAATCACATTTCTGTGCATATTGGTGCCTCAGCTGTTCTGCCTTCAATGGATGTCTCTGATCAATTTGTGAAGAATCCTACAAACCTGAATCCAGATGTGGTCTGCTTTCTACATTTATCATCGATCATGGATGCGGCGTCTTGTAGCCATGCACCTCTACAGTTCCTGCCTGTCTTTCCATAAAGCAGTGGAAAGTGGAAGAGCATCAGATTTCACAAGGAATTTGTAATATCCAGATTTACTGGATTGTATTATTTGCAGTGTTATACCTCTGTGTGGGAAGTCTATAAGGAAATGCTGCCTGCTCTCAATGTGTTGCTGGTTTAATCCCTTCTGGTAAGAGTTTGTGAAAACTAATTATGAGCCAGTTTGGTCCCCAGTGAAGCTAGAACTGAAACTCCTTTCAATTATGTGGATGGAACCCCTGGTATGTCACAGTTAGTTTTATTGTAGAGGATTCTGTTGGGACTTGGTGTGTCTAATCTAAGGGAAGTTACTCTTTATCCAAATATCTCCATGAGTACACAAACAGATTTTTTTAAGTATTTAGTGAATAAGTAATTACTAAAGTATCAATGATAGTAATTAATTGTTAATGACATTCATTAGTGGTTTGGATTATTTTAGCATGGAGAGCTTTCATTAAGTTGTGTTCACAGTTTTTATAAAGCAGTATTAAGGTGATTGTTCAATAATGACCAAATGGCAATAAGAAATCTGTGTATCATCATTTAACAATATAAATTTGGTAAATGGATGGATCTCCCAGCCACGGGAGAATTATAAAAGAAAGACATTAAGGAAAAAAAATACACCTTACCAGCAAAGAATTATGTCTATTTCAGCTAGTAATATCACTACTAGTATTTAAGATAAATGGTTTTTCTCTATCTGTAAAATGGTTACTTATCAGAAAAAAAATCCAGAAGTTAAAAGACTTAGTAATTTAACATTTATTAGCAGGTTTAGACATTAACTGAGTATTCCTCTACGCTGCTGAGTCTGTTTACAATGAAATGCCTTGGGCCAGCACTAACCAATAGGGCACTTCAGAAGATGGTTCTAAGGAGTGGACCAAACAGCTGGTGTATTTGTACTCTATTTAACTCTCAGAGCAGCTCTTGGCTCATTGAGCAAATTGAAGTCTTCAGGCAGAGTGACAAGCAAATGACCAAGTCAGTCCCCTCAGGTGCAATTAGAGCAGGCCTGTTGCTCCTGCAGTGACCCTGGGTGCACTTTGGGAATGCATGGTCCAAGGCTGTGCAAGCTGACCCGAAACAAACAAGGCTGCACCAAGTGGAGGAATGACAGAGCACAAAGGGAGTTCAAAATTTTTCTTCATACACTACGGCACAGTTGTTGATGAAGATGGAATAGGAGGTGGAATTTCTCAGTAGTTAGAGTACGAGATAGAAGCTTTGAAGTTGCATCGTAAGATGATTCTGCAGTGCTGCTTCAGAGCATACAATTCTTGAGTTAGTATTTTAATGATATACTATATGTATATTTTCACTTCTAGTGAAAAAAGACGTATTGAATATTTTGTTCTGTTTCAGGGGAAGTATAAAGAAAGAACTGCAGAGACTGATTTCAGTAACACAGGGTTTTAAAAGTACGGAAAGTAACCCCAACAACATTTATGTTCCCTTTTATGTCATCCACCAAAATGGATAATGTAGATCATGTAAAATCAAGAGTTTTATTTCCTGTGAATATTGGTTTCATTTCTTTTTTTTTCATAGTAGTCTTGCTCATGCAGTTGTCTCTGACTGCCAGTTTTAGTAAAAATACGTAATAAAATGTTTTGGTAGGCAAGCTAATGATTATATTTACTGATGGCATCTCATAATAAACCAACTTTTAAATCATTATCAAGCACTCAGAGAATAAATTGTATTAACATAATATTTTGAGTATTGACATATTAATTAAAATGAGACGCAATATTGATGGATAAAAATTCAAACTGGACAAATGAAAGTGCACATTAGACCAATGGAATAATATCTTCAAACATATGACATTAAATAGATGTGAAGTTTTCTTTGAATAAATTAATAAAATGCAAGATTCCTGATGTAGAGAAACAAGTCTGGGATGTCTCTGGGTAAGTGTATACCTAAGACTGAGTGATATTTAAATGAATGAAAGGTTAATTAGCACTCTGAATACCTGTTCTGTCCCTCATGCTACTCTATCAGTATTTTACAGAGCATGTGATGCTGTTGACTGTGCTACCACCTACAAAGAAGAATTCAGTAAGGGATATTGGAGTAGAGTTTATGCTGCTTCTAAAATTCAGGAGCAGGGGTGGCTAGAGGTATATATGCTATTTTAAAATATTTTTCTTGGCAGGTTACTTAAGACAGCGACACAGCTCACAAAAAAAGGCCTTACACTGCTTCTTAGAAAAGCTGTCAGCTCATGTATAGATAGGGAATTGTTCCACTAGAACTGTGAAGCAGAGAATGTAAAATGTCTTTGGCTTCTGAGGAGGTTTGCCATATACCACTGTCTCGTTCTGAGAGGGCTAGAGGCAGATGAGGACTGTTCAGACTGATCCACTCTTCCTCAGTTCTGTTAAAAATCATAGTCTGACAGAACTCTAAGTTTAGTTTAGCAGTTCAAGCCATTGGCTATTCTTGTATCTTAAAAATATTACATCTGTGTTCTTCAACTATCACATGCAGAAGACATGACAATATAACTACAAGCTGTGCTAGCTCTAAGTAAAGCTCACCAGTAAAATTATTTGATTTTGTATGCATATTATGTTTTCTGTAGACATATACCAGTGTAGGCTAATGCCAATGTGTACATCTTCAGGGTAACGAATTCAGTGCTTCTCTATAGTGCAGTGCCTCTACACACCCTATAAGTTGTATCTTTCAAGTGTAAAATATGTTAAGATAAAAAAATTATTGTATTTTTTCTCAGTATCTGAATCCTTCATTCTGTTAAAGTGGAAATACTGATCAGCTGTACATTAACTTTTTCCTTAGATGCAAAGATATCCTGTGTTCAAGGGAGTCTGGCAGTTAAATTATTTTGAATACATCTGTTGACATGGCTGGTTTGTGTCTGGAAGGAAAGATGGGCTGTGCTGTGACTGTGGTGACATCAGGCAATCAGCTGTGGAGACTATTACCTCCATATCTTCTGCTCAGTGCCTGGTCCTGAAGATTCCCCTTTCCCTCCACCCCCCCACAAGCTGCTAGCTCAGATTTAGGGAATTTTGGGAGAGGGGATCTACAAGATAGGGAGAGATAGGGAGAAGAGATTCAAAAGAGGCCCCTTACCTCAGGATGTATTCCAAAACTTTATTCTCAATGAAGGTATCCCAAGAGGCAAGGAGGGGAAGGCACATGGAGGAAGAGGGGTTTTTATCTCCTTTGGGGTCGGGGTCAGATTACCTGGCCGAAGGCCATAGGTCAGACTCAAAGGGGCAGGTAATTCAGGTCAGGTTACAGTCTCTGGGGGAGGGGTTTTGGGGAGAGGGCATTCCCAAAAGGGATGCAACATGGTCCCTTCCTAGTATGTCTGTTTGCCCTTTGCATCTCCAAGTGCTTACACAGATTTTACAACCTTTATCCTTCCAATCTTTAATGCCTTGCACCAGAAAACAAAGCTTTTTCAAGCTTTTCAGATTACTATTCCAGATCTAGGAAGAGACTTTTCCTAAGATTTTTGTAGCTATTGAATCTGAATTAGATGTCTCTTTTTTTTTTTTTATACATTACCTGGTAAGATAAAGAAGACTATTTCCTTTCTAAGTTGCACTTGATGGAAGACATAGAGATAGTGTGTGTGCATGTATATAGGCTGGGAAAGAGCTTCTTGGCATATGTTTGAGCCTTATAATATTTATTGTGTTGTAAGCTCTTATGGTAAACTGTTTGGGATTTTTTTAAATTCATTTAAATTAAAGTTCTCAAAATAAATAGTGAATACAATTTTTTAAAAATTATTTACTTACCAAAATGAAAAAAAATACAGAGAAATCGAAATCTGTGCCACCTTGCAGAAGCCTTTGAGAGCCAATTTTTTCTTTGCGCTAACTACTCTGCCTGAGAGAACAACAGAATAAAGAAGACATTTTGGACATGTAGGTTCAGACCAAAGATTGTACTTGAGGGTATGTAGTGAAATCTTACAACATTAGTGCTTTAGTGAAAGGTATGAGAAAGAGGTCAGGAAAAGAATGATTTGTATGCTTTATTTGTTGACTATGTTTATATGTTGTTTATATGTTATTTATTTATTGTATGTTTATATGTTGGATCGATATGCTTTCACTTTTGGTCCCACAAGCACAGAATTTCATCATTTAAAAGCAGAAGAAACCAAAATAGGCTCTTTCTCCAAGCTGCAAAAGGAAACAGATTTAGGATTGGCTAGATCTGTGAGGAGAAACAACTTAGAAAAAGTAGATCACCAAAAGTGAGCTTCCAAGGTGCCAGTTTGTGTGCTGACTCCTGAGTCCTGGCTCAAGTGCAGTTGATGATTTTGCTTATCAGGGCAGGGCACTGGGAAAAGAACCAGCTTTCTGCAGCAGAATTCCCTGTGTAGGAGTTACTTGTCTTCACTAGTTAAGTTCCCAAACTCACGGAATCAGAAGAAGGTAGTACTCAAAATTTTCTGGAAGATTGGAGTTGGATGAGGAAACTCAGGAAAAAATGTGGTTCCATATTGAGTCCCTCTGAAACAGAGACATGAAATGATGTTCATATTGGCCTTCCCCTCCCCTTAGAGCCAGTTGTTCCCACACTCCCGCTCTAGGCTCCATTTCTTCCAGCTGTGCTGACTCAGCTGTTTGTTGGACTGTGCTCCTAAATAGTTCTTTGAAATAATCTAGTTTAAAAAGAAACACATTTCTGGTTGAAAAGTATGTATCTCATTTCACTGATACGCTTTAGAACGTAGCCACAGAAACAGCCAAATCAGCAGAGCAGAATGGACAGGGACAGCAGATAGGGAGTTCAGCGAGCAGATGAAGGGGGTCAGAAAACTTTTCAAGTGCTCTTGCACTGTGGCAGATTCCTATGCAAAAATGACTGTAGAGAAAACCATAAGGACGGTATTTTCTTCTCTTTGATTTAGTTATAGTCATGTGCTCATTAGCAAAAGTCTTTTCCCTTGATTAATTTGGCGTAGTTTGTAAAAATTACATTGGTGGTGCTTATTACAGACACAATATAAATTCTTCAGAGTATTCCAGATGAATCTAGAATTCAGCAAAACTGAGCAGCCATTCTCAGAGAACCTGAGTTCATTTACAGTGCTTCAATTTAGTAGTCAACCAAGAGAAAAATCTTCACCCAAACATAGCTCTAAAAGTTACAGTTCTTGAATTTATGAGTCTAGTAAATGTGAAGTATATGCACCAAATTTTATATATATACACAGACATAATTTCAAAATAATGACTGGAGAAAAAGCTTTTTCCTTAAATAAGAAAAGAAAATCCTCTTTATTCCATAAAGCACTTCAGGGAAAACATTCTTGTTTGCCTAGTGGCAAACTTCACCCCAGATACACAGAACTCTAGCTTATACAGCTCACAAGGCCACACTTAAGAAAGTGAAAAATTCATCAGATATGACCTTACTGTTGAAAATGTCACCTTACTCTGAAAAAGCCATGAGATGTATCATCCAGAACAAATTATTAACATTGATAATAATTATTAACCCTATAGAAAGAAGTGTGGCTTATGTGTACATGCTTCACATCTTGCTGCAAAAGGTAATTCCATTCCTTTGGATACCATAACACTATTATGATACAATAGCAGAACAAAAGCATTGTAAGAAATTTCAAATATACTTTCTGGTTTTATCATATTCCATATGCAGAAAGGTAATATTCTCTTCTGTATTCTAGCTGCCATTGCTTGCTGTGAAAATCAGCCAAATTCTGCATCCATAACCAATGCTTAACAAGTAAAACATAAAATTGCAGCAATCAACCCAATTAATAGCTTATCATCTCATATTGTCCCTTAAAAAAAAAAAAAAAAAAGGCAAACATGTTTGTTTCTAAAAGAAAAAACCTACATCTTCCAATTTTATGTTTTTTTTTTCTAAAATTCTGGAATGTAAGAAATGGTACTCTTGGGACACTAAAGAAAATGTATCTTTATAACTGAGTCATCTCGTTTTGATTCTTTAGAGTAGCCAGAAACTGCACTTCTCATGAGACTTACAGCATGACAACATTCATTAGAAAATTTTGTTGCTAAGATTTGTATTTTAACACTTTCAAGGCAGTTCTGTATTTCTGGATTATCAAATATCAAAACCCTCAGGTACATTTTAGAATCACCAGCCTCTATATATACTTAATATTATAAGAAACTATATGAGATATATAACCAGGTAAGTACAGCTGTATGTTAGACTCTCGTTTCTCTTATGTGGTGTTTAATGCAAAGAAAACTTATAAATACATTTGTAAAAAGTGTTTATTAAAATTGACTTTGTTTTACAGTTTAGCAAACTCTGCAGGTAGTCTTAAGAGCCTGCTCAATTCATTATCATTAAATCAACAACCAGATCTTCTTTCTGCCATTCCCTGGCAGAATTAATGGGTTTTGGCGTGATTTGTGTATTTAACAGTGAAAGCTCTTGCTGGGTAAGCTAGCAAGCTTGACTAATTCTCAGTTGTGCTAACTTCATAAACCTATTTTAAGGTTTAACTTTGACTAAAGATTAAAGGTAGTGACACATGCTGCTACCTTTGAATGTATCTAACATGATTACGGTTAATAAGTGTAACTGAAACATCAAATATATTTTGTATGGTACATGCGAATATATGCATGTTACAGATATTCTTCAGTATTTTGGGGTTTAAAGTGAGATTCCACAAAACAACTGATTGACTAATATTAAAACACTTGCATACGTTTAAGTACTTTAAATACTAACTGATACTTTTTAATTGCAGAATTATTAAACTCTGTAACAGGAACAGATTATTTGTATTTCAAAATAACTTACACCTGAATCAGAAAAGCAAGCAATTATTTTATTTGATCTCAAGCTGTCTTTCTCAGCAAACCCATTTTAAACCATCAAGCATTCCAGTTCCTATCTTTTTTTTTCACCTTTTCAGACAATCCTAAAATCAGTATTCAGAAGAGCCTGAAGAAAGAAGAAAAGAGAGGAAAAAATATTTTCAGCCTGTCTGACAAGCCTACATAAAAAGCTTGTGATCAAAGGATCTTAAATACACGTTACTGGTGTGACAAACAACATTTTTGTCCTTTTATTAGATTTATTTTCCTTCTGAAAACTGGAATGGCTGGAGTATAGTTTGTGAAAGAAAGCTGGCAGGGTTGTATTCTTTGATTCCTAATTAACACCTTCAGTCTCAAAAGAGAACTAACAGAAATACCATAAAATGTTGCAGCTGCATTGTTATTCCGCTTGGTTGGTTTGTTAAAAGTCGGCTGGGCATTGGCAGCTGCAATAAAGGAGAAGCTCAATGGATGTTTTGTATTGTGCCCACTGAAGTGAAAGAAGGCAACCATTTTATTTTCAAATGGGCAGCTGCATAGTGATGTTTAAATGGAGCTAAATGTGAGATTTACTGTTAATTTATAGTAATTGGTTATAAATAAAGTGGCCGTAGAACTTGGCTTTCATCTGTTAAAGCCATAGAACACAAACTGAAGGAGAATGAGTTATGAAGGGTAAAAAGTGAAGGGTAAAATACTGAAGTGATAGAAAATGCAGTTACTTAGAAGGAGGTATTTGGTTTTGCAGTGTGATGCAGCAGCCACCTTGGAAGCTAGTAGTCAAGCCTTCTTGAGACAGTGCTTTGAGAAGTAAAGGTAGACATCGCTTTGTCCCAGTGTAGAGGAAACCTACATTTTAACGCCGGGATTAGAACCAAGTGCTACTCTGCCTGGAGATCATAGGTTTGTGTTTTCAGTAGTATAATAAAGGAGGCATTTAACTCTGGTCAGATAAATCTCACTCACATTCAAAAAATGCAATTAGGGAAATATGTAAATCTAGATGTTTCATCAAATGCTAGCTAAGGGGTTACCAGTTCTTTCCTTGCACAATGACTGAACTAAAGAACTTCAGTGTCTGTGTAAGAACCATTGTCCCAGCCCCAGAGCCCGTTGGAAACCGAGTCCAGACTGGTCGTGGGAAATACCTACATATTTGACACAGGCCCCATTTCTGAGAGAAAAGGGGGTGGAATAGAAAGTATGGAGATTTTACTGTTGCATTCTAATCAGCCATGATCTGCCTAATTTGCTTTGATCAGGAAGATAAACTAATTTTCCTATAGGCTAGATAAAAGTAATTAGCAATCCAATGCTTTCATGCTTTTGTAAAGGGTAAAGAAAAGAATAGCAGAAATTATAATGGTGGGAGCAAAGTACCCCTTTTTGGCTCATCTGAAAACATTGTTAACTGAAAATAGGATGGTGCCGTAGGAGAGAGGCCCTGATTAAGGTGCTTTTTTGGGCTGGGATATCATTGTTCACCATGATCTGTAATGTTACACAGCTATGTGTTTCTGAAGACTAATTTCACATGACTTTTAGTATATTTAGCTTCTGTTCTCTTTTATGGAAAAAGTATATTTCATGTAAAAAGTACATCTTCCATTCTGAGAGGATGTTGTTTGATTTCACAAGGCATTTTATTATCTTTTTCCACAATTGCATTAGAACACTTCAGTGGTTCATTAACGTCTGGATCTGCTGCTACCATAAGACATCGAGATGAGAGTTTCTGAGGCCGTAACAGTGAAATCAAGAACTTTATAGCCATAGCCAAAGCCAAATTACTGGATATCCCAGTCTCCTGATTCCAATAGGTAACAATTGTGTGGTTCTGTGGGTCTGAACTGCGACTGTTAGCCTGATACACGCGCTATGGTGTAGTATGCCTCAGCTGAGTTTCCTGGGAGCTGTCACTCCTCCTTGGCTTTGGCCATTCTACTTCAGTATAAATCAAGATGTCTTGCAAAAGTTTCACAGTGAACGCCTTAATATGCATAATGGAATGCCATCTTTATCCAGGGAAACCACTCATTCAGATCTTACTGAATTCCATAGGCTGCAGAATACCTAATTTTTAATACGTCTTCTCCTATGTTTCCTCATCTTTATATGAATTGATTAGTTCAACAGGCAGTTACAACCAGCTTGCTTAATAATTCTGTCCACCTACCTCTTTGTATTTTCAAAGTTTTATTTAAAAAGTCAGATAAGCTTAAGGACTCTACTTATCATTTATGTTGCAGTTGTATTGCAGTCCACAACCATAATTGGGATTCTGGATCCACTATGTCAGGAACGGCTAAAATATTGGGGCAGGCTCTATAAAAGCTTTCATAGGAAAAAAAAAAAAAAAAAAAAAAAGCAGCTATTGGTGATGAATGGGAAAAACATTTTATGGTGTGGATAGAGAAACAGGGGCATGTGTTCTGTCTCAAAGACGCTCATATTAAAAAAATAATATCCTTTAAAGACAGAGTTTGGAAAATTAATTTCCCCTGCCAGCAAGATGCATTGGATGGACAATATAATTGGAGGAAAAATAAAAGCTCCGTTCCTGTATGATAGCAGTCTTAAACTGAAGTATATAACAAATTTTTCAGTCTTTCTATACCCTAAAATACATTGACATTGTGATAACCTGCACTGTTTGTATTCCAACATATAATGGCAAAAGCTATGTTAGTTTCAATGTGAGAACATGGTAACAAAAATTAAAACTGGTGTAAGAGTTATAAAAACAGAAAAATTCATTGAAATAGCACTGAGAGTTGTGTTCAGCCTGGGAATATTTGTTTTGCTCAAGGAGGCAGCACCACCTCATAGATAAAGCATTGATTTGATATTCAAACCTATATTGTCATTTCCTTATTGCATTGCTTAGTGCCACAGCAAAATTGTCTTCTACTCTACAGTCTCCTCAACTCCAACTTAGCAATTTATTCTTTATGTTGTTCCTTGCAAAGTATTGCATAATTGAATATTGCTGTACAAAAAGTGCAGGAGGGAAAAGGCAGCAAGCATGTAATTCCCCTCACCTGTTGGCAATAAGCATCCTTCTTGCATATGGGTGGGCAGAAGTTGCTCCCCTGGCCCTCTCAAGAGACGACATAGCAATTATGTTTCTGACTTTTGAATTGCATCACTTTTTCTGTAGGATGCGAACTAGAGTTTGGATTCCTACTGCTGTTATTCACAAACGTAGGAAGGACTGGAGATTGGGTTTATGCCTCTTTTTCAGTTGCATACAAATTAGTTTCCTAAATCCTTAGAATTTTTTGACATGAAAAGCATGAGGAAATCAGACTATCTGTAACTCTTACAGGAGGAAAACACTGACTCTAATTATGAATGTTGTCCTCCTTCCATAGTGTTCTGTTCATTTTAAGGCCGATTTATTACTGCTTTCTTGTGATAATATGGAAATACACAATGGTCAAAATGGTGCAGAAAAACAGTTTTACAAGTTTCACAACTTTGCGATATCACTCGTTTCTAGTCCTAAAGCGTTCAACACACTTACGAGGTAAGATCCATGTAGACTTTTTTAGGAAGATATGTGTAAGCTCTGCCCTTGTTCTGAGCCATCTGGAAACCATCAGCAAAGCACTGAGCCTGACCTTACCTGAGCACTAACCTCACCAAAAAGGATGGTTTTTATCTGGAAACACCTAAGAAACTGCATGGGAGAGAAACTTATTCCACCTCATTGGGCATAAAGGAGTCTGACTACAAGATTGAAACCTACATGAAACTGGCCTCTATAAGCTCTGCTTTCAGGAAACGTTCTGATTTACAGAGATGAAAGATTTCAGAAGTGTTTTAATTGCTGTTACAGCCTAAATTGCATTCACTTTCATTAGATTTTTACTAATTTTTATTAAGTCCTTATTAAGTTTTCTGTGTTTCTAAGAAGGTCTACCTATTTATATTTTATAAAAGAAGGCCCAACAATCAAGTCACAAGACTTAATACGTACTGAGAGAAGTAAAGACAGCTTCTCACTTTTCCATGGAAAGAAAACTAGTTTCTTTCACTAAAAGGAAAGCTTGAATAACCAATCAGGTATTACACTATACTTCTGATGTCAGAAAACTTGTATTGGTGCAAATTAGTAATCAGATTTCTTTGGGAAGGAAGGCAGGCAGGAAGGAAGGCACGGAAGGAAGGCGTGGAAGGAAGGAAGGCGTGGAAGGAAGGCGTGGAAGGAAAGCAGGAAGGCAGGAAGGCAGGAAGG
>CM031879.1:33760941-33926192 GCA_018697195.1 Certhia americana
AAGGAAGGCGCGAAGGAAGGCGCGAAGGAAGGCGCGAGGAAGGCGCGGAAGGGAAGTTCGCGGAAGGAAGGAAATGAGGAAGGAAGGAAGGAAGGAAGGAAGGAAGGAAGGAAGGAAGGAAGGAAGGAAGGAAGGAAGGAAGGAAGGAAGGAAGGAAGGAAGGAAGGATGGACTTGACTAAGCTTCTTCCTTTCAAAAGGACTAGTGGGAAGGATAATCTTTGTGTATCCTGGTGAGGGTTGTCCAGTGAAATTTGTTGGTCCCCAGACTATGTGTCCTTGACATTCACAGTAAATTTTCTAATTTGGTGGAAGGGTTGATGTGTTCAAATAATGAGATCTGTCTTGATTGGGGGCATTTTGACAGGGATCTGAATTCTTTTTTCTTTTAATGTTGAAAAATTTGACTTGCATTGCATTACTGGCATCTCAAACTTTTCCTAGAGTCTCCAATGTGTGATGTTCTGTTTTTCTTCTTTTCTGTGGTACCCAGACATTGTGGCCATATTATTTCAATAATAATAATAATAATATAATGCCTTGTGCCTTTTGGATACAAAAGGGAAAAAAATAATAAATAAGATAATAAAACTGTCCCTAGGATGTAAGAACAGCCTAAAACAGTTTGTGTGTGTAAGAGACACAGGTTTGAGGGTTTAAAGCCTGTCTATTAGCTTTATTTGGCGAAGGTTAAATTAAAACTGTGTTGTCCTAAAACAAACAAAAAGCAGTATGTAACATTAGAAATTATTAAACCTTCTAAGTATAAGTTTTTATAAAATATGATAAATTATGAATGTTGAATAAGGATTAATATCAATTTCTTGTCTGTATTTTAAATGTAAAACTAGCAAAAAATTCTGACCTCTGATAAAGGGAAATTTTAGACTGTTCATTTGATAAGGCAATCAGGTTGCGCTTTAATCAGTTTCTTTGTTGAATTAGAAGAAACATACCTTCCAGTCTTAAAATAGTAACATAATTGTAAAGTTGTCAGTCTAGGGTTTCTGTTTGAACTTATTACACTTGATAAAAATAACAAACCATGACAAATAGTGAGGCTAGGTTTCAGTAATTCACTGAAGAATGTCTCTACCAAGTCTTTGTGGCAAAACGTCTTGTTTGCAGGACAAATGCAGAGTTGAAATAACAAGCCATGAATACCACTGGTGAAATGGCTATGTACACAAGGTGAATGCTAAAGTTTTCCCTTCTGAATGGACCTTTTAATCCAAGCATTATCTTGGCTCTGAAAAAGTCTTCAGTGGCCTTATGTACAGATTAATGAGAAAATCTGAGACTTGGAGTTGGGCTATTTGCAGAAACAGTTTTCAAGATTTACTGATGGTTGACAAATGCCATTTAAGCTTTCAAAGCCATCAATATGCTATTGAAAAGGATTTAGAGGGAAATCCTCCCACTATAGAGAGCAAGGACTTTGAAGGATCTCAGTGGAAGCCCTTGGTCTGCCCACCCCTTCAAACCTTTCACTGGCTTCCTTCAGCATATAGAGCCCTGAAACGCGTGGCTATGGAAAAGGAGGGGGTGGCCCCTTGGAAAGGCATTTGTATGTAACTGAATGTGCCAATCTGCTTTTGTTCAGGCATGAGAACTGAATAGAAGTGTTTCCAGAAAAACTCTCTTGTGCTCATGATCAGTTTTTCAATGGGCTTTCTGCTAATAGATTTTTAATATGGGAGCTGGAAATGGTGAAAATTCTAGTGGATTGAAAAATTGCCCAAGAAAGACTCTCTGCCCTATAGCATTTGTTAACCGTGATGCCATATCCTTCTCTAATAGTGGCATTCAAAGAAAAGGAACTTCATGCATTATACATGTGACAAGACAAATCACCTGAGTTTAATTTTTTTAAATAACGTCCTTTATTCCACAGACATTTTAAAACCTCTTTCTATGATATTTCTTTTCTTTGGTTATTTAAAAACTCATTTTCAAATCATATGCTTTTATTAAAAAATATCCATTATGGGATTGGGTTAGGAAGAAAAGATGATGAACCTTAGATGATTATGTTTTAGTTAAAGGGGTATTAATTTAAGATCAGGATGGTTTGAAATCCTTGCTTTTGCCCATGCTGCTTAGAATCAACAGGATCCAAGATGAAAATTCTACAGAGCTTAATAAAATTGTACAAATGAAAAAGTGGCAGAACCTGCTGCACAGTTCTGGAAAAAGGGATCTCTAGAATCTCTGGTGGATTATGCAAGGATATACTGGGGCTTTATTCATGAAGTTCCTGAGAGATTTGTGGTTTTTCAGTCAGAACAAATGCCCACAAAATCCTCTCTGTGTTCCTTTTAATAGCAATAGTATTTATGCATGTAAAACCATGTGGTGCTGTCTTCCAGTCTGTCACAAGTATGTGAAAATATTTGAGATTCAAATGCCAAGGCCATGACTGAGGGGGCATCCTTCACCTCTAGTTTTCACATCACTCCCCACATGGGACAGGAGAACAAAGCCAGGATGAGGGCTGCTGTAGTTTCTTTATTCATGGTGTGTGGTGTGAAGAGGAACATCATTGTGCATCCCACCAACTGCAAACTCCTCATGAAGGGAAGGAAAGGCTGGCTGAGTTCTGCAGAATGTGGAAAATAGGACAACACATCTCAGCAGAAGATTTGCTTTTGCTTAGCAAGTGCTTTGACTTTACTTCTGTCCCATATTTCATTTCTATCTTTTATAGATATATCCATTTTGCCACAATTTGGGGAAGGAGAGCAGCAGTAACAGCATGTGGCAGGTACTGTCTCGTGTGAGGTGATCAGTGGTCATAAGAAGCCAATGTTGTGTAGCAGTTGGGTGTTCTGATGTTCATCTGTGCTGCTTGTTCATTGCAAAGCAAATTAAGGAGATTGGAGAACTCCCATAGGAGTTCTATAGGAGAACTCCCAGATTGTCTAAGGCTTCTAGTTGAACATGCAACCAGAAAGAACCATCTGTTCTGCCCCACTCCTCTCCACAGATTAAGGGGAATGTTGTTTGATTTACTCGAGGTGATGCGCAGGAGAAAACAAAATTCTCAGGATGTTCAGTACCAAACTTTTACTTGCAAACTTTAGAACATTAATGTATAATGTAAAGTACTTGGCAAATTTTAAATAAACTTAGGCAACTTTAACTTACCTTATACAGAGGCACTTACAAGGCATTGACTGAAATTTTTTTGTCTAGCTTACAATATATTTTGAGAAGAGGTTAGAAGAAAGAGAAAAAGAAAGGGTAAGAGTAGGAAGATATTACCACCTGTGGATCC
This sequence comes from Certhia americana, assembly GCA_018697195.1. Taxonomy (NCBI): domain Eukaryota; kingdom Metazoa; phylum Chordata; class Aves; order Passeriformes; family Certhiidae; genus Certhia; species Certhia americana. Next base: position 33,764,218 of record CM031879.1, read on the forward strand.
AGCAATGAAACTTGTTGCAACTTAGATGTCTGCTGATCCACATGATGGGCACAGTCTTGGTCTGCCAGGGGTGGGGGAAGCCCATGAAACACAAAGTTCAATGGGTTAAGGTACAGTGAGGTTCAAGTGGGAATGCCCAGGTACATCCTTGGGGAGGGGTTGGGGATGGAGGATGGAATTTTACACTGTCAGATGCAACACTGTGCAGTCTTCTGGTGGAAGGACCTAGAAATGACTCTGTGAGTGGTTTGTGGTTCTTTGATGGTTTATGACACCTAAGACATGACAATAGCTTCTCATTAGAGTAGTTAAGCCAATTATACCACATCAGAAGGGATGAACACCTTCAGACCTACATGTGAATGTCCCAGTATCTCCCCCAGAGGGACATTTTACACCTGAGCCAGTTGCATAAGGGAGGACATGATAAGAAGCACTACCAACCTCCCTGGGTCTGCTGCTTATCAGCCTCTTCCCTTTCCTGGCTGAAATCCCAGCTTCTTGCTAAGCAGAGGTTGATTTGTAGTGGTCATCCTCTGGTGCTTGCACCCTCTGCACCTTGGCTGACACCTTGCACACTGTCAGCTAAAACACGCACAGCTTTTGCAAATGGCCAATTGTTTAAGCCTTTAACCATTAACATTTCAGTCGCTCACTCCATCACACTGTACATTATTCTGAATAATCCTGGTTTTCTGATGGAGCTGACTGGAAACCTGAACTTGATGTTAAGGAAAAATGAGCAAAGACTATGGAAAACAGAGGGTGAGAAAGGAAAAATGAGCAGAATCAGCTCATCACTTTGAGAAAACACAAGGAATGAAAAGTTAAGTACCAAAAAAATTGGATCAGGCATGACAACCAAACAGAAAACAAAGAAAGGCTGTAACAGCAGAAAATGTCACACTTCCCACTCCTTAGTGGCCCACATGACATCTTGGCTTTAACTCAACAGATTTTAGAAATTATAAAACAGCTGAAGAAAATACATAGAAAACTTCCCCGTGAGCCTATCAGTACTACAGGCACTATTTCAGGCAAGCTAGTGTGCTGTTGCATAATTTCCCCAACCATGAAATACTGCCTATTGGGTAGTCTCAGAATTATAAAAAATTATTATTTTTTTTTGTTTTTCTGTCTCTGCCAGTCGGCTGTTTTTTCTTCTGTTTCCTGAGAATGTACACAGTTTTGTTTTCACCAGCCAGAGATCTTGAAGGAACTGGTCGTGAGGCTTTTCTTGTTGTTTTTTCTCTCTTATTTATTGCTTGTTATAATTTCATTTTGTTCCTGACCTGCAGAGCTCTTCCTTGCAGGTCAGTTCAAGGCACAAAACTCCAAATACCAAAGCTAACTACAAAATGCACAAGTGCCCAATGCCAAATGCTCAACTACTCAACTCAACTATGAAATACTAAAAGCCTAATATCAAATGCTCCCACCCTCAGGGTGGTGTGGATATTTATACTACAATCCACGTAATCAGTATTTATAATTCTACTCCAATAACTATAATCTATGTTAGAAGGTTAAACTCTATTCTAAACCAACTATAATGTGCCACCTCACAGCAGAACATGGAGGCAAGGAAGGAGAAGGAAGAAACCCAAAAGCCATGTGCTTCCTCCATCTTGCCTGTATCTGTCTGCCATCCTAAAAACCCTATATATCTAAAATTCTCATCCTGTGATAAAACTACACACTATTCTACTATTTAATACACACTCTTAAACACCCTGCTTCATTCTAGAGCCTAAAAGCCCTTTTTCCATGAACAAAGGTTAAAAACACTGTCAGAGATTCTAAAATCTCTTAAACATGCAAAGATATATTCTTCATAATTCCAGACTCCGACAGGGTAGAACCTGGCATTAGGAACTTGTAGGCCTGGGATGATGTCTTCCATCCATGGGAGTCACTGGGAGTTTTGCTGCCAGCATCAGTGGAGCCAGGTGTTTACCCCCAGGCACTGTTCTACTGCTGACATTGACTTGCTGTATTAGAGGTTTTAAGACTTGTAAATAACAGGGCAACTGATGGTTTCCAACATTTTTATAACATGTGGAATAGAAAAAGAGATCTTGGAAAGTTCATTTTGTGAGCAAAATAGGCAAACCAGACAGGTGCAGTATAAGGTAACACTATTTCACATATGCACACAGGTGCAATAGAGTTGGCAGCAACAGTTTACATTTGTTAAAGGTTTGTTTTGGCTACTCGTCTTTTCTGGTATTGTTCAGTATTGTCTCCAGGAAGATCCAAAACTCATATTTGAAGCCTGAATCAGAGACAGGGCAGAGGATTTGGCTGAACAGCACCACTTAATTGCTTGCCCTGAAGTGATTTTCTGTTGATCACCATAACAATCACAAGAAGTGTAGGTCATTGCCCTCAAAATGAGGTTGCCAAACAGTGGACTACATAAACTCTGTGAATAAAAGGAAGGAAACAGGGAACATCTTTTCTTGGTCAGAGTGCTGCCACTACTCCTACTAAATATTGGCTTGTCCTCTGAACAGCCCAACTGCCCTCTGTAGAAATAGTTCTGGAGGGTTTTGCCTCCACATATTAATTGTAAATTAATGATCCCATTAATTTAAGTTGTAAAAGGAAATAATTTCTTGAAAGAGAACATACTTTTATACTAGAAAGAGTGCAGCTCTTTTTAGTATGATTATGCTGGTATAACCACGTGAAAAATATGCGCTAGCCCAATAGAACACATTAGACATAGAAGTCTCTCTACTGAAGATGTCTCCTTGGTAGGGTGACTTAGAATATCTCAACCCTGCTCCTTGACCTGAATTGTTTAAAGCTAGCTTTGGTATTTTAGTAGTGTGTCTATCTGAAAGGCAGCTGATCACTTACGAGCAAAGAAAATGTGTGAAGACTGTATACAAGTGATGTCAGCATATGGTTAAGGACCTGGTATTTATGTGTATGAAGACTGTTTTATACCAGGCCGTGTGATGGTATCTCATGATGATAGTGAATTTTGGTTACTTAAATTAAAAAAAATCATTACCTGGTGGAGAAATACAGTGTTTTTAAGTGCGTTATCTTTGTAAGAATCAAGCTACATATTTCTTGGCACTTACTCTTGCAGAAATTTGGATGTACAACCAATCAGGGAAAGATCTGAAAGCTTTTTCATTCCCCTGAGCTCTGTAGGAAGTGTTAGAAGAGGCTGTCAGCCAGCCAGGAGCTGGCAGATCTAGAGGTCTATTGTGTTTCAGCAAACAAGATCTTTCTGATATAAAGGGAAGATGTGCATATTAAAAAAAAATCCACTACTTCCTATATCTGAGGAATGTTTACAATATTTACATCCTAGGTAAAAGATCAGCCTACATTAATCCAAGCCAAAACTGCCAACTGAAATAAACCAGTTCTGTTTCACCGTTCTTATGTGTTTCTTCTCTGTTTTTGGGCTTCTGGAGGCACAAGCACCAAGTTAGTGAACCAATTCAGGGAACTGATTTCAATTAAAACCAGTTTTTTTCCTGATGGAAATTTTTTAGAATGCAGAAAAGTTGCCAACTCTGATTAAACAGCATCTTTACAAGGAATGAGCAGTTCTGGATTAGAGGAGAGATCAGGAGAAATTCTTTTGATAGCAACATTGAATGAAACTGAGTGTGTTGATAATATGACATCCGTTGAGTTGTCCATGCAGTAAAGAGAAAATTCTGTAAATAATTGTTTCAGCTAAGCAGCAGCACAAAAATGATTAAATTAGTACTTCAAAGTAGAACTCTAGTAGGTGTAATGTAGCATAGCATCATTTTCTTTGCTGATACTCTTCAATTACTGTTCAACAACACAAGGTACAACTAAACATAATAAAAGCAGAAGTGACAGTGCTCTGCTAAAATGATTGGACATGATAATATTAATGGTGTTTTCCAGCCTAAACAGTTCTATGATTCTGAGTCTGTGATTCAGGACCAATGCATAGGAAAATGGAAACTTATAGGATAAGAGTAGTGAAGAAAAAAAAAAAAAAAAAAAAAAAAAATCAGTTAAGGCCAAAGGCATGGACTCTTGTCTTTGCTGACTTTTATTGTTGCCATCTGTTTTACCAAACCAGAATTTCACCCAGAGAATGAGTATTTTGCAGTGAACTATTTTGGGAATATCCAATGTATATATTCATGACACCTGCTACATTATGTCACACAAAGTAGCGTTGTGCAGAGATCCTGTGTTGTGAAATTGAAACAGTCATAGCATCATCTTGCTGTACCTGGGATAATTAGTGTCTCTGAGGGTACCTAAGGTGGTAATGTATCTTCCAGCTCTGGACCCAGCTCACTCATCTGTACCTTGGGGACTTTTGCACTGTGCAATGTAGGAGACGTATTTCCTGCCCTGAATACGGGTCTGTTGTGCACAGATCTCCAGATACTCATGCTTACACCTTCACTGTTGAAATGTGTTTATAGTAGGTGCTCTCAAAGCTGTTTGAGTTTAAATTCTTCAAGTCTGTGTTATGGAATTGAGGCAAATTAAGATGCACAATAAATTACTCACACTCTATCTTGTTATGAATGAAATCAGGCTAATCATGATTAATTTTCACCCACAGAAGTAATCTCAGGTACATTGGTGAAGGTAAGTTTTAAAATTGGTTTGTGTAACATGTAATCTATGCTGTACATAATTTATGGTTAGGTATTTAGACCAACTCACTACTGGTGACCCAAAACAGTTATTTTAGAAATTTGTACTTTATAACTTTAAGGTTATATTTTGAATCTTTGTTTACGCTCAGATATATTTTGAATTAATCTCTGCTGTAGAGAAGGTGTAGCACGTCAATAAACAAACTATGCTGTGCTTTTTGTACATGTTCTCCTCTCATATAAATATCCGTCATTTAGAAACAGCCTCATTGAAATCAGAAGGATGAAATTATAGACAAAGAATTAGAAGAAAATTGGACCCGTTTCTAAAATGGATGAATGTATCCAGTCATTCAGGGGAAGGGAGAAAAGAAAAAAAGCCCAAAAAAAAAGCTTTCTTTGTCATTTATGTAGCAAATAGTTGTAAAATAAGCAACATCTGGAGTGGCATAAAATATTCTGAAACCAAGGGAGGTTTTTTTTCCAGGCTTGGTCACATCTAATAAATATCTCTTGTCGATTCTTGTGCTGTTCTTCATCAAAATAAGATAAACAGTACTTGATAAACAAACAAGTAATGAAAAGCACAATAAACATGCTGGTAGTTGTCTTCATAAATTACAATAAAAACTGGGGTTTTTTTCCTGTTGTGTATTGTTTCAGTGTTTGAACAAGATTAATCATGTATGCAGTACTCTTATAATCTGTTTGAACTAGTGCAGAAGTGAGCAGTAACTCACAGAGTAAAAATGTACTAATACAATCTGTGGGCATGGGCGGAAGAAGAATTCCATTCAGTCCTCTTTTAACTGCCCCTATGGACTTCTGTATTATAAAATACTTCTTTAGTTATTTAAGTTTTTTAATATGTGAGCTAAGTACAGAAAATGATTGACATCTTGGAATGTTTTTGTAACTTACCCTGGTAATTATTCCCTAGCAAACTGAATCTTCAGCCTCAAATGAACAGCCATGAATCAGCTTTGAAAGGAAATGGTTAATTTCTTCTAGTGAGCATCATGAATTTGATATAAAAAAACCCAAAAACAGAGAGCCAGAGTCTTTTTACCTAAAATTATATGTCAGCTACTTGTCAGATTAATTCAGCACTGGGTGTGTTTGATCTGATCTTTGATCTTTACTTTCTTTTTTTGACCTTAATTGTTTGCTCTGACCTGCTCCCTCTGCTGGAGTCTTGGATAAACTGAATGGCAAAATGGTTTCCTGAAAAGATTAATCATGCACGTACTGTTTACTTTACAAATGTTCTGCAGTCCGGCTATAAGTGAGACTTTGAAGGTTGTTTATATGGTAGGATTGCCAATGTTCAGGAATAATGCATGGTATTTAAAATTACTCTGTTACAGAGCTTCTGCAGTAATAAGCAAAATTTTGCTGTCTGTGACATCAGAGGAACTCAGTGACAGGTGTTGGGAGTGCAAAACTCTGGCCAAAGCATTTTGTTACTTTGTGTTGAATCCAGATGTGACCTATCAGCCTGGTTTGCCAGGATCCAATGTTATACGGGCCAATACACAACAGCACAGAAGAGATGTAGGCAGAGCCCTCCTGACCTTACTGGATCACCTTCGAGGTTTCCCTAAGTTCAAGGTGCTTGATCCTTACCATATACATCTATTTACAATTGAAATGGCTGGAACAAGCACCACTGGTGTGACTAGGAAAGGTGTGAGAGGGACAGAGGGAGTACTTTCCATTTACATAAAACTCTCTGTGAGATGTGCAGGCACACAGGCTCACTGCAGGGTCTTTTCTCACATGACTACACAACATCATTTGCTTTTTGCTGGGCATGTTTTAATACAAAGGAGTTGGATCTCTGGAAAGAGTGAGCTTCAGTGTCAAGTAACAAAAATTTTCTGTAACAAATGTGTAATAAACAATCCTCTTCTAGCCTTAAACCGCTTCCATGTAAATCTGTAGCATGGGATCTGTTGCTGTTAATTTCCTATTGCAAATAATATTACATACAGTAATGAATTTTTCAGTACTTAATAATAGTATTTGTCATTACCAATATGCAGAAGGGCAGAAATACCCATGCTATTGCCCCTTGTTGTTTACCTTGAATATCTCAATAGTGAGATTTCCTACTCTATGTCATGTCTGTAATGGCTCTCTACTGCTTCTTCCTGCTAATCTACTACTTCTTCTTCCAGAAGATTTATCCAAATACCAAGATGTACTCTTCAAATGTGAATCATTTAGTGGAAATTCGTATCTTAGTCATAGTTTGCTATCGGATCCTGCAAAGAATCATAGCTAAAGTTTGAAGCTAGTTATGAGAAGAAATGCTATGGTTTAGTTGTCAGAAAACAATTACAATGCTTATTTATGCATGCTTAAACTCTGCCCTGTGCTGCTCTGCATGGGTGTATTAAACATGTAAATACATGACTAGCAATTTTCATGTTGACTTTGAAAGATAATGTAATCTAGGAACATTGAAATGAAAATATGGTCTTTTTTTCTTCGTTGATTGACAGCTTATGCACTGTTCTTTGGTAAATGGTGTAAATGCTGTGATTGGACAGTGTGATCTATTGAAAAGGGTGCTGGACAACTCATCATCAGTGTCATTTTCCTCCGTGTTGTATAAACATCTGTTTGACTGTGAACATGTCACTTAGCCATTAGGTGTCTTGGTTTCCTGTCTGCAAAATTATGTTAGTTGTTATTCTATTTATTGATACCCTCAAATGAAAACATCTATAGCAATTTATCTGTAAGAAACAGGAACTTCTATTACCACAGTGTTGGCAAATAGTTTTATCTCCTTAATGTAGCTGTAGCATATGAGGATATTTTCCATAAAGAATGAAGTATTTGCTTTAGTAGATGGCATGCAGTAAATAACCAACATATTCTTCCATCATTCAGTGGAGCTAATACTAGCTATATTCTGCCAGTACTAGAAACAAGAGTGCTATCTTAAAAGGATAGGCAGAGCAAGGGAAGACCAGAAGTAAGATTCACCTGTTTTCATTATCTTGTGTTACTACATGTAAACTAGTGTCAAATTTTGCTGTAAATAATTAAGGAAATTGACTTAGTTTAGAAGCTGTTCTCAGCTGGTAACAACTAAGGGACTACATTCAGTCTATTGACAATATTTTATGAGAGTTCTTTATCTTTCAAAGCCTTGCATAAAAAGAATTGTTAATACATCTTGAGTAGGGCAAGCTTAGAAGAATCAAAATTAATAATCCTAATAATGTCTTGATAATTTTTTAAAAATCATAAGGTGGCAACTGTTTAAAAAAATAGGCTACCAAATTAATTGTCTTTAATATTGGATTATTGTACTAGACCTGGAATGGACAGACAAGTTTGTACCATTCAGTATAACAGACATTTAGCCTAGTAGAAATTTTGCATGTATCCCTAGGCATACTTTTGTTCTCCTTCAAAAGACATAAATGTAATGTGAAAAACTGATCTTCCAAGATGAATAGTCGCTGAAACATCTCTTGTAATAACAGTTAATAAAAGGTTAGTAATGTGGCCTGCAGACTCATCTATATATGTTAAGAACTAGTTCACTTAACTTGTTTTACTGGCTTTCTGGAATTCATTGTGAACCACTCACTTTTGAGATGGTAGCTGGATGTTTTTTCAGTGTGTCTATGCATGGACAATAAAACTGGGGGAAACAAAGACCCATTTTTGCCTTCTTGGACGCTGTCTTGCAAATGCTCAGAATTTGGTCATCTACTCACCCAGGAAAAACAGATAGATGCATGGTGCGGTGTTCAATATTTTCTGGTCTTCAAAAATTTAATCAGAGCTAAGATACTTTTAATAAGTCACCAGAGACGCTGCATGGTAATTGATTGGCACAGAGTATAAATAAGATATCATTATAGGGAGTCATGTTACCAATGCAGTCACCGAAGCAAAGCTTCTTATCTTTTGAAAAGATGAAAGTTTCATTTGCTGGTTGTGTTGCTTTTATAGTCAGCAGGTGGAAATAGGCTGCAGGAATGCTGATGGGAGAAGGGACAATGGGTTTATCTCACTGTTAAAATAACATATTACCTTTTCAGTATAATATGGCAGCTCCTGGTAGTTTTCACTGAGGTAGATGGGGGACTCTATTCAGAACATTAGTAAACTTGGGGTATACTCTTACCATATTGCTCCTGCTGTCATCAGTGAGGTTTGTATGTGCTGTGATGGTGGGAGATGGGAGTAGTTCTGTTACACTGAGTTATTTAAAGGTTTTCAGTATTCAAATAATTGTAAATTTTTCATCTCTGTAGTTTGTAAGAGTCTACCAAGACTTGATACAAAATCAGAACCATTCCACTGAGGATAGTTGAAGTTCCAGTACCATGGTTTTAATATTTTTAAGCATTACATTGCAAATGCTGATGTGCAAGCCAGCTTTCATCCCCTTCCCTTTCCTAGAGAGAGCAAATTCCTAATTTTTACAGGCCTGGCACTGAAAGGACAAATCAGAAAACCCATTTGAAGGAAAGAAACCATCATATGTGCAGGACATAAGACATACCCACTGCAGTTGTTTTTGGTTTTCATAGTAATAATATGTAACCTTAGAGTTTACCAGCTAGCTGTTTCTAGCTGTTAGCTTTGCTTGATCTAGCTAATGACTGTAAATCTCATCCTAGCCATTTCTTCTTGGCAGGATGGTTCAAAATGCTAGTAAACCAAAACGCTGAGAACCTCCTTTATTTGTCTCTAGAGCAATATCAGGAATTTCTTTTCAGAAGCCCAAATTTTTCAGTATTGCTCACAAGAGACCCAGTGACTGATTGCATTACATTAACTCTTTTTGTTTGTCTCACCTCTCTGAACATCCCCCCAGAAGTAACTTTCTGCCATAACAGTTCTCTCCCTTAGTCTTTCCAGTGAATAAAAATTTGGTTAAATGCATCCATAGCAAGTCTGAAACAAAACAATATTCTGAATCTAAAAACTGTGAGCACGTATGAACTACTGCTTTGCCAGTGTAAAGGATGTGTGTTTTTTAGGGAGAAATAGTGTCACCTGTTTAACCAACTGGTACAGTTGGAAGATGTAAAGGGTTTTGATTACTGTGCCTGAAAGTTTCTCAGTTTTTCCAACTGTGTCATCTAGCCTCATCAAGTAGATTATCTCTCACTACCATGGTCTGCCTTAAATTCTTAAACCCTTACAGCTACAAGAATAGCACATTACCAACATATACAGTAATGTCCGGTGTATTAGTTGCTGGCATGTTAAAAGCTAATTTAAAAAGAGATTATTGAGCAAGCTTGGGAAATAATTTCTGTTACCTCCACCATCCCTGGAAGTATTTAAAAGATGTGTGCCATTAGGGACATGGTTTAGTGATGAACACATGGCAGTGCTGGGTTAATGATTGGACTGGATGATCTGAAGGGTCTTTTCCAACTCAAACAATTCCATGATTCTGTGAAATATGCATAGGTAATTTTTAGTAGTTTGGTTGCACAAAAACACCTTTGTACATTATGTTCTAAGAAAAGAATGAGAATTTTTTCTGGGAAAAAAAAGTAACCAGTCTAACAATAGGAAATTATTTAACTGGTAGGTGTAAAAAGAGTTGGAAATTGCTGCAGTGTACTCTGGGAAAAATGAGAGGTTCTCCTCCATCATATGATGTGATACACATACTTTATCACATGAGTGGAGTCCAAAAACAAGACGAGGACATAGCAGTTCACTGTTGGCAAATCCACCTCTGGGGTCTAAAAATGTTATTAAGGAAAATGCACTTATTGTTGATTTTCTCCTTGAGCATCAAAGCTCATAATGAAAGCCACCTTCTCTTGTTCTAATCCTCTTAAGATATTAGGGTCTGCTCAGTAGACTGCTTCTGACTGGTTTGTCATGGGGTCCTGTGGGTGGTACAAGCAGACAAGTACTGCCTACTAGTAATGGAAGTTAATATGCTAGAAAAGCAGACTTCAGGTTTGTCTCGTCAGCCAAAGCACTGGTTAATGCTGGGTGTGCAGAATGCCCTAAATACGTGTGTATCTGAAGACAAATCATTCCCATCTTCCACCAGGGCTGGCTTTTTAAGTCTAAAATGTGATTTGGCATGTTTTCAAAAACCCATTAAGACATGTGTTGAAAATATCATAATCAAAATGATCTTGTTAAAATATTTGGTTTATCTTAATATTCAGTAGTATATAATTCACTACCTGGATAAGTTTTTCTTTTGCCAAATAAATCCATGTTTTTGTTCCTTTGCCAGAATAAATCCTTTGAGCCTTTATCAAAGTGAAAGGGCAATAACCTGCAAACAGTATGAAAGAATTAGGTGATAAAGTGTTGCAGCAAAAAATGAATTTAATAAGTGCACATTTCTCAAATTATACTTTGATTTTGAAGTGAATGTAGAAACCTTATTCAACAGTGATTTGATAATTGTTGTAAAGTATTAACACATTTCCTTTATTTCAAAATCTCTCTGTGAAGTATGTTTCTAAATTATACATTTTAAAATTCACCAAAAGATCAAACATCTAAATTAACTTGGCTGACTAAAAGCATATATTCTGTAATATGAAACAGACTGTGAGTAATAAGAACTAGATGGAGTAGGAATAAGATGCCTACCCACCAAAGTACAGATAACTTATTTACCTTGTAAGCCCTCAACAGCTGGAAGAAATAAAGTTATCTAAATAGTACCCAAAGTAGCTGGAACCCATAAGCACTGCTACAAATGCATAGATATGTTTAAATAGTGGTGAGTTTTAAATTACTGTATCATGCTTGCATAAAATATGCAGGTCATTCCTAATTTTATTTTAAGAATCTACAGAAATTTTGATGCAGTTGTGTAAGTTGTATCTTCCACATCAAATTTTATCATGCAATTTGTTTACAGTCTTGATGCTCAATGAAAAACAATTGTAATGCTATTGTAGGGCATGGGAAAGACAGTGGGAAAACAATAAAAAGGCAAGTTAAGAATAAAAGGGTATTATATGAAATTTAGTCTAAAACTTAGCTTGAATGAGCTCTGACAGAGTTGATATGGCTGGTAGTTTCCTGTACCAGGAACTACCATGGAACCCCACCAGGAAGTGTGTTACAGAGCAGGATCACATTGCACCCTTGTTTTATGGCTCATTTCACTTATTTAATGCAATTTGAGTACCTTTTTACAAAAGAGCACTCAAAGAGGGAATGTTTATTATTTGAAAATATGTCATTTCTATAAGTCAGGTTGGGTTTTGGGGACACCTAATGTGCCTGTGTGAGGCAAGGCAGACCAGTATCACCTTGCAACAGCCTGTATGTCAAAAGCAAAGCATTTCCATATTCATGAAATTCTAAGGATGATGCAGATACTTTGTATCTGTTTCCTTTTGCCCATCTACTTTAGTAAACCAAGTGTACTACAGTGCTACAACAACAAAAATCATAGTAATTTTCCTTTACTACTCCAAGTACATTTTAATACAGTACAGTGGTTTATTAAAATTATGTTGACTAAAAGTGTTATTAAGTGTTCCAGCTGATTTATAGAGCGTGATAAAATATTCCAAAATCTCTGGAAATGAGGAACATGCTACAGCCTGTATTGGTTTGACAAGGCTGTGTTCATACGAAAAAGGAATGTTTAGCATGCTAAGTAGATAATGATTCATCAATTCTGGCAGAGGAACTAATTTTTATTAATGTAGCACTTAAAAATGTGTGGAATGAACAGCTGGATGCCACAGTTGTGGCATGCCATATTAAGTCTCTGTCTGTTTTCCCCTACAGTGATCTCAGTATGAACAACATTACTAAGCTGCCCTCAAACCCTGTGCACAATCTCCGCTTCCTGGAAGAGCTGTGAGTATCATTGTATCCTTGATGGGCATAGTCAGCACTAGACACATTCCTGTGTTTGTCTCTCATACTTACTGTGGGAACCAGATAAAACAGTGCAGGAAAGCTGTCAGCCTGACACTTTTGGCACATGCGGAAACACTTAGTTGAAAAAAAAAACAATTGCTTGTGATTCTGGAAATGAACTTATAAAAGACTTACCATGAGGCTACAACTTCTCTAAGCAGAGACAGAGCCAAACAAATTAAAATTTTTAAACAAGGTCTGTTTAAAAGAGCTGGATTGCTTTTTGGAAATAGTTAAGCAGCAGGATATTAAAAGTTTGAATACTGGCTCATGTTTATTAAAATCCCAAGTAAAGCTGTAATCAAAACCAAAACCTGCTGCCTTGTTCTGCCAGTGTCAAGGACAATTGAGTCCACATTTCATAGTATGGAGGCTTCTTGTCCTAATCACTTTTAATTACTGTTTCCTTACTCTTAAACTTAGCATCCCTGAAGGATGACTGTAGAGTGCAGAGTCCTGCAAAAAGCTTAGTTACGCTATCTACTACATTTACCATGGGGAAAAAGTGCATTGCTAAAACTAACTGATCAAACACAACATCAAAAGAGGAATGTTGGCTTGAAGTGATGGTGACTAACCAAAAGTGAAAAGTATTGTGCATTCATGAGACCTGGATTTGGCAGTGACTCTAGTTATAATGGCCCAGGCTTAAAAGAAAATTTAGGTTTCTGAGGAGTGATGGAGGCTCTATAACTGATGCACCATAGATCTTGTGGAAAAAAGCTGGCACCTTGTATTTGCATGAGTACCTCTAAATATTGATTAAAAGCCTTTTATGAAATGTGGCTTTTAAGTTTTAGAACTGAAAACCTGCTTTTTATTTTTTAGCATGCTTAGCTGTTAACATGACAAAAAATCCATGTAAGATGTGCAAAGTCATGGTGCTACCCTTCTTGCAAAGATATGGTCTGTTTTAAGCTATGAAATGTGTACAGTCATCTCCAATTTAGGTGTGTATTGCACTGACAACTTTCAGTGTCCTTGCTAACGCTCAGTTGAATTTTGCCACCTGGTCCTTTCAGCCAGCATCTAAAAAAAAAAAAAAACAAAAAACCAAAACCCGACAACAAAAAATGCAAATAACCAAATCAAAAAAATTGAAACCATTTTGTAGGCTAACTATGGGCAATACCCTGTTTGCAAGCAGGTCTTCCTTTCCTATCTTATTTTTATTATTCTCAGCACTTCTATTTGGAAAGCTTTATTTCATTTCATTCTTTTTCTCCTTTACTTAATCCTTTTCTTTGGTTATCAATATCTGTCTTGCCATTAGTGCCATACTTTCAAATAATGTAGCAAACAGGAACGTAACACAGAGGGATGTCACACACAAAGTGTTAGCAATATTAAGTACATATGGAGTGAATCATGCCTCAAAGCCTCTGCTTGTGAAGTTCTTCATCATGTTCATGTTTGCTTGTCCAATCTCCTGTCAATTGTAATAACCCTACTAAAAGCTGCCAATCCAATTGTTCTCTGGCCATTAAAGAAAATAATTTAAACAAAAGATTGGACTTTCCCTGGAAGGAAATTCTAATACGGCCAGGTTAGCTTCACTCTTTCATTTTATGATTAGATCATAGAATCGCAGAATCAGTGGGGTTGGAAAAGATCTTTGAGATCATCAAGTCCAACCTATGACCTAGCACCACTTTATCAACTAAACCATGGCATTGAGTGCCACATCCAGTATATTTTTAAACACCTCCAGATACAGTAACTCCACCTCCCTGGGCAGCTAAATGGCCCAAATTGTAAGACTTAAGTCACTGTCTGAGAAACTGTTCTGTGATGTATGTCACCTTCCTGATCGAGACCTTTGAAAATGTTCTGCTTCTCCCTGTGCTGGGCCTACCTTTTTTACTGGAAATATTAAACCTGTATTCTTACAAGCCTCTGCTCCAAATTAAGTCTCCAGTCTTTCATTGCTGGTAGTACCAGCAAGGTTTTTTTTGGTTTTTTTTACTGTGTCTTGTTCTACATACATATATATATTCATATATATCTATATACATAGTCAACTCTTCCATTTGTTTCACACTAGCCAATCACTTCTACTTCTCATTAATTAAATGCTGTTTCATGAAATCTTTTTAGTTTTTATTTACTTTTAAAATAAGCTTAAAAAACTGAAGCCTTGGAAGATGTGAGGCAACTGGTGTGAGGCAACTTGTGTGAGGCAACTTCTCATTGTGCCGAGAGATTGTTTGGTGTTCAGAGTCATGCAATGCAATTCACCCTAGTATTATATAGAAAAAGGTATAGACAATGTAAAGAGAGTTTTTGATTTTGTTCAGTTTTGATGTAGGGGAGAACAGCCCCTGTAGTTCTCATGCTCACCTATATTAGTTTTTGAGCAGTAATTATAAAAATTATTTTTCCCATCCAGGCATTGCCACATGATTTTTTTTCTAGTTTACCTGAGAAATCTGATGTTCTGTTTGTGTGGATTTGTTAAAAAATACTCTTGAAAAACATAACTTAGCCCATAATTCAGGCATTGTTAAAATAAGCTTTTATGAGATCTTTACTAGAGCAATGTTTTATAAAATTAAAATCCATCGTAGAAATGTCTATCTGGTCTTTGAAGTACACAACAGCAGGAGCTTGAAATGCAGCTTTTAAGATTTTTCTAGTGTTGAAAAAGTCTTAGTAATCCCTTTATTAGAGATCTGGTTCAAACATCTGATAAAAGCTCATGACTGAACCACTGAATTTTAGCTGAGGTGTTACATCCTCAATGCCTGGTTTGGCAATACTATTAAGTGATTATCCTGGAAGAAGTGAGGTTTTGTTAAAACTGTTAAAGTAATTGTTTTGATTCCAAAGCAGTGGCATATAAGACAGGTCTGTTTAGCCAGTTTTGACCTTCCAGGCTGAATCTGATCCACTTTTACAGCCAAGGTTAGAAACCCCTACGTGAAGCTAATGATCATGACTGGTACTTATTCTTAGGCAAAGACTATGATCACTGGAGTTAATTGGAGTAACTATGATCACTGAATTTACTGGAGTAAAACATATTGGAAGTGTTTTTGAGGAGCATATTCCTCTGAAAATTTTGAAATACTTTGAAGTACTTGGGACTTTCTAACTCTCAAAAAAAAATAATTCTGACCAAAATAATTTATTTGTGAAAATGATGGGCCTTTGAGATTTGATTTTCTCTTAAAGTATATATGACAGAACTCCCACCAAGAAAGAAGTATGTTTCAGCTGCTTGATTATCAGAAAGTTGCTCTGCATGAACTTGTACAACACAATTAAGTCAAATTCTTCATTATAAATTCAAAATTACTGCAGATATTTATCGGTCTGACCGAATCCAAGACTCACTCTCATGTGGATTATTTCTAGACCTATGTCATTATACAGGATGTGTAGAATGCCTGTTCTAATAGAGCAGTGAATTAGAGTAGTGCTTGGAAAAAAGGTTTTTAAAAAAATCTAAAGGGTGGGGCTCTTAACAGTTTTAGAGGCAACTACATCTGAGTGCAAACCTAACATTTTGTGATTAGTTACACTTCAAAGCAGTGCCTAAAACTATTTTATTTTATAAATTAATGTCTCAGTGAAATGTGAGGAAGAAAGCCAATAATAATTTTAAACTATTTGGATCAGACCTACCTACAAAATCTCTCCAACTAGATATCTATCCACATATACATGTATATGCATAAATGTATGAACAGACACCCACACATGCATATATTAGGCCTTCATTTTGATTTTAAACACAGGAACGTTCCACAGATAAGTGAAGCTTCAAGTGATATTTAATAAATTGCTATTTTTCAGCAACTTAAATTGGGTGTTTTAGTAAAACAGCAACAAAAGACTGTTGTATTGCAATTCCTTTACTACAGTGCAGGACAGTCCTAAATAACCTCTTTTCTACAAAATCAAGCAATGAAGTCACTCCAATTTTGCAATCTACATAGAAGCACAAGAACGTTTTCTGACACACGTGGTTATTTTAAAATAATCTTAAAATGAAATAAATATATCTACAAAGCTTTTTATATTGATCTGAAGTATTTATTATCTTATAGTCATTTATTATTTATTTGTTATATTATAGTGGTCTCTCAGGAAAAAGTGCCTTTAAAACTACAATTTACTATAATACAGAAGTGCAAAATTCCAGATACAATACATAAGAGATGTTATTATGTGAATCTTACCATGATTTGTGTTGAAATCCTTTTACACTCTAGAAGTGGTGAAGAAGCCACTGTATATGCAAAAATGAAGTCCTAAATTACCAGGCATGTTCCATTATGAGTTTGTTGATTTTTTAAAATTTTTTTCTTCTTTTTGCTTCTCCCTCTGTTTGCTCTTTCTTGCTGTGAAGAGGTTTCCAAGGTTTAATGGGAATTAGGTGTTCTTCTCCCCACTGATTCTGAGTCATGGGGCTGAGATCTCTGGTCATGTACATTTTTGAAAACTGGGAGCATTTGCTCTTAGGGTCCTGTTCCGTCTTTATTTTTGTACTGGTGTAGGCATATTGTAACTAGCATTCGAAAACATATTCTGTACCTTTTTAACTATAACATAAGCTGTCAATAAACATGAGAATGCTGCAGCCGTGGTCCAAAACTTCTTTGAGAAAGTGGGGGAATCATGTCATTTACTTCAACAATCTTGGAACATTATCATTAAATACTAAAATATTTCCTAAAGGTTGATCTGCATAAATTTAAAAACCTCTAGGTTTTTAAAAGTTCTGGCAAGAACCTCTAGAGTAAAAGTTCTGGCAACTGATATACAGAACTAAAATAAAAATAGAGTATCATCTAGTGGTCTCAAACAGTCTACACATTCCAATGTCACTTCAATACCAGTTTTACAGTTCTTGCCTAGGAGGGTTTAGCAGAGCTGGTCCTGGTGGAAATTGGTGTGTGTCACCTCCATCAACTAAAGTTTCAAGAACTGTCGCTGCTAAGTGTCTTGTGATCTCCTAGATAATTTCAGAGCAGTGCACAGTCTAACACCTAAGTTGTGAATTCAGTTTCTTCATATAAATTGCAAATTTGGTTTCTTCACTTCATGTGTGCATCTATGCAGATCAGACTGTGTCACTGTGTTCAATCCATGGTGTTTGTCAGTGAGAAGTATCTGTCACCAGCCCAGCAAATGGCCCATGGCATGCTGTAAGTTCTGTTGCTGCAAGACAGATTTTGTTGATACCTGAAGACTGTGGTTTCCCAACTTTGCTTTAATATAGGTCTGCACTCAAAGTCCTGACAGAGGGAAGTGCACCAGTTGTTTTGAAATATGTTGGTAAAAACAGTAAGAAGATTTATACCTAGTTAAGCAGTTGGAAACAATGACAACAGTTTCCTCCCCTAGTTTTTGCATGCACAGTTTAGGTTTACTAGAAAAGAGCAAACTCAAGCACAGAAGATTCCTACTGTATTAGCTAAAAACTTGCAACCTTTACATCCACAAAACAAGGGCTCTGGTGTTCTGGAGCTCTCACTGCCTTTGATGCTGTCCTTTTGATGCCACCAAAGTGAATAACAACAAAGAAATCGCCCATGTGGATGTGTCAGGCTGACAACCTCTAACCTGCCCTTTTTGCCTTCTTATCAAGAATAACAAGATGAGGAACAGGAAAAAAAAAAAAAAAAAGAAAAAAGAAAAAAGGGAGAGAGGAAAAACAACAGAGCAAATGCCTTACTAAATCAGAGCTGCTTGCATTGCTTGTTGAATAGCTTCTGGTGACAGATAATTATTCTGGAAATGTTAATACAAATTGTATGGAGCAGCCTTGACACTGGAACTGCTGTGGATCTGTGGGATAAAGGGGAAGAAGGGGAGATGGTGGGTTAGGAAAAAGATAAAAGAAAACTGAAAACATTCAGATATGCTTACAAGCAGAAGCAATAGGTTGATATCCAAGAAACCTTGTCAGTGCTGCTGCATTACTCTTATTGAGTGTCTGTTGAAGTCTGGTTTGGCTTGCAGCTTATAATGCTTTCTGGTACTTGTAATTTATTAGCCAGCAATATTCATTAGGAACTAGTTTAGAACATCAAAAAGATCCATTGGAAGTACTTCTTGTGTTTTGCGATCAATACAGATAGTGACATTACACTTAATTAAACTAGGGTGAAGCGTGCTATATATCTGTAGATCCTGAGGCAGGATTTTAATTTATTTCTTACACATTCTGTGCGTACTGCAGTAGCAAGTATGCAGAAATAATTTCTTTTTTTTTTCAGTGGAAGTTCAGCCAGTTGTAGACTGCTTAATTTCAGTGCACTGAGAACTTAAGTACTTACATGGGTCAGTTATTTTCACTTGCTTAGAATGATGGGTAAGAAATTCAGACCACATCACATATATATCTAATAGGTTCTCAAACACAAACCGAATTCTTCCCTCTAAGTTGTTGGGGGTTTTTTAAATTTCCGAAGAGGAGTAGCCATAATTTATACAGTAACTCATTGCAGTTGCCTCATTGAACCACTTAGAAAACAGCAGCAATCTCAAATACACAATTTGTGTTCTTTGCATATCACACTGAAATGACTAACCAGCCTACATTTTTCATTATTTTCAGTTTGATCATACTATATGGTGTTGCAGTACACTTCAGCCAGTTTCTGCTATTAATGGTTATTATTTCCTGCCTTCTCTGTTGGTACTGACACTAGAAATAAAATCCAAAACCAGTATCTGAAGTGTAAATGACATTTGGGAGACCCAGCCCAGGAATGATCCACTCTTTATTGCTCCATCTTACTGTAACATTTAAATACTGAGAACGAAATTTGAACAATTTTAACTGTGAGTTAAAATTTGAACAATTTTAACTGAGTTGTGACTTGGCAACAACATTCTTCAAACACAGAAGTAGTGCCCCTTAATGGTTGTATCCATGGGACCCACTGCTGGGAATCACTTTGGGGATGTCCTGGCTGATGCTGGAGTCCCTCCTGACAGTTGTCCCTGCTGCAGTTGGAAGGCAGGTACTTAGGTACCTGTTCAGCAGAAGGACCCACTTGTTGACAGCGCTGGCTAGGGACAGCTTCACAAAGGAAGAGATCAGTTGTCTTTAGCAGTGTTTGGATCGCCAACCACGCCAGATCCCGAAAGAGTCTGTGCCTTTTACAAGTGGAGAAAGAAGCAGTGTGTTTTGAACTGTTTTCTTAACTGACAAAAATCTATGATCTGTTTCATCAAAGCCAGTTTAAGATCAAATACACACTGATTTCATTCCAACTGCTTTAGATCTGTTGGAGTTATTCCAGTTTACACCCTATGAGAATTTGGCACAAGCATTTTAAAAGGCAATTAGGCCCTAAAGCAAGAGCAGACTGTGTTATATTTGAATTTCCAACTAAATTGTAAGTAGCAATAAATATAACATACAGTACAATTATGACTTGCACACTCTCCTCCCCTTACTTAAAGAAAAGAGAATATTTACATTTTCTTCTTTGATCTCTCTGAGCATCAGATTTTTTAATAGATCATTTGACTCAGATTTCTTTTTATATTACTGTAATTTTATAGTTTTAACTAACATGACAGATTGAAATAGAAAAAGATAATTAAAATACAGACTAACATTTAAATTCCTAGGCTAGCAAAGCAATTCTTAAAAAACATTTTGAAATATGTGCTGATATCATCCATGAATTATTAACACTGTAATTAATCACCCATTAATTTGTACATTTCTATTTCATTGGCCTGAGAATAGTCATTAATACATATAAAATTAAACTCTTATCTCAAAATTTTAGTTGACTTTGGTTAAGTGCTATATAAATATCCATATTGTCAAAGCTTTCTTGATGTAAGTAGTAGGAATGTTTCATGTTACCTATTTATCAATGTATACGTAAGCTGAAGAAAATTAGAAATAAAAATATATAAATTATATATTGGCTATATATTTATATAAGTGAAGCAAATATATGTGTAGTTGTGTGCTTGTGTACCTTTAACGAAGTTTGACAGGAAACAAAATTGAGGCAAGAGTCAAGATTGGTAAGCTCTTCCTTGAACAAAGTCAATTTTTTATACCAGAACAAGTTGTGCTAGAAAAAGATTTGGAAATTTATGTTTTCTTTTAAACTTACATATCATTCCTCCCTAAATAGCCATTTCCTCCATTAGAAATTGGGGTAGTATGTTTAGGATTGATCCTAGTGTTATTGGTGCAGCTGCTCAGAGAGAAGTAAATTACTGGCAAATATGATATTGTGGCAGGATGCATGCAAATGCGACCCCCATTTCTACTTGTGTCAGCACAAATATTTTGCCAGACTTCAATGAGACTGATATTTCACCATGTGCCTTTATCAGGTATTCGGAACAATTATGGCAGTTGGAGGAGACAGATCAGGCTTTTAAGAAAGAAGTTTCAAGTTACAAAAGAGAGTTTCTTATCTGTACACAAGGTATAAATGACACAGTCCATGATGGCATTAATTTTAATGGAATTTTTTACATACTAGTGTTTTAGCACTAAATTCAGGAAGGTATCGCACACAACAGAACAGTTCCGTCTTATATTCACAAAAAAAAAAAAAAAAAAAAAAAGATTCTTCTACATGATTTCTTTTTCTTTTGAATTTTCCGTCTGGAGAGGTTGTTAGCTGTAGCATATAATGGAGTAAATGATGAATAGAACATCTGTTTTCCAAGAAAACATACAAATATAAAACTGACAGGATTGTGACTCTGTTGATATTAACCTAGTCACATATATAGATAAAGATACAGAAATAGATAGATATATATAAACATATCTGTGATAGCATTGTCTTAGCATGTTCAGTCTTCACTCTCATTCCTGAAATGAAATCAGCAAACCAGTTAGTGAACAGAAGTAAAATGCAGAGTCAGAGACATACAGAAAGGATTGTAGTTCACAGAATTATTCTTTTAGCAATCCCTCTGTATCTTTGCACAGTTGAAGAATGATTTCAGATTGCACTCACAATTCCATTCTGTATAGGATATTGCACTAAGTGGGAACTGATTAAATATAATGCAACACAAGTGATGCAATGATATATAACCTAATCTGTATTAAAGGGCATGCACTGGCATTAGTCTAGAAACATTGAGTCAGTATTTGCTAGTAAACTATGATATGAATACCAGACTAAGAGTCAAATATATTTATCAAAAAATTGTGTGTAATGAATTTCTACTTAATTGTATCTGTTCTGAAATAAAATTACAACAGTTTCATTGCATTTTCACTTTGCAATAGTGAAGCTTGACTCCTTTTACATTGTTTGTTCCCATTATGTTGTTCCCATATTGAGTCACACTGAGATCCAGTGTCATCTATTCTCCTATATTTCAGCACCTTGCAATATTTGATAAGTAACTTGTCACAGAAAATTCCATTGTGCTAATCAATGTAAATATATGCTTTTTCCCAAGGAGACTGTTACCTCCCTTTCATGTCTTTTCTTTCATTTTGGAAATACACTTCACAGATGCTTGATCAGCATTTGCTGTACTAAATCTTACTTAAGCAGAGAAGGAAAGCATCCACCAATGATACTGTACTGTCACTGTCTTCTGCAGACTGAGAAGCAATTGGGTTAGATTTCTCACAGGTTCTTTTCTACAATTAGTGGAAATGTATTTTCCTTATTAAATGCCACAGTTTTTTGTCTGTGGAGAAAACTTTTTAGTGTTTCAAGTTCACCTTCATCTCAGCAGGTATAGAGATGCTTGGTGCCAGGTAAGGTACCAAAGTGCAGAAAACCTCCACACAAAAAGCCATTTTGAGTTGGCAAAGAAAAATTATTGTACTAGAAATGTAAAGTTGACTGTTCTTAGTCACAACTTGTATTTATTTGCTTCTTTCTGATGAATGAAGTTTTTCTTTTTAGACAATCAAAGGAAAACAAGAAACAAGTTCCTGATAATTTTTGGAGCTTTAGTTCTCTTGTCTGGGAATGTTCTTTTGACTGGATGGCCACTATTTCTCAGAACTATTGCACTGCAGGAGAGGTCAGAATATATCAAAGGGGTCAACAGATGGGGAGCACTCAAAGGAGAACCAGACACCTTTTCTTAGATCTGACCATAGGCCATGAACTTGACCTGCTGCACTACAACTGTTCCAACAGTGAACACTGATTGCCAGTGCAGCTCAGTGGCACTGAAAGATATAAATAAAGATTATAAATTACTGCCATTTAAAAGTATGGAGGCCACTTGCTTTTTTCTCAGCTCATTTATTTTACGTCTTTTAGAAAGAAACTCACAGTAATATAAAAACTATGCCTAAGCAAAAAGTATCCTGATTCCAAGCATAGTAAGTAACAAGGGCTGAAGGAGATACGTAGTGGCTCTTCTCTGTAGACTTTTCCAGTCTCCATTAATTTGCAGGATTATTCAAAGCAGTTCAAGTAAAATCTAAATCTAAAACAACATAAGGCAAAAAATAGGATCCTTTTTGATTACTTTTTCATTAAAGAGATGTGATATATTTAAGCCTGAATGTACTTAATGGAATATCTCTAATATAAGAGGTTTTTAAACTAATAAAATAAAAAAAGCTTAAATAAAAGAACTTTTAGAAATAGATATTCAAAATTGTTCAAACAATAAAACTCAACCATTTGGTTATGTAAGTTCTAAAAACAAGCAATTTCATTCATGCTCTCTGAAATTATTAACTAAATATTCAGCTATAGGGTATTTTCATTTGTTCAGGGAAAATTATACCTACCCATTCAGACTAAAATTATTATCCAAAGTACATCCAAAATTCAGTAAAATACTGGGCAGCTTCCCTCAAATAATTTAGGTAATGGAAAAATGGTAGTGTCAAACAGTGCACCCTGGTAGACACTTGATACATACTGTAGTGTCAACAAAGGGATGAATTTTCCCTTATGCCAAGGCTGAGAATAGAAACAGTAATAGCAAGAAAATGCTGCAAGGAAGACATTACAAATTGTCAGGAACAAATTTCCTGAGTTTTGCAGCATGCCATAAAGGACAGATGTGCTAAATTTTATTCAAGAATACTAAAAGAATTAGACAACCATCCAAAGGAATAATTTTTGCTGATTTTTACCAAATACTGCAGTACTGGGGAATTCTAGTGGGCTGGGAGGATGCTACTATTGTGCCAGAAGTGGCTTCATAGCACATCTTGGGAATAGATAGGTGCTTTTGCTGAGCTTGTTCCAGATGAAAAGTGCATCATGAAAAAGGGTTTAGCATGGTAAGTGAAGGTCAGACAGCATCATTACATCAAAAATAATTGTTGCCAGATGTCTGCCTTTTCTGATGCTGTCAAGTTGCTTGGTGAGAGAACTACAAGGACATACATATCCATACATGGCATTTGTGATAGACTTGATGTAACCCTATGCTGAAATACTTAGGGCTTTACATGAAGAGCATAATTTGCTGCTGCGTCAGCAGAGGAATATAATATAAGATAGTTCTAAGTACTGTCTTAAAATTAGTGAGAGCTCTTTCAAATTGATAGATATTCAAAGCTGAACTTCAATGAGCTGAGGTTGCAAAAAAACTCATAAGGAGTAAATACAGAAGTTGTGCCTATGAAACAGTTTAAAATGTTGTTTCTACTTCTACCTAAAGTGTTTGTACAAGATATTTTTAATAATTAAGAAGTTGTGATCTAAAAGGAAAAGAAGCAAAATTTTTAATAAAAGGTTGGAATCTGAAAAAAACCCAAGAATTAAAAATTACGTTTTGGTTTAACTGTTCAGCTGGCAGCTTGGTACCTAAGGAACTTCCTGGAACTAGTCCTGTGTTCTTTCCTAAGGGGCCAGAGGCTGAATCAAATGTTAGCTCTGGTATCACATCAGCTGGGCTATGGGCTCTGCAGTTCTGGTGTGCAATATCTTGGTTGATGGGGCGTACAATTCCTCTTGGCTTAACTTGTTCTGCAAAGGGGGTTACATCATATCAATTTGTGGTGGGTTTTTTTGGTTGGTTGGTTGGGCTTTTTGGGGTTTTTTGGTCAGACTAACATGCTTTACAAAGGTATTTGGTGTACTTACCTAGGTCTGTAAAATACCTTCAGGCAATCTGAGAGTAAGATGCAGTAGAAGTAGGGGAAAAGAAGCCCTACAAATGTTAACAAATACACTTTTTGCCAACCTATTATACATCTGCTCTCAGGGAAAACTGTTATTCCACCAGTACAGCAGTTTTATGTGCAGTTATTTCAAAATGAACTCTAATCATTGCTATGTGTATATATTTTTATATTTGTGCAAATGAGTGAAATATTCACAGAAATCATACATGCACGATTCCAAAGGTGCACACCTGTAAATCCTATAATGCTAATGGTTGTCACTATGTCTGTATTTTACTTGCTGGGATTGTTCTAAACCCTGAAAATAGTATGATGAATTCAATGTACATTCTAAACCATAAGTCAAATTTGCAATGAAATTGATTTTTTTTCTCTGCAGTCCAGCTCTTGGTGGATCAACTGTGCAGTTACAGGCTGCTTTTGTTTGTTTGTTTTTGTTTGTTTGTTTGTTTGTTTGGTGGTTTTGTTGGTTTGGGGGTTTTTTAAGTGTATTAATGACAAAACTAGGCTCTTAAACTACTGCCTCTGGCGTCAGTCGCTCAAGCATAGTCACGTTGCACTTTTTAGCAACCAAATTAATTCCACATGAAGAGAAAAACTATTCACTCTTTTCCTTTTTCAAACTTTGCAGACGTCTTGCAGGAAATGGCTTGACATACATTCCTAAGGGAGCATTTGCTGGCCTTTTCAGTCTTAAAGTGCTGTAAGTAAACTGTGTGTTGTTTGATATATTTCTGATTTCCTAAATGCTCTAGGGAACTAATTAACCAGTGAAGTTTTGATCAACTAAATTACATATTTTGATCAGCTCATTTTGAACAATTCAATTGAAGATACATATGAACATCATTAAATCTTTGTTTTTTCACATGGAAAGTATCCTAAACAAGAGTTGGAAAACATTAATAGCATTCTAAAATCAACTTGCTCATCAAGTAGATGTCTCTGTATAATATCAAAGGTAAAAATTGATTCAGTTAATAGTTTCTTTAATTATCTCAAAATTCCTGATTTCAGCTGAACTTTTCACGATCACATAGAACTGGGGGTTTCATTTTCTTGAGAGACATGGGGGAAAAACATTATTGTATACAACACAATGTAATTTAAAACAGTTCACATTTCATATATTTTCTTTCCAATGTAATGACTATTAGATAAATTATTAAAAATACTACAAATTATATTAGTTGGAGTAAGAAGACAGTACATATACTTATTAAAATTACTAGCAGTCTACATCTCACACTGTTTACACTAGAGGGGATCTTTGCCTATGTAAAGTTCACAGAAACTGTATTATTAGCAAGAACACTGGCCTCCTAGGCAGTGTCAAGCCACGCCTGATGCTACTGTGCAAATCTCTACTGAAAAAATACTTAGAAGGAAAACAAGTATGAAGAGATTCCCTCTCCATCTACTGCTAAGTAAGCAAGTTCCAGCTCTTGTTGGCCCAAGCAGATTTAGGCCTGCCAGAAATTATTTCATTTACAATATCCCATTGAATATTCCTACTTTTGAAGGCAGCACTTCAGATTTATCCACATAGAATATTTATATATGTAGGAGCTGGTCCAAACAATGATGTTAGGTAGTATGAATGAAACCATTTCCTCCAAATCGAGGAAAATTTCTTTAGGAGTGGAAAGAGATTTTTCAATGAAAATCAACGAAAAGGTAAATGATGTGATATTTCAGAAAAAAGAGTTGTCAAGTCATTGCTAGCAACATTTGGTTTGAGAAAATTTATTTCACTGAAAAAAATGTATCAGTTTATTTATAGAGATAAAATTTGATTCAAACTAAATCATAAATGCCTCACACAGTGAAGAGTTGATTTGCCATTGTTGCATTTTCCTGAGTAAGGATTTCAAGAGTCAGTCCTTCACAGCTTTATCAGACTAGAATCACTTCAGAAGAAGAACAATATCAGTACATGAGAATGAGAATTTCAGAATCACTGGAGCCAATTAGGAGATTGTAAGCCCTATTGAAAGCAAATCGGATTTATTCTTTTAACTTCTTCAGCTGCTTTGAAAATCCTTCTTAAAGCTGATGTCTGGCTGTTAACAAAGCTAATGTGCTACAGGTATTTGTTTGCTTTGATGAGAGTGGGCCTTTGACAGGGGCAGGGGAATGGACTATTTGTGTAACTTTCTTTGTCATCTTGAAGAAGGACCAAAGTACAAAGAAGGAAAGGCTTGGAAGAAAATTTGCAGTAGAAAGAAATTCTCTTTACTGTGTTGATTCTGACTTTTGTGCTACTCAAAATGCAGGATGCTGCAGAATAACCAGCTACGCCAGGTTCCTACCGAAGCACTCCAGAACCTGCGCAGCCTGCAGTCTCTGTGAGTATATCTGATTAATCAATTTGCAACCTTGCATGAACAGTAATATGTGATTACCTAATAATTATCTGTTAATATTACTTTGTAATGTACTGAATCAACTTTTTCTTTTAATTATCTTTGAGCTGCTTTTCAAGAGAATTATACTCTCAATTAAACATCAAAAGTGATTTATTTCATTCCAGCAATTTCATGGCAGCTTCTTTACAGCATTATAGGCTGGTTCAATATTTGAGAAGGCACTCCTTGGCCGGCAATGCTTTCTGTCAAAAACATGGGTTTTTGTTAGTATTCTTTACCAGGGAAGAGAAGGAATCCCAAATTACTCCTTTTTTTTTTTTTTTTTTTAAATTTGGTATAATTTTTTTTCCTTTTTAAGCAGTATGGAAAACACTAATAACTCATGAAAGAAAGTATACTAGAAGATGCTTAATTATATTCTGTGCTTCAGGCAAGCTTCTGTATTTACTGTTCTTGACTGTCCATGCTGACTCAGTCCACGAGCTTCAGTTTTAACAGAACTCCTGCCAGAACTGCTAGACCAAGAGTGAAGATTGGCTGCTTCGTGGTATGAATGAAATTATTTTGGTGTGGTTCTACCCTATAAGAATGGTTGTAACAGGTCGTGCTAAAAGCTGACCTAGCCCAGCATCCAGCCTGCAGCAACAGATGCCAAAGGAAAACAAGAAGGTCCAGCAAAGAGTACAATACTGCTTTGGTAAACTGTTCCAGCAGCCAGAGATTTGCACTCAGGGACTCACTGAGTCTCTTGTGGCTTTGATAGCTAGAGGGTTTTCTTCTATGAGTTTGTATAGTTGCATTTTTAGCCAGTGAAACACTCATGATTTTTTATGGCAACATGCTAGCTGATCAGCCATGGTGAGGTACCTTCTGATACTTCCTTGGAACTTTTCACCACATTTGATGTTCTCTGCAGCATCAGGAGAAAGTGGAAGTAGCAGTTCTGTATTCATGTACACCAGATTTATATACCTCTCTTGTATTGCCATTAGTCGATTTTTCAGGTGTAACCTGTTAGGATTGTCTCTCATATGGAAGCTATTCCGTTTCTCTGTCATCCTTGTCATGTTACTGTACTTTTTTTCAGTTTTCATGTATTTGATCTGAGACAAGGGAAGGAGGGATAAGCCCCGTACAGCACGTTTAAAGTTCTTGTGCACCATGGGTTTATAGAGGGAAAAAATGGATGCTTTTTTGTTTGCTTTCCTACTAATTCAAAACTTCGTTTTGTTTATTTTTTTTAACCTTTACTGAATGCTGAGCTGTTATTTTCATTCTTATTGTAACTGCAGGACCTCTTTCTAGCATGTTTGTAGCTGCTCAAGAACTTGTCCTGTAAAGTTTGAATTGTCTTTTCCCTCAGTGCCTCTCTTGACACCTAGCTATACTGAACTTCATCTGCCATGTTCTTATTCAGGCACTTTGGAATCAGGAGTTTCTTCTACTGCACTTGCAGTTCATATTTTGAAACCACAAAGACTTTTTTGCTGTCTAAACACAGGATGCAGTAAACTGAGTTTTTGAACTACCCACAAAATTGCATTTTCACCTGATACAAAAAAAAAATTACAACATTTTCTAAGGGAGCTACTGATTTTGAAACCGCACCATGAAATAGCCAGATGATTGAAAACAGAGAAGCAGTTCTTTGCTCAGAGGAAAATGTCAAATGATTCTTCTCTATGCTTTAAGTTGACCACCTTATATTGTCACAAAATAACTTTCAAATAAAATTATTTTCCTAAAAAATTACAAGATCCAAATAAAGAATTCAATCTGGAAGTTCAAATAGTTTTCACAAGAAATGTTGCTACAGAGTGCACTGACCACCAACATCACAGGTCAAAGTCTAATATTGACAAGGACAGAACGAGCATCTGTACCAATCTGATTAGAATTAAGATGTGTTGGTTGAGAAATGTGCTATGTTGAACATACTATCCTTTTTTGTGTAGGTAAAGCAGTTCCACCAGAAGGTTAACATACTTTGTGTACATTTTTCAGCCAAAATCTGAAGACCAGAATTAATGAAATTAGTTTATTTTCAGAAAAATCCTGTCACCTGTGCATAACTTAGCACTACACAGACACACATTACACTCTAATAGCTCCCATGTTCTTATGCCTGTCTTGAACTACATTTGCCTCCTTAATATACAAAGCATTTGTTAAGGTTTCTAAAGGTGAAACAGCCCTAAGAATTAATTATCTTTTAATTGCTATTTGGTCAGTGCCTTTTTTTCTTTATTGAGCAGACACAGACAGAAATATCTCAGCCATATACTTTTGAGGTTACAGTTCTTTCCTTTGATCTTTGAAAAAGTCATGAGAAAATGCTGGTCTAGTGACTATATTAGGTTTTGTTTCTGCTAAACAAACAAAAAAATCTTGCTGAGATCACATCACTCTATACACATTCTGGACCAAAACATGATAAGCCAAGCCAACAAGAGTTCCTTTGTTACTCTGAAAGGGATTGTTGAATTTTCGGTACAGTTTCTAAACAAAATGACAGTCTCACTCAGGCTTTGTTGCAAATATTTTTTTCCTTGGGTGAAGAAGTTGAAGAAGTAAACTGGAGTTTGTGCAGTCTATTTAAAGGACTGAATTAAAACAGAGGGAGAACAGGAATGGTCAGTAGAAACAGCTGCCTAGCAGACCCAAGATGGAATGATACGGGTTTGTACAGAAAAACTACTATCACCTGAAAAACGATCGCTGGCAAAAGAGACCACTTTGAGGAAAAGAAAACTATTATTCTTTTGTTTGCTTAAAAGGGGTTGTGCCTGCCAGATAAAGGTGTGCACAGATTCAATTTCTTGTTTCATATAGTCTAGGAATTTTCTGTTCACAAGGTTGTTTTGCATTGGTTTCTGATTTACAATAGGAATTATTTCTTGAAGCCTTTGAAATAGCAGTAGTCTTTTCAAGAGTGTAATTAAGAGGTTAAAAGCCTTCTCAAAAGCAGTTTCTATAAGATAACAACTTCTTCTATTTATTATGTTTAGGTCTGCAGGTGGCATGAATTTCTCAAAGCCTCATTAACCCTTTGCTTTAGGTTAGCATATATGCGGAAAAAAAGAAAAAAAGCTGGTGATGGGACTCAAATCTCTTCCTTTTGTGGTTTTACTCAAGAAAGGCAGTCATGCAAAGGGGCAAACCATAGCAACTGCCTTGACACCTTAATCAATATGAAGAAGATTATGTTAAAATTCCTTTAGTAGAAGTCTCCATGTCTAATTGTGCATGTGTGCACAATATGTACATACGCACAGAGTAATATTCCATGTTCAGTCATAATTCAAATTCATCACAAATTTTTGCATCCAGGGATGATATTCTGGATTATATGTTCTCCCTGTTTTCCAGTTCCAGGCTAAAAAATAACAGTATAGGTGTCAATATTGATAGAACCACTAATTGATGTTAAGTGGCCTGTGGTACAGACAAGAGCTGGTGTGTTGCAGAAACAAGTTTCTTCCACTTTATTGTCCAAGTTGTACTGTTGCCAGTATGTAGAATGACAAGTCTGAGTGACAAATAATCATAAATTTCTTAAGGCTTGACTTGATTGATCTGTTCTTTTTCTAGAACAGATCAATCTTATTCAGACAGCAGATGTTACTCAATAATTACTATAGAATGAGAAATAGGCACAAAAGTTAACCAAAAATGTGCAATAATTGTGAATTTCACCTTTGACAGGAAAAATCTATGAGAAAAGCTTAACAAATGAATTATAATTCTTTTGTCTGTCACTGAAGTAAAAAAATAAGATTGAACAATATTAAAATATTCTCCAGTTTTATAAAAGTCTTCATAGTTCAGTAGTCAAAACCAACGATGTGCTCCTTTGATTCATAAATGAGTTCAACTACCAGAGCTTGGGCAATGTTTGCATAGGACTCTAGTTTCCTATGTGGCAGGAGGATCAAGGAAGTAAAGAGCACATGCTGATTTTGAGATGTGGTTCTGAGCAGAAGGGTATTTGTATTATTGTATAGGCTATAATTTTCCTCTGAAATCTAGGGTGAATACGAATTCTCTGGATTGCTAGTAATAACAATCCAAATGGCATTTATTTCTGTCAAGCAGAAGAGTGTGCAGATACCTTGATTGCAAGGGAGGAGCACAATCACTGATGTGTCACAACTTGGTACTTGGCAGCAGGGTTCTAAGAGTCATCCTCTCATCCCTATTAACCACCTTGAGCAAATGTATTTCTTTAGAACAGACTATAAGCAGGAGACCTCTGGATTTTGTGTTTTGCACATCATCGGTATCTCTGTTCTGTGTATAAATCAAGAAAACTTTTAGTGATTTTTAACATATATGTATAGTTCAAAAACTCTTTACATATGTATATTGATATGCTTTTCAAGTCTCATTTTTAATTAGCAACTTATTTTCTCTCAAACTTTATTTCATGTAATGTAGGTATTTGTTTAAATATGTATCTTTGTTTCTCTAGTACAATCATCTTATTTTTAATTACAGCCTTTATATACTAGAATTGATATATGATTTCAGTATTTTTGAACATGAAGGGATTGTTCAAAAACTGGCAATGACATATCAATAATCTTTTTTTAATTTTTTTCCTGAACATGTTAATATATATTTCATATACTAGCCACTGAAGAGTTGCAGATTACCATTTTCAAATGTTGCTAAATAAAGGAGGAAAGGGTAATTGTCATTGCAGATGGAAAAGCAAAGCTTCTCCTATTCTTTTATTGGAACTATTGTAACACAACTCTTTGCAGTGAATACTATAGATGAAACTTCATTCCATTTATTTTCTTGTTTAGATATCATTGTTAATAAGCAGCTCTTACTGCTGCTTTGTCAGACACACAAATTTAAGAACAGGTCACGTACTATCTCACTGCCCATGCCACACCATGGCATGAAGAACATCTCAAAACAAGTTATTTACTGTATTACCTGTTCTCATTCTTGTGAAGTTTAAAGAACTTTTACTTTGATAGAAAATAGGGCAGAATACCAATATAGCCCACAAAGCACTTTAAACCGATGACAAATGGAAAAAATAAACCATCTTCTTTCCCTTAACAACCTGCAAAGCTGCACTTTAGTGAAGCAAATTAATTGGACTTTACAAGTAACAGCAAAGTAGTATCAATGAAATTTTTTAGAATTTTCCAACAGAATTTGTAGATTTCTTAAATTTTATTTGTAAGGTATTTCAGTATTTATAGACCACCTGATGGTGACACCAGGTTTTAGACAAAATATCTAGAATTCATCTCAGATGTTCTCAGTATTCACCTGTCTGGAACAGGTCAGCAAATGGATTTTTCGTCCTCTACCTACTCCCCCAAATTTGACATTTCAAGAGAAGTTTCCATGCTTAGCCCGAACAAGCACTGGAAGACTTTGAGGGCACATAGTTCAGAAATTCTTCCAGTTCAGGCTTACAATTAAAAAGCTGTGTTTTTTTTTCCCCAGAAATATTAAATTTAAACAATTATTTTCTAGTTTGATGCTTCTGTTAATAATCCTGATTTTTCGTTGAGAGACTAAACAACTTTGATGAAGTTACATTCTCTGCAGAGAACTGTTTCCATGAAAAGACAGGAACCTTAGTTGTGGTTATCCATGTCACACCCCATGATAATGAAGACTACAGAAGGTCTTATTCTTCTTATGAAAGCTGGTACCTCAACATGTACCACAAACTCGAGAGGAGGAATTTCCCACATTTGAAACTGAGGTTGTTTGTACCCATGCAGATGTCTACACGTACACAAAGATGTCTCAAAACTCACTGTTGCAGTCTCCTTGTTTTATTGCACACCTTCACCACCCAGGCTGCTACAGCCCCAGGGCACTGGGCAACAGAAAAGTGACTGAAATATCAAGCAGTAGTACAGTATTAGATGACCTCTCTCAGTCACAGACATTTTTCTGTATTGATAACCAAGGGGAGGAAGGTAGAGGTGCAAGGTTACCTAAAAAGCATTTGCTACTATTATTTTAATGTGGAGTCTCTCGACCAGCCAGTTGCTCTCAAAGTGGGCTGCAAAGTGGTATTAGATCAGCAATTCCAGGTCACTGGGTGATGTTTTCCTTCATCCAATAGAAGGTACCAGGCATCTGACTCTTTCCTGTTCTATGAGTAATCTCAAAAGAGGGAGTTTCATCACATCTCTAAGACGGACAAATTTCTCAACTTCAGAACTGCCAGAAATCATCCTGCATGGCTGAAGCCCTCCAGGATATGTGGGAGGCAAGAAGCTGCTGTTGGAGTGTTTGGTGGTATAGGGGCTTGCACCAGATTTGCAGTCAGGTCCTAGGGGCCTGTGGAAGTCACAACCTTTGCTCGGCTGAGCAAAGCAGGCAGTGCCTCAGAGCATCCCCCAGCTCCAGCCATGGCCACCCACCTGGCTGCACTGTTAACAGGGTCCTTGGCACATTTTTGACCCGTGCCAAATAACATTCCCCTGAACTGGGTAGTGTATTCCTGAGGTTTGGTAGATCACATGCCCTGGGACTGTCCCCAGCAGGTGACACCTTGCTTGGGAGGCTAGGAGAGGTCACTCCAAGCCATTTGGCTGAGGACTGTTGAGTGTTCCCAGACACATCAAACATGCCTGTGGGGGTCATGATCTGAGTCTGCAGCCAGATTCCTGGGATAACACAACAACTCCTGCTAAGCCCCCACTTTTTCCCAGTTGTGGATGTTGAAAGTACCCAGTATCAGAGCTAACCTTTGCATAAACGTATCAGTGCAGTTGGCTTCTGATCTGTATGCAGTGTGATAGCTTCCATCATCTTGAATGCAGGTTTACCAATGCCCCTGAGCAGCACATCTGGATGTGAAGAGAAACACTACAGACTGAGAAACTCCCAGGGCTGCAGAAACCTCCTCATCTAAAGCTGAGCAGTGGGACAGAAACAAATGCTTCTAAACTGTGGCTTGTGATTTGTCTTTTTTTGGTCTTCTTGTTGCCATGCAGGGTTCTTTGTATCAGTCTTGTAAAAGTGAGATGTGAGAACTGCTGGGCTGTTGTGTTGTAATTAAGATTTTTACAATACTCTTAGCATTTTCCCCTGTGGACTGAAGGGGATATCCTGCTAAAAAGACCAGGTTTGAAAAAAATGTCTTACAACAGCCAGCTCTATTTTTATTACATCCACTTTTTAAAGCTGGTTTAGATGTCACTTGCCATTACTTAAATGAGATTTTAGTCAATCCTGTGAACAGACCCTTGAGAGGGCCAGTATGCTGTCATGCTAACAAAGATGGTGGGCTGGCAGTGACCCTCTCCTGGCCTTTATGCCCTCCCCAGACAGGACCTGTCCACAACTCCTGTCCATCATTGCTCCATACTTCATGGCGAGAACTTGACTGAGGCTCTCTGCATAAGAGAGCTGAGTCAGGAGGAAAGGAAGATGATAGAAGAGGGAGAAATGCACACCTTCTTTAGTCCACCATGCCTAAAATCAATCCTTCTGTGCTCCCATTTCTCTGCTTCCCCTACCTGTTATGTACAGTCCATTTTCCTTTTTAAGTTTGAAGTAGGAAAGGTTTTGCTTCTCCTACCTTAAACTTAAGCATCAAAGAAACATTTTATCCTTGATTTCTCTATCCATCTTTGTGGCTTCCCTCTTCTCCAGACCTTTCATTGTGTTCTGGACCTCATCCATTGAAGATGAGGCAATCTATGTAATAGCTGTTAATTTCAGAGGGAAAAACGACTTGGGAGAAAACTCCTTCTTGATCTCCTATCTAGCATTTGATTTAAACCCGAATGAATGAGCAAGGGACTCCAACAAGATATTACGAAATTTCTTGATCATGAGATATAGCCAGGTTGTAGCTGTTTTTGAGAGAAGATACAGAAAATGGGGAAAAAATTATTTTTATATATATATATTCCCTTAGAAACCTAACCTCCCACTGGCATGAAACTTAGCATCCATTCATATTAAATTGATTTTAAAAATGCAAATAAAATATTTTTCAAACATCTGCCTTTTTCTGTACCAGTAAATGAGGTTTTCATTCTACATGAACAATAACTTTTCATAACTTGTGCACATGGTTACAGAATTCACAGAGTGTCACAGGAAACACTAGTGGGTTACAGTCCCCATAGCTCAAGCATTTGCTTTGAAAGGTTTAGACATTTTAAGTGAGCTCATGGTGAATTTCATAGTGGCTGCTTTATTTACATGCTGCCTATCAGAAGAGATCAAGTATTTCTTTTTCCCTAAATTAGCTCTCTCTGGAATATAATAGCAGCTTTCAAACTCACCACATGTTATCTACATATATTTTCAGTTATAAATAGGGTCATGTTTGTGAGTTAATGGGTTTAGTTCTGGAAGTGCCAAAACTTTGATCAACACATGTAAAACAATTGGCTGAAAAGGGTGATTTTGATCAGTCCTTTATACATCAGTGTGCATTACCTACAGTATGACAGGAAATATAACCACTATTGAAACCTTTTAATATCTGCAAGAGGGAAAACGGTGCTTGGAAATTTAAAAAAGATTAGATAACGAAAGAACACTTGAGGCAGTACTTCTTATAAGTACTTGCAGGATATGTAATCCAGTTACAGAACCTGAAGCACAAATCATTGCTGCTTTTTTGTTTCCTCCAAGCTTTATTTAAACAACAATTCAACTATCTAGAATTTCATTTACAGTACTGTTTTTCTTTCTGTTCTGTGGTTTTTGTTTACATAACCAGTGGTGGGTTTATATTTGGAAACTACAGCTATTTAAAAAAAAAAAAAAAATCTGTTTCTTGATTTACTATGAAATATTGGTAAAATAAAAATCTTGGTCTCACTGACAACAGCAGAAATATTGCCATTTCAGCCAGAGGGCCACATACAAACAAGTAACTGTTGGCTTCTCCACACAGCCAGGCATCCTGTGAGTGACTCCTATGGAGTGAGTGGGGACATCAGAGCAGCACAGGCAGGCTTCCTATTGAACAAGATGTTAACTGTAATACTTCAGCACATGTAGTTTGAATAAAGCCTCCATTCTTTAATCAGTGAAACTGTCAAACTAAGGCAACTGTAACTTCTTAGTTTACATACCAGCATCACCCAGGGAAGAAATTTACTTCTGACTGAACAAAAAGAAACCCCATGTACTCATTCAAATTATACCTTATTTGAAAACACAGGCATAACATGGTTGTTGCCTGGGGAAAGGAGGAAGAACAACATGAGTATTTCTAAACATTTCCAGCCTTACCCATTTGTTGACAGACCACTGAGTTATTTTGGAAGCTCTGTCTCTGCTGCCTGACATGTCAGTTATTATATTGAAAATTTAATTGTACAAGGGCTTTGACACTGAACCTTATAAATTTGTTCCAACTGACCTTGTCTCAGTTATTTGCCAGCCTGGCATAGAGCCTTAGCAGTCATTATTTGTTCTCATGCAGTAGGTAGGGCCAGCATGGAACAGGAGATAGAATGGACCTGACATTTTACATGACCGTAAATGAGGAATCAGCTTTAAATAAAGAGATTAATATGCCCACCACAAAGAGTATTGCATTTCTCTCAAAGAGACTGAATTTAGGTTGTACAGATTTACTTCTTTGTACCCCAGGTGTGACTGTTTGTTCTGTAGTATTTTTAAACATCTATTAAATTTATTTCTGTTTTACCATTCACTTAATTACTCCTCTCTAAACATTTAATGAAAATTTTTAGAGCACAGCTTTCATGTTATGGAAGAGGTATAAGTTACTGCAACACATTAAAAGCAGAAAAAGTGTATCAGGGCCCACATCCCCAGCTGGGTGTTTCATGAGGTTTCAGAAATTTGAAGTGCACTTTATATCTTTCCCTGAAAGAATCACAATAAAAAAGCAAAACAGCAAAATCAAAAACTAGTGAATAGATGATTCTATTAGTAGCACCACATCTGAAAAAGGTTAGCTAGATTTAATCCTTAATTACACAAGTGTGAGAACAAAGCATCACCTGCGTACTCTGCAAAGGTACAACGTGCAGTTGAGCTCCCTCTGTTGGCTCTGTAGCAGCTGAAGTGTGTTTAGTAACTTCTTTTTCAATGCAAATACATCACATTTGCAATACTAATCTCTAGGTAGAAAACATTATGTACCACTACTAAAAAAATGTGAGCTTAAGTTCTCATTAGAATCATTAGGATAAACAATAATTGCACTGAAACAGGCTCCTCATGGAAATGTTCACAGCAGCAAACCTGTCAGAGTTCAACAAGTGTTTGGAACATGCTCTTGGACACATGATGCGATTCTTGGGGATGGTCCTGTGCAGGCCCAGGAGTGGGACTGGATGATCCTTGTGGGTCCCTTCCAACCCAGCTTATTCTGTGATTCTGTAGCTCTGTAATATTTAGGAAAAGGTAAAGCAGGAACCTCCAGAGACTCAGGAGTTCCATTTATGGGTCCTGGAATGGGTGTTTAGCATATGGAAACACAAATTATCTTGCAGCCCGGTGATTTGTAGGTTCTAAAAGAGAATCTCTGGATGAGTCTCTTGCACCTTTTTGTTCCATGGTTTCAAACAATTTGGAAAGGAAACAAAGTCATACCCAGTCTTTAGAGAGACTGCTCAAAAATGAAGAGTGTGTGCTTTCACTGAGTTGATGGCTCCAAAGGAGAGCTGTCTCTGCAGAGTCAGCTGACACACCGACATGTAAATATGATTTGAGAGCTCAAGGATGAGGCTGCAAGCAAGATGGGAACAGAATCTCTAGGAAATGAGAAATGGAAGTGGCAACCCATATCCACCCTGTGCGGTTATGTTCATGGTGTTAACTTCTTATAGCCATTGTGCAAAGCCACTTTTCTTTCCTTGAAGTCAATTTTCTGTTTTTTTTTTTTTTCTCCTAGGCGTCTGGATGCCAACCACATTAACTATGTACCCCCCAACTGCTTCAATGGCTTGGTCTCCCTTAGACACCTGTGGCTAGATGATAATTCCTTGACAGAAATTCCCGTCCAAGCTTTTAGGAGTTTACCAGCACTTCAGGCAATGACATTGGCACTGAATAAAATTCATTACATACCGGACTATGCCTTTGGAAACCTCTCCAGTTTGGTAGTTCTGTAAGTTTTATT
The DNA here is from genome assembly GCA_018697195.1 of Certhia americana. Taxonomy (NCBI): domain Eukaryota; kingdom Metazoa; phylum Chordata; class Aves; order Passeriformes; family Certhiidae; genus Certhia; species Certhia americana. Next base: position 33,802,291 of record CM031879.1, read on the forward strand.
GATTGCTTTTTATATACAATGTCTTCTTTCAGGGCTTTGGCCTCTTGGAGAAATAGATTTTATTGCATCTTTGTAAAGCTTGACTAGCATTTGCTAAACCACTTGTTTTGATCTAGCTTAAAAGTTTCCATCCCAATAAAAAAATATTCCAGGGAATTAAAAATCACCCTATCTGGTCAGCAAAACAAACAGGAAGGGATGCATTGTATGTTGTCTAAGATTGAAAGAGGGAAAATTAGAAACAGGAAATGAACGCAAAACTTTCTGGGAGACTTGGAAAGAATGCCATCCAGAAAAAATGTGGATTTCCTGTCATAGAAAGTATATGTAGTTTTGTATTTGGTTATGTTTGCATACCGGTTCAACTAACTGAAACATGCATGGCTGGCACCAAAATCTGGAAGGCATACTTTGAATCATGGTTTCAGCTTCTTATCTTCCGGGAATGTACCAAGTGAAAAAAATCTAGACTGGCTGGAGAAACTTAAATGGAGAAGTAATTTCAGGATGCTTTGGAAAACATTAGCATTATTAAAGAGAGAATTACATAGTGAAGATTTACAGGCTGTAAGAAACCATGGTCTTATGTAAGACACTTAGCATTTTGTAGCATACTCTAGCCCCAGTGTAAGCATTGTAACCCTGGCACACATCAGGGTTCTTCATTGGCAGCTATAGTCTCTATCTCTGCCTTCATGGGGCCCCAAAAATGGGGATTAACAGCTGACTTGTGCTACAAAGCCTTTACCTGTTCTTTACATTAAATATCAATCCTATTCAAGTTAAAGAATGGGTAGACTTGTGATTTGATTTGCCTTCTAGACTTCCTTCAGCAATGGAAAAAACAAGAGGCTGTCTTGAACATTGTTCTCTAGACCCCTACCAGAAATGTAGTGGTAAGAGGACAGTTAAGGAATGCAGGAGAAAATAATTTCTTTTCATGCCATGCTTGCTTCTGCTTATTTAGGTTTCCTTATTTAAGCTCTGCCTTACTTATTTCTAAGCTTCCAGGCTTTATAGTGATTAATAATTGAATCATTCCTCACAACCTTCAACAGCTGATCTTTTTGGCTCATCAAAATCTTTGTGTGTGGTTCTTCTTTCATTGGGTTGCTATTCTATACAGTATGGCAAATTTTCAACCCAGTGCAAAACTGCATGGTCAATTGGAGCAGGTCAAACCCATTATAATTAAAGAGACAAACATAATTGGAATTTGAAGACGCTCTACATGCTAACTAGAGCATTAAGGGTCAGAGTAGTCATTAAAAATATAGATTTCTTCCTAGAATAGGAAAATACATAGTTTTTTTCCTAGAAAAGGAAAAACCCACAGAATATTTTTATTTTGCTATCAGAATCCCTGCCTTTGATGGACAGGTAGACTCAGTTTCTCTAGATTTTGAAGAACGTTCAGAGTGCCTCTGATCTTTAACAATATTTTCAGAGTATAATGAAGGGTCTGGCAGCCACTCATTCACAGGCTTTATTTTCTCTTAAAGCCCTTCTCCACTACAGGGGTAGGATTTTGAGGATAAAATAAAAAGAAAAATCTGGGGGAAAGGCATTCTTTTAAAATTAAATGACCTGAAGTGGCTACAAGTTGAATTTACTCATATAAATGAGCTTCACTCAGAGTGTTTTTTTTTCATGTCAGTCTAAAAAACAGAAATAGGCAGAACTCAGAGTCTTGAGATGGAGCGGGGGGAAGTGGTGGGTGGTAGAATTGGTTAAAATATATAAGAATTACTTTTAATTGCTAAATATTTTAGGAAGTAGTTATTGATTTTCATCATTTCGAAGAAAGGCAAGTTGCAGCGCTTGTAAGATTGTTTAGTTTACACATCTCAGGGAAGCTACAACCTTTTGTGTCATGGCTTTGTGTTTTTTTTGCATTCTGCAAGCCTAAAGCCCCTTACCTATCTGCTGTGTTGTCCATCTCCTCAAAGACTGCTCCCTTGGGCCATGTCCTCTAGCACCCTCTGAATATACATCTTCCAAGTATACATCTCACACCCCACACATGGTTTTTAAGACATGTTACTCAACTAATTAGCTATCATTGAGAGTATGTCTATCCATTATGCAAACCCCAGCCTGGAACTACAGGATATAACACTTTTGAACAATCTAGGTGGTTTTAAGACAGATCCCCTCTATGAAACCAAGTGAAGAGGTATTGGGAGAATGGGTGGAGGGTGGTAGAGATGCCTCCTATACATGCTCTTGCAAAAGTATGATTGCATATAATCAATGCAGGCCTGAAAATAAGTTAATTTTGATTTAACCATCAAAATATTTTGCTTCAGTCCACTGTGAAGTGTGCTTTCCTGACTGCATGCTTAATGTTCCCCTGCAGACATCTCCATAACAATAGAATCTATTCCCTGGGAAAGAAATGCTTTGATGGGCTCCACAGCCTAGAGACATTGTGAGTTGACCTCTTATTTGTTTCTTTTTTTTTAGAGTGTTTTCATTAATATTCTGAAAGAATAAAAACAGCCCAAAAGCCAAATGTGGATTTTGGATTGCCTAATCACTACAGGATCTAAGTGATAGTTCACAGTGACTCTATGTAGTAAATCCTATTTTTTACTATAAAACTAGTTTGCCTTTTTAATAAGCATTGTCAATTGATAAATCATTTGAAAGACAGTTGAAAACTGCTTTGAGCATAGAAAAAAGAAGTGACTATTCATGAACTTATGGTTGCCTGGTTTAATACTATTTATTTGTCTTGTTCAATCAATAAAGCTAATAACTTGGTTGAGAAATTGTCACAGTGAAAAACTTTAACATAAAAAAAAACTGTCTTACCTTAGAGGAGAGTTGTAAAATTAGATGTTTTGGGTTTTTTTATAAAAAATAAGCAAAACTTCTAGGTAGTCAAATCATGCATGTGCTTTACAAGTAGGGAAATGTTTCAGTTGCATCCAAGTTTCTGTTTTTAGAGAGCTCTGATAAAGAATAGCACTGGCAAAGACTGAAACTTCCTCAAGTTTTCCATGTAATTCTGTTTAGACCAATTCAAATTTTCTTGAGTTTTCTAGCAAAAAAATATTCTACATAAAATACCAGGAATGCAGTGCTAATGGTTAGCAGAAATTATTTTGCTACAGTTAGTCAAATACAGATGTTGTCTGCTGGAGTCACCCAGACCCCAGAAATGCCACAGGGACAGTAAAACTTTACAAGTGCTTCCTCCCACACCTGCTGCAGTCAGCTGCATAATTTCCAGTGATTTTGAAACCTTTACCCAACCAGGACAGAGGTTAAAAACTCAGCTATGAGAAACAAATAATTTCAGGCATGGATATTTCTTGTCTAAAGGTGACTGCTTTCCCATCCACAAACTTGTGTACTGCCCACTTTCATCTTTCATTAAGATCAGGAAGCAAGAAGGTTTGGGCTTCTTGGAGTTTTTTATCACCAGTTTGATTGCATTGATCCCTTGCCACTGAACTGCAATTTTACAATTTGGACTTTTGGCCGCCTGTGAGTTGAGAGGAAGTCCCTTAGTGTAGCACCGGAAAGGGGGACGGGAAAGGAAGAAGGAAAATGTAATGGTTTGGTTTGTTTATTTAAGTGATATTCACATGGCACTTGGTCACAAATGGGGAAAAACAGAACAATAGAATAAGTAATTGCAAACCCAGTCCCAGCCACCTGGCACAAGAGAGGTGAAAACACAGAGGACAGTCACAAACCCAGGAATAAATGTAGGTGCAGCCACTTCCCTGCAACAGAACGCTGTAGGACTTGCCTCAAGCACTGTAATTGCACAATACATAGACCAGTTCCCAGATTCTCTCAAGATAATCTGACGAGATCTGGGTGTAAATGGTGGATGCCAGCTTTAAGATCATTTGTTTGCATTGAGGCATAGGTCTGGAAATCACATATCACTAGAGGGCAAAACCAAACCGTACATGCCTGTAATCTCTTTTTGTCAATAAGCAGGAGAGATTTACAAGCAGGAAGGAAAGCCTTGTTGAGTTCAGACAGCAGTTTCCTGCCTGCATTACTTCAGCCTGATACTATTTCAATTTCAATCTATTGTAAACTGTGGCTTGGGTTTTGCCTGTTTAAAAAGGCTTTTGCTCCAGTTTTTCAGATTATTTTCCTCACAAAGCATTGCCAGAGAGCATCGCAGTAAACTGGCATATCTCGATTTTAGTTTAGGCCATCTCATAAATGCTAAATTACACACATGTCATGCAGAGGGCAGAAGTAGGATTGTAATCCATTCAGCCTACCAGAATAAAGTCTAATTACTGCTGCAGCATGAGCACTTCTTAAAGCAGAGGTCACTACTGTAGCTACAATATCATTTTTACAATTTGTGTGGTTAGAAGTATTCTTTTGACTGTTACCAAGTCTTAAAATTAGCAATACAGTTAGAAATCTATATAAAGAAATGTATTAGACGTAAAGTGCAGATCACCACTGTATATTCTTTTGATAGATTTTTTCCCTGTTAATACTTTAATGTAATGCAAAGGATGGGAAATTCATAAATCAGAAAATCCCTTTGTAATACTTGAATTTACTTACATTTTTTTATTACAGAATAGCTAAAATGTAACTACGAATAGAATGCTAATAAAAGGAATAGAAACAAAAATGTGCTCTAAATAGACTTTGTTGGAAAATATCCATACACTTCTGTGGATTTCCTGTCTTTTTGCTGTATGTATTTATTCAATGCATTCAATGCATAGAAGATGATAGTTCATTACAAATGCCAACAATGCTATGTTATCTGTTATGCAGTGCGTAACTGAAATAATAAAATCTATTTGAACACAGAGATTTAAATTACAACAGTCTGGACGAGTTCCCCACTGCTATCAGGACACTAACAAACCTAAAAGAACTGTAAGTACAGAGCTCGTATTAGGAAGAAGGATGTTTTGTCTAGTGTGTGATTTTTTTTTTTAATGCTGGTGATTTTATCAGTAGTCCTTAAAAACTGATATCCTAGGAAAAACTAACAAGCATGCCAACATACATAAAAAATAAGTTTCCATATTCAGTTTAGATCATTCAAGTTCTGACAGCTTTAACTTTTATATTGCCTTGTGCAGGGGGTCTTTTCCAGGAACTTCCCCTTTGGAATACAATAAATAAGAAACACAATTAATTCACTTTTAATCCCAAACACAAGAGTTAGATTTTGCAAACTATCCAATGTATTAGTCTTCTAGCTAAGAGGGCATGGCATCCTTATTAGTCCATCAGGTTTAATTAAATTTTAACAACTTCCCTCCCTCACCTCTATTAAATTAAAGCAATTTTTTTTCAATATATATAGTCAGTTCTTTGTAATGTTGAGAATAAAACCCTTTTGTATGCACAGGCATAGTTTGCATGAAGAAAATCAACAATGAAATTAAATTATTCAAATCTATTTTGAAAAATGGTTGAATAATTAAAAACTAAAAGTAATTAAATTATGTTCACACATCATACACACAATGTACACATTAATATATATGTTCAGAATTCTTTCCTTTTGGCTTATTTACCGTGTTAGTGGTACTATCATCTTAGATCTTTGACAAAAATAAGTAATCACATACTAGTTGGACATGGTTGTACCTATGCTACATCACAAACTGATCTAAAATCCAATTTTAAGTAGCCACCTGAGATTTTTTTCCAGAGCAGGTATACTCCCAGATACTGTGGACTCCTACTCAGCATCTCCAGTGTTGCCAGAATGCAGCTCTGGACAAGGCAGCAGGGACCTGAGTTTCCCAGCCCAAACATTCTCAGCTGCTGTTCATGCCATAAAATAATTGGTATGAAATCCAGCGACTAAAAGATTGCCTTTTTGATCTCTGGAGTCAGTAACCAAAAATGGGTAATTCTGTTTGTACCAAATGCACCAGCAAACTGCCTGATGTACCTGAGGATAGGTATTGGCCCCCACAGGACTTCACCTCTGAGTATCAGCTATGTGCAAGAAATATTTGAGATCTGAAATTGCAACCTGACATCCCAAATGCCTCAGAGATCATGGTTCTGTGATTTATGTGGGCCCTGGGAGCTGATCTGATAAGCTGATTGGGATGTATTCCACGTACACACATGGGAGCCCAGCCCCAGAGAGGCCCAGCTCAGTAAGGGCACTTCTGGGTGGGACCTTGGGTCTCTCTCAGAGTTTGTGCCTGGGCTGAAAACACAAACTGTGACCTTTTTGTGCGCAGCCAGTAGCAGATATTGCTCTGGGAGGTAGGCATGCCATTTCCTTTCCTTGCCGTTCCTTGCTTTTTTCTGCCGTGCAAGGCATTCCACTCAAAACCACTCTGTTTACTGGATCTAGATGAGATGCTCATTCTGCTTAGTCTGCATGCAAAGCAAGCAGGGATGTAAAGCCTTGCTCTGTAGCTCATCACCAGTAGCACAATGCCTAAACAACTAAAACCAATAATGTGGGACCTGTTCAAGTAATGGCCAAGTGTTCTTGCATCAGTGAACAATTGGAGGCTTAGTAATGCACAAATTTAAGCTGGGAAGCCTTCTTCATACCCGACTGAACTAATGGGAGTTTCCCACACAAATCATCATTGTTCTTTTGAAATCTTAGTTGCTCCCTTTGTTTTTCACAATGGAGAATTACTCATATGAATGAAATTCAGTAATTAATGATGAGACAAAGATTTGGCTCTCTATCCAGCAGGCACAACTACCTTGTGTTTGTGTCGACATTTCAAATATCTCAACAAAAAAGTCGTTGTGGGAGGATCAACATTACAATATAGAGTATCAAATAATTTCCTTGATAAACTTGTGCTATCCAGCAAAAGAAATAGCTGCAGTTTAACAAGCACAGGGGGAAATATATTGTTAGCTGCTAAATTATTAATATCTAACATCTAACTATTGATGTTCTTAGTTCATATACATGTGTATATTTATATTATATCTATATACATACATGCATATATTCTGAATTTTAAAATGTCATTTTGAAGTTTACTTCATCTGAATGGTTTTGTTCATTTAGGGAAGTGCAGAATTTCAGTAATTTCTCTTCCCTTCCCTTCCCTTCCCTTCCTTTCCCTTCCCTTCCCTTCCCTTCCCTTCCCTTCCCTTCCCCTCTTCTTTTTTCCTTTGCTTTTGTGTTTTTCAGTCCTGTCTTATTCCAGAAAACAAGGATATATACTTTTACATACTGACACTTTTCTTACTACAAACAAAAAACCATCATTGTGCATTGTGAATACAGAGTCTTCACTTTTTTGTTTTCCTTACAATATAAAGGGTTTTTTTCTTCATAGGGGATTTCATAGCAATAACATCAAGTCAATACCTGAGCGTGCATTTGTGGGTAATCCTTCACTTATTACAATGTAAGTGATAAGAATCTTTTCAATGAATCTCTGTATTGGAGAATGTGGGACTAAGTATCATATTTGTGGCTAATTGTCAAATTGCTTTTTTTTTGTGATTACACTTTGTAGCACATCACCATACAAGCAAACAAGCTCATACCTTTTCAGCTTCATGGAAAAATGGCAGTTTTCATGCCCTGTTTAAGGGAAGCAAGTCATGGTCTCTGGACTTTGACCTGTTATTTGAATAGTTACTTCTAAACCTCTTAGCATTACTGGCAATGTAAAAGCTGGTCTTTAATTCTGTAAAAATTGCTTGATGGACTCCAGTCTGAATTCTCATCATATTACATGAAAATGCACTTAATGGACAGCTTCAAATTAAGAAATTGCAAAATAAGAATAATAGTAACTGATCCTGAGTAATAATCCATGAGCAAAAGCAGCATGACTTCAAAAGGGCAAGGGAACCCCTTCTGAATAGGGGAAGTTCTGACTTCTTCATGTGCTATCCTTAAATTTGTCTCAGGTCATAACAAAATTCTCCATATGTGAAATTTTGTCTTTGCAAACCTGGGAGTTTATATACCTGAGAGAATATTTTGTTGACTGGCTTCTGGCATTAAAACAGGGAAACAGTGACTACCTGAATGCTCAAAATGGGACATGTAGCTGGTGAATAGAGAATAAGGGTGAGAATAGCCCAGAAGTTCACCAGAGTGGCACAGTCTGTAATTCATCATAGAGAGTTTATTCTATTTTTATGGTATAATAATATATTTAGAATATTTTAAAATATTTTTCATTAAATGTCTTTTTATCCTTTTATTTTAGACATTTTTATGATAACCCTATCCAGCTCGTTGGAAAATCTGCTTTTCAACACTTACCAGAACTAAGAACTCTGTATGTATTTACTTTTTATTTTAGTTTTCCTTTTATATTGCAATACTAGAGTTTTCCCACACTTCCATCACCATGATTTTATTGAAATTGTCTTTTTTTAATTATAGGACTTTAAATGGTGCTTCACAGTTAACAGAGTTTCCTGATCTGACAGGGACTACAAGTTTGGAGAGTTTGTAAGTGCTAGAGAAGTATTTTTGCTTTGTTTTATTTTCTTGTGTACTGACTTACTGCAAAAATGTTCTTAAAAAAATGGTTTTCAATCTTCAAAAAGTAATTTTTTTTCATAAATTCTTTCAACAGGACACTCACAGGAGCACAGATCACCTCTCTCCCCAAATCAGCTTGTGACCAGTTACCTAATCTCCAAGTGCTGTATGTTTCAGTAAGATTATTAACATGACATTACTGCAAGAGATTAATAGACAAATGAAACTATTATGATTTCAAAATTACCCAATTACTGCTATTTCTGTGTATCATGTTACTTCTTAGGAATTCAGCTCAGGGAGTTGGCCCCCGTGTTATTTTAAAGGTTTACAACCCACTTACCAATCAGGATTTCCTATATACCGCTGAGAAAGATAATTACTTAGCATATTTTTAGGAAAAGATAAAAAGTTTCTTGATTTTGTTTTAAAAAAGACAGCACTACCTTATTTTCATTCATTCTGTCTCTCCTACAGTCGTTTGAGATTTCTTTCTCACTGAGGCAAATAATTCATTGAGGTGAATAAGTAAATAATAAAATATTATAAATATATATAAATCTGTAATAAAATACAAGTAAGGACAGCAGTTCTGAGTCCTTGTTATGCTCCTCTTTTAGTTTCTTTCCCAACCAGACATAAGTAGCTGACTGAAATTTTAATAGACTATTCATTGACATAGCTGAGCATATTTGGTATACTAAATATACAGTATTATTTTAGCTTGGAAATTTCCTTGGAGTTTGCTTAATCACTAACGAAAGTAATCATTGTGTCCCCTTCTTTGAGAATGAGCCAAGACCACTTTCCTCCATGAATTACATCACTAGGAAAATATTTGGTATTAATTCTCTGGCCAACATTGAAATAGCACTAATTATAATGCATTATTTGAATACCAGAGTGAATGTCAAGAACATTTCCAGAAAAAAATAAGTTTTAGTTAATGGACTCAATAAAATCATTTCCAGAATGATAAAAGACAGTCTGCTGCCAGAAAAAAAGAATTCATGTAGAATTAAGTTCAAATATGTCCTGTAACATTCAAAACCAATAAATAGTCTCAAAACAGTGGGCAAACAAATAATACAGCAATTAATAACTTACAGAGTTCATAGTAGAGTAGGACTGTCCATTGGAAATTCGCATTTTTTTATTTTTGAGTATTACCTGATATGATTTGAACTGATACTTAAGAGAGGAGGGAACTGATTTATCAGCAGTTTCGAGAGCTGCTCCTTGCCCATTGCTGTCAGATTGGAACAAGCCTGCTGAGTCCCCATCTCAGTTTGCACATCAGTTCTGGCTGTGCCACGGAGGGCAATGGTGCACTGAACCCACCCACACCTTACCTGGGGACTGCCACCTTGCAGGGGCTCCCTGGCTCAGAAACACTGACAGACAATACCAGTGCAGACACTGCTTGGAAAGGCAGTTTGTACATCCTACCGAGCCTCTGGGACGTCCAAATGTGGATTAGTGTGCACAAGGCTTCCTGGATGTGTGCACAGCTGCAGTAAAGGTGGTTGTGAGAGCCCTGGAAAGGCTGTCCCAGCATGGCTGGGCATGCACCTCCACACAGGAAACAAAACCACTTGCCCTTACTGCTGCCAAGAGCCTTGTGTATTAAGAAAGTGGGGGAAAACAGACCTTAAAAATAAGCAAGTAAAATATTTGCTAGAGTTCTGACAGAAACTGAGGGGAGAAGGGTCTCAGGTTCAGGGTTTTTTTTCCATGTGTGAGGAGGGAGTGTCAGCATTTACAAAATTCAAGCTGGTAACATATTTTTAAGAAGACCTAAGTGATGAACCTGTGGATGACAGAATAGCTAGTGTCTGCCAGACATACAAAACATCCTTTACCTTGGCCTAAAAGCCTCTAGCTCACTTGAACCTTCCTCTGTAATGTCTTATTTGGGCCATAGTGTACCTCTTTTTTGTACACAAAGAAAAAAAAAAAAAAACCAAAAAAAAACAAAAAACACAAAATAAAGCAAGCCCACGAAGAAACAAGACTAGCTCCAAACATATTGATATTTGCTTTTGTACAGAGTAAAATCAGAGCAGAATACCTTCAGGACATGCATAGTTATTACTTGCACTACTTCCACTAATCAGATATAAAATAGTCCAAAAGCCCGTGTTGGAACAATAACAGTAAAAATACAGTTTTACCAAGGGATGAAATAGGTGGAGATGAACTGGTTTTAGAGAATTTGAAAAGTGAAAAGAATTTCACAAAGTGAAAAATGAATCTCTTTCATGTGATAATACTGGATAACTATGAAAAAGAACATTTTTTCTAATTCTAGTCACTAAGCTTTTTCTCTATTCTTTTCACACACAAATTTCCCACTTCATTTTCCCTGAGCAACATGTGCACACACACACACAAATAAATATATATATAAATATATATAGGATGAGACTCTTGGGTGGTAGGGGCTGGTGTTTTGTTTCTTTTTTTTTTTTTTCCATTCAGTTTCTGCAAATTGCCTAGGCTTGGTTTTGATTAGTTATATTATACTGTAAATCAGTCCAGATGTTTCAGTTATTCTGTAATTTGTTGAGTTTTGGCTCAAGTCTTTTTAAGGGTTATTTTACCCTCAGTAGTGATTGATTTCAAAGTTAGTTCCAATATTTTTTGACCATTTCCCTCAGTTATAAGATGTAGCAGTCTAAGGATCAGAGGCAATACTGCTTAATTAAAAGTGTAGAATGGGAAGCTGATTGTGACTATTATCAGAAAAATACAGGATCTTCTCTGAAAAATATGAGTATATATGTTTAGTAGATTATTTAAAACTGTTAAACATTTGTCAGAATTTAAACATGATAAATATGAAGTCTGTGATATAAATCCAGATGGCCAATATCATTGCTGTAAAACACTCAGCAGAAGTCTACACTTTGGGCAGGAAATCTTCAGACAATGCAAGGAATTTGCAAATGTGGATAGAGAGTTAATATACCTTGCCTTTTCTGCTCCTCTCTCCTCTTCACTTAGAAATCAAAATGTGACAGATGAGAAATAAGTGAGTTTGTACACTTCTATTCTTCTGTGACTGTGGATAAAAACAAATTATTTTTAATTGAGCATGAAGGTACACAATGTAAGCTATTTTTCTTTTAACATTCCTTTGATGTTAATCTATTTGTTTCTTGTATAATTCAGGGATCTGTCTTATAACCTGCTGGAAGATTTACCCTGTTTTACTGCATGTAAAAACCTTCAAAAAATGTAAGTGTTAAACCACCCTAAAAAGCTTAAAAAGAAGCATCTATGTGTGTTTGAGTACAATTAACTTGGTTGTTGCTGGCCGATTTGACATACCCCAGACACACTTCATCGAAGTGGATCATAAGCACAATCTAAAACACCCCAAAGTGCCTTCCACGTTCTTTGAAACTGAGGAGATCCTTATTGCTGTTTCAGTGACTTGCATCACAATGAAATTGCTGAAATCAAAGCAGACACGTTTCGTCAGCTGGCTGCTCTTCGGTCTCTGTGAGTATCCCGAACAGCCATTCACACAGGTTCTCAAAAGCAGGGCCAATCTAATGTCTGCCCATGATGTGCCCCTAAAGATCCTAATTTCAGTTTTTCCTCACTATGATCTTTCAGCGTGAGTTCATAACTGTGAAAGGAGAGCAAACATTGTGAAGTTTAGCATCTGCAACAGTGAATTAAAATATATAAGCTTAAAGCCATAAAAACTGTCATTTCTAAATGTTTCTGATGGAAGTGGAAAGACTTACTGAGCCAGAGCTGGTATCTGTTGGCAGGTTCACGTTATAATCAGCTCTAGGGAGTGGGAAAGTTTTTTGCAGAGAACAGCATCTTAAGATGTGGGGTCCAGTCATGTGCAGGTTTCCAGTTTTCACACAAACTCATGCTAAAGGAGTAATTTTTTCAAGAAATTACTCATGGTTGTAATACATACATTTTTTTAAGAGTCGCTTTCAGTCTTTTTGACTTTTCAGGGGCGGTGAACGTATAGATTAGGAAGTTAAGCCTATTGACCATGAGTCTGCTTTCGTAGTCACATGAGAACATTTTAGAAGACTTAGTCCATATAACTCACCCTTGTTTCTGCTGCCTTAGGAGGCTTTGAAGCAGACTGAAATGCCTTGGGCTGTGGCAGGCATTGAGACATTTTAAGTTGTCAGTTTAATAACACCACAACTGACTAACAAAAAGTGAAAAAATACTTTGCACTATGAGATATGCAGAAGCTTATTGAAAATATTGGCATGAAATTGATACCTGTTATATATTTAGGTCATCTAATCAAGTGTTTGAAAACTTCCATACTCACTCAGTCAGTATGTAATTTACTAACCGCTTTTCTTGTAGGGATTTAGCTTGGAACAAAATCAAAATTATCCACCCCAATGCCTTCTCCTCTTTACCATCTCTGATCAAACTGTAAGTATTTGAATATCTTATACATTCAAATTTTGCATTTTTTTTTGCAAGATTATACAAAAATTTGATAACTTGGTGTCCCAGCAGAAATTGAGGGTTTGTCTGTTCTAATCATCTGGTCTGTTGAATCCATATTTAAAAGTCTGTGCTTCCTTGTACTTCCCCAATTCACATAGGTATTACAGCAAAGCTGCAAACAACACCGTGTAGATTTTGGGTCCATGAAGGTTATCAGTGCATCTGCCTCTTTTCATTCAATTTATTAGCAGTTAATCTTGTTGTAGCAGTGGTAAATATTTCCTGTTAGTTGTGTTTCAGGCCTCGGGAATTGGAGTAAAAATTAAATAAGAAACTTTTTCCAGAATGTGTCCTTATTTCATTATTCGTCTTTTGATGAAGTACTTTTTCTTCTTTAGTAAGTTGAACCAGAGCAGGTAGTGGTCAAAATATCAGCAAGGCAGTTTTGCAGGCCTTGTTCACAAGCACTTCTCAGTGATTTCTAATTTTTTTTTCCTACTTCCAACTGTCACTGCAATGCTTTTGCAATATGAATCCCTGAGGCATTGGCTGTATGGGGAAGATGTGAAAAAAAAATTCCTCTGGAGTCATCTTGCTGCATAATTGTCACAAAAATATGATGCTGTGCATTTGCTCACAGATAATCTGGAAGCTGCTAAACCAAAATTTGGAGAGGTGTTCTTTTTCTGCCTCTGAATGGTGCACTGACAAACACCCACACTGACGATTTTGTCTAAAATATCCCTTTTGGGGCCCTCCTCAGAATTTACCTACTTTGTGAGGTGAGCAGTAAATTGTAGCTTTGGACAATAACTTACAACACTCAGAGGGAGTTAAAGAAAAAAGCCCTTGAACGCACACACAGTAACACAGTGTACCAGAAATGATGGTCTCTAACCTTGGTCCACCTCAAGTCAGTGGTCATGTTTACCGTTGCAGTAGGACCTGAATTTCACCTTTAGTATTTAATAGTTCTGTGTGCAAGAAAATACACACTAAACAAGACAGGTAGAAGCCCAGTCCATCAACATACCTTATTTTGTGCCTAGGCCTTAGATTTCAGTGTATAGTCCAGACTTTCCTGTCCAGCCTTGCTCATAAAAGCATTTCAACTGCATCAGACTCTCCTTCTTCCTCCTTGACTGTTGACCATCCAAAGTATTGCAGAGTAGATAATTGTGAGGAGCACTGAAAAGACTCATTGAATAAATGGGGGGGAGAGAGAGAGAGAAAAAGAGCAAAATAAAACAGTACCTCTGGACTCCCCCTCTTTCACTACTTTGCCTTATCTCCTTGATCACTTACCACTTTTTCATTCACATGTTTTACTTTCCCAAGTTTCCTATCTGTGTTCATCTGCACTGTTCTGTTTTCCCTCAGCCATTCAGACCAACTTCAGCTTGGAAATGTCATCTCCCTTTACTCCAGCCCAGACCTGTCCTTTCCTGAAACACACATCTTCCCCACACACCTCATCTGCTCCTTGGGGAGCTTTCAGGGCAGCCATGACCTGTAGCCTCCCACTGAATCTTTTAAACTGTGCGAAGCTGTTCCTGTTCCTTTGAATTCAAGTAGTCAAGGGAGAAGATTTTAAATTAATTTGCTAGTCTCAAAACTGGTACTATGAATGTTTTGAGTCAAAATTTGGAAACAGAGACCCAACTAACTACTAGATATTACTTTTAGCTTTCTGCTAGACGTAAAGGTGAGTATCCTGAGCAGTGCTGCAGCTTTGCTGCATTCACTGGGGCCTCTGTTTAATACAGTCATTTTTTATTGAGTTAGAAAACTTTAACCTATTTTTTCAATGTGACACTTCTAGTGCTGAAAAAAAAAATGAAAACCATAAGCTGATTTTTATTTGCTGTTGTGCAGGGATGTGTCATCCAACCTTTTGTCCTCTTTTCCTGTGACGGGGCTACATGGTTTAACTCATTTAAAATTAACAGGAAATCATGCCCTACAAAGTTTGATAACATCTGAAAATTTTCCAGAACTCAAGTGAGTATATCATTAAAGCTAATAAGCCACATTTGTGTTCATGTGCAATGGAAGGTGTGTCAGTGTGTAACGCATGTTACTTCGTATTGTCAGTCTTTGATCTGTGCCATTAAAACTAAAGCAAATATTATAAAAATGATAGACTTCTTTTATTATGCTCACTTTCAACTGAAGAAACTATGAAGGTTTTGAAATATTAACCCCAGTACTTGCTTAGTACGAGCCACATCTGCTTCCTGGTGATATGTTTCAAAAGCTGTTAAAACAATATCACTGGCAGCTTAGTGATATGTCCTTCTTCTACTGGATTGTGCTTACAGAACTCCCATTATACCTAATGAGAACACAGCAAATACAAGGGAAGAATATACTGCTGAAAGACCAAAAGATTTCACCTCTTTTCTTTGAACATGATTTTTCTGTAATCTTTTGATTAAGATTCAGATAATACTTTGACAGTATTACTAAAACACTTTGATACTAATAATTTCTGCGGGTTGTCTCTGATACAGGAAGGAAGCATCCCCTAAAGATCACTTGCAGTTCTGCCAGTCACTGGATGACCATGGCCTGTATGGAGCTTGAACCCATGACCTTGACATTATTAGCACCAGGCTATTACCAACTAAACTAATTTCAGGGTCACAGCAAAGAGGGGTTTCTCTCTGACTTCAGGATATTTAGGAGTTTCCCCTAACTGTCTCCTTTCATTTTTATATTAATTAGAAGATGCTAAGTGCAACATGTACTTTATCATGTTTGGCTGAAAAAAGTTTGGTATCAGAAAATATGAAACAATTAAATAGTGTGCACATAGTTAAAAAATCACAGAGTGGTTGAGGTTGCAAGGACCTTTGAGGCTGTCTTGTCCAACCACCTGCTCAGGCAGGGGCACCTGGAGCCCTTTGCCCAAGACCACATCCACACAGATTTTGAGAAGATGGAGAGTCCATCCTTATGTTTTCACTTGATTTGCCTTTTGCACTGGAAAAGGCACAAGAGTCATAGCAAGCAGAGAGTTCAAGATGTGACCACTAACAAAAAGGGCTGGAGATCAATAAGGGAGTGATGAGTAGAAGTGTGGAGCTGATTAAGCTCTGTGTACAGCACAGAGGGATCCACCTTAGAACACTTCTGTGATGGCATGTTAATATAAACTAAGAGCTGCAAAAAATGGTTCCAAGGTTAGGAAACAAGCTTTAAAGGTCTTAATAAATGCAAAAATGGTAGTTTGTTTCAGAGGAGATGAGGCAGTGACTTCATCAAGTGCATGAAACTATAACATTAACATTCAAAGTACTAGAGACCTTAAGCCTCTTCTGCGTTAGAGATCTTGAGATAGGTCTCAGAGGCCAAGGAGCAAGTACCATAAAAATCATGATTGTTTATACCATGAGTTTATACCATACTTTTTCTTCTCTCATTGGCTTTGCCCAAATGCTGAGGCAGGTAACAATTTTAAAATAATTTAAGTTTCTTTAAAAGAATGTAAACACAAGAAAATTTATTACTCCAAACTAGCAAATATATAATGATACCTAAAGGCAAAAGAGGTGCTGTAGTAGTCCTAGATTAATCCATTATTCAACTGTTTAACTAAGATTTTTAAAATTCTTTTCTCAAAATTATGCTCTATATCTGCCCTTCAGCAAAATTGCGTACATTACTCAAATGAAAGTACAGTGCATTTCATCTGGGCAAACTGTTAACCAGGATGTGTCAAACTAACTTAATTCTTTTTTAAAATGTATTCAGAGTATGATATCTAGAGTTAATTAACATCTCTAAGAACAAATTATACCCAGTCAGGAGAAAATATGGTAAAATCCTGACCTACATTCTGCATGACTTTTACCATAAATCAAAATGAGGTCAGGATTTCACACAGGACCACTGCACAGATAATGCACAAAGCACCAAATCTGAACAGAGATCTAAAAGAAAATTGAATTCCATCCTTTGCAATTGCTGTGACTAGCCAGTGGTTACATAAAAGAAAATTCCTGTATGAAAACTTCCAACACATCTAAATTCATTAAAACAGATACATCAGAGCTGAGCATCCCCTTCCCCATCACCAGCAATAGCACTAGTACACTCTGCAGAGCAGAGCCCAGCCTGTTACAGCAAGCCTTGAGGAAGCAAAGTCAGGCTGCCAGCCACTCCTTCCTCCTTTATCTGATGCTTTGATTCAGTGCTGAAAAGAACTCAGTGCTTTGCTCCATTCATCATAACTGTGCCTTCCTGTTCACCATTAACTCCACACCTTTGTGAGGGAGAAAACGACTTTGTGTTCTCTACTGCTTAATCTAAAAACAGAAAAAAGAGGCATTCCTTGCTAGAGGGGAAAAAGAATTATCAAGGATATAGATATCATTAGTAAGATAAGGAGTATATAAAAATAAAGTTAGCCAGTGTTTCTAAGAGAGTTTAATTTGACAAAGTCCAAATCTAATCACCCACATCAAATAAAGACCAGTCATAAAAAGGACTGCCTCCAGCACTGTACGCCTGAGAGTTCCTTCTTTTTTTTCTTTTTTCGTGTTAAATGTAGCTTTTGTGAGAAAAAAACTCTTCTGTCACCAAGATCTGATACTTATTTCCTTGCTTTGTGAAGTGTGTTTTGTCCTCTGTATTCTGGGTTGCAGCCATTGTGTGCAGTTGGGCTTTGCACACAGATTAAGCAGCATTTTCTAATTTAAAGATTATATGTATATTATAATAACACAGGCTGGGGGAAAAAACAAACATAAACTGTTCAGATTTACAAATGGGTGCTAGAAATACCAACAGAGAGGATAAGAAGTGGGAGTCTTGCTCCTTAAATACCATTTAAAAGCCATGGTTGTTTTTGGCTACATCATCAGAGAAGTGGACCAGTAAAATATGGAAGCTCACATTTCCAGTGTATGACAGGTCAGCACGCTGGGAGAAGATCTGGAAATCTGTCATAGAGCTATTTGAATAATCAGAGAATAGAATACATTTCTGTCAGTCTCTTGTACCTAAAATATCTACTAACTGTTCATTCCCCCAGCCTTATCAATGTCCTGCCAAAGGTCTGAAGCCACAAGTTGTAGGGGTCACCTCACAGAAATATCAGTGTTACTTTTGATGGTTATTTTTTTATTTCAAAAGAAGGGAATTTCTGTTTGGGGATTTGGCTTATTTTTATCTCAGATGATTAGCTATGGGTTAGTCTAGTAATCAATGGGTTTAATAGTTTATTTAAGAAGGGCTTCTGGGAAATGTGTTCAAAAATGTTTAATCAAGATAATCTCCTTATGTTAAAAGATGGCATGCAGATGAATGAGTTAGAAATTAAATATTTAAATCTGCTGGCCTGAGTTTGCTTGACAGTTAGATCTTGGTTATCTTGAACTTTTATTGAGTACCCTAAAAATTTTGTATTGGGTACAAGGGTACAGATTATTGTGGTTAATTTCCAACAGAAATGTAACGTTACAGAATCTAAATGCTCCCAAATGCACTAATTTTAAAAATCAGTTTAGAACTTAAGATTCCATTTGTTCCCCTTTGTACCAAGCTTTTGGCTAGTGCACAAGTTTAAGTCCTGTTGGAACTGGGCCTGATTCAGCTTGATTTCTCTGCAGATTTCCCAGGGGGTTAGAGGTAGCTTATTACACTCATTATGTTAATTTACATGATTAACCTGTTGAAAGTAATCTGATAGGAGGATCTAATTCTACTTTATTCTTTTTAAGTTAATTCAGAATAACTTATAATCACCTCTTTATCTTTGAACTTTTTGGTATATTGGGCTTTTGGATTTAAAGCGAGTTGTTAGGTTTTACTATGTGCTATTGGTGAACTCTGCAAATTAAACAGCCCTGCTTCCAAAGCATAAAATATATCTATGAAATAGAAGTACATATAGAACTCAGATAGTAGTTCTTCTATGTTCCTCCAGAATTTGCACATCCCCATAGGAGTTAAATTCACAGTGCACCAGAAATGTGCAATTTTCTGACAGCAGGAGACTTCATAATCATTGGAACTCACTGACATATGTTGTTATGTGTTAGAAATAACAGTGGTCTTAAAAGAAATGAGTATCCTGTGTCCTGCAATGACTGTTCTCATTTTTAAGACAATTAATAACAGAAAACCTTTCTCTCAGTAGCATTTCACACACAGTGCCTGATTCAAGCATCTTTTGATTTAGAACTGCTTTCTTGATCTTCTGCACAAGAAACAATCTTCTTTTAGTCATCTTACTGTGAAATGAGTTGAATATGGAAAGAGGTGAATAAAGCTTGATTTCCAAAAGATTTCATTCTCCCTAAAGTGGTGAAATTCACTTTGGGAAGTGTTTTGTTTTTGTGGTTGTAATCTTCTGATTTTTTTTTTATTTTTATTTTTTTTTAAAGAAATCATTAAGAAAGTAACTGTTGGAAAAATCATTGATTGACACAGTAAAACCATTGAAAATCATAAAAGCAGAAATACAGCTCTGAGTAACATTCACTCAACAGCAAGACATAGATCTCCCACTTTCATGTCTTCTATGAAACCACATTAGGAAATTTCAGTATGCCTTTTCTAAAATTAGCCTAGAAACTATCTGCATTTTGAATGAGGAATTTTATTTGTGAATCCTCATTTTGTATTATTGTGACTGATTTTTACCCATGAATGTTTTTACTTTCAGTTGTGGATATTTAATCTATTTCCTTTTTGTTAACTGTAGAGGAGCAGTAGAGTCCAGTAACTCTGGTGCTGAACCAGTTTCATGGCATGCTGTCTTATTCTTCTGCAGGGTCATGGAAATGCCTTATGCCTACCAGTGCTGTGCCTTTGGAGCTTGTGAGAACCACTACAGAATCTCCAGCCAGTGGAACAAAGATGATAATAGCAGCAGTGATGACTTTCATAGAAAGGATGCTGGACTGTTACAAATTCAAGGTAAACATCATCTTAGGCTTTCAAGTCTACCTGAAGGCTGTGAGCAACCTGTGACTTTAAGTAAATCCAACACTCTTTACAGGCACAGAGATGGCCTCTCCCTGTCTCTTGCTCAATAATACGTTATTTAAGTATTCCTGTGCTTAGCAAACTCATTATTTTAGGTCTGCCATTCAAAAATCTCACTCTCTTACACACTCAGCTTTTCATCCAAATAATAGCTATAATAATGTGGTAAATTAAATCTTCCCATTATATGAGAAACTGGGTAGTTCTGCTGCTGTGTAACTCCACACAAGAGCAGACCAGCAAAGATGTAGTTTCTTGCCAGCCTCAGAATGGAACACATCCTATGCTTACCCACACACTTCAGGGTGAGTAATAGCCAAAAAATGTGGCTACTTTGGCATATTTTTTTCATGGAATCATAGAATCATAGAATATGCTGAGTTGGAAGGGACCCACATCGATCATCAAGTTCAGCTCCTGACTCGGCTCAGGGCAGCCCCAAGAATTACTCCATGTGCCTGAGACCACTGTCCAAACACTTCTTGATCTCTGACAAGCTGGGTGCTGTGACCACTTTCCTGCGGTGCTTGTTCCAGAGCCCAACCACCCTCTAGGTGAAGAACCTTTTCTTGATATCCAAAATAAACCTTTCCTGGCTCAGCTTCATGCCATTTCCTCGAGTCCTGTTCCTGGTCATGAGAGGAAGACTTCAGTACCTGCCCCTCTGCCTCTCCTTGTGAGGATGTTGAAAACTCAAATGAGGCCTCCCCTCAGTCTCCTCTTCTCCAGGCTGAACAGACCAAGTAACCTCAGCTCCTCATATGGTTTCCCTTCAAGGCTGTTCACCATCCTTGTGGCCATACTTTGGAAGCTCTCTGATATCTTTGTATCTTTTTTATACTGTGGCACCCAAAACTGCCCCCAGCACTCGAGGTGAGGCCACCCCAGCTCAGAGCAGAGCAGGACAATCCCCTCCCTTGCCCAGCTGGCCATGCTGTCCCTGATGCTCCCCAGGACAGGGTTGGCCCTCCTCCTGTTCAACTTGCCATCAACCAGGACCCCCAGGTCCCTTCCTTAGGGGCTGCTCTCCAGCCTCTCAATGCCCAGTCTATGCACATAACCAGGGTTGCCAGAGAGTGCTTTTCTTCTCTGGGACACAAGACTACTGCATTTTTCTTCCCCTTCAGCACTAGGTCTGTTACTTGATCTGTTATGTAGGTACACACATACATTTACACCACCGTGTTGCTTTCTGTGCCATCTCTGCTCCTGAAAACCAGTAGGTCTCAGAGTTCAGCAAGAATAGAGCCAAGAATACGTGCTAGTGGTGACTTAAGAAACACAGAAAACTTGATTAATTCTTAGTAGTATGGCACAATAGCAGAATTCATATTTTAAACTCCTTCCTAGGCAGTTGTCACACTGCAAATTAGGCAATAGAGACTGTACCTGTAAGTGATTATTTTCAGAGAATTAAAGATGCCAACTTTTAAAATAATCCTGAGTACAGTAATTTAAAACCAAGTAGGCATATGTCTGCCTCTGCTCACAGTTCAGCAGGCAAAGGGACAAGACCAGGCCTGAAATGCCACAGGCATTTTTGCAACTTTTACTATAAACACTTTTCTTGAAAATTGCAGTAACAGTTCTAGGTGTTTTTGTCCCCAATAGATGAACGTGATTTTGAGGACTTTTTTCTTGACTTTGAAGAAGATTTGAAATCTCATCATTCAGTGCAATGCTCACCCTCTCCAGGTAAGAAACTGCCAGATAGATAGGAATTCAAGGATAGTGTTAGTAGATATTTGAGATGCGTAACAAGCTGTAAATCAGATACTAGGACAGTAACATGATGTGCAGTAATTTGATGAGTCTAATATAACTACATTGCTCAATAATATACAGTTTTGCATTGAATTCCAGAAAACTATTCAGTCAATAGTAAACTCCATGAGTGTAGCAAAAGTTTTGCCCAGTCATCATACAGATCCTTACTCTAGGCCCCTTTTCACCAGAATTGATACCAAATCAAGAAAATGAGAGAGGAAAGATTCTACTAAGATACAGAGGATAAAGGCAGCAGAATCTTTGCTCTCTCAGTGTTTTGCAAAGCTAAAGTAATTCTTCTGAACATCACAGAGTTATTTTACATGTGAGTAATTTGGACGAAACACAATTTAGTTCTATGTCTAGGAAATACCAAATACTACTGCACTGATGTGTGCAGTCCCTCACAAAGGACACTCCAGCACTGTCATTTCCTTTGTAGAATGCAGCCAGCCGTGGTCATAAGTTTTGATTTTTTGATTCAGCAAATGCTTTCACTAGTCATTCTTTCAATGTGAAACATGAACAGAAACAACCCCAAGTGACAACTTCTACTTCAGCATTTATTTTAAGCCATGATTCTTGTTTGCAACAGAAACTAATAGTAAATTTTTAAAGTTATATAAAGAGGAATAGATAAGGCAGAAAGCCAAAGAATAGAGTTACTTGACTGCCACATAATTTGCAATGGCCTAAATATAAGTTCAGAGTTCATTAAAACATTGTGTCTTCAAGGTAAGTTATCACCAAACCGGAGAGAAATTTTAGCTTTTTCAAATAGTATCTTAGAAAAATTGCAAACTGACACAATATATCCTTATGCTTACTTAATGGCAACAGTCGTAGTTATAGGGAGGTCACTTCAGCTGCAGGGTTTATGTGTTCATGAAAAAGCACAGGCTACTGTGAGGGGCTTGCTTTGCTGGCTTGTACCAAGACACATCATGTTTCTCTGACAGCAGAGCATTCAGCTTCAACTGCACAACATGTGCACCTCAATTCTATGAGAATATATAGACGCTCCAGTCATAATGCCTGATTCAAATCAGAATATACAGACGCTCCAGCCATAATGCCTGATTCAAAAAGGCAGCACTCCCAAATGCAAAGAGAGGCACAATTTTATTGGACTGTGTAATGACGTTATAAGGTAGCCAAAGTACATCTGACCATATCCATTACATCATGCTTTACCAGGACTCATTAGGAACCTGTTTTAATTTAGTCAGAGGTAACATTTCCAGCTCTTTTCACACACCGACAAGTTTCTAGAAACTACAAGAGTTGACATTCACATTGCAGTAGTACTGCCAGGCACAAAAAGAAACCCATAGACTACTCATGATGCAAAGGCTCAAGTGCACCACTAGTGCAATATGCATCACACATTTAGCAGCATGTTATCAAGGTCTCAGATTACTCCAAAGGAAGAGCAGATTTCCAGGTCCCTTTTTAGATTGAAATTCACTCTTTGGCTGTGCTGAGAATCTGCAAGAAGCATGAACTTTAGTGTCTTAGAAAGCACAAGGGTCTTTTTGCTTACTCGGGCTCCCCTTACCCTTTTTATTTTGGCATTTCAGGTCCCTTCAAACCATGTGACCACCTGTTTGGTAGCTGGCTGATCAGAATCGGAGTGTGGACCATAGTGGGTTTGACCTTTATTTGCAATGCACTGGTGTCTGCTACAGTTTTCAGATCTTCTTTGTATCTGTCCTCCATAAAACTTTTGATTGGTTTAATAGCCATTGTAAATGCTCTGATGGGTCTGGCCAGTGGAGTACTGGCTAGCGTGGATGCATCCACTTTTGGTAGCTTTGCTCAGTACGGAGCACAATGGGAAAGTGGAATTGGTTGCCAAATAACTGGCCTTCTCTCCATTTTTGCTTCAGAGGCTTCCATATTCCTCCTTACCCTAGCTGCACTCGAACGTGCATGCTCTGTAAAGCATGCTACAAAGTTTGAAACAAAATCCTCCATTGCTAGCATAAAAATTGTCATTTCCTTTTGCTTTATGTTGGCACTAATCATTGCAGTGATACCCCTTCTCACTGGAAGTGAGTATGGGGTTTCTCCACTTTGCTTACCACTCCCATTTGGAGAGTCCACTGCTATGGGCTACATGGTAGCACTGGTATTGGTGAACTCCCTTTGCTTTCTGGTAATGACTGTTGCTTATACAAAGCTCTACTGTAGTTTAGAAAAGGGAGAACTAGACAACATTTGGGATTGCTCTATGGTCAAACATATAGCCTTGCTACTTTTTACTAATTGCATTCTTTATTGCCCTGTGGCCTTCTTATCTTTTTCCTCCTTACTAAACCTCACTTTTATCAGCCCAGAAGTGATTAAGTCAATACTTCTAGTGATTGTCCCACTGCCAGCATGTCTAAACCCACTGCTTTATATACTTTTCAATCCACATTTTAAGGAGGATTTGGGAAGTCTGCGGAAACAAACTTTGATATGGAGGAGGTCAAAACATGCTAGTCTGATCTCTGTGAATTCAGAGGACATAGAAAAACAATCTTGTGACTCAACACAGGCATTGGTAACCTTCACGAGTGCCAGCATATCATATGATATGCCCACCCGCAGTTCACTAATATCACCCTCTTATCAAATGACAGAAGGTTGCAATCTTTCATCAGTTGCATTTGTTCCCTGTCACTAGTTGCAGAAACAGTACAGCAAATACCTCTGTTTACAAAATTTTTAATTCCAAAAGTAAGTGTGGATGTGTGCATATGAGTGTAGAGAGTACCTCTAAATTATTATGACACACCTCAGAAAACAGACAAGGACAAAACCTGTGGCAGGCTGAAAATTCAATCCTTGAGCCTGTTCAGCCTGCTCCCAAAATGCTGGGATGAAAAGAGGAAATGAAAGCTGCTGAACTTTGTGCAGTTGTATCAGCTGCTCTCTTTTAAAGTAGCACTACTCAGAAAGGGCATCAGTTGGTCAAGAACAAAAATAGCATATTAAATTTGTAACATTTTTTCAAAGCATTTCCTGATGTTTTCAGGGGTTGGGTTATTTTATTCCTGCTTATTGCAATTTGGTTTTAATAATAGTTTTTCAGTGCCATGATTGTTTTTTATAAGCATCTGTGTATGGCCTTTGTTCAGCAAGGTACCTAAATGGAAGAGTAGTCCCACTCAAATCCTAAAGTTTTCTGCAGAATATGCTTTGATGAAGTTCCATGTTTGATAAAGCTGATTAAATGGTTTAACTGGCATTGGGTTTGGATTTTGGATGTCATCTAACTTGACAAAACATTTTTAATTGTCAGCAAAAGCTAAAAAATTACCATGATGTGAAAGAAGTTCATCGAAATCCTCTTAAGCATTTAAAATGTAATTGTAAATGGCAAGGCATTGTCACATGGGTATTTTTCTAATGAGGTTCTGCACAGTTTGGTCCTGAATTGCTTTCATGCCAGTAGAATTACTCCCAGAATTACTGATGATAAAATCGGCAATGACTCGTTTAATTTGAAGGTGGAAAATACTATACAGAAACTCATCAATATAAAAAAATTGGCATGCTGAGAACTGTTAAAGGACACCAAAGGTACTCAGACAGAAACATTCATTTAAGGTAGTTTGTTTAGGAACAAAAACTATAAAACTATAATCCTGCTCATGGCATGATTTCTGTCTTGTGAAACAGCGATTCTAGAGAGCTGCTAGTTCATAGTCACTAGTCAGTTGAAGATTTAGAGGTCACTGTGTTGTTTTGAATAAGGATAGCCAATATCCTTAGCTAAGGCAATATCAAGTAGGAGTGAAGAGGTTGTGTGATCTGTATTCTTAGCACTGATGCAAGCACTCCCGGGATATTTCAAACACACTGCATTCACATGTTGTAAAGAAGATTGTGGAATTGGAAAGGATACGAACATCATGAATTCAAAAGAACTTAAGAAATAAGTGATTTGAACTTAGTTTATAAGTAGCTGCTTCTAGGATACAGAAGTTTGAAGGCAGAGGACTCATCTGAGAGGAGAAGAATCTGGTATGGTCAACTGGAAATTGACATTAGGGATATTCAGCATAGAAATAAAGGTGAAAATTGTTGTTAGAGGTTGTCATTAGCTAGTGGAATTATTTTCATCAAAAATCTCTAAATTTGTATTGGATATATTGGCAAAAAAGGTACTGGAGCAGCTGTTCAAATTCAGGGACTTCTGATGGCTTTAGTTTAGGAAAAGGCTTGATTAGGTTAACAGAGTTCTCTGACTTTAAATCTGTTAATACTTTGCTGAATCAAGACATGTATGTTTACACATCAGAAGCATCCTAGTTAGAAAGAAGAGACTACAGGTCCTTGCCAAGCCTACTGTTAAAATATCTCAAACAACAGAGTCACCTAGAATATAATTCTTTGACCTCGTCCAAGCCATCAGGGGATATTCCAGTATTCTTTTCTCAGAGCAGGCACCTTTTGCTTAACTAAGCTGATCATTAAAGACAGAAAAATGCACAAATTTATCTATTTTTGTTGTTGTTACAAAGAGTTTCCTGAGGAATAACTTTTAATAGCCCAGTATTCACTGCTCAATTAATGGCCACTCAACCTCCAGGTGAATGAGACTAATTTTTTTGCATTAGGAAGGTTAGGCTAGGCCCAGCAATTAAGGTAGTCCATTACAGATGATCTCTGCTGTTCATCTGCTCCTGTATATAAAACTTCCTGGGACTCCAAGAATGGATTTTCACAATGAAGAATTTGCTGCCAACAATGCATATGCCTCAATTTTCTTGTCCATTTACACTGGCATATTTTTAGTTTTGCAGTTACAGATGGCATCAGTTGACTTTGGCTGACATGTTCATCCTTCAGGGAAAAAAAATGAAGCAATTCTGAAATTATGTATGATAAAGTCAGCTGGGTACTTATCTTAATCCTTTATCTGTTGTGGCTTTTGAAGCAGTACAGCACACAGCTGCAGAAATGATGCCTGAAACCATTTTGGATTAAACAGAGGATCAGTCAACCATTGCACAATACCTATTACCATGTTTACTTAGCTTTAATTTAACTGGGGTCCATCTGTGCTGCTCTGCTTAATGTCAGTGAGGTTCCTTTCAGCTTGCTATATTTAAGAAGTTTGTAAAGAAATTTGAGAAGCAAAATAATGTTATAATTCTAAAGACTAGTTAAAGAAAGCTTCTTTTATCAGAACTTTTTTAGCTCTCAGAATGTCCTATGGGCTTTGTGTCTTATTTTTATAAGCATGTTTGAAATATTTTGATCAGATATTTTTAACTTGAAACTGTTAAAATTCATTTAATAGATTTTTAAAGTAAAATGTGTAAATATAGAACTGTATTTATTATTACAGTGAAATGCTACTACAGTAAAGGACATGAGATTAAGCCATGTACAGTTTCATATTGATATTTGCTATATTTTCTGCTCCCATATGTTACTAAATTCATTATCTGTAAATAATATAATGTAAATGTGTAGTGATTGTAAATAGGTGACATGCTTTCTTTTCTATGACTGTTCCGAACATACATAAGTTGTAATAAAATGTGACTACACAGTAAAGAGCATTTAATTGTGACCTAACACCTCACAAGATTGTTTGCATTCCCAATTAATCCTTTCCAAGTTATTGCAATACTTACACTACCCTCCCTAGGTGTCTGAAATTCTTGACAAAATGTATGTTACAGGTTGTGTATCTTAAGAGAGACTGCAGCATGGGACAGTCACTCATACTTGGCTTTGCAGAGACAGTGGCTGTAGGTCATTTCTGTGAAGTACTTGAAAGAAAGAGGTAAAATACCAATGAAGCAAAAACCCTCAGAAAGCAATCGTTTAGTCAGGAATTCATATAGCAAGTAATGAATTACAAAGATTTTTTAAAAAGGAAGTAGAAGTGTCATTTTAAATGAATTTTGGAATACCATGCAGGTTCTCAGGATAGATGAGGCTAATTGGGGAAGTTCATTTCAGCCAGAAGGGTCTCTGCAGAAGAAGTTAGTTTGTTGGTTGAGTTTTAGAATAGTCTTATGGGATAGGATAGGACCAGCAGAGAATGGAAATAGAAAAGTCATTAGTTACCTTTAGAAGCAAAAAACAGAAGTATGACAAAGAGCATAGGGGAGTGCATAACTCAGAGAGAACAGAGTCCTTCAAGAGACAGGATGCAAATGGGTGGAGTTTTATAAGATATTAAGAAGCATGATGGAGTTTTGTGAAGGATGGGGAGCTCAGAGTGGAGCTCAAAAAGATGGAAGTGTTGTGATAGCTAAGGACATTGAAATGGTGAGAAAACAAGCAAGTAAAGATGATTTCACATGCATGTGTGCACCAGACAGTGTAAGCAGTAATTTGAGCCAGGAACCATAAGGAAGAAGAATGAAATTGCATTATTTTAGGAGGAAGATAGTACAATTTGAGCAATGAAGGGAGAGAAAACATACCTGCAAAGGAAGAGTGAGCTGATTGGTGAAAGCCTCAATACAGAAGGAAAAAACAGGCATCAAGGTTATACATGTTGATACATGGAAGACAGACTCTTATTACGTTATGTACCAAGTAGTGAGAGTAGTGCCTGAAGTCACATCAGTGTTTTGGGCAGTTTTTATTGTGGGGCAGAGAGGGAAGAGTGAGCTTCGATAGATAAGAGATAAGAGATGAGAATGGTGTTAAGAGAATAAGATGAATCCCTTCATCATGAGGAACAGTCAATAGGCAACAGTCAAAGCCACATTTTCATCATGTGGAATCCCTCTTGGAAGTGCAGTCTTTCTTTGAAGCACATATGCACAGAATTCTCTCTGAAAGCACTGATGCCACAGACCTGTAGTGTTCTCTGCAGTAACAACTGAAGGAGAGTTTACTGCAGGCTCCTGCAATGGGTGATTTATCGAGACCAGACAGAGCATGCCACTACTCTGCTCACTAGATACATTGTTGAGTTTTATTTGGGAACTCAGTCCTCAGAGAAGTTGAAGATGGCCAAGAAAAAAAGAGCTAGTCAGAGATACAGTGAAAGCCGTAAAGAAGATGGGATCACCTGTAAAATAATGGATGGGGACAAAGGCCAAGCTTTAGCAGACACTAGCAGAAGAAGCACAAAGGATGACACCACATAAGCAATGCGGTACCAGGTGGGCATTTGGCTCCCCCTCCAAAAGAGGGGAGAACATCCCTGACTAATCTAGTGATCATAACTGATCTTAAATGGAGACCAGTCACTTGTGCAGTCGTTGCTTTTGCTGCTGCTCCATATTTGCTTCCTATATCTGTGACCTACATGTATTAGACAGTGAGAAAGCTGCTACCATTTAAAGTATCAAACTATCTCCTATCCAAATCCTCTGTAATAGGAATTTCAGCTTATCAGGGGCATCATTTATTTGCTCTGACTGTTGTATTAAACACTAATAAAAACATCATAATCAGACATTTCTCTGTCATAGTTTAGGTTGCTGTATGAAAGGTAAGGTGCTGAAAATTTTATTGATAATTCACTGAAGAGGGGCTCAAATAATTAAAAATGTAGCAAAAGTAATGTTTTCCTTAGGAAAACACTGGAAGACAAGGTAGTGGAGACAGAAGAGTAGGAACGTGGATACGAAAATCTAACAATATAAAAACAGAAGTAGGATCACAACAGCAGCAGCAACTGTCAGAAAATTCTTTCCAGATCCATGAAGCACAGTAATTGTACAGACAGTCAGGTGCTGCAGAAGTCAGCTCTCAAACTCCAGGAGAGCTGTACTCTTCCACCAGCAAGGGAGGGATCAGTTTCTCCACCAGACATAAGAAGAACCTCCTGTTCTCTTTCATTAACATGTGCCAAACAAGGGACAAGTCTGTCTTCTGTGACAGTGTTATTGTGAAAAATAATGTGAAGCTAAGCCTAGAAAACTGATTAAACTCTTTATATGTCTTTTCTTGAACAGAATCCCATGTGATTAGAAATTTTAAAGGAAAATGCAAATTTACCCATGCTAATATATAAAGCAGAAGAGATTCCATGTGTTATACCTAACCCTGGCAAATATACTGGAAAGAAAAGGCAGTATCAACATTAGGAACATCTTGTTCATATAATGAATATCACAGACTTGTGCTCCAGTGACTCTGGAGACATAGGAAACATGAGTTTGTTCTCTCCATAAAAAAATTTGTTGTGGCATTGTCAAGATTATCTTAAAATCCAATCTCAGTCATAAGAAAAAACAAACATTTAGAATATTCCTCTTGAGAGCTGGCCCATAGCCAGGATTTCTAAAAAACTTAGTCACAGACAAAGAGTCCACTCAAAATCCCTATTTAGTTTTTTCACAGGTGGCAACGTTTCCACTTGTCAAGTAAAAAATATGCTTTGTTTACAAGAGGAAAACTGTCCATCTGTGAATCTAAATACTTCCACTAAGTTTTATGCATGCACACACCAGAGTCTTCTGCAGCTAGCCTTGAAGGTCTCAGGACTCCAAAACTAACTCTTGAAGGAAGTTTCAAACATCTTCTGCATCTGGTGCCATTCTCTATATACAATCAGTGTTTAGACAGGTGTCTGCAGTTATTAATTTGGGTCCATATATAACAACAGCTTCCAGGACTATCTATAGAGGTCACTGCAGTTATTATCAGCATTTCCCGTTTATGAACTGATCTATTCCTGGAGGACTGAGTTCTCCCAGCCTTCTAAGAAAAAAGTAATAGGGAAGATTATTTACTCAAAATAGGTGTTTCATCTCCCATAGGAAGTACCACAGACTTGTGGGAAGTCCTTCTAGGTCTCTTTACTGGTTGACTATGAAAATGAACTCCAGAGAGCTTTGTGTGGCCAGAGAAAGAATTCTAGAATATGAAATCAGTGCTTCAGTGTGAGACACTGAAATGCTAGTGGTGAATGGCTCAAACAATTGGTCATTCACAAAAGCAGCAGGTGTTTTGCTGAGGACGACATGCAAGGGAACAGCCCAGGTGCAGAGGGGGTGCACACCCTCCACCAGAGGCTACGAACAGGGGCTTGAGCCAAATAAGGGAAGAGGCCTATAAGAAGCAGATCCTGGGAGATGGGATAGTGCTTTTTATCATGCCAGTGTCTTACATTACATAACTGGTTCAGGTGTAAAACTTCCCTCTGAGGGAGATAGTGGGACATTAACAGGTAGGTCTGAAGGTTCGTCCCTTGTGATGGGGTTTAATTGGCTCAACTGTGCTGATGTGAGAGGCAGCTGTCATGTCTTAGAAGGTGTCATAAACCATCACAGGCCCCTGAAGTGCCACATGATCCACAGTGTTGCATCAGACAGTGTAAAACTGCCTTGTCAGAGGAACCTGGGTGTTCCCACTGAATCTGAGCATGTATTTGCACTTTGGACTTCGTATTTCATGGGTTTCCCCTACCCCTGGCACATCAAGACTGCCACCATCACTTTAACCAACAGACATCTGAATTGCAAGAATCAAATCTCATCACTGCATACAAGGATGGTGAAACTGTATACCTTTCTCCCTCCTTTTTCTTCCTCTCTATTTTCTCTTTCTCCCTCTTTCTTCTCCTAACTTCTTCTTCTCAAAATATATTGCAAGCCAGACTAAAAACTTCTAGTCAGTGCCTTAGT
Organism: Certhia americana; assembly: GCA_018697195.1. Classification (NCBI taxonomy): domain Eukaryota; kingdom Metazoa; phylum Chordata; class Aves; order Passeriformes; family Certhiidae; genus Certhia; species Certhia americana. The sequence goes on from CM031879.1 coordinate 33,833,554, forward strand.
AAGTACCTTGTTATGTCTGGATAATTTAAAGGTGGCTATGTTTAAGTTTGCAAAGCTAAAGTCTGTGAAGTTCATTACTTTGTCTGGATTTGGTTTTAAAATGTGACAAGTAACTTAGTCTACCTTAATGTTCTAAAGTTTTCAAGCAAATGCTTATTACTGAACATCCTGGGAATTTTGTTGTTTCTCCTGTGCACCCTCCAGAGTGAATCAAACAACATTCCCCTAAACCTGTGGAGTGGATTGCGGCAAAACATCTTAATGCATGAAGTGGGAAAACAGTTTTTCAGAAGTTTCCTGACATAAATGAATGCCTTACTGTGAATGGAAAGTATGAGGAGATTTGTTTTATTTGATATATATTTGTCCCAGCATACAGATAATCCTCCAAACTGTTGGGCTTTCCATGGGGTTTTGTTAGGGGAGTTTTGCTTGGGTTTTTGTTTTTTTCTGGGTTTTTTTGGTAGGTTTGGTCAACAGGACATATTCTGGAAAAGCCTGTACTCCCCTGGATACCCAGTCCTGCTCAACCTGGCCACCCAGGAGGCCTTCTCCATTCTGTTCTGGAGGACTTGGAGACCTAAAGACACCAAGTCCTAAGACATTGAAGAATATGTCCCTAAGGGACAATGATATTCTTCCTGAGCTGAAATAAGGCAATAAAGCACACAGGATGGAAGCAAGAACACTGAGAACAGCGTTTAGCATGTGTTCATTTTCACAAAGACAAGGAGTCAATGTGCTCTGTCAGAGAAAAATGCACTTTCACTTGGCAGGGAGGTAAAGTCAGAGCAGACTGGAAAGGGTAGGATCACCATGGGCCAGAAAGCTTGTGCAATTACCTTAGAAAAAACAGAAACTGCATATCAGAAAAATATTCTTTTGGAGTTTTCTTCAGAGAAAGTGCTCTCCAGCCCACGTTTTCCAACAGGAGGTTTTTTGTCTGTGCAGTGAGCGGTGCCAAAATATCTGCTTCAGGAAATGCCATCTCTGGAATTGAAAGCAGCCTCCGTGGCTTCCTGAAAAAAGCTGCTTTGCAACTGAAAGTCATGAGCCCTCCTTGCTCTAGGCTTAAAAGTACCACAAGCAAAGCACTTAAGATAAGTTTGCCCATCTCTAAGACAGCAAACATAGAGAGGTTGTATAGAGATCAAGTTTCTTTTTGTGAGAAGAAAACACAGAAAAAGACAAGCTTTAAAGATCCTGGAGCAGAAGCAATTTAAAAATCTCATAGTCATCAAGTTTCTCATTCAAAAAAAGCAGCAAAGAGAAACCAAAATGACAGTGGGCAAACTGTGTATGACCCCATGTACTGGACACAGGGGATTGTACTATACCTTTTATTGGTAGTACAGAAATGGTAGAAAACAAGCAAAACAATAAATAATTGTGTTTTATTGGGTTCACCAAGTATTAATTTAGGTGAACTGACAGACTATGCAAAATTCAAACAGCTTTACACTTCTATTCACTCCACTAAAATAAGAATAGGTAATATTAGCTTGGACAGAAATTAAATACAGGTCAAAGTAAAATATTGGTATTTATAATTTAGTTTCTATTCCTGAATACTGCTTTTCTACCTGTGATAACTGATTGGTTTTCCCATGAAAAAAATTAGCTCTTTTTCCCATTCTCTTGACACTATTCTTTACACAAGACTGTGGGTGTATGTTGACTGTGGGTGTATGTAGGACTTTCCAGGTCTTTAAGCAATTCCCCCCCCCCATCCCCCAGAGGATTTAACAACTGTAAGAAATCCATTTTGTGAGCCATAGGTGAACTGTTCTCAGTATCAATTTCTCTTCTTTTATCATTATATGTGTTAGGAGAGCACTTTGGAGCTTTGGTTTCAGACCAGAATCTGATTGCTCTAATCACTGCAAAAACACAAAAAGAAAAAGCCTAGCTGGAAGTTCTCAGATATCCTGAACACAAGTGAGCATCAAGAGAAAGGAGAAAAATGGGTTAAAAAGCCCACAGACTTTGCAGTGTAGAATTCAGAACCTTTCCAAGGGCCTTCTTAATTTCAATGAATTTCAGCAAGTGTTCATTCCCATACCAAATATTCCCATTTGCACAGTGGCATTTCTCACATTTGTAGGCAATAAACTACAGTGTAGTCCTAAAAAATTGATGCTTTATGGTAGACTGAAGAATTTCTCATCAAATCTGGGCCCTCATAAATAAAACATTAGGTCCGATTTTTAATTTTTTTTAAATAAATTACAAACAATAGAGTTATTGTCTACTAAGTACCATTCTTACACCAAGAGCCTTTCATAATGACAGCAGCACCTTAGAAGTGCTTTGATCTATGAAGGATCAAATATCTTTGTTTCCTATTAACATAGCTCTCTTTCCCAATAGAGCACAGAGCATTTCTGATAATGGGACTCTTATTACAATAATTAGAAAAAGATTGTTCAGCTCTATTTCCCCCTTAGAGCTCCCTGGCTTACTTCTCCTTTTGTGTCATTCAGATTTTCTACCCCAAATACCTCTGTCGTAAGGAAAAAATTTTAAAGTTTCACATTTTATGGCTCAGAAGTTTAGACTGCCAATGTGATGTTAACTAGCCATTAAAAGATTCAGAGGAAGGATCCAGTCTAAAAAGTAAGCCATCATCTTTTAAAAAGAATGTATTTTTTAAATGTGAGATTTTCAATAAATGTCAGATCTTTTAATAAGGTAGCAGAAATGTGCCCTGGCCTTATTTGCAAGGGAGACATGGGAAAAAGAGAAAACACTCCAGGAAAAGCTTGCCCCAAGGGATTTGAGGGTGTAATATGACCAGAAGCAGAATTTGCAGGACAGATGACAGACAGAGGAAGATACTTGCTAAGAGAGTATTCCCAGACATCCTATTGGAAGCTTAGATTTCTTACTTTGTGTTGCTCTACTACCTTTTGCCTCTTCCATTAGGGATGTAGCTCTGAGGTCACAGGCAATCAGGGCTGGATGGAAAAGTCAACCTTTTTTTGCCAGGCACTTAGTGCCACCATGTGCCCAAGTGTGCCTCACTGCTGCTGGGAAACATTCCCTTTTCAGTTTCTGGTTCAGAAAGTCCTCCCTTTTCTGAGAGGCTCAGACAGACAGTTTGAGAAAACACCCTGTGCAAATTTGAGAAATTATGGCTGAAGGCACGTTTCCAGCATCTTCTGCCTCAGTGGTGGTGGAGATGGACAAAAGGCTGGCAACAGAAGCCCTTTGGTTTCAGTGGTTTTCCAGGCTGAAACTGATCGGCATCCTTGATCAGCAAGGTAGCTGCAAGTCACAGCAAAGTCTTTTACAAGCAGAAGGAAAACAATCAAAGAATAGATCAACTGATAAACTGATCAAAGGACTCCAGTGTCATAAGAGAAAAGGATCTCAGCAGCAGCACGAGGAAAATTACATCAGGAAAGTCAAAGGCACAGAAAACAGAGTCCAGCCAAGCAGATCTGGGAAAAAAACAGTGGCTAAGGAATCATGTGCAGAGGACTCCTATGTCTATTTAGAAGAATGGTCAGGAAAGCAAGGAAACTAAGCATATCGACACTGTTATTCATCTCTATGTACTTATTCTATGAAAGGCACATACTCCTGTTCTCTTCAGCTATCTAAAAAGGTAAGCTTTAAATCCAGAGTATTTGGCAGGCTAAACATAGGACAGGGACATCCTGAATCTATTGATGTGTTGCAGTTGACAATTCCAAAATCATACAGCAGGTGGGACATTAGAAAGTGTGTTGGAGAAGCCAAGGAGATGGTCAGTACTGCAGCAGATTTTGCCCCCATGTGCACAATCTAAACATTTGCAGCCCAGCAAGTGTGCAGGTGGGCAAATTACAGTAAGGATGTATGACCACTCCTCAAAAGCAGAAATGCCTTAGAAAGCACCTCAATTTGCACACATTTGACTGTTCAGTCAAGTTGGAATCTTATTTCAATCACCATCACCACAGTTTCTATAGGCTTTATGGAAAAACAATCATTTTATTAGGAAAGCATCTCCTCCTGTATGACTGTTGTTCTTTATCCCTACAGTCCTGGGAAGGTTGACATGCTAGCTAAGAGGAAGAGATGTGAGTTACATTGCAGAGTTTCAGCAGAAAGAGCACTTGGGCAGTGCAAAAGGCATCAGGATCCCTCTTTCAGCATTTTGTGCACTCAAGGCTTCCAGGATCCCAGTTCCATCCAACAAAAAGCCAGGAGGCCTCAGTCAGTGTGCTTGGTTCTGTGATCTCCTCTGGCTCCAGAGTCCCAGCACACAAACTGCCACCTGCCTCTAGACACACTGGCTACTTCTGTACTGTGGTTTAAACTGTCTGAGGATATGGTCTGCCCATTAGGCATAAGGCATTATCCAGGTCTACACATACTCGCTCCAATCCCTCTTGCCCCCAAAACAGAATGGTTTTGTCCATAAACCATCTCAGGAACAGTGTCTGATCTACAGACTTCACCAAAAAAAACTGGGACAGATGCTGCATGAGCCCAAACCATGTCAGGGAGCCTGCTAACAGCAGGTTGAACTATTACCCAGCTTAAGTCTGTCTTGCCCAATTGCATTAATACAGTTTCTGGAGCTTCTGGCACAAACCCAATTGCTCAGAGGGATGGAATCCAGGGTGTAGGTTTAGCATTCTATCAGTATATCCAGCAGAACTGGATGCAGTATATCCAAGGAAATTAGGTAAGCAAGTCTTGACTTTGCTTAGGGACTTTCCAGTACACTCCATTGTCCAGTTGCCTGCAATCTGGGGAACGCAAAACCTAGTGCTGGATGAGGCCCTGTAGCCAGCCTCATCAGTGGGTGCTTTGTGACTGGATCAAGGCTTCTTGACTCCAGGTTTCTATGGTTGATTGTGCAGCCATTTCTACATATTACAGCTTAGGACTTCCACTACATCAAAAATCAGTGTTCAGTACACAGAGTGAGCTCAGGTCCTGGCATTGTACCTGCATGTTCCATGCCCCTCTAAGTGCTAGTTAAACAGCTTTTACTGCTCCATTTCCACAAAAGCTTTTCATTACATAAAGCCTTTGGACTGCTTAGTAGAATTGGGCAGAAAAAGAGGCAGAAAGACACACAAAAATAATAATCAAGCCTAACCTTTGATCTCAGTTCATCTGATAAAGCCCTGGCAGAAGGCCTTCAAAAATAAAATATAGAACTCTGGAAGGATTATGCTGAACAAGTGATAAAGGCACATGCTTTATTTTCATTGGCACTTTACAGACCCTGACCCTCTCATGTGCTGATTTCAGACAAAAAGCATTTACTTTTTGCCTCCCAGATGAATTTCACTGGTCATTTTCCTATCATGTAATTATAAATCCATTTACATTACATATGGTGTGGCATCTTTCTCTCTCCACAATAATCTCCAGACAATCCATCAGATTATGCTGAGGTTTAACAGCCAGAAAACATATGGATGGACGACTTCCTACTTACAGAGTTAAAACTACTCCACTGAGCTGGTGCACAAGTGCCATGTGCCAGTCCTCGGCTGAAGCAAAAGTATGCACTCTAAAACCAAGTTCTTTGCAGTCTGAACAAGATTGTTACCTATAATTCAGTCTTGGGCTTTATCTAAATCTCCTGCATGTGGCTTCTGACAACACAGCACTGTAATATGCACCTGCTACAGAACTTGGCCTTGCTATACACCACCTCCTGCATCCATCATCAAACCCACCTCACAGCTGTCTTTACACATAGCCTCAGTGATCTTAAGACTTTAGTGATAATAATTTTTTTTTTACCATGGAGTTTATCCTCTGAGTAGAGGTTCTTAGTTGATCCTCTCTCATTCACTTTAGAAATGATGGTATCACACCTGTAATTGCAGAGTTTGGAAGCACTCCCTTTTGAAAGCATTCTTCAGTCTTGGTCTATGTCAGATGATGTAAAGAATGTACTGCCACTCTTTCCTGCTATCCCAACAAGAATTTTCAGACAAAGTTTGACTTTTCTTGATTGTACAGAGTTTTGAACAGTGCAGCACGTGGTGTTAATCTTCCTACCAAAATCTACCCAGTCTATCCTGGCAGAGAAAGGTCCCTTAAGATCTCTTCAAGAAGACAAAGAAAGCTCACAGAATGTTTCAAAGTCCTGATTTTGGCTAGGGTAGAGTTAATTTTTCCTAGTAGCTGGGATGGTGTTGTGTTTTGGATGTAGTGAGAATGCTGATAACACACTGGTGTTTTGGTTGTTGCATTGCAAAGTAATACTCATAACAAAGTCAACGACTTTTCAGCTTCTTGTGGTCAGCCAGGACAGCTGATCCAAACTGGCCAAATGGACATTCCAGACTGTAGGGTGTTGTGCTGAACAATAAAACTGTAACCGGTTGGGATGAGGGCATCCCTGCTCAGGGATGGGCTGGGCATCAGTCAGTGGAGGATGAGCAACTGCACTGTACATCACTTGGGAGTTTGGGAGGTGGGGATGTTGGGGGAAGTGGGTTATTTCTCTTTTTGTTTTCTCCCTTTTCATTACATCATTATAATTGTTAGCATATTTTATTTTAAATATTAAAGTTAGTATGTTCCTAAACTTAAACTGTTCTTACACCAACCTATGTGTTTTACCTTCTTCCTGATTCTCCTCCCCTTTGCATCAGGGACGGAGGGAGTGTGAGCGAGCAGTTGTGTGCTTGAGTTGCTGGCTGGTGTTAAACCACGACAGTCCTTTTATTTTGGTGGCCGACATGGGGCAATGAAGGGTTGAGATAACGACAAATATGATTAGAACATGTTAGAACAAACCTGTTATAAACATTCACTATTAATAGTCACTGATCACAATGTTGATTTACTTGTTCTCAGAGCTGTTGTGCTTGTTATCTGCGTTATCATGCTGTACTTTAATGCTGGCTTTTGATATGACAGAATTGCTGGTTATGAAACTAATCCGTTATTTATAATCGGCACTGCTGTCATCTTCATACTTTGTGAGCCATCTATTGGAAACTATGCATAATGGTGTCATTTACCTTTTCTCCTTGGAGACCCAATCCATGGGACAGACATATCCATTTGTCTTCCTCTTCTCCTCCAGGCTAGTTACTACAGCTCTTGCAAATTTCAAATACCCTTGGGATGTTCAAACCAGCCCGGTTTTATTGCTATGTCTTCTCACTGTGTTCCAGGTCTTGTTGAACAATTACTTAAGAAAACACACAGAGATCTGTGCTGAGATTTGACAGCTCTGAAGACTTGGGTGTGTGGGATAGTGTGGACAAGTGCCTAGGACAGTGGGTGCCTCCAGAATTTTGGAACTTCCCCTGAACAAGTGCAGGACCCAGAAAAAGTATGAAAATACTTGGAAAAAGGATGCAATCAGCCTGGCAATTCCAGAGAGACACAAATCACTGCAACATGCTGAGTCCTGGCCCAGGCCTACTGACTTCAACACTATTAGAATCCTCAAGGGGAAAGAATCTCCCTGGATTTGATGAAAAAGTGACAGGCACTGCAGCTGCTCCAACCCTGGCCCCAGGCTCTGGGGCTTAACCAGAGCACCAACCCCTGCCAGTATCAGTCACCCCTTTCACCAGAAGAAACAGACACAAGAGAGCTTGTTTATTTAGTAAAGGAGAGCTTGTTTATTTAGTAAAGGCAGAGCCATCAGAACAGGAGGAATCGGTGGAACAAGAGGGAGGCACTCAATCCCTATCCCTAAGAGCGCTGTGGGATGTGCAAAAAGATTTCAGCCATCCCCCAGGTGAGCAGGTTCACCTGAGTGCTTGGATGCTGGGTAACAGGGCTAGGAGCCTGGAATTAGAGGATAGGGAAACCAAGCAGCTGGGATCACCTTCTAAGCTCTGGAACATCTGCAATGTATTGGTGATATCATCATATAAGGCACTAAGCAGCAGAATCTTTTGATAAAGAGGAATATACTAAAAACTATTTTTTATTATTAAACTTTTCTCATCTCAACCCATGGATTTTACCTTCTTTCCCATTTTTCTCCCCAACCCAACAGGAAAAGGAGCAGTATTAGCAAGTGGCTGTGTGGTACTTTGTTGCTGACTGGGGTCAAACCACAATACACGGGGCAAAAAAAGCCTCAGAAGGGAAAGATGAGAGCTGACGTGATTACAGAAAGTAGGTGCTGAAAAAATAGAGGCTATTTCCTTATCACTTAAAATCACAACTAAAACTTCCTAATGGAAGCTAATAGAAGCAGTTCTTGTCTTCCCACTCATGCTGTATTAACCCTGGTCAATACAAAACATCACTGCCCTCAAGACCCATTCTTAAAAGCTCCCCAACCACCTTTCCTCAGCCACGTTTTTCTCAAACTGACCAGAAAACCTAACTCCAAGGGTCACAAATGAAAGCCAGATTGACAGCCATCAAGAAAATAAAGAGCTTGAAATCAGAAAGGATTATTATCTCACGCAGCAGTTCCTCACAGATCACCTGTGGCCATCATATGCGATGGCAGCAGTGAGAAATTACTTAAAAATCATTACCTTTTCCAAAGATAGTTTTTCCCAGCTCAAACTGAAGCAAGTCACTGTACAACATCACTGTATTTTCTGTGCCATTTTCTGCTAGATCAGGCCTTCCTGACTTCAATGAAAGGCTTCTTCGCATTTAATCTTTGTCAACATTTTACTGAGCCATCACAGGGTCACTGCTGCCAGTACCCCAGGTGCAGCAGTGCAAACTTTATGGTGGCTTTTTATGCTCCCATTTACAGAGAACAAACAGACACATTGGTAATTCATTGCTCACAGCTTTACAAGCTTAAAGTTTCAGTTACGGGCCATACTCTGCTTTATTGTCTGCTCCTCTGGTAGGACAAAAACAAATAGTTGCACACCATAAAAAAGAAAAGTAGCAGTTAACGTTTATATCCTCTTTTAAGCCAAATTTCGATCTTGGGTTCCTTGCAAACACTAAGCCACCTTACAGATAAGCTGACACTCCTACTCTGTTCTGGAAAACAAACATTGTCTGCTCTCGCCTCCTTTTTGACCGCCCCTTAAAATCAGTGATAGATAGGATGCTTCCCAGTCTCAGGTGAAACAGCAGGTCACGTAAGGACACAGTCTAGATTCCCCAGGTAAGATGCAGCTCACTGCCCTGTAATTCTGAATTACATTTAATGGGATGTGAACTGAAATTGCCTGTGAGGAAAAAAGAGCATAGTCAAGGTCTGACCAGTGTAAGGAGAGATTCAGGCTCCCCAGGGCAGTGGTGGAGACACCATCCCTGGAAGTGTTCAAAAAAATGAGTGGACTTGGCTCATGATATGGTTTAGTGGGCATGCTGGTATGAGAGCAAAGGTTGAACTTGATTTTGCAGGCCTTATCCAACCTTAACGATTCAATGTGAGCGCTCGAGCCTCACAGACACAAACTCATCTCAGAGAATATTTACAGCAAAATCCAAGAGAAAAGGGAGCCAAGGAAAAACACCCCATTATCAACACAATCTTGACCTTGGGTATATTGTGAAATTGGATCCAAGCATCCAGCTGGACACAGTACACGTACAGGCTAGCAGCACAGACCAGTGAAAGTATGGCAGTTTGGGGGGTATTGGGCACTTCAGGGAAGCTGCAGGATGTGGAAGTTTTCACAGCTTCTTTTCACTTAGCTGGTCTGAAGATTGTGTGAATTTCTAATGTTTGGTGGGGTATTACCACTTTGAGAAATTAGCTACCCCTTCAAATAGTAGTAACTGAGCACAGCAGTAGCAGTACAGGTGCACAAGAAAGATGCCTGAAGGATTTTGAAAGCAAGCCTGTTCTACACCTTCCCCTCTCAGAAATGAGGCAAGGTCTCAAACACCTACTGCACAAGATCAACATACCTCTTTAGTCTTTTCCATTTAAACCATCCATTTTTCTATTTCTGACAATCATCTTAATGAAAACTTACATTAAAAAAAAAAAAAAACGAACTAAAATATAACTTTTATCCAGAATTAATAAAGCCAGGCAAGAAGTCTCTATCACTAACTGCAATCAGTGCACTGACTATATAAAACAAAAGTGGGGGAACACCTCAATAAAAACAATAAAGACACTATGAAGTCCACAGCTAGTTCTTCAGCCCCTGCATATACTAAGGTCAGAAGTATTTACGAAGTTAGACAAGTGCAAAGGATCACATGCTCACAGCTCTGCCTCAGCCAGAGATGGTCAGAAAGGAGCAATATCACTGGCCTGGTCCTGGTGCTTTTTGCTCTTGACTATAGGAGCATAGAGACAACGAGGGTGTGGAAGGTGAGGTTGGTAAGACAAAGATGGTAAAAGCACACAGGTTTGTGTACACCAGAAAAATGACAGCATCACAAAATCACTGAAGCTGGGGAAGGGATCTCTGGAAATCACCTGCTCCAAACCCCTGCTCAAACAGGGACATCTAGACCCAGTTGTCCAGAACCACATCCAGGCAGCTTTTAATTGTCTCCACTACCTCTCTGGACACCTGTGCCAGTGCTCAGTCACTTTCATAGTTAAAAAAAAATGTCTCCTGACACTCACCCCAAATCTCCCACATTTCAGTTTATGCCCATTGCTTCTAGCCCTTCTACTGGGCACGACTAAGAAGAGCTTAAGAGCTTTGTTTTTTATATCCTCCTTTTGTACACAGTGAGAAGCACTTCTCCTGAGATTTCTTCAGGCTGAAAAGTCCCAGTTCTTGCAGCCTTTCCATACCTGTGTGATGTTCATCCATTATTTATCTGTGTGGCCACTCAGTGTGCTCTCTTCAGTACCTCCATAGCTCTTGAACTGGGAAACCAGACTAGGATGCATGGCTGCAAGATTGGCTTTGCCAGGGCTGATGAGAAAAATCACCTGCCTGGAGCTGCTGGCCCTGTTTTACCTAATGGAGTACAGGAGAGGTGGGTAATGGCCTTTGTCACAGAATGCAAGAACACCAGCTGTGCCACCTGAACTAGCAAGCACTAAAATAAGCAACACCGAATGAGATTAGCAGATTTCGTGTAGACCTACATGAAGATAAACAAAACAAACACTAATTTCTGTTTATTCTTCCTAATAAATGCAGCTGAATGTTTTGCTCATACTGATGCACCTTTGCAAGAGCCAGGAAATGAAAAATACTGTAGTGGGAGTAGTTTGGTGCAGTACTATTATTAAAGATCTAGACTTCATTTCCACAGACACTTAAACTGAAGACCAAATAAGCAAACCACCCTTCATAAAATAGCTGATCTGAGCACAGAACAAGTAGCAGCACAACTTTATGGTATAAACTACTGTGCTTTCCCCTTACTTTTTCTCTTAAGCAGCTAGCAATTTGCTTGATTGACTGCATTTGTCTTTTATTCAGTTTTTCACCACCACTGCCTATAATCAGAAATTGCTTGTAGAACAGAAGTTCTTAGGAATGATCACTAATTTGAAAGTCTAATATGTAGATTAAATTAATACCCTTGGTAAATTTAAGGCTTCCTGGTAAATAATTACTGAAGTTTTGCAAATGATAGCTAGAAGTCCCCTAGTTTCTAGAATAGAAAGCCCTCTTACTAGAATATCAGAGCCTGAAGAGGATTCCACGCTAAGTGCAGATCTGTGGAAGCAGTAACTCCTTCCTTGAACTTCTACATTACCCAGCAGTGCATTTTCCTTATTCCTTTGTATTTTTTTAAAAAAAAAAATTACCATACATTACATTCTTCATACTTTTTCATTTCAGTTTCTAAATTAATAACTCCTATTATGATCAGCCACTTTGATATATACATCAAGCAAGAGTGGGTCAAAAGGCCACATGCATAAACTGTATTTTAATCAGAACAATATAGGTTAAGGCAAATGAAAATCAGAATGCTGTGGGTTTTTAGTTTCTCCTTCCCTATCTCCAAGTATGTTAAGAAGCCATTAAGGCAGAGTATACATGATTAATCCCTGATGAAAATGTAAAGTTTAGTCTCCTTTATAAAGATCTTTTGCTAGAAAGTTACTGTATGGCAAGGCAAAAAGGTCACAAAGCAACAGCCCTAAGTGCAATATGAGACCAAGACAAGGGTTGTACAAAGCAGCATTACAAGTGCTATCCCTTGACAGCTTTTCCATTTTTAATAGTGGAATAGGCAAAATGGTATCCCACTTAAAAAAACCCCCATGGCTGCAGAAAAATATCAACTGCTTATCTGGAAAATTTTAAAGAATCTATGAAAAAATATTTGGCTAATCTATGTACAACAGCATTCATCAAATTTAAGGGGATTTTTCATTGAAAAATTGAATACTGCACTTACATAGTGTGGCACACACCACACAAGTGTGAAAAAAAAAAAAAAATCAGGACACTCCAGTAAAGAACAGGTTTGAGTCAGCTTTCCAATACTGGTTGTGTAGTCTGCAGGAAAGCTTGGCCATTAAAGTGAGTACTTGAAGTTTTATATTCATGAATTATAAAATAATTATAAGCATGAATTATAAAATTAAGTATGAGTTGTTTAAAACTACTTAAGGTGCAGAAACCTGGGTGAAAACCAGTATTTCCCACTTTCTCCTCCTTTAGGAGAGCTGCTTCATGTTTAGCTTCAGATAAAGAATGGGGTTTGAAAGTTACTGAAAACAATATGTCTTTGCATCACTCTCTACCATGAAGACCATTCACTTAGTGGCATCTTAATGAATCACCTATGCAATAGGTACTACCTATTTGATAGGTACCACTTTTTGATATGACTTGGTACACATTCCATCTGTCTCTACAATGTACATATAGCAACTTTGGAAAGTGGGCCTAATTTCATTAAGGGCAAAAAGGACAATATAAAATGCATTTTCTTTTACTGAAGTGCTACTGTTGATAGGAATAGTTGTTATGGGACAAACAACTGTGTACCTGAGGCAAGGAGATGAAAAAAACCCCAAGGGGACAGTTATTCTATATCCAAACCAGGCAGCTCAACCACATTTGCTTATCTCTTGATCAAAGTAACAAAACGCAACAGGTTTTTTTTTTAAAAAGTCAGCTTGTATCGAAAATAACCCTGTAAGAACACCTGTAATAGTGCAAGGCAGTACCAAAACAAAACAGATAAATATGGTCTTTCTTTAAACTGTTAAACTTTATTATAAATTAAAATTTCTTTACAAAAAAATTGCACATAATTGACCACTCTTAGGTTCTGATGCACTGGCATTTGCAAAAGTTTCTTTAATCTTCAAGTTTAATAGTCTCTGCCATGAGTCCAATGCAGAAAAGGGCAGTAAGCAACCCTCTTAGAGCCTTCAAGTGCAAGAAGCATACTTGTGGCCACGGCAGTTACACTTTCCTTAAGAGCGGCTGCTTTTGTTTTAAATCCTGTAATGAAAAAGTCTCAAAAAAGGTTTAAAAAAGGAAAAACCCAAAATGGACTAGGTGCTTTTTACTGTAAACACAGCCCAGTAAATTAATCCCAAACACAGATCTCTCAGGCATCAGCGAGAGTGTCAAGTGAATCAGGAACAGCAAAACAAAGAAAACAGTAAATAAAAAGAAAACATAAAAAAATAAAGTCTGTCATTTTGATTAACTATACTTACGTAGATGACGTTATGAGAATCTGGTAGGGCCCAGAAGCAAGGCCAGACAGGGAGTTCATGTTTCCAGAAGAAGGTCATGTTAATTGTTTCCAGGTTCAAGGAAAGCAGACTGGAGACTTGATATGCTCAGCAATACTCATCTGCCTTACATAGATCTTAGGGCATGGATCAGCCTGAAGAACCATTCAACTGATTTTGGCATTTTATAGGACTTAGGGCTGACCATACCCAGTGTTCAGTGATTCTTGTTTTCTGTTCTGTAAGTGTTTAAATTTAAAAGCTCATCTAGGCTGACTCCAACCTCTTGGCACTTGGAAACTAGTTTTCTCAGGTTATCAGTTTTACCTCCTCCTGATGCTTCAAACAAGAGTTGCTGAAAGAGATGGGGAAGCAGATATAAGATTTAGCCAGAGCCTGAGCATCACCACATCTATGGATATGGGATATGCAGAGAATTTATATGAAACCTCAAACTTAATCATAAGGAGAAAACATTACATCTTTCCACAGTGTTGCACATAGAGGTAACTTCTGAAGGGCTCTCTGATATAAATGATGGACCTGTAAAATAAAGGCAAGTATTAGAAGTCAGCACAATTTCATGCACTCAAAATTAATTATCTGAAGCACAAAATCTCTTGCAATAATTTTTAAAATAGTTTTGAAGTCAAGCATTAAACTGGTACTAAAAGCAAAGGCAAGATTATGTCTGACCTTAATTCTGACCCTTGTATGAACATTAGTTACATGAGGACCTGCTATTTTTCTTCACAAGATTCTTGCCTCATTCATTGCACAGGATGGAACACATTCAGGGAATGAAGCAGCTTACTGAATATTTCTTTCATCACTCAATATGTAGTCTCAAGTCTTGTTTACTGCATATCATCACAATCCTGTAATGAAAATAACTGTTTCATGGGCCTTTTTTTCCTTCAGCATCTATCTATCTATGCTTTAAAAATCAGTATGATTCTTTGTAACTCTCAAAAAAAAAAAAAAATGGTTTTACCATTTAATGGTTCAAAATAGAGGACCAAAACATTTAATACTAGTACTTACTCAAGTGTCCTTCAACTACTGGTATCTTAAGTCCCAACTTCAATCTGAATCACTAGGGGAGGTATTTGTTAGTATTTTAATACTTGCACCCATTTTCATAGTCTTTTAACAAACCTTTACATGACCTCTGAAGGAAATAAATGGCAGGTTCTCTAGAAACAGGAAATCCAGAATCTGAATCACAATTCAATTTTAAACCAATATCCTACTTGTTTACTAGACAATCCAGTTATTTGGAACAATCACTGATTTGTGTCAACAGCTCACTACATCCCAGACCAAGACCCCTACAAAAGCCCAACTGTACTGTGTGTGACTAAAGCGATTTTACCACATACCGTACAATTAGTGAGGTGGTTGCAGAAGAAAACCACAAGATTTCTTCTGGGTGTAATCCAGCGACAATGTTTCACATATGCCTTCATTTTAATTGTTCATTTTCTTTAAGGGCCCTCGTTTTTATGCATTTTACGTACATTTTTCTAACCAAACAAATCGGAGTTCTTTTCAGTCACCAGCCTTACTATAGGCAGTGTCTTAAGATGTAGTCCATCTAATACAATGACTGAAGCAGGGATCTGTGACTAATTACAGATTACACCAAACCATCAACACAGAGACAGAATTAAGGTTGAATAGGCAATCCAGCCTTTTATATCTCCTGACTTTGAACTATTTGATCTAACAAACCAAGTAATTCTGCTTAGGGGATGTTCTTTTTAAACATTCTAGGAGACCATAAAAAAGGAAAGTAAACATTTCATATGTGAGTTTAACAACAGCCATGCTACCCTTTATGGATCAGTTAAAGCTTTAATTTTGACTCAGAAGACAGACCACTGACAGAAAAGGAAAGTTGCTAAGAGTAAGTCACTACAAGATGACATATACAGCAGAGAAGTAGATCTGACACCACAAGCAAGCGATGAGTCACAAATCCAGGGCCTCATGACAGCCCCCACCCTCAAATATACAGCATCTTTTCACAGGTGGAAGAGTATTTTGAAGGTGACAGCAACAATACTAGGAAGATAATTCTGTTTGAAAAGTGATGAAGTTTCTGTGCCAAAAAACCTCTTCTGTGTTTGTACATAGAGTGATATTTCCCTACGTTAAGTACTAAAGGGACTGGAGTCTTTTGTGTGGTCGGGAACTACGAAAATTCTTTCCATACACTAGTTTGGCAGACCTACCCTTCCAACTACTTCACAGAATCTAAGAATGGTTTGAGTTGGAAGGGACCTTGTAGATTATCTAGATAACAAACGCCCTGTCATGAGCAGAGATATCTTCCACTAAACTAGCAACCAGGTTGCTCAAAACTCCACCCAGTCTGGCCTAGAAACCTCATCCCTGGAAGCAGTCTAAAACTTCTCTGGACAGCCTGTTCATGTCTCACCACCTCACAGTAAAGTTGTTTTTCCTAACACCCAGTCTAAACCTCCTCTCAGTCTGAAGCTATTCCCTCTCATCCCAGTATGACATGCCCTTCCAAAATTTTCTCTCCATCTCTCTTGTCCACTTGTAAAGATAATCATTAGCATCTTCCAGCATGAGTCTTGCTTCCCTCTGCTAGAGCTTAAAATACAACAATCTCCTCCAGGTAAAAGAAGCAAAACGGGAGAAGAATACAGACTTCCCAGCATGGGAGAGACACACAGAAAGAGCACACGCTCATTATATAACCCATTCTACCCTGATTGTCAAAAACATTTCTCACAGTTGAAGCACGTGTTTTGGTGATTACAAACAACAGTAATCCAACTAGAAATCTTAGATTTGCAAGATAATCATTGCTTTGGATAAAGCCAAGGTATGAGAAGTTTAACAGAATTTCATTATTACTCATTTTAGTACACTGTGTTGACTTACTTCTCTTTGTCCCATTAGAAAGCATTCGGCAGCAATGGCTCTGAGGAAAAGAAATATATAATAAAAACATTTATTCTTGAATTATTTTAAATGCCCTTAATGGCAGAATACTGACTGTGGAATGGAATTATTAATTCCTTGAGAAGAAACTAACTTCCAATGAGCTTAATCTATTATGAAAAAATAAAAATAGCCATTTTTTAAAAACAACCTTACATGAGCAAGACATTTCAGTGGTTCCCCATTATGAACAAACATTGAAGAAAAAGATCAGTTCAGCATCACTGGATAATGGAGAATACTGCTATTGTGATATATAAAGGGGAGGGGTAGAGAGGGGGAAGACAGAAGTCAATAGTTGAATTTCAAAAGGCAACTTGTAAAGATATCATTCATATTTATCTGCATAATATCCATTCACTTACGTATCCCAAGAGGGAAATTTCATTTCTCATTTTAAAGAAATGACAGTACCTCTCCATGCTGTAACCAACAGTTACTCTCGAAATAATAAGCTAACGAAAAGAGAAGCTTCCAGTACAAGCCCAATTTGAAGGACACTTCAGATTTACCTTTGTGAAGTAAACCTTACAAATAAAAGCAATAGTTATGAAAACAGATGTATGACTGTTGCATTACATTTTCCAGATGGCCAGGCATGTTGGGATATTATATGTAAACATCTTGGCTTGTAGTTTCAGAATCTGAACATTGCTCTCCTCCCAGTATCGCAGAAGCAGTCTGTAAAAGGTATTCATGAGAAAGGAACACTGCTCTAATCACTTGAACAGAAAAGCTATCCAAAGATTCCAACACCTGACACAAAATATACCTAATCTGAGTCAAGAGTTTCAAGTAGGAAAAAGCCCAAGCTACCATATACAATATTGATTTAATCATGCTCTCAGAACAAAACAAGTTAAGATACGCTTTCAGAGAATAACTCAGAAGTGTGAAATCAGAGAGAAAACACGATCTTGGCACATTACAAGATTACAAGTGGATTCACTTTTAGCATGCATAAGGAAATGGCACATTTGAAAAGAGACAAATAAGTTTTATAGTAATGGGGCTAGGAATGCTGTGCAGTCAGTTCTGCTCACCCATTTCATGCAGTATCAACACTGTCTAAGGGAGCTGCAAGTTCCATCTAGGCAGAATTGCAACTTGCTGTAAAATGAAACTATTCAACTTCATGTGCCAAAGGCAGGTGTGTGACTCTCCCCATGCCCACAACCACACATGAGCCTTGCTTTGAGTTCTTTGGGGTCACTGTTGCTGATGAACGGTGTTTTGGGACTTTTCAATATTACACAAATATTCATGCGTTCAGTGCACCTGAACACAGTTGAACAGGAACTCTACTGGCAGAGCACATTTTGAAATACTGTTCAAGTAAGAGCCAGGGCAATGCTTACGTTAACTGGTTGTTTCCCATCAGATTTCCTTTAAATCATGATTTATCACTGCTATATAAAAGTCAAGTTAAGCCTTAAGCTAGCACTATTACAGACTAGTATATCCATTTTTATCTGTTCTGGAACTATACTTCTGATAGATCATCAAGTAACAACAAGATTTTAATATACATCTGACGTTTCTCTACCCACTTGAAACTTGCACCATTTGTAGTCATCATGTACAATGCAGAGTTAATTTCTGTATAATTATAAGCTGTCTGTAGATAGAACAGAATGCTGTCAAATCTAAGACTGAAATGACGTCAGAAGGCACAATATGCCTCAAGCAACATGCAGTAAAATAGAGGAGAAGTTTTACTTCTGCAGCAGAAAGCAAATCATGCATATCTTGCATAAAAAACAATAGTTGTGTTAACTGCCTGCCTTAATTAGAAGTCTTTTTACATACCTCAGTGCAAGTCCAGGATTAGTAGGCATGGTAGAACAAAACCGTTCCAAGGTTTTGGAATGCTGAGATTGTGGAATGCAGCTCAAATAAAAAAGAATTACCTGTAGAATTTGAATTATAAACATTAATTCACTTTATAAGTCATATTTTGTTAAGAAAAATGGTATGACAAACTATGAACACTGACTAAACTGAGTTGCCACCTTCAAACCTTGTCCCTCAAAAGTACAGAAATCAATTTGTATAATATGAATTTAGTGTCAAGTTGCTAGCACCACCTATTTCAGTCCTTCTAACCTGCATTTAGAGCATGAAGATAAATGCACTGCTTGTTAGTAAAATGGGATCCGAGATTTCTATAAGCTTTATTCTGCCTAAGTGCTCAACTTTTTCCTCCTACTTTATTTCTTCTGTTTCTCAACCATTATAATTTTATTTATCAAAACTGCTTCCATCTGCCAGTGGTACAGCTCTGCAGACCACTGTTGCGTAACCATATCTTCCTTCCCTTACCTATTTTCTAAAAAAAAAAAAAAATCATTTTTTATTACCATTCCATAAAGTTTCTCTTTGCATTACAGGACCTTTATTTGATAAGGTCACTGCTAGATACTCTCCTGCTCAAAACACTACTTCACTCAGACATCTCCTTTTTCTAGCTCTCAAGTGTTCATATACTGGTGCTGTACTTGAACAAATAGATTACAGGTACCTGCTAACAGGTCATCAGACTCTTTGTTTAACTAAAACTGTCCACAGACACATTTTTACCTTATTATGAAACTCATAATTGGTCCAATAATCAGCAGTACTAAATGGAATTGGGTATCGTGTGGGGACTGTCACCAGACATCTGTTCACTAGATCAGTAAAAAGCTTGAATTCTTGAACTTTGTTGGTGGATTCAACAACTTTGCTATTGAGAAAAACAAGGTAACTGGAAGGAAAAAAAAGAAGAGAAAAAAGATGGTTCTGGTAGTGCTCACTTAATAGTTGAGATTAATTAACTTTCTTCCCTTAAGAACTTACTCCAACCAAATGTTCTGAACAGTTTCCTGCTGCATCACTGCCCCCAGAGCTGCTTCATAAGCATCCAGTGCTTCACCAACACTTGCGTGAAGAGACTGGCACAAACTGTTTATACAAAAAGATAAAAACTGCTGTATGTCATAAACAACACATGCAATTACACATTAAGAATAAGACCTAATTAAGAATTTCCCATTCTGAGATGCAAGAAAAAAACCCCAGTGTTTTCAGTTTAACAGTATCATGGACTAATTTATTAGTCAATTTATGAGAATGGGTAAGTCTTGAAAGCCAGTAACAACAAATAATAAAACAAACATGAAGTTTGAAATATAACCCTTAAAAATAGATTAAATATTAGAAACTGTCTTCTACTCTGCTCAAGTATCCTTTACTAATCATTCTAATAGGAATGTGTTAATTGCTACAGAATGGAGACAATGGAAAGCTCCAGAACAATACAATTTGAAATCCAATTAAAGCCACTTGAGAAATAATATCAGTCTCTGGTGACAAAGTTAGTCTTTTGAAACAAATATTACCAGGATCTGGGGTTGAAAACATACTGATTGCATCAGACGAAAAAACACCTGGGAAGAAAGGTCAAACCCACCACCACCACCCACAATTTTGTTCAATAGCTCTCAAAGAAACATACAGTTAGACCAACATACAAGACCCAATCAAAGACAGGTGCAGACACATTCTAGATCAAGATACACTGAAAACTCCATATTTCAAACATAACAATGAAAAAAAGACAAGACTTTCAGTAAGTAATGGGGGGGGGGGGGAATCCAACAACCTCATAAAGAAGGAGTATACAGAAATATAGAGAATAAGACAGGGCTGACCCTGCTACCTAGCTACAGAACCCTCCTGACTAAAGTCACATAATCAGTGGCTGATTCTATTTCTGCTTTCCCAGGAATTATGAACTAAATCACCTATCTGCTACTCTTTCTAGAATAGTGTGTATACATTTGTGTGCAAACACACATGTGCACACACACAAATGATCTTCCCAAGTAAAACATTGTTAAAAAACCTTTAAGGTTTTGCTGATTTCAATCTATTTTCAGTTAGTAAAAGTGAACCGTTATGTCATTTGTCCTCCATATTTGAAGAAAGGAAATATAGATACACAGGCCCAGGCACCTAGACGCTTACTGCAGCAAAACTCCAACAGACAAACACTCAATTATTAGCTCTGAAAGTAATTTAGGTACCAAGAACACTTATTTCCCCCCTTAGAAGCAGGTGAAAAAATACAGGAGAATCTGAGCTTAAGTAAGGCTCCTTTATGACTAAGTGACCTCAAGTGTCTTAGTAACAACACTTCTACTGTCTAAGTGTCAAACCCAAAACTGAGCGTGTCAAGAGGTATTTTGTTAAAAAAAAAAAAAGTATTTAAGGTGGTAGAAGTAGACAATGAAAAGAAAACCCATAATCTTTACATAAGGTTTAGATCAAATTTTCTTGAAAGCCATATATTTTACCTGTAAGTTGTCCACCAATTAAAAACAATAAGCAACAGTGCTGAAGTTCTGAGGATTCCTCACTCAGTATGTGAAGCAATATCATCCTTGCCCTTTTACTTATCTGAAAAGCCAAATAGCTTCTTGTGAAGACTGACAACCCAGACCATGAAATGGTAAACTTCTTAAACAGCCTAAGCCAGCACCTCAGTAACCACAGTTAAGTAACTAGTGTAAGTTACAGACAGCTAATAATGTGGTGTATGGCAATCCTGTATACTGCTGCTATTTAAAGAAATGGTAGAAAAAATAGAAAAAAAAAAAACAAAAAAGAAAAAAAGACTGTATACTTGACAAAGAATTGTTCCTTTACAACCACTTGTGGAGGAATAGGTCACCCTCCTGCATTACTTTGCTGTGGAGCTTCTCCATGAACAGCTGAAACAATGAGTCAAGGAGCTGGGGAGATCAGGACGAAACACAACATAAAGGAAAACTATTGTAAAACAAAAGGGAGACAACCGAAAGCCAAGAGAAAGAAAAACACCACTAGTAGCAGTAATCCGAAACAAAAGTAAAACAAAAAAAACCATTTTGAGATGAACACACCTATTACCATTCCCATAGGTCAGAAATTCTGAAAGATTTCTCAAGTGGAAAACTTAGGTTGACATGCAACTCTGTTTCATAAAATTATCTCCATTGTGCAGCAGGCAAGTAAGGTTCTCTAAGGACTGGCCAATCATTTATTCAGAGAATCCAAAGTGATACACCCTTAGGCAAGTAACGAATACTCTGCTTTTGAAAATGCATTTACTTAGACACAATAGCTGTTTCTCAGAAATTCCTGGGAAAAATCTCACCAGTAGATCTGCCACAGATATGGGATTTGCTGGTTAACAACATCATCTGTAAGGTGTTCTTTATAGAGAGGTGAGGTAAATTCAATTGGCATTGGAAAATTCAAGAGATATCTACAAGAGAAAAAAGGAGTAGTAAACAAGAATAGCTTTCTACATTGAAGAATCCTGTGTAGGTGTAACATTCAGTTACGAAGTCCAGTACATGAAAAATACAAAGAAAAAAAGCTTTTCCTAGATTTCAGTTTAACTCTACCCAGATAAAATCAGAAAGCATTACGCAGAAATATAGAAGTAATATAAAAGGCATTTATTCCCTCATTATGTACAAAGTTAAATGTTGCCTTGTATGACACTCTCCTCTTCCTTCATAAAATACATCAAGTACATAAACAAATGTAAGCAAGAATAAAAACTAACATCTAACTTAAAGATAAAAACATTTCAAAAGCTCATCTGAATGAGCTTTAGCATGGAACGCTTTTGTTTTGAAGACCTTCAGAGGCATCTATTTTGACCACAGGGAACTTGCAGATTTCAAAATCTCTGTCCTTCAATTAGGTGCTAAAATTCGAAGGGGAAAATTATCAGGCTATATATGAAACCTGTATCTTTGCAACAACAATAATCAAATTAATAACATGCTGGACCTCTTGATGGAGATCTTTTTCAAGTGCCTAAACAGTAAATTTTAAATATGTAATTTAAGGCTCCTAGCTCTAGGGGGGGAAAAAAATAAACAAAACCAACTTTGGCATATATATGATTGATTTTCATTGCCCAAATCCAGACATTCAATTTGCTTGCTGTTTTAATCTTAGATGCTCCTGGCTTTAAAAATCAGTGTCTATGCAAAAACAAGTATAAACCTTATACCAAATCACAATTCACTGAAGTTCTGGAAAATCATCCCATGCTAAAAACCAGTTTAAAAGTTCTATATTATCACGTCATTCAAGAAAATGCCAATATTGCCAAAAATTAAATTAAAAATTTTTTCTAAACATACCTTAACAGATCCATGGGACCATGCTGTTGGCATGTATCCTCAAAGAAAGCTGCCACGAAATCTTGCAACAGTGGAAGAATACTGCTTGACTTTTCCTGTTTTGTTGTTTCGTTTTTTTTTTTTAAATAAGAAAAAATTAAAATCAAACATGAACCTGAATATGGTAAGACTAAGCAAAATAAACAAGTGGTGTGTCTATCTCTGCAATGCTCCATTGTCTTCATTCTCTCATAAATGAAGTTTAAATGGGGCAGTCAGCAGTAGAAAGAAGCTGAAAAAATATTACAGGGTGTACTTTTACTTTCTGTTATTCTTGCTTAAGGATATTATTAACACTGAATTAGAATAACCCAAATTATAAATCTCTGATTTTATGAAATTGATAAGATTATCTTGTATCATGTGACTTGTCTTGCCAATTATACTTTTCCTATTCATAGGAAGAAGTACTAGACATTACAAAAATATCACTAAGTTGGATCAATTTGGTAAGATTTTTAAACAACACATTAACCCCAAACTTTGCAGAGCTAGACCAACAAATAAGTTTTGAAGTGGAATATTACCTGTGAAACAAGAAATTTACACAATCGATAAAAAATTTCAGCATTCTGAGGATTCTTCTCAAAAGCTCCAATCCACACGTTGTGGGCATTTTCGCTCTGCTCCATCTGCAAATACAAGGTGGCCAAACTCTCCAGGAGCTGACAGTTGTTAGGGCAGAGCTCCAATAAAGATCTACAAAGTTCTGCAGCAGACTCCCACCTTAAAGGAAAGTAAAGGTTAAGTTTAACAAACGAAAAAAAAAAAAGTCAAGTACTCCAATTAAGAATGTCTTGAAACAACTTACCTTTCAAGAAGTTTCAGCAAAGCTATCATGTTTCTGTAGAGAGGAAAGCAGATGCCTATTCTTTTGTCAGCCTCAAGGCTTTCATCAGTACATGTTTTGACTGCATCTTCAAAACAAAAGTAAAAAATGAAGCCTTTTACAACTCAGTGTAAAAGTTATGTGAAGCTTCAAGATAATAAAATGTCTCCTTGAACATAAAGAAAATACGTAAGTGTGAAAAGATATCAGTGCTGTTTTTTGCAAATTATTAGAAATCAGATGATCACATTTGGAAAAGCTCCCTCCACTTATTACCATAGTACAAAGACAAATCTTTCAGTTTCACCTCTTACTCATTTTAAAAATAGGAAACATCCTACCACTGAAACATTAAAGCAATGTTACAGACAGAAACATATCCGTAGATTTAAAATCACATTCCAGAATTTTCAGCATAGCTGCTGAAAGCTATTGAGGCAAAAGCTAATATAGGATATTATTTTTCTCCTCCACATAATAAAAAGTCATCCAACAACGAACACCCCATTACCATAGCTAGACTGCCTTCACTCTCACAGCTGGCCTACTCCACTGATCCTTGAGTATTTTAACACTAACATTACCACCAGCAGCATAGATATTTTCTCAGCGGTAACTCAATACTGCTGCTGGCTAACCCCTAAATTCTGACATTTATAAATACTATATAAAAGCATTTGTCTGCTACTATAACATCTCTCTGGCAGCACCACCATAAGCTAAAAATGCAATTTCTTCTAGTAACTTCATTTTACCTTTTAAAAAATTAAGTCAATTGACTTAAACTGTGAATTAAGATTAACACATGCATTGTGCTGCCTCTTTTTAAGGAAATACACTAATATTCCAGGAAAGTAACTTACCAATAAACATATCCTACTGAAGGGAGAAAAGTAAGAAAGAATGACAGCTGCAGCTTGGCTTTATGCTTGCGTAAGTCCAAGAAA
Source organism: Certhia americana (assembly GCA_018697195.1). Lineage (NCBI taxonomy): Eukaryota > Metazoa > Chordata > Aves > Passeriformes > Certhiidae > Certhia > Certhia americana. The sequence goes on from CM031879.1 coordinate 33,858,070, forward strand.
ACTAGCAATGCCATACAATCAATCACAAGCCACTTACTGGTCTTTTTCTCTGAACTATCATATTCTACCAAGATACAGCTGTGGGATGAAACCACAGATGAAAAACTCAGTGTGTTGGTTAAGCACCCAAGAATGCGGATTTTCCTCACTAATCTGTTCAAATCAAAACGTAATGTTCACTGGATTAATTCAATTGTTTAACATAGTCATTAGCACTGCCTTGAAATTCGAAAGTTGAGTAATATTTCTTGAATCATAACGTGTGAAGAAGGTATTAAGTATTTACCATCTTAATCTTACCTTCAAACATAGCTAAAAGTGTATCAGGATCAGTCTTCACATCCTGAACTGTCTGCCATGGTATCAGAAAAGGTTCTTTGTGCACAATCCTTGAAGGACTGACATTAGCTGGATCATAGAACTTGACTGGGAGAGCACCAAATTCAATTAGATGTATGTATGCCAGCCAAGCCAAGCAACGGTCACTTGCAGTAAGGTGTTCTGAAATTATCTTTTCATTTGCTGATTTTAAAGCACTCTGTAAAGGTTAAAAGAAATATACTACATTTCAACCACAAAGTCTTTAAGAATGGGAAAAGAAAGCAGGAAGAGTAGGTTTTAATATTCCCAAAACTCTTCCAGAGAGACAACAGGAAATCATTTTTATGTAAATGAAGATCATATTCAGCTTATGTGAATGCATGGCTATTCAAATTACGCACAGTTTCTAGTAAAAGGTTCAGAAAAACCACAGAAGATTGTTATTGCAAAAAGTGAAGAGAGACACTTTGAAAACATGCATCTACCAACATGTGTTCATTCTGTTTTCCAGCTTTATTCTCTTATTACTTCCAGTTTCATAGAACCAATGCAGTAGCTCTAGATAGAACTCATCTACAACCTGGATTCAACTTACTATATCCTACTAGGTTTTGTGCTTTTGGGGTTGTTTGTTTGGCTTGGGTTTTTTATTTATTAAATTTTAGTTATGAAGCTAGTAAGTTATACCTATTCAAGTCTACTGAAAGGGACACCATCTCTAGATAAGTTTTAAAAAACGTTTTGGGACCTTACTGAGCACAGGGATAAATATTTCAAAATTTTCTACTAGTCGTACACAAAGATAGAATAGTCCAGTTAAACTAGCAGATCCCAAACAAAATAATTAGAGCATGCAATTAAATAAAGTCTAAACATAAATTCCTTCTAAAACACAACAGAACCTTATGACTAGCAATGGGCCAAGATTTTTCTGGACAAACACAGTATGATTAAAAAATGCATTTTTCAAGAGAATGAATATGCTTGGAAATTTATGCAAAATTCAGCAGGACACATGTCCTGAAGTCAGTGAAAACTGGTGTTCCAAAAGCATTTCACTTATTCACTCCACAAAATACTTGCAAAAATTGCTTTCAAGTTTTCCAATACACACTGCTATTTACTCTAACGTAGCAATTACTTCGAAATTATTTTCTCTGAAATACAATTAAATCATCTCTTGCCAAGCCATTCTTTTTAACTACATGTTTCAGATTAATTTGGAAAAAAAGTTTGGCTTTGTGATGATGCTTTGCAGAAAGGTAAAGGTAACCAACTAGTGTTATTCTCCCTGGATTCTCATATTGGTTTGACACAAATAGTTTTTCCTCCCTGTTCTTTTTATTCATTCCGAGTTACATTTCTCAGTACATTTGGGCAAAGGCAGCACAGCATTGCGCTTTCCCGTTCCAACTGGAGCCAGACAAAAGCCTGAGGTTCTCAAAGTCTGAGGGCAGTGACAGGCTGCTGCAAGGAACAGGTGGCACCTGCTGGCAGGAATGTAACCTGAGACTAAAAGGATAGAGCTCCCACTTCGGGAGAGGGTGATGTCCATTTCCCACCCTCAGCCACCACTTTTATCATCTACACAACAGTTAACAGTCATCTAAATTACTTCTACAGTCGTAGTTCTGGCCTCAGATAACTCAATGACTTCAGAGTTGATAGGAGCAATGAAATCTGATTTAGTAGTCTCCAGATTTGAGAGCAAAGCAACACTGTTAGATAACTGCTACGTTCTTTCCCAAGAACTACTGGTTTGAGAATTTCTGTAGCACTTTTGAGTACCTGAGGCAATACTTACAGGCCTTTCATTGCAAAAGCCTGATCTATAAAGTATCTCCCTGGGAATTATTTAAAGACATAGTAGTCTAGGTTATTAGCTACACAAACAAAAAAAGCAGGCAACACAACCAACAAAGATATATCCAGCTTTTACAATGGCATCATAGCTCAAAGCAGAAGCTCCTATTTGTTGAAGAAATTCCCCTAAAGGAAGGCAGAGTTCCACTGAAGTTCACACTATCACAGTTCAAACTACACATTCACATGAAAAAGGTGAAGTTATGAAAACACTCCTGGGGTGGTAACTTGGAAGTTACCTGCAGCAGAACAAGAGCATTCTGATGTCTTCCTGTAAATAGGCTTAAATGAACCCTGTAGAGGAGAGTCTCTAGCAGCTGAAAGGACACAAGATTTGGGTTTTCTCCTCCTCCTGTCACTTCCATTAGGAACTGTAGCATCCTCCCACATACATAGTCTTTTCCATCAAAGGAATTCTCCAAATTCAAAAACTAGAGAGAAATAGATGATAGTAACAATCACAATACAAGTAAAGCTTCTAGGTTAAAGTTTAAAAGTCACACAGATCACAAACTTTGAGTAATGTCTTTTGCTGCCTTATGAACTGTTTCCCTCCATCACACCAAATTTTCATATTAAACCTCAAAAGGTTTTTTTTTTAAACCTCAAAAGACTTTTAATATGCGCAAGAACATCCAAATTTTGCAATCAATGGAATATACTGATTTTAAATAACTTAACACCTAAGGAAAATTGATCATTTCTACAAATAACCTGCAAGAGCAAGAATAGTTTCAACTTTGAGTTTTCAAAAAGCTAGTGCTTTTCATCTTTTGCTTGTCACATATGCTGACTTCATACAGTAGGAAACACACTTATAGAACTTTTCAAATATACTTTGAAATTTTTACTTACTGTCCACCAGATTTGGTAAGAGGGAGCATATTCCACTGCTGTTTCACACATTTCCTGTATCTCCTCCTTGGTTCCTCTTTTTGAGAAAAGTCTGAGGTAATGACACCAAATTTCAGGATTTTCTTTGTTGTTCTCAAGGGCTCGAGCCAAAACATTTAAAGTAGAATCTAAACACTCAGATGATGAGCTGTAAAATTTAAATATTGAAAAAAGCACTCACATCAACTGCGCTGGTACTGACTTACAGAATATCAAATATGAAAACAGACACTTTTAATTAGAGTGGAAGTAACACAGTATGCCATTTTTTTGACACGTTGTCCTTTACTATAAAGGTTTCAAAGCTTCAGCAAGTTTTCAATCTTCAGAGGTTATCAGGTACAATTATCATAGTGCACAGAAATAAGTATTCTATGAAGACTGCCAATTCCAATGAAAGAGTCCAAATTAGTCGAAAATAGGTAAGATTGATCTGTAAGCAAAGCTCTCAAGCTGTAAGGATATAAAGCCATTTACATCATAAAGGCTGAAGAACTTAAGTAGATATTTAAAGGTATAGTAAAGTAAGCTATATTTTTGTTAAATATTTAATTTACTTTCTACTGTCACTAGATATAAGCTTTTATTTCAGCATATCATACACGTTTTGTCTCAAAGACATTAAAAAAGTTTTCTTTTTTAAAGTAACAAATCATGAGATGATATTCACCAAGTAACATAAGTTTAGCTGAAATAACTGTCTATACTGCAAACCACAGAGCCAAGCTTTAATTAGCAAATACATCTTCCATAAAACCACAGAATGCTTTTGAGATTCCACTTATTGTGAAAACATCTTTAGAGATTATTTTGCATAGATATTTATGAGAAGAAATACACAATTCTCAAAAAAAACCCTAACACCATTAACCATGCATAAGTCTGAAGCTTTCCTAATCCTTCTACTTTCATCTACCAGAGCAGTCATATTTCTTCAGAGTACTGAGGAAGGTGGAATGGGAGAGGGGAGTGTTTTAAGAAAAGAATGCATATCTTTCACTAGGTTTTCTCCCTTCTTTTCTTGGTTGTTTCCCAAGTAAACTTATATTTAAAGGCATGCTCTTCTCATGCTGGTTATACTTTGATCACTGGCCTTTCCAGTTCTACCCCTTCTATTGTTCAGGCACCTACTGATACAGTTAAACTAATTTTTTCCTGTATTTTCCATTATCCACCGTTTAAACAAGGCTTTTAAAATAGAGCTATTCCTCTCCATTCCCCTTGCTTCCTGCTACGGTTGCTCAACTGTACGTCACAGTATTCAAGACTTCAGTATTACAACTGAAGTCAAACATCATAATGGATGAAATCATCATGCCAGAATTCCTATTGAAATGATCTGACTGCCAATAGAAACACAGAATCCTGCAGAATAATTTTAAGGAAGAGAAGCTAGACATATTTAGGAAACACAAGTTAAAAAAAAAAACAGAAAAACCCACAAAATAAGAAACTAAGTGCTCAATTGTATTATTTCTACAGGGATAAAACCAGCTAGCAGAACTGTACTTATAAGCAAGTTTACTAATGAAGGTTATTTCAACATTATTCCAACCATTCATTCTGTAGAGGAGAATGATGCAAGTTCATTGGTCCATTTTTAATGCCAGAAGTATGACATTCCACTGTAGTTGTACACAGAGCACTTTATAAACATGAACCATTACCTCTCCCATGCTATATTCCATCAACTTCCATTCTGGATCCAAATCTACCCAAAGATAAACAATCAGTGTAATTTATTACTCAAACTGTACTAAATACAGTAAGAAATATAATCCAATCTATTTTTTGACCTGCTTTCAAATAATGAATTAATTGTAGCATTGTTGAAAAAAAGTTCCTTAACATCAAATAGGAAACTTGATCACAGCAGAAGGGGCAAATGTAGCAAGGTCTCAAATGTAGCAGACATACCCTTCATTTTGATTCAAGTATTTATATGCAAGTTTAATCCAAAGCTGTACATCACAGGGGTTTTCTTGGACACTTGCTTCCAAGTTGGAAATGTCATCAGTCTCACTTGTGAAATATCGGACATCATCTGGAGTCACCACAGTATCAAGCACAGGAACTCTTTTTTGATGTTCTGTGGGATGAGCTGTAAATAATAGAAAAATTTTTCTAGAAAAGAAAATTTCCTTTTTAAGACAGTAGTGACCTGCAATTCTCACAAGAGGTAGTATTTATATATTTCAAATATACCCATTGATCAGAACTAAATAGCATTATCTCAGCACCCTTCAAACTGTATTGCTTGTAGAAAACTGGTTAAAATTCAAACGTGAAGGAATCAAGAGAATTAGCAGTAAAGGCTGCCTTGATCAACAGACACCAGCAGAGGCAGTTCATCAGGCAGCATTAGGAACTAGACACATTTGACAAAGAAAGACTTCTCAATTCCAAATCTCAAAAAATTTTTTTAGTGATTTGCTAACAAATCCTAAAGCTCCTACTTGAAAGAGTCACATGTGAAACGCTGTCAGGTTATTGATGCTCTAGCAGCTTCCAAGTCCCAAATGCTGCTTAACCACAGCTTTTTTAAACTCCTAACCTCACACCAAATACTAACTCTGTACACATTTACAGTAATTGAACATTGATGTTTTACTATTTAAAGTTCGGGGTAGAGAGAAAGAAAAAGCAGGGTTGCTGAAGGAAAATGATTTTTTTTTTTAAATCCTAATGGTGTACGAGCAAGGTCGAAACATTCTAGGGAAACAGTTCCTTATGCTCCTTTTAGGAACAGGTAATTAGAAATTCCACCCTAATTTCCAGTCACATTAAAAAAAAAAAATCTAACAATTACAAGTGTTGGTCAACCTTTACCCAAAAAATTATGCAAAATAGAAAACTATTAAAAGCACTGGTTTTGTCAAGAAGCACTTTAAAAATTAAGTATTAGAAAGAGGTGGGTTTTTTCCTCCAGTACTCATTTAAAGGGTGCCACACATCCAGATTACCGTATTTAATAGGTCCAACAAACTGTTCCTCTTCACTGCTGCTACTATCTACCAGAGGTTTTCTCCAATACTTTGGTCTCCATTTCCTTTTCTCTTTCCAAGTTGTATGTGGAGGTGCTATAAACAAAGCAGTAAAAATTCTTTCACTTTTCTGTATTCAAGAGTAAAATATTTTTCCTAATAAAGACTTCAGATAAAAAGATTTTGTGAGTTCAATAGAAGTGTATGTATTTCAATACTACTTACTTAAATTTTATTGTGCAAAAGTGCATAAATAAATTCTACAAATGGAACTCCAGAAGTATTGTACTACTGCCTTAAACTCTATTGACTTTATTTTTACCATAATCAGAATTTATAATACTGAGATAAAGGACATGAAAATACATTCTTGGTTTACAAAATCTTTTAGGTACTTATACAATTTTTACAAGTTTATACATATTGTATTTAATCTATCAAGTTACTTACTGTGACTTTTACTCTCATTGACATTGCTGGCCAGAAGAACAGCCATCTGATCGACTGACATACGATCTTGGTTTACACCAAAAAGTTTTTCAACATACTTTTCTGAAACAAGAATATGTGCAGCTTAGGTAAGCATATAAATTAAAACAGTTACGTAACTTAACAGCAATTTAACACAATCTACGATAAGTTTATGAAATATGACTGCTTTAAGAGCCATGGTGATTTAACACACTAGCACAAAGAAATAAAGAAGGAAGTTCTGTTTGGCAACTTTCCTATATGGCAAAGGCATTGTTATACAACTCCAGCTCCACCGAAACAGGTCAGTCTAGTAGTCACAGAAAGAACTGAGGAAAGAGAGGTAAAGATTCCTTGCTCACTGCTCCTCAACACCCTGAATTCCAGCAATACTTTTTTTTTTTGAGTGAAATGTTTCTCAGATCAGTGATTGTTTTCTTTCTGTAGGACACCAAGGTAACTAACCACTACAAAGGATTGAAATGGACAACCGAAGAAACTTCGTAGAGCTGTATCCTATATAGTGCTTCACATCAAAGTCCTTGCACCTAGAGCTATTAATGAATCTCATTCCCTTCAGAAATTAATTTTTAGATACAAAAGAGAACAAAAGACTCATAATAACCTGTGGCAGTGCTGATTTCCTCATCAGTGCTTTTTTCTGAACAGCCAATGAGTTCTAAGTTGTAAGACAGAATATCCTGAAAGAGCTGCTTACGGCTAAGAGTGCAATCTTTCATGTGCTGCCTAAAATAAATAAATAAGCAATTAACACATTTATCATAGCAACAAAATACTAAGAAAGTATTAGTGCACTTAAGTGAGATATAAAGCAAACAATACCCACAGAAAACTATTGTTTGCTTTGAAATTTGGTTAAATATATGTGGGCCTTCTCTAAACTTAAGCCCACATCACAGTATTTAGAGCTTACCAGTTCAAATAAGGTAATTATAGGAATTCGGTATCACTTTGTACCTTAAAGAGTCAAATAATGGTCTGACGACAACCAGCAAAAAGCTGATCAAGAATAAAGTTCACTCCTATTGTACCAGTGGTTAGGTTTCCATATTGAGTTCATTCCTAACCAATTCATATCCACTTTCAAATATACTGCACAACACTGGTAAACAAGTAATTTTTTAATACAATTTAACAACAGCCTTTAAAGAAACAAACTTAGCTGGTTCTTTCCCAGGAAACTACAATATTACTAATTTCAATTTTTTAAAAAATATTTTTTTTACTTAATCATTTATTTGGTATACATTTTTCATATCAAGCGTGCTTAACAGTATCAACCACTATGTGAGGTTCTACAATAAGCTGAAGTTATGCTGAAGCCGTATGTAACCAGTTCCATTCAAATTACTAGACAAACAGGAAATATTCTCGATCAATCAGGCCATACTATTTTTCTGAAGCTACATCTAAAGAGCCTCTTCTTTCTTCATGGCTTAGATGAAAGAAGTTTTTCTTCCAACTATGGATCTGTAATCAAGTATTAAAAATAACCTTGCCTAGAACTTGGACATAGAATCACATATCCAGATCTTTCAAAGAAAAGAAAACCATACTTATTTCCGACTCAAGAGTCAAATATCTAGAAGAAAGGTTTAGTTTAAGCCAAAAAAAATTAAAAAGAACTTACCACTGACAGTCATCATCATTACACGTGCCTGTTAAATCAAAGCGGCAAAAACACTGTTTTGGCTCAATCATATTGCTATATGTTATTGAACTGAGGTACAGCTTTTCCTTCGTACGAAAATAAGGACTAAACCTAAAATGAAACAGCAAATTATTGTCATAAAGTACACAAGTAATGACATCAGTTTTCTAAAAAATGTTATTAAAAAACTCACTCTCTGTATTAAATACCATTATTTCCAAAACTCTGCTACTAACCAAAAGCATCATTAACCTACAAGCTAAGAACAAGATAAAAAACAAGAGCGAGAGGAAGGAAACAAAGGAATACTTCTCAACCTAATTAAGTTTCCCTCTATCATTCTCTTCTCCTTCAGGTGGAAAACTTCATTAATACAAAAACAGGAAGTGTAGTAAAAAACCAGCATAGAAAACAAACTACTGAAAGCTCATTTCAGTAGTTGACAGAAAGTCTCAGGCTCTAATCAGCATTAAGACCAACATCAAATAGAAGCGTAAAGAGAACTGTTAAAGATTAACTTGAAGAAACAGTGGGGGAAAAACAAGTATGAGCTTTAGAATGTATATACAAACAAAACCAGTCTTAGTCTAGCAGACTAACACTTGTTTTAAATCATTAGCTGAAGTTTGAGTACATCACTTTTGGGATTTCTAGCTCTTTCAAGAATTGACATCATAACCTACAAGTTAAAATTAACATTGCTGTAAAGATGGCATCCTCCATCTTCTGCTTAAGACTGTAGCAGTAAAAAACCTGAAGTACATGGCAGGATACAACTTATCCATTTTAGATTTAAAGACTTCTGTCTTCTAAAATTTGATGTGTAGGAACAAAGTTCTCTTATAGTCAAAGGACAGATGTGCCAAATGGATTACACTTGCAGATGTTACTGTCAAGTCAAGATTAATCACTGTGATTATGCCTCTTTCCACTGAGGAGGAATCCAAAAATAAATGACTGAGCCAATTTCGACTCAGATAACGTAAATCCTAGCTAAGTTCAAAGACTGCACAACTGAAATAAGCTTCTTGGATTCACATTGCTTCATACTATATATAAAAATCCTGTTTTCAAATGCTTAACCACTTCTTTATTTAAGTTGTATCTAACAACATGCAATACAATGTAAAAGCAGCATATCGCACAAATCGAAGGGACATTCATAGAAGACAGAGACTGAATAAAATCATTAGATTCCCTAAACCAGAAAATATTGGTTTAGAGATAGCCAACTTTCTCACTAGGACTTGTCTTTCTGTATATCCCTGGGTATCAAGGAAGAGCACTGTAGAACATTTGAACAACAACACTTAAGTCAAAGAGCTGCTACAGTCTTCATACCTGTAGGATTTAAAGAGTAGAAGAGGACTACGATATGGTCCAAATGGAAATGGTTTTACTTCAGCTTGTTTACTTTGTGAGGTAAAAACATCCATATCCACTGAAATTTCCTAGGAAACAGATAAACAGATATACAGCAGATGCGCTATCACCTTGTAAAGACAAGCTTCACATTTAGTTGTAAATCATTTACCTGACCACACAAGAGATCTTCCTTAGGCACAATAAAGGCAGTACTTTTCATTAGCAGTTCTTTCAAGCTGTCAGCTTTACTGTAAAGCTTTTTCAGTTCCTCAATATTCAACCCAAGGAACAGCTCAGGCTCCTCTGAAGTCTTTTTAGAAAGTTTATTTATAGTTTCTTGTTTTGGAGTGTCCATGTGTTTAAGATTTGGCTTAGTAAAAGAATTAGATTCTCTGAAAGATCTCCTTCGTTCTCTGTTTGAATTAGACAAAACTTCATCATCAAAGTAATTTTCTTCACTGTCCAAAGTCAATTTGTCCTGTGTAAGATCATGAAGCGATGGCTGAGGTAATGCAAACTCAGATTCCTCTTCTACATGAGGTGTAGTATTTGATTGTTCCTTGGTTTGAAGTGCACGGGCCTCCTTTAACTTCTGAATCTTTAGAGCATATTCATACTCTAGTTGCTGCAGTCGTTTTTTCTCTAATGCAATCAATTCTGCTGAAGGTTTTTTTGGACTTGATGCAGGAGAGGTCTCCAATTTCAACATTTTGCTTGGCTGAAAAGAAAGAAATTATCTTTATTTCAATTTTCTCATCTACTGATCTATCAAAAGGAGGGAAAAAATACAGGCAAATGGTTTAATTCAGTTTATAAAAATGTATTTTAAACTCTTGCCCAAAGTTTCAACAAACAGCAGAAAAACAGTAAAAGTTTGCCACAAATAAAGTGGCAGACTTGCAGGTTTTGCAACAAAAATTACCCTACATCATGGACAGGATTTCAACAGAAGTTCTAGCCCTAATTAAAAGCTGTACTATAAAATAAGTACACAAAGTAATGTTGGGAGCAGAAGCACTAGAATTTAGAAAAATCTTTTAGCCTTGTTTTTGTATATTATGTTTTCTGAAACAGGATCAGATCCCTCCCATAGCAACTTAGTTTAACAAAATCATTGATGTCTACAGACAGTGAAGTATTTTCTTCTTTCACAGTGGTATGGCTCCTCTAATTACTTTCTATGAATGCCATTCCTCTAGAATAGAAATGTAGGTTTTGAAGAGTTTTCTTCCTCAAATCATTAAGGCCTTTTTTTTGAATTCTCAAAAAAAACCAAAACCAATAGGAATATTCCCTACATTGTTTCTGAAATGTTTTCCTGAAATTCCACTTGAATTTTATTAACCAAAACTGATACTCTTTTCCAAGTAGTCTGGTTTGAAAGCATGCCGACTTACACCAAGATGATCTTGCTCTAGCTTTCGTTTCCCAATTTCCTTACTTGCTACTGCTCTTGCTCGAGCAAGTTCTTCTCCATATTTTAATGCCAGAGCTTTTTTTACTGTAACTCGTTGTTGAACTTTATGTATCTGAAATAAAACAAAACCAAAACCGAAGTACTACAGTGAGATGCAAATTTACAGATCTGACCAGACAGTAAAATATAATTACATGAAATTAATAAGATATAATATAACTAGATGGGAATTAGTATGCAATTCAAGGAAAGCCTACTGCCTCCAAAAATCAGGCATCCCATTGCAAGATTTCCAGCTCTAGGAAATAGAAACATTTCAGAGTGCCAGTTACATGTTCCTGAAGCTTCTTGAGAAACGCCTTATTAGCATTCAAGATCTTCTCTGTTGCTTGTAGCTGTTCAGCCAGTTTGTTAATTTTATTTTCAGCAATTCGAACATTCTCTCTCTTCTTGGCCTGTTGTTGCAATAAATTTTTCAAGACAGACTCATCCTTCATCAACAGCATTCTGAAATAGAAAAAGAATGGACACAATTTTTTCTAAAGGTGAGCTGCTTAGAGCTACTGCTGCTCCTCCAAAACCCCAGTTATTTAAGAACACAGCTCTCCTCACTTACAAAAAGACTACAAGTTAAAGTCTCTCCAGATAGTCCTAGCATCCATAAGGCAGTAAATACTGCCAATACGTACAGCACATTTCAGCATCCCAAGTTCAGCATGTAAGTATAATGCAGATGAAAGCATTCTAGTTACAACGACTGGGGAAGGTAAGCAAATGCTCTATCTTTAAGACTGTTTTTAATGTAATGACAACAAAAACACACATTCTTGCTTTGTATTAAGTAATGGAAATGGAAATCTTAGGGCACATACACATGCTACCAGATTACAAGCCGCAATATCATGGCACAAGAAAGTAGACAAATTACAAAAAACTATGCATCAAATGAAAATAAACACTTAGGTAGATGGGTGTGGACCAAGACAGAAAATTTTTCTTCAGTTCATGACTGACCACAAACCCATTTATTCACAAGACCATACATAAATAGTCAAGTGGCAGAAGAAGCTGAGAAGAGGATGCAAAGCACTTATACCTCCGACCGTAACTTGAAATTAGGGTGAGAAACATGGAAGAGGCATGCCACAAGAGAAAAGCCTTATTAGTGGCACAAACCATATTCTTGTCACTAAACACAAACACAGCTGCAAACACTTAGTGTGACAAATCATACTTAAGTTATCAAACACCACATTGGCACTACAACGTAATTCCTTTTGCACAACAATAGAATTAAAGGCTGAATACTTCAAGACAACAGGAAACATCATTTGTTGTTTGAAAGCTACACATTTAAAAATATTTACTCTTTTCATCCCGTTAAGCATAAGGTAGGACTTATGACAGTGAAATGCATACCTGTTTTTCTTCAGCTTTGCTTCTGCTTCTGTGACTTGTTTTGTCACTACTGCTATTCTCCCAATTCCATCAACTTCACCATCAGAATTTGCAGGGGATGAATTGTTCTTCACTGGATCAGACTTAATTAAGCGCTGTTTCTCACGACTGAAACAGAAACGTTAAAAACAAAGACATTCAGTAACTCCAACATTCAATTTAATGTGTACTCCCAAGAATTTTTAAGTCTTTGAAAAGAGCAGCAGGACAAGATTTCAAGTGGAAATACTCCCCACAACTGCAATCAGTTACAGTAAGCGAGTTCAAATCCAAGGATTTTCTTTAGACCTCTATGTTGTCTTGCCAAAAAACTGCATGGGGGGGCGGAAAACCTGAAGGTGATGGCAAGGTTTTTAAACTCAGATCTTCCTTCAAGTTACAGAAGCAGACCAGTAAAGGGCTACGGATAAAACACATTTTACATTAACAATAAAACTAAGGTTACCTGGCAATCTCTTCTTTTAGAAGTCTGTATTCTATTTTCTTATCTTCTGGCAGAGCCTCTGGAGTTCTCATTGGATCATTCTCTTTTTCTGATTTTGGAGGGGCTTTGATTTTTGATGCCTGTTACAATTAAACTCAAGTCAGTACCAGTCACACTAGTTTAAAATACAGCTATCAAGTAGTATTTATAAGAAGAATTTCAGCACTAACTTAAACCTGCTCAAGGCTAGTAAGATCTTTTAAGCCACTACATTTTTCTTAATGATGCACTGAATTTTAACTGAAAAAAAAAAAAAAACAAACCAAAGTACATTACAAGTTCTATCTTCAGGATGCCATCTTCAACAAAAAATTTTGATTAGCTTGTGCGGTCCAAATTATAATGTAGCTGTCCAGACAGGAGTAATGTATTCACTCTTATCCCCATCTGATGCAATTCAGTATTTCTTGACCGAATTCTGAAGTTTACATTCCATATACAAAGAAAAATCATTAAAATTATTAAAATTTTGACAGCATTTACCTCAACATTTCTCCTTGCTTCTTTTATCATAGATTCTAGTCCTCCAAACACACTGCTAGTTGAGTTAGAGGGTTCTCCATCAGACTCACTGTCATCTGAGTCATTTAATGTAACCACAACAGACTTGTGTTTTGGTAGCTGGGGGTAAGGATATAAAAAGTTTTACAGTAAGAAGACAAAGTCAGAGACACAGCTGTAACAGAGGACATACTTATAAGAAGAGAAAAAGAAGGCTAACTCCTTTTGTTATCACACACCAATCCCCTTTGTAAGACAACAATGAGCATTTGTACATCTCCACAAGACAGTAATATTACACATAGTCTTGATATTGTAACATGAAAGGTACTCCAACATTTTTAACCCACTCCCAAGTATCTGCAGCACATTTACTGGTCCACGGTCATAGCAAACAAATCTCAAACATCTAACTCCTATACTTGACACAGTATTAATACTGACTCCTATACTTGATTAATTACTTTAATTGCAATTAAACTTATCTTCTGTCATTTGCAAGGAATTTTTTTATGTAAATGAGAGGTAACAGCCAATCAAATCTGCATTAGAATTGGTGTGGCAGACCTACCAAAACTCCCTCATCTTTCTGCTACACAGTTGCAATGTCCCTTGTCCCACAATTGTATTTAGCTGATCTTACACTGAGCTGCTCAGGCAGTTTAACTGGTAGAACACTAACTGAATGCAATGATTACACAAAATCATGATTAATCACCTTTTGCCAACACAAATTTAAAAAGCTCACTGAAGATCAGGTGACTGCTGATTCCAGCACAAAGAAAAATGCAGAAACAAGCAGACAATCTAGATTAACCTCAAATGCTCTGGAGCTACAGTTTGGAAAAAAAGCAATTTATTTCAATTTCCAGGACTGCTCTTCTCATCTCCCACTGTAGGTCTGGACAACTATAGTCATACATTACCCTTTATCTCAGAACAGAACCTTATCAAAGCTCTAACTGTCTTTTAAAGCATTAACCCCATCAAACAAAACAATGTTTTTTAGAATGAAAAATAGTCAAATTTCCACAATCAGCTGATTTTGATACTCTGGGCAATTCTCAATATATGGGTTGTAACTACTACTTCTGAATGTACTCCTGCTGCATCATTTTTCAACCACAGTAGGATAGGCAGGTGAAATTCCAATGTTGGTGTAAGGCACTGGCTTCTCCTCATAAATATTGTTCCAGCCACAGCCATGATAACTCAGACACACTACTCACTGAAAAAATTCAACTTTCCCAGATGGAAAAATACTTTTCTTCCCACACAAGTTAGTTTTCTAACTAATTTGGCATGTTAAATAGGTTCAGCAACGGGACTGATGCTCCAGACCCAACTTTAAAGGAAGGGAGACACCAACTGGCCAGGTGCAGTAGAAGAGCAAGATTGCCTCTGTTTTGGCAAGGGTGTCTGTGCTAGTCTGGATAAGAAAATAATTGAACTACATTTATAATCTCTTAGTTCACTGCATGCTGGCTTATTTTGATGTTCTCTTCAGCGATAAATTCTTGCTTCAGTGGCAAAATCTTTCTAGAAGAGCATATGGATCGTCAAAGTGACTAATAATTCAAATGTTTAACTGAAGTTTCATTTTCCCATGCTAGCTTTCTATCACCAGAAAACTTAACCCTAAGTCTGCTCTTCACTTAAACTGAGCTCAGTTTCAACTCATAGGCCTATTAGTAGGAAGCACCAGTATTTCCTTACTGTGATCACTGCTCGTGGAAGCCTCGGTACTCTAACAAACTTTGTATTTTGCACCCGTGGCTGAGACACAGTATTAATACTGACAGCAGACAGATTGCTTCTTGGCACAGGCTGCAAGTTGTCTGGAACAGGGGAGGAAGGTGGACCACTGTTACTTGATATTTCCTAAAAAATAAAACAAAAATATCATCTTAAAAATACACACAATGCATAGCTATTTTAAAAAGCATCAGTATAAATGGGAATGTTTCATACATGTCCTGGAACTTGAACATGTGATTTAGGCAAACTATTGAAATGTATTAGACAAATATTGCATCTCTGCAGTAATTTCTGCACAAGAGCAGGCCAGTTATTCACAGGTTAACTGCATAAGACCCTTCAAGTAAGGTCAAAACCAACATATTCTTTGAGAACCACAACCTTAGCTTCCCACTCCAACAGAAAACCTCAAAACAAACAAAAAAAAAATCCAGTAAACCTCTTCCAACTCCTTTTCCTAGAAGGCTGAAGCAAAGTCACTTGTCTTACTTTCTAACTGAAAGTTCAAAAGTAGTACACATTTTCTGGCAGAAAACCCCCCATTCCTTTGACTTATTCAATTTTCAGTACCTTAAAGTTTCATAATTGCTTCAGAAATAACAGGAAAGGTGCAATTTACAATTCCAGAGGGGCTCTTGTTGATTTTTTACATCTCCAGAAATGCAGCATAAAACCCCTGTAAGCCTCACCTATAGCAGGTCACAATGAAATCTTGGTCAAGATTGCCATCTAGAGGCTTACATTCAAAAACAAAGTACCTCAGCTCTGAAAGCTCGCTTGTTGGCTAGAGACTTGAGTAATTCTTCTCTTAAAAGCATCTCCTCCTCCTCTTCTTCATCAGCAAACGGAGGTTTTGGTGGCTGCTCAGGCTCTTCAGGGGGAAGAGGGGGAAGAGGGGGAGGTGGCTCAAGAGAAACACAAGGAATACCCTCCATGTAAAGATGGCTCAAAGATTGTACAGGCTGAGAAAAAAAAAGTAAAACAAAGGTTTGAAATGCGAAAATTACTACTCCGTTATGATTATTCAGCAGAGGTTGAGACCTAGATTATTCCATAGTTTAAAAATAAGCTAAACTGTGTCTGTTTAACATTCAAACTGCATTTGTCAAAGGCTGTCACTGAACAGTTAGTTATTTCTCACAGAGGTTAACAGAAGCAATAAAGTTAGATTTGGATAGTGGAAGCTGTCGAAACACACAGACTAAATCTAAATGAGAATCTGGATCAATGGTAGTCTAGCCAGAGAAATATAGTTGACCAGCAGTCCTCAAACAGTTTTATGAAACTGTCTTAGCTAAGAAAATTATGATTTCCATTAGTCAAAAGATCAGAAGTTGCCATGAGAGGAAATGGCACCTTTCTATCACTTTTCTGAGAAGAGTAACAACCATTCACTGAAAAAAAATGGTAGTGAAAAAAAATCCACACTAACTCAATTTCCATGTGGACTCTAAGGTGAGAAGACAGAAAACACAGCCAAAAGGCACAAAGTTTGAATGACTGATGAGCTACATGTCTTGCCTTTTCTCGCCTCTAGATAAGACAGATCAAGTTTATCTACCTACATATGTGGCCTAGAGATAAGAGGCAAAGTTGCCTTGTGTTAACAGTTCCAATTCATTCTTTTTTCCTTATGTGCTTCAGACAATTTTTACTTTCTGCATGAAAAAGCACAACTCTAACAATGAAGAGAATTTCAATTCAATAGGGAAAACCTCCATTAACAAACAACAGCATCAGCCAAGAGATAGCTGAAATAAAGGGTTTTTAAAAAGCAACCACAAGTCTAACAGATAGTTCAAGGGACTCATTAAACAGAGTACAGTACCAAAATCACAATAGAAATCTAATCCTATCTTTAGCATTAGAAATTAGATACAAAATGAGAATTACCAAGGTTACTTACTGGAATTGGAGGAGGTAGTGGCAAGGAAATTGGTGGTACTGGAGGTGGAAAATATCCTACTGGACACTCAAAGAAAGGAGGCTGCACTGGGGAAGAAGCTGTAATTAAAATACTGAATGTAAGATATCTGACAGGTTATTTATTAAACAAGAACTCAAGTTTTATTCTTCAATTGATTTAATGTAGCAGAGACAAATGTTTTTCTCATGCACTAATTTCAAAGGAAACACCAGACACACCACAGTGCCTTTTTTTTTTACACGTATTTTAAAAAAGAGTAGTTGCATTTTCTTTTTCTGTTTTACCTAAAAAATGTAAGTACAGCCAGCCAGTACTGCTAAGGTAATGTAGCCCCCAAACTGAATTTAATTTGCAAGAATTTACCATCTAAAACAAGATCTCAGTAGCCTGATTACAATTACCAAAAATGCAACACAACAAAATAGGACAGAAGCAGACCAATAGCACAGCTGATAAATTCTAAAACATTAAACGAGAGATTGAGATGCTTTATTAAGAGAGATTTATATAGCTTACACATACAAAACAGCAGGTGTAGTATTTTTATTATGTAATGTATAAGGAAGGCTGACAATAAAGGAGAAAAAAGAAGAAAATAAAAGAAAAAAGTGGAAGAATAAAATCAAGAGGAAAAAAGAGTAGCCAATCAAGCAGTATGCTCAATCAAGCTTTCTCAACTCTACACATGTTGAGATGGATCACAGAAACTGACTTAAATGCACCTCAGACTCAAGAGACAATAAATCACAAACACTGTAAGAGACTTCTAGAAGATTTATGACCCAGCACAAGCACCCAAAGCAGGGCTAGCCCAGAGTTAGGTTGTCAAGTTCCAAGTATATTTGATGATAGAGATTCCACATTATTTAAACCTGCTCTAGTGTTTGATCATCTTGTATCTAAGTAGAATTTGTTTTGTTACAATTTAAGTGCTGCTACTTGTCCTTCAGTTGCCCACTTGACTGAACAGTTTGGTTCTGTCTTATCTGAAACTGCCCACTAAGCACTTGAAGACAAGAGCAAAATCCTTCCTTAGCTTTCTCAGTCTCTTTTTGTAAGCCAAGTGCTCCAGTCTCCCAATGAATTTCATGAAAAACAGGCCTGAAACAGCTTCCCTTAGTCAAAGAGGTCTTTTGCTAGGCTGACTCTAGAATTGTCACTCTCTCCTACTGTGAAACTAGGAAAGTGTCTATCTCATCAGTGATTTAACAGGCTGCTCCAGCCACTGACCCCCAACAGTCACAGTGCCACAACCCAGGCTATGGTCTACCTATCACCCAAAGCCACACTACTGACCCCCATGTCACTCAGTATCTACTGGGACCCCCTGGCCCTTTTTTTGCAAAGCTGCTGTCTGTCCAGTTAAAACCCTGCACAGCTGATTGGGAATATACAAGCATAAAACCTACAGTACTGAAATGAGACAAATATACCCTGAAGATCTTAAAAAAACAAAGTACAGCAGAGATGGAAAGTCAGCATTAACACAACTAGCTCACCTTAAAATGTTAGTTCTAAAATTCAGACAGCTCAAAACATCTTCTAGAACAGTGTTATTTCCTACATTTTACCTATTTTTACCAGACACCATATAAGAAAACTGTAACTAAGTCTTACCTGGTGAGTTAGTTTCACTGTCTGTATCCATAGCAACTTCATCATAATTATCATACTGATATATGCCTCCTGCACTCTCTGTAGACTGCTTATCCAAAGACCATCTCAAGTCTGTATCTGATGACTAAACACACAAAAAAGTATTTTATTTAGCTGGTCTTACATCATTATTTCAGAGTAAACCACTAAGAAATTTTGGAAGAAGGCCCTTAGAATTTCTTCTAATTGATTTATAAATACAATTTAATTATTTTGTACAAGAAGAAACTGATTACCTTTTAATCAAATCCACTGCAGGTAGCAACTAGACAAATCGACAAGCAGTTTTAGAACTGTATCTCTCTTCCAGGATGATGGGGTAGGGGGGTGTGTTATGATACATGGAAACAATTTTTAAATACCTTTTAGGTCATTATATACCTGGTAAACAGGCATGGTTGTATATTTCTGAAAGATTGTAACTGAATTAAATACTTTATTATTTCTGGTAATCTGCCATGGCAACTACCAAGAATGCTTGAACTACCCTTGCTAGAAACAACTCTCAGGTGAAGAATCTTTTTATTGTCCCAAAAAGACCCACATGCCATTGACAAACCCAAAGACTGTCAACTCATAAATCAGATTGTTTCAAGATCTCCTAACACTGTATGGATGACAATCAATGTTCAGCACTGAAAACATGCAGAACACTTAAGTACGACTTCTCAGACTCCTTAACTTGTATGTTTCAGAGGCATACAGACATTTTGGTAGCTTCTGGAATATCTACTGTTTACAGTCACATTTTTAGTCTCCATTTTCAACTCAGCATTACTATGAAGATGATTCCTCTACATGACCCCAAACAGGGATCCTCAATTCCCTTACATGCTGTTTCTTCTAACAGCATTAGTAGCTCCACGCAGTTGAAGCTGCAGTAGCTATATTGCTTCCAGACTGAAAAAATTAATGCTATAGAAACAGTCATTTTTTTCTGTAATGCACCAATTTTTAGAGACAGACATTAGTTGCTCAAGTGCCTTTTGCTAACCTCAACGTGAGAGAACAAGAACAGCCTACAAGGACAGCATGATGATCACTGCAGTAACTCTATTACTTCATCAATTTGACACTAGGTGAGGTTAAACTAATTATTTTTTGTCTGGATATATCTTATGCCTCAATAAAATAGATTAAATACCACATCGAAAAAATACTACAAAGCAACCAAGCCCTCCAATAACATTTTTAGAGAAGCAAACCACTGAGGTTGTATACACAGAAAAAAAATTGAAAATGTGGAAAAGCAAGCCTTGGAATCTAAAAGAAGAAAGCCAAAGAAGTTTCACGGATTGGCTAGTGTTAAATTACAGGCTGCTCTTTGTTCCCAATGTTTGAAAAGTCTTTAGGAGAAAAATGCTTTACCATTGACTTGCAAATTTACAACTCATATAAAACTGATTTTCCAAATCCAAAGGGAATGCTTGTCTAATGTGGGATTAAAACTCTGTGTATACTGAAGTACACTGAGCTTTTCTTTCACTGCTATATTTTGATTAATCTAGGGGTGTGGAAAGCAGAAGAACAGGGGGATTCAGACAGGATAGTGACAAAACCAGATAGGGGAAGACAGAAATCATTCATGAACCCTAAATGTAATGCCAGAACACCATGTAAAAAAGTTTGTTACCCTGCTTCTTGATCTCCTCTTTCCTCCAACTAGCTTCATAAATCGATTGTACTGCTCTTCTTGATTTGAGAGGTCCCTAATTTTTCTTATTTCTTCTTCTCTCTTTCTTCTCTCCTCCTCTTCTTCTTGTTTTCTCTGGTCTTCCTCTTTCCGCCTGTCTAGTTCCTTTTGCTGCTGCATCTTCTTAGATGTCTTTGTCTGTTGCTTCCTCAAAGCTTGCTTGCCTTAAAACGAAAAAGTATGCGATTAACTCCATTTTACCTAATTGCTTCAACCTAATCCTAGATTCTTCAAGAGCTTTGAGTAAATGTGACAGCATTTAGAATGACTAAAAGCTCACTGCTCACAACTTTTTTGGGGGGGCCACGCCACTGACAGCCATTTCAGTAACATTATTACCTGTAGTACTAGGTTTTTTTGTTGAATGTGCTTTTGTACTGGTTTTCATTTTCTGTGTAACACTTTTCGTTTTTGTTAATTTTTCCTTGCTTTCCTTCATCACCTGTTGTTCTTTTTGCTGCCATTTTTTACTCGCAGACTGAAGTGCAAGAAGCCTAAGTTGCAATTCAGACATCTCTTCCTCATCATCAAGCAGCTTCTTGAGAAGAAAACGGACAAAACAAAAAGAAACATAATTTAACAACTTCTTTACAAGGTCTTTTGAAATCCTTCCCCAATATTTTTACTAAAAGAAAGCTCAAAATTCTACTTTACTGGTAAGTGTCATTTATTAAAAATTGACAATTCCTATTACCAGAATGTCTCTGGACAGCCATTTTGAAAAAGCCATCAGAATACCATAATTCAGTCATGTCCCATCTACGAAGGAATATTTTCTTACTTTTTCAGATGTAACATCCGAACTGCTAAGCTTTCGCACTGATGTTTGCTCTTTGTCTTCTGTACCTACCAAGAGAAAAAAAAATGTCTTTTTGAACAAGCTGTTTGTCATGAAACAGAGCTACATTAAAATGATAACATGAATTTTAATCTATACAACCATATTTTATCAGTATCACTGATACACGGTATAAAACAACAGCAGTGGTACATGAAAGATCACGTGAACAAACATTCATATAAAGTTGGCATGTCTGATAAAATCATCATGACTCCATAAGCCTAAGGCAAGACTTGTAATTTCTTACTAACTCTGTCTTAAGGTTCACATATACTTCCTCAAGAAACAGAGAAAAGAAATTTGCAGGGTAAAAGAAGACTTCTTGTCACGTGTTTTATACTACCATCTCATATCAGCTGCTGTCCTGAGCATCTCATATTTCACTGGCAGCTATTTTGAGTAACTGGCCATTCTTCTGCAGAATTACATATAAAGGCACAAAGCAGCAGTAAAAACACACTTGCTCCATTTCACACCAAAGAAAAACAAAAAAGTTATCCTATGAAAATGAACAGTACAGCAGTGTTTTCCTGCTAAACATTTAGATGTCAAAATATTAACTTCTTAGACCGTGCAAAATATAGCCAATTCTCATAATGTAGATATATATATACACACACATTTTACACATGGTATACACAACGCTGTACATATTGCAGTATTACATACTTTATTATAGGAAATTAATTAGTAATATAAATAGCTGCCAAAAATATTTTTTACATATTTTTTTATATAACCATACATTTATACGTTTATATGCATCAGACAAAGGAAGGAAACATTTACAGAAGCTCGGAGTTCTTTCACTGTATTAGTCCTTCTTCAAAGAAAGATTCCTTCCCACAATTCAACGTGGTGGAAATTAAATTCTGATTCTGTACAGCTTTAACTTTTCCTAGAATTTCATAAAAATTATGTCCAGAAAGGCACTATTTAAAGTACTCCAAGACCTTTTATGTAAACGAAAATGAAACTTAAGAAATGCTGAAGGTCTTCCTCCCTTGCACATGTAAGCATTTTTTAAAAACTCACATACAAAAAAAGAAGAGTAATATCTAATACCTATATGAACTATAGAAAAAATTCGAAGAAGTTTGTATTCTACACAAAGTTCCTAACCATCCAGTTCAGAGAATGAAAGTAGGAAGACAGTAGAAGATGCTACAGTAGTTTTCTTTGATGAAGGCAAACGAAGGAATATTCTACACAAATACAAATGCTCTTTCAAACCAGAAGGGGACAACATGGACACAACAGTCTAACGCACAACACAGGAAGTAAAGTAGGGAATACTGTCAAGCCTGTCAGAGCAGTTGAACCACAGAGAAATTAATCTGAGAGATTGAAACTTTCCTGAATTTTTTCCTCAACTTTTACAGGTCTGCAGAAACATCCAGTACACCATTTAAAAATAAATAAAATGGGAAAAACAAATTTTGCTGATTTCCCAATACACGCAGCATGTATTGTGGCAGTAAGGAGATTAATGTAGTACATACTCACTTAATACACGTGAATCTGCAGTAACTCAAATGAGCTGAATTTTTCTTTGGAAGCCTTACATTGTCAAACATTCATACATAATCTGTCTGCTTTCAGATCATTCATATAGATTTGAGCATCATGCAAAAATTAAATGCTCTTAATATGCATATTACAGCATCTATTTTTCACTATCACATGAACTGCATTATCAACTTCAGTGCTTTTAAGTTTGGAAACTGGCTTTTTGAGACTATTTTTCTTTTTAACCAAAAAGCTGCTTTATTCCTGTCCTGCTATGCTCTCTTCCCACAGAAAACTAGGGGGTTTTTTTCTCACCAAAATTTGTTTTCTTCATGCCCATCAATAAAGCCTGTATAACCTCTTAAAGAACACAAAAAAAATCTATTATTAATGGGAAGCACACAAGGGGGAGAAATTACCTAAAATGAAGTGGTCTGACTACTAATTATCAGTTTTCTCTTCTGTTTTCTTTACAGTATCTGTCTTGTTCTGACACATAAATCATTCTGACTTTTAGTGCTCTAGTCCTACCTTTCTTCATATTCCTGCCAATTACTCACCTGCATTCTTATTCAATCCATTAACTACTTTGCCTCTTCCCACTCAAACCGATAGTTTACACACACTGGCAAATTAGTGAACATCAGATGACAAGTGATAGCCTTAAGCACCACCCTGAAACACAGCAATCACTTACTAGAACACAGAAACCCTAGAGTAGGAAGCTTAAGTCAGCTGCCTCATTTTGCTGCCGACTTAAAAGTAAGCTCAAGTGCTTTTCCCACTGGCCAGGTGGACATGATCACTTGCTTTTTGATAATTGGCTAGTTAATGCATCTCAGCAATTACCCTCTTTAGTCCAGAACTATCTTTGACAAGACATTTATTTGTACCCTTTGCCTGCATTTCGTCTACAAATCTTTTCCATTTCTGCCCTATGATTTCTTGACTATCAACAATGATCAAAATAATTCTCGTGAAAATATTTACGGTGTTAGCAACACCAAGGTCGTGGGTTTGATCCCTGTATGGGACATTAACTTTTAAGAGTAAAATTGATGATCCTTCTGGGTGCCTTCCAACTCAGAATAGTCTATGATCCTGATCTTACACTTAAGAAAAAACACAAAGATGAAATGCCCAAAAAAGGGCTCTCTAAATATGCTCTTTCCAGCTAAAAAAAACCCACATTTTGCTTCTGCAGAGAAGACCAAGGCAAAAGCAGAAGTAAAAACTTTTCAGTGAAAAGTCAATGATTTCTGCTGTGAACAGCAATTAAAACCTTCAAGTCTTGTCCTTATGCTTTCTGCCAAATCATCGGTCTAAGAAAACTTTAATTATTATATTTATTATTCAAAATACAAATCCAAAGAAAAAAAATGCTTCCAAACACGTTTACGTAATTCAAGGAATTACATAACACAAGAGTTAAGTACATTAAATCTTGAACTTGTAACTTTTAACGTTTTAATTACAGTAAAGTTTTCCCCAACACCTAATAAATACAATTGATAATAGCAAGTAAATAGAACTTCACAAGCTAAAATAATTTTACAAGCATTTCTTTACCTTGGCCAGATTCTGTTCCTTCAGATTTTTGCGAGGACTGCTTCATTCCTTCTTTGCCTTTTTTCAATCTGCTCCTCTCAGCTGGAGTAGGCAGTTTTTGTCTGAGAGGTTTCAGTTCAAATGCCTGAAAGCCCATAACCGGATTTTTCTCCTCAGGAGGTACTTCCTTCACAGCGTCCGTTTTAATACTGTCATTTTCTACAGTTTTTTGGTCCTCAGTGTCCACTGTTTTTTCATCATCTTGTTTCTCATTTTCTTCCCTGTTGCTCAAAGCCAGTCTTTCATCTTTACTAATGTGTTCAAGTTCTAATTGTATCTGCTTATACTTCAAGAGCAGATCCTCAAAACTTTCTTCCACAGAGTTTTCATTTTTAGAAGAGTAGTTCTGCTTTCTAGATGGGGACCTTCCAAAAGTTTTAGCTGAATTACCGGTCAAGAAATTTAAGCCAAGAATTTGTATAATCTTAAAACAGTGGCAAAATTACCACTGAAGACCAAATTAAGACAGATGAAACTTAAGACCATTCTCTTATTTTACCTTAAGGCTAGTTTGAAAAATATCCTTAATAAATACAAGCAGCATGCAAAAGCTGTAGCCATTATTATATATTGACAAACATTTTCTCAAACCAACAATTTCAAATATCCTACTTAAGACAAGAAGGACACAAATTGCTGAGAAGTCTCATCTCTTACTCACATGATCCTCCTGGAAACAACAGCTATAATGCTGAGATGGTTCTCTGTCATGGAAAGTCAGACTTCCAGAGTTCATAACTCCAGTACTGACTCCCCATCTGAAATTCTGAAATAGACAGGTTAAATTCCTTCTCACTCATTTTAGCCTTCCATAAAATGCCACATCTAGCCAATACTAAGTCTGGCCACAGCACAATTACACACTGCAGTAAACGCAGTTCAGCAAATGAGGTAAGGCACAGAAGAACCAATGAACAACTAAAGGAATAAAAAAAAGTAACAAAGACTTGTGATCAAAACATTCAAAAATGCTGAAGACAACTGGGAATTACGAATTTCTCAAAAAAGGTTGCTTATGAATGTCCAAGGCAAGCAGTGGAAATATTCTTAGGCTCCTCTATCCAGAACAAAAGTTGTCACTATAAGAGGTTGAACTCCTCTGACCCCTGAAAATGATCCTGTAAAATAATCATGCTCAAGGGGAAATCTTTCGGGATACCAAGTCAGGTTTTATTCATTTGACTTGCAGTTATCAACCCTACTGTGATAACAGCTGACTCACACACCCAGTTACACAAAATGCTTTTTCAACAATATCATCTCTTAAAACAATAAACAGAGTAAAACCAGAAGCTAAAATAGGTGTCCTCTGAATGCTGACATACAAAAACATATTTGTCTTCTGCTTACAACAAGCATTGACTACTTGTATGTTTCACTATGTTAAATTCTAACATTAGTGTGAAGAATCTTGACATGTATCCTGCAAAAGATACTTCCGTAGTACCAGGAAATGTTTTGCTATACACTGCTTTCTCAAGTCTCTGCACAAAAAGCAGAAACGAGCAAAGATAAACTACTGAAAATCCAAAAAAAGCAATCAAAGAGTCCATTATTATGCTGAAAATACTAAAAGCTGTATGCAGTGTAACACCAAATTATGCCATAAGCATTTTTGTGGAATTCCCTTCCAATACATCTCTACTTCCAAAGAGCCAGCTACATTCGTAATTTCATAAGCCATAGGGAATTCTGAAACTAATTGACTTACCATCATTTATAGAAGTAAGTCAAATTGCTATTTGCTATTGGAATAATTCAGCTGCTTCTAAAGTCATCTGGATATGGATAACAAGACAGTTTTGAGATGTTTTTGCACTCGGGATAATACAATTACTAGAAGCTCCCATAATGGAGTTAACCAGAAATTCTGTAGTTCATATATGTAGTAAGTTTTTTTATGTGGGTCTACACATAGAATGCAAGGCTCCACGAAGTGCTATGAAAAGCAGACAGTCACGTACATATTAAAATAACAACTGTGACTGACTCAACTAAAGAGAAATTTCATCCAAGAACCAAAAAGAAGAAACTGGGAATTAGAAATGAAGAAAAATTAACACCGTAGAGAGTTCAAAATTCAAAGGAAACAAAGTCCAAAAATGGTTCTGTATTTCAGACTCAAATTCCACAATTCTCGATGCAAGAATTCCTGGAGAATTACTATATAACAGCTTCACATTAAAGTTGCCAAGAATTGAAAGAGAAAAGCCTATTAAAAGCTAACACCCCAAAAAACATAACAAGAATTCTTCTATTGTTCCACCATGTCTTTTACTCCACTTACATATATATATTCCTACTAAATGAGGCGCAAAGCACAAGTTTCAAGGATATATCAAGTAAACAATCTTTGTTTTGCCAGATTCTCATGGTTTACCCCTGGTCAGCAACTTACTACCCCACCCTCTCCCCCCTCCCTCCTATGGTGGGATGGGGAAAAAACTTGGAAAAAGGTCATGTGGGTTGAGAGAATGTGGGTTGAAAAAAGAACAGTTTAATAATGGAAATCAAGCAAAATAGTAATAATAATGCAAAGGGAGATAACAAAAAGAGAGACTAGAATAATGCCCAAGGAAGAAGGGTGATACACGATACAATTGCTCACTACCCACTGAGAGATGCCCAGCCTCAAGCAGCAACCAGTGGCTGTTAGCCAACTCCCCAGTTTATATACTGGACATGACATTCTGTGGCATGCAACATAGCTTTGGCCAAGCTTGGGTCACAGTTTTGCACACTACCAGCTTCCTGTGCACCTCCTCACTGGCTGAGCATGGGATGCTGGAAGCATGAATGCAGGCATTAGTGTAGGCACTTCTCAGCAACAACTCAAACATCAGTGTGTTGCCAACATTATCCTCATACTAAATCCAAAACATAGCACTGTACTAAGAAGCCAAAACCAGGACTCAAGACACTTAAAACACTTTATTTTCCGGGGGAACTTCAAATACCATTCCAGGCCACAAGCCTCCTTGTACCAGTTGATACAAAAGTTTCCTCTGAAGTCACATGCCAACAAACTACACCAGTACTCCATTAATGTTAGCAACATGGAGGTACCTCAGTATTTATGAACTCTCTAATATTGACTGTACTAGGTGACAAGGATGTGAAAAATACAGAAAGTAACTCATATTGAGAGAAAATCATGGACCTTTGTTAACCATATGATCCATAAAAAACTGAATGTTCACTTATTAAAAAAGCAAGAGTAATAGAACAGTCTCCATCTACCATGTTTCAACAAACGAGTGAATCTTAAGTGCAAGGAATAAAAACATTTTCAATATCCTCATTTTGTACTTTTGGTTTGAAAATGGAATTATTAGTTTCTGAATACTCTTTTAATTAAAAGGGAGACTCTGCATCAGTCTCATTAAACATTGCAAGCTCTGTTTAGGACAATCTCTGTATTTGTCCTGCAAATTACTCCTTACACAGAAAGTAACCATTTTCAGGTTTCAGAGCAATACTGTAAAATAAGAGACTATTTTCAGCATTAGAAATATCTTACTGTGAAACCTTGGGCAAATCACATCTTCACTTGCTGCCTCTCAAGATAAAACCCTTGAATGACGGGCTCCAATGAAGCCTTCCATAACACCAACTTTACCACAAGACTAAATAAAAGCATCTCTACTGCTAATTTACACATTCCATCCACATTGGAACAAATAAATAGTAATGACATCAATAATAATTTTGTATCTAAAACAAGATTAAAGAAATGAACCTGCACAGTCTAGCAAAAACACATCCTTCTGACTATTGAAGTGAAGGACAATAAAACACTATAAAATTCTGGAGAATAGGATTTAACCCCAATCTCTCCTGCTCAGTGTTTTTTTACACTCATCTACATTTTCAGTTGGGTACCAATGCAGTTACATCAAGTAACCAAGCTGCCCCAAGCTACACTCAGTATCAGTTCTTTACGTTACTTCCTCCGGCAAACAAGAAAAATTAGGGAAGCTTTTCTCACCCATTCTTGCTCCTAAAAGGATGAAATATCAAACTCCCGTAACAAGTCACCTAAACAACCCTTAAGAGCAATCAGTGGAGAGCACCCTACAAGAAATGATGGGTATGGCCTTCATCTGAATACCCACATAAACTACAGTTTGTGTGTGCAGACCCACCCCAGCTTAGCCAAAACTGACTAAAGCTACACCTATGTGTAACAGCCTCTGAAGGGATGAAAATGAAAAAAACAGGAGATCCTTCATTGCGCAATACTGTAAATTAACAAGCCTAGGGTTTTAGCTTTACAGTTGTGACACTAATTATACCTATTAAAACTGCAGCACCAAAGACTGAGCCCACTTCATAATATTCACTCTTGGGGCTAGAAGAGCAGCCTCCCGGAATCCAACCGATAAAAAAGCTTCCTTTCGGGCTATGCTTTTCCTTTTTCCCTACACCCGACGGATCAGCCAAGTCGCAAG
Source organism: Certhia americana (assembly GCA_018697195.1). NCBI lineage: Eukaryota > Metazoa > Chordata > Aves > Passeriformes > Certhiidae > Certhia > Certhia americana. The sequence goes on from CM031879.1 coordinate 33,886,943, forward strand.
CCAGGTCACGGCAGTCATCCGACTTGCCAACAGCCTCTCCTTAAGCAGGGCCGGCTGCTTAAGCCAACCCCCAGATTAGCTTGAGAGCCTCCCTCTCTCCGTTACCTCGGCGGAATCCCACCGCCGGAGCGGGAGGCAGACTCGTCTCTTTCCAGGGCTTTCGGCCACGTAACGCGGCACCGCCACACCCAAGCCCACCGCAACAGCCCGGGCCCCCCGCCCCTGCTCACGTCTCAAGGATACATTTTCGAGGCGAAGGCTCCCTCCAGCCCTGGCTGCCGCTGAACCCGGCGCCGCCTCCCCCTCCGGGCGGCCTCCCCGGAGGGTTTCCCGGCCGATCGCTGCAGCCCCGGCTCCGGCCCCAGCGCCCACCGCCCCTGTAGGGCCGGCCTCGAAAGCGGAACCGGTCCAGGGCGTTGTGGCTGCGCTCCCAGAAGGAGAGCCGGGGGCCCGTGTCGGAGTGCGAGCCCGGCGGCATCCGCGGCGCCGGCGGGTGGGAGCGGAACGAGTCCTTGGGCCGGTACCCGCCGTGGCCGTGCACGTGTGCCGTGTCGGGCGGGGGCTGGTGCCGCGAGCGCGGGAAGGGCCGTCCGGGGGAGGACACGGAGCCGCTCCCGTGGAACGCGGGGGGCGGCCGGCGCCTCGAGTACGGCCTGCTACTGCTGCTACTGCCGCTACGGAGGCCGCCGGCAGGCTCGGAGCCGCCGCCATAGGGCGCGAAGCCGTTGTTGTCATCGTCGCTGATCTCGCCATCCTCCAGCTCCCCTTCCTCCTTCGGGGAGAGCCCGCTGGGGTCGGGCGCTGCCGCCGCCTCCGCGGCCGCCATGGGCCCACGACAACGGTCTCGGCGCGCCCGGCGCCCCCTCCGCCGACCCGAGCGGACTCTCGCGAGACCACGCCCCGTCCCTCCCTCCCGCCCGCGAGGAGACAGAGCCGCGATGCGTAAGAAGAGAAGCGGCACAGGGCAACGCCCCTACCGCGGGGTGTCCTGGGTAATGTAGTTCTCGGCTCGGGGAGAGGCCGTGCAAAGCACCGCCGGGAGTAGCCAGCGGGCGCGGCCCTCCATGTTGGTAGGGGAGGCGAGGGAGGAGGCCGCCATCTTATGGAAGGGCACTGCGCTATGTGGGTAGGGAGCGGTGGCATGGCGGCGGGTTTGCCTGCCCCGCCCGGCCCCGCCCGGCCCTGCGGTACGCCGTGGAACGATGAGCGACAGTTCCCTTTAGCAGCATCCATGCGGCGGGGGCTTGGGCCTCTGGGTGCTCCCTGCGGGTGCTGGCTACCATTTCTCTGTTGGTGGGGCCTGTGCCCGGCTGCTCTCCCCAAACACTGCACAGCTGCTAAAAGGGGAAAGAAGCGGGTTTTCAGGCATTAACCCCAGAATCCTCCTAGTAGATAAACTAATGTTAAAATCTTTAATAAGGAGGTTTCTACAAAGCTTTTGTGACCTGTAATTACCTAGAAGCTGAAATTTGCCTTAATGCCTTCAGGGATGTAAATGAGAAGTAAACATCAGAGAGTGTAAAACAACTGCATAAACACCTTCAATCATTTGTTTTATTTTCATATCTCTAAGTAGCATTCTGTTGCTACCTAGCTGGTTGTTAAGGGATGCTACCAAGACTGCTGGCTAGAGAACAGTGATTACTTACTTGTGCAGGAAAAAACTAATTTTAAATAAAGCCTTTCTAAGTCAGATTGGAGTCTCCTGTAAAACTCACAAACCCTGACATTAAAAATGAGAAACCTGAGAGGTTCTTTTCAAGGTATATTTTTCAATATGCAAATTTTTTTGATTTTCAAACTTGGAGGAAGATGGCGGCGTTTTCATGGTCTTCCTGAGAGTGAATTATTAAGATGTTTTGTTGGGTATTTTTTATTTTTTATTTTTATTTCATATGCTATGAAATCACAAGCACCAAAATAAAACTCAGTATCATGTTACTATTTATTTTCCCTTGCCTTCCTCTCTAGACTTTGTTTAAATCCAACAAGAATAGAGTGGATAATGCATATTCCTTGTAAAGCCCAAAATGTTGTGCCAAACAAGCTTACTTTTCTTTGCTCAAAACACTTTTCACTCTCTTTTTTTTAATCTAATGGGACAAACTAAATGTCTGAAAACAGATACCATTGCAGTGACTTCATACAAAACAGGCTAATGATAGGTGTATATCATATCCTAAATTTCTCGAATACTTTTCTATTTAAAACAGTGTGCATTCTTTGAAGATGTTTACAGGGAAGCAAGTTATAGGACTGCTTTTTCACTCCTCCTCCCCACCCCATATATACATCATTCTACGTTAGTGTGTTATTTGTGTCAGTACTTTTATTCAAATTGTTGGTATGTAGGAATCAGGCTTACATTAATTTACGTATCCCACAGTACTAAAAACATACAAATATGGCATGGGACATACTGAAAGCTTTCTCAAGTAGCAGCTGGAGGTCAAGCAGGTTTCTTAAACATTGCCAGGTGCCTATGTCCATGTCTGAAATCTAATCCACTGTAGTTACAAAACAGTCTCAGTATCACTACATGTAAGCTGCAGAAATTTCCCTCCCAGCACACATCCTTACTTGGGCATCCCAGAGCTTTGCATTTATCTGATTCCAGTTGCCTTTGAACAGTTACCTTTATTTCTAAGTATTTTCATGCACCAGTAGGAAATTAGTATCAGTATCTTTTAAATAGGAAAGGAAAACATTTATAGAGCTGTAAAGTATTGGCAAAATATCAGGTCTTTTATGGGAAATTACCCTGACGTGGGTGTTTCCACTCTGTTGATCGTTATTCTGTTTGCTTCCTGTTAATCCAAGAAGTGTGCTGAATTTATTCAAAAATACTATATGATCTGTATTATACATTTGTACCTAAGAGAAAACGTAACCATCTGTACTTAACCATCTGTAAAAGAATACCCTGAGAATCTTCCAGTGGTTTTGTATATCCTGTGGTATCATATGTCCCTTCTTTCATTTCAGTCACCTGATATTCCTAGCTTTTTGCTATCATCTAGGGTTATCATGCAAGTCATTTAAATTTTCAGAAAGAAGAAGATTCACCATAGTTAATAAATAAAGAAATTGATAGTGTTAAACTCTTTTCTGTAAAGGGAACAAAAAGACGTGTTAAAAGAATGTGTTTTTCTGATGGTATTGCTACTTACACATTTTAACAAATGCCATAAACATTTGAAAACTGCAAGGGAGCTGCCATTCAAATAGAAAAGATGAATAAGCTTCTTTGCTTATGACACAAGTAATAGATAAAGAATTTTTTGTGAGGTTTCATTTTGTGAGGTTTCACATTTAAGTGTGAACTTAAGAGAAAAAAAAAGAAATTTTATTTTAGCTGCATTTGACTTCATGCCTTTGAAACAGATTATATTGCTGCTGGAGAAAAAAACATTGTAATAAATAGTGACTGTATTTTCAGTAAAGGACAAATAGAATAATTTAAAATACAGAAGATCATACATTTTAGTACAGGAGGACAGAATTTGACTTGTTTCAAAATTTGAGGCAGGAAATTAGTAACATGTTTACCATGTAAATTAAATTCAGTGATAAAAAGTGAAGTGAATTTTGTTTTTACAGAAGCACAGTCTGAGTTACAAGGACTTGGACAGATTTCAGAATATAAAAGACATTCAGTATTTTTCAGTACTATAATATTTGGTTTAGGCTAAAATTATTTTTGCTCTTCTTGCATTGCAAGTGCCAATTACTATGATAGATTCAGGGTGGATCCTGTGACTGGTGAAGTAACAAAGATAAATGTATTCTTTGATTTCTTCCACAGTTTTGTGGGTTTTCCTGCATTCTGCCTGTGCCAGCTGACACAATATCCATTTAATCCCTAATTTGACACTGTTGCACAATTTGACATAATTTTGTTGTTCTGTTTCTTAACTCATTTCTCCTGGATATTTTTGTTCCTTTTTTTTTTTTAGCAGAAAGCTGTGTGAAATCTTCAAAGAAGAAAGTAGTTTCTATCCAAGCAGGAACATCCAACTTCAAAATAAACACTAAGTGTAGGTGAGTTCTTGCTGACCACAGTCTGAATACAGTATCTTCAACACAATGCCTTCAAAATACACATGAAAGTAAAAAGAAGTAAAAATTAGAGGAGACCATAAGTTTGAAAAAAAGAACAAAGAATCACATTCAAACAGCAGGCAGAGCTGCATAATGATAGAATTAAATACTTGCCTCATGACGTGCTTAAAATCAACCAATATTTCACCAAGAGATATATCTGAGCAAATTAAATTAAATTCCAAAAAACAATCTTCCCTTGGATGAGGTAAAAGTATAAGATATTTATATGAGATAGGAGATTAAAATGAGATCCTTTACAGAAGACTATAAATTTTTTAAATAAAAAAGTAGTCTGTAATCTTTATTTTGGTATTTATGGTGAGTTAATACTAAAAGCAGTCACATTGTTATATTCCCAGGTGTGCGCTTCATGATGAGAAAAATCTCCTTTTTATGACTGTGCAATTATTCATTACCTATCAGATATGAAAAAAGACTTTTTTAAAATTTGGAAGATGTCAAAATGTGATTTTAGGTTTTCACCCCAGGTATTAATAGTCTGATGGAAGAGCTGATTCTAAGAGTTCTGTCTTTCCAAAAGACAGATGTCTTGAATACAAGAAGCTTTTTTCTTTTGCAAGAGACTTTATTTTTAGGAACATAAAGTAATCGCTGCAGATAACTTCAGATGGAACACACTCAAAGTAGCAGTTAACTCCCTCCTGTTAGATGTTGCTAAAAAGAATGGCAATTTATTTTCAGGAACCTCAGCACCCTTGCCTGTATCCTCAGAGGTTTTCAACTGAGGATCCTGCATTGGTGCTTGAGACCCTACACAAGCCTTTGAGGACTCCTAGAAGTGAGCAACATGTTGAAGAGAAGTTAGCAAGCAAGGTCAGAAACTGGACCATAGAACTCATGCCCTCTTTAGGACAAAGAAGACTGTAGGCTTTTTCTTTGAGTTTGTACTTGTATTGGACACCTAACCCATGGTTAACCCCAAAGACTGTAGTGAATGTGTAATGCTTTCTTTTTTGTCTTTTGACGGCATGTTTGGTGTTCCTTAATTCTTCAAATTGTGTACAAGGTTGATCATACAGTGTTATTTATAGAATGCAGATGCTACAGCCAAGTTAGAGATATTTAACAGATCAAGTGTCTGTGGTAATTTTTTATGCTTGGATAGATATGCAAGTACATACATAGTAGATTAAGTGCAGCACTTTCCACTATTTTGTTTTTTTTTTCAGTGCTTTTAAAATACTTCAGATATTCCTGAAAACATAATGTCTGAAAATAAAAGCTCAAATTTTCATGATTTAAAATAATTAATCAATTGTAACTTTTCTATTTGACAGGTAAATACTGCAATGGATTTGGTTCCACACAGAATGCTGGAAGGAAAAACACGTGAAGAAATAAACTTCACATTAATTTCCTAAGACTTTTTTTTCTGATGAGGAGCATGAAATTATATTGTAGCATCATCATCTATGTATGGAAGGTACAATACCTTTCTTTTTGTTAAAAACACTGTAGAAACATATAGAAGCAATATCCTATCACGTCCTGCAGTTTTGAGAATTACTCGGTCCCATGTGGCATGTTGCATTTGCTTTCAAATAACAAGCATTCACAGGTGCAACTAACTCCAGCTGATGGGTAGGAGCTGAAGCATCATGCATATCTGTATTAGATCAGCTTGGATCAGTTCCCATCTGTGACTTTGGACAAGGAATTTCTGCCTTCAGGGCTTTCCAGATTGGTTGTATTACTGACAAATTACATGGTATGGGAAGCATGATGACATCTTCAGTAGAGAGAAGAGGGATATTGGAACACATCCAACATTTTGAAACTCTCTTTAGCATAATGGTAGGCCACCTGAAGAAAGGTATTTTAATAGTTTATGCAAAGATACAAAAATTCTCAACTGATTGAGGACAGAGTGTGTTTATGGATCTGATATGATCTTAAGTCATGTGTGCCACTTTGGTGTAGACTCAGTCTGTGGTCCCCAATGGTGATATGTTCAGAGGCAAGTTCTAGAGGGATTTTTTTTCAACCTGTGAGTGAATAGTTTTGCCACTATTAGAGCTCACCTGTAGCTTAGAGCTATGTGGTGGATTAGGAGGGGGCTGTGCAGTAATCATGGTTTTACCCATTGCAATTTCACATGGACAAAGCATGTGTTTTTATTCACAGTGATCTTGATGTATATTATGACAAGGGGGAATGGTTTTCAAACTGAAAGAGGGTAGGTTTAGATGTGATACTAGGAAGAAATTCTTCAGTGTGAGGGTGGAGAGGCACTGAAACAGGTTGCCCAGGGAATTCATGGATGTGTCATCCCTGGAAGTGTTCAAGACCTGGTCAGATGGGGCTCTGGGCAGCCTGATCTAGTGGAAAGTGTTCTGCCTATGGTTGGAAGTTGGTTGGAAGTAGATGATCTCTAAGGTCACTTCTAATGCAAATCATTCTATGATTCTATGGATGTCCTGTGGATCCACTGGGAAGTACCCATCCATAGGAAGGATTATGTCTGGCTTCTGTAGGAGAAAATCTCTGATGTCATGGAATGATGCTGAGGGTTGTTCTATGACAGCAGGGCAGTCATGGCAATCTCCACAGGCAGGACCATGATGTAATGTTACAGGGTTAAGGACAGAACTTCTTGTTTATTAGTAGGAGGACAGGGACATCCATAGGCTTAAATATGTTGTATATATGCAAATGTCCTAAGACAATTCTTGAACATCATGCCTTGAGCCATTCCTGCAAAAGTTTCAGTACCTTATGTCAGCTACTAGTGGCCTGATTATTGTACAGAAAACTTTTCATTACTAGCTATATTTGCATGTGAGCCTTTTCTAGTAAAACTCTAAGATCAGTTTTCAGGGAAAAGAATACATTCAGAAGCTCTCCATGTGGCAGTTCTGACTTGGGAAAAGTTCTTGAGTTTCTCATTTTCACAGCCTTTAAAAAATGTTCTTTTGGGTTTGAATCTTTAAGTGAAGGGAAAAAAACCCCTCGCTCCAGCATGCCTAAGGCTTACACCAGTGTCTGACATAAGAGAAAGTAAACATGCAAGATGAATTCCAGATAGTTGGACATATTTACAGGTGGAAGTCTCAAATAATTAACATAAAAGGAGGCTGGTAAAGTCTCAAGACAAAAGGCTTCAAATTATATTTTTAAAAAGTTATGAGCTATTCTACTAAAATAATCATGGATGTTAAAAATGATTACTTTTTATTTATTGAGATTTCTTCTGAGAAGATTTTGTTTGAATCCTAGTCATTCTCATTTCTGCATCCATTACCAAATGTCAATGTCTTCAAGAAAAAGTAAATTATTTGCAGGACTTGGCAGCTGGGAAATAACCTCCTGTTGTTATAATGATGTCCTAGACTTCACAAAACTGAAGAATTTCATATCTTAAAAAGCAGAGCACCAAGTTTTGTTTATGTTTGTTATGAGAAAGGCATAAATAAGGATAAATGCAGATAAATTTCACAGATGAAGAAGGTGCTTCCACTCTTCTGCACTCCACCCCCCCCACCTCCCTCCCCCCACCCCCAGCTTGTCAAAACTTATTTTTCAGAGATTAAAACTTTAGTGCTACCTTAGAGTGTTGTGTACAGTGACAGGATGTTCTGGTACTTCAATACCAATTTCTGACACTGGGTGGATCTCTGAAGTCAGGAGAATGAGAAAATAAATCTTTAATTGACACTGTTCTGGCATGAGGAGTGGATTGGGCTCCACCCTATTTGTTACCGTCTTGATTTCTCCATTTTTAATCTGCTTCAGGACAAAATAATTTCTTGTGGCATCGCTTTACTGTTGTTGACTGAAACAATGGGAATTAATTACCCCGGCAAAGCAACAGAATAGGCAATAGTCTTTCTGATGTGAAACTTCAGTTGCTGAAAACATTGAGAATCTGCCATTCTTTGTCATAGGACTTAAACTCATCTTACTTTTGAAATACTTCTGCACCAGTTCTTCTGAATCTTGACTGAAGAGAAAAAGGTAAGGGATATATCTGCTTAACTTTTGAACATGTGTTATTATAGCCACCTCTTTTTGGTAAAACTTCCCTTCCTTATTCTGTAGTTTTAGTTTTCCAGAATATTTTTACATTTCATACTTAATTATCCATTTTCTAAACTGAAAAAGTCTTCAGTTCTGTAGTAGTGTTTGAAGTTGGATGTGTGGGTATTTGCCCTGCAAGAACCAGGACCAAAATTCTGTACTGCCAAAGTCAAAATATTCTATTTGCATGACTTAATTTCTTGATTTTATAAGTATTCAATGATACAAAACTCATCCTTTATTAAAAAGGAATTTACCCAAATCCAGTTATTGATTATAGAGTACTTGCTGCTTTTGCCTATCTGCAAAATAAAGCTAAATCTGTAGTGCACTTGGCAAGTGCTTTATCCTCTAATATTTATCTCTCCAAGGAAATAATAATCTGGGTTAACAAAAAACTGAACATTTGCCCAGATAAGACACAATATATAATTCTTCATATGCAACCTTACAAATTTACAATCTACAGTAAATCTAAGAATTATGAGTTTTAATTTATATTATAAACTTCATAATAATTGCTGCCATGTATGTAAGAAAAATAATTCTCTTCAAAAACATAAGACACCACTGCTGTCCATAGTAGTTTTTAATAGGCTACTACTAAAGTGTAGGGTCTTCTGTGGCCCAAGACCTAATCAATACAGGATTTCTACATTGTATTAAATGTGCAAGGCCCCATTATTCTGTGGATTTGAATTTGCATTCAACCCACAGCTGGATATTTCCATCATGAACTTTCCTTGTAACTTCTTTGGTAGTTATATGGGTAACAATTGAAGAATGATTTTACAATTTATCTTATTACAGGATCCAGAGACTCTGCTTAGGGCTCAAGGCAACTATTACAAATGTTTAATAAAATGTTTCATTGTGTATAAAAAAATGGCAGATCATCTGGTTTTATGTTGTTTTTATTTTTTTCATATGATCTAGAACAAGGTGTTGACCAATATTACTTCCCTTCCTTAAACTTTACCCAAGTTATTTAACTTCTTATGATTAACTGCTATAGAAATGTAACGTACTTGTTACTAATTCAGAGAGACACAATATCCACAGTATTTAAGCTGTGTCTTTGTAGCTGATGCTTGTGCCTCTCATCTCTAACACCCAGCCATAATGTAACACTAAGAGTACCTTTATTCAGCTTTAATATTCATATTAATTTTGATACTTCACTTTCAACTATTCCATGCTTTTAGTAACATAATAAAATGAAACAAAGTTGAAAGTGATAGAAGAGGCATTTTACATGCTTTAATAGATTGTATATAATGGATTATAAATATAAACTAAGAAATATAACTGCAGAAAAGAGGTGTGACAACTATTTTTCTATACTTCCCTAGTCAGAACTGAATTAAGTACATATGCAGTAACCTATGTTGTGCCTCCAATCTTAATCAACCAAAACAGACATAAATGAGGACTACATTCAATAGTGGATGAAGTGAAGAGATGGTTACTGTATTTCTCCTATTAGAACTACCAGGAACACATCAGTATTCATCGTATGGTTTCATTCATCCTTTTGATGGTGTTGATATCATCTCCCTTGAGTTTTTGGGTCAATCTTCATATTGTATCACAACTTCCCTGACTTACATGGCATTGTAGGATTGTACAGCCACAAAGGCTTCACACCAGAATGTGTGAAGGCTGTTTTGTTACAAGAGCATCCCAGTCTCTTCACATGGAAAAGGCAGAGAACTGGAGTCACTACAGCTTACAGCAACTGAAAACAATGTTGGCAAAAGGCAATGGGGAAGATACAAAGTCATATCCTGACTGGAGACCCAACAGATGAAACACTATCACCCATTGATTATACTGGCAGAGTTTACCCTTCAAAGAGCCATTATGTAGTTTAACGCCCTTTTATTTCTGTTGCAGATACAGACATTACGAGCAACTTCTTGAAAAGCCTCAGGTAAAATCTATTTACATAGACACAGCATTTTGGTACTTGAGACATTGTTCAAAGAAAGTAATTTACCATCCCATTACGGAGATCATTTTTTTAAATGAGCCACGTATTTCCATTGCTCTTCCTCTTCTAGTCACTCACAGTGTGGTCTACATTTTGGACCTCTGTAATTAAACATAAATTCACAAATAGTTGGACTTGATAGCCTGTTCATGTGGTTTCTCTATTAGGAAGAAATGTTTAGGAATACTACACTTTTCTTTTCCTTTTGCTAAGTATTGCTGAGCTATTATCAAAACATATCAATTGTAACTGATTGGGGGGGGGTGTTTGGTTGGTTGGTTGGTTTTGGTTTTGTTTGTTAGGGGATTTTTGTTTTGTATTTTTTTGTTGGAAATCTTCTGAAGTCAGTTCAGAATGCAAACAAAACTCTTGTAATACAGATGTCCCCTAGAAAATGCATTACTTTGCTGGTTGGAACAGTCAGTTAAAAATAGGAAATCAAATTATCAAATTTCCATCCTTGTTCTGCTTAGTTCTGGCTAGTCAAGACTAGTAAGCATGCCCAGTGATTTCCAAGTCATTGATAAAACTGTCATTTCTGCAGTCAGACATTGTCACACTACGACACAAATAAACACACACACTCACTACAACTCTCTTTGCAGAGAAAGGAGGAAAAGAGAGTTTATTGTGTGACCTCGATATTTATACCATTCCAAAGGTGACTAGGGATTGGAGGGTGAAGTTGCCATCTCTCCGACCACACTGGTCAAACCAAGAGTCTATTAATTCTCGCTTCCTTTAGAAAGGAATGCAAAACAATCAGTGTTTATATGAAAGTTCGTGAGAACTCCCCTACAAAAATGTAAACATCAGAAGGCTAAAAAAAACATTCAAAAATCAGGGCAACAAGACGTCTCTTTTTGAGCTCATTACATTCAATCTTGATAAGAAGAAGACACAAAAAAATTCTTCAAAAAATGCTTGGCAAGCTTGTAAGAATCCAGGCCTGGTCACTAACAAACTGGAGGCAGTATTTTTTTTTAATTAAGATTTTATTCCATATCTACATGTAGCTTTGGTTGACTCCCTCACTTCCTGGTATCTCTTAGAAATAATTTTAAGCACAATGAAAGTTAGTCATCTTAAATCATTAGCAGTATTTACCAGAATTGTCTGCTGAACAACCTAAAGGTAAATGTGACAGAGTTCTTGAGCCGAAGATCTGTCCTGGTTTAGGCTGGGATAGAGTTCAATTCTTCTTGGTAGCTGGCACATTGCTGTGTTTTGGATTTGGTATGAGAATAATGTTGATAACACCCTGGTGTTTTGGTTGTTGCCAAGTTGTGTTTATCCAAGGCCTTTCTTGGTCTTGTGCTCTGAGAGTGAGGTGGTACACAACCAAGAAAAAAACCCCCAAACCTATAGCACAAACAAACAAAAGCAAACAAACAAACAAAACCAAACAAAAACCCAAAATACAACAAAGAAAGCCCCACCAAAACAAAAACAAACAAAAACCCCACAGAAAAAAAACCACCAACAAGAAGAAAACCCAAAACAACTGTGAGGGAGCATAGCTTGGACAACTTACCTGAACTGGCAAAAGGGATAGTCCATACTATAACCCATCCTGCCCTGTTGCATAAACTGAGGGAGTTACCTGTAAGAGGGGCTGACTGGGATTCAGGGATAGTGTCTGGCATTGGTCAGCAGATGGTGAGCAATTGCTTTGTTCATCACTTGTTTTTCCTTTTTATTGTCATTATTATTATTACTTTTCAATTATTAAACTGTTCTTATCTCAACCTGTAGGTTTTGCTTTTGATTCTCGTCCCCATTCCACCAGGGTGGGGAGGAGATAAGTGAGTGACTGTGGGGTTCTTAGTTACCACCTGGGTTTAAACCCCAACAAAACCCTAAAATCTAACTATGAGCAGAATGGGAAAAATATATATGTGCATAGTTCCATCACTGCTTCTCAGTCTGCCTAAACAAGTTAAACTGCTGATTTGAATCATTATATATGACAAGTTACGCCTACTTGCTGTGGCAGATGTGGAGGACATGAGTTTTCACAGGATAAAAATGTATGTAACTTAATGATTCTCAATCGTTTAAACGTTATCTCAAAGCCAGCCAATCCTGTTCCCTGCATAGCTGTAATTCTGCATAGACTATGCTCTATATCACACAGCAGAGATGCAGCTCTGATGCCAATCACTGGTACTCCACCAAGCAGACCCCTGAAGAGATCAGTCTCCACTCCTGAAGTCCAGGGCAAGTGAGCTTGCTGTGCACTCTCCTTGCTGTCCTAAGTATCTTGAAAGCCACTGTTCCATGGTCACTCACAGCCAAGGCTGCCCTTGAGTGCTGCAGCATCTCTTGCAGGGGCACTGGCATCAAACCAGTGGGACTGGGATGGAAGGAGGTTCTCCTCCCCTGGCAACTTCAGTTTAAAGCTCCTTTTTACCATCTTGGCAGTTCTATGACTGAAGATATTCCTTGTGCATAGTCCTTTTAGATCTTTGCCTGCCTTCCTTACTGTTACCCTTCCCCATTACTGAATTACTCACTTATTTTGGTTTAGCTGAATTTTTTGGTTTTTTGGTTTTCATTTGGTTTTTTCATTAACTTATTTTTGCACTCTAGTTTAATTCTTTAACTTCCTCCTCTGTAAAATGTGAATATACTAGATATATCACAATTTTGAACAGATGCTACTTTCAATATGTTGTTTCATTCCTGAATTATTTGATAAAGTAGAAAACCACAGCATAAACACATAGTAAAAGGGTGGGTCATTTGTAATAAATTACCAGAAAAATGACAATTTTTTGAATAATTTAATTGATGTCATTATCCTGGGATAAATTCATTTAATACAAAGCAAAAGCCTGTCCACACATATTTAATAAATGTAATATTTAAAGCATTATTCTAGATTCTGTTCTTCTTTGGTAAGTGATTTGGATATTTATTCTCCATTTGCTTCTTTATAGTCCACAGTCCAAATCCTGGTATGAATACTTTTGCTATAGTGTTAAGCACTGACATTTTTAACTGCCTCAAAAATGTTAGGAATTAATCTGTATAACAACTCCTTTGGTATAAAAATTACTGTTTGCAATTTGGTTGGTATTTTCACAGGCAACTACTAATAATGAATGCTCTACTTGCAATGAATATTTATCTGCAGTATTATTTTCCCCTTCCTGCAGTAATTTTTCCCCTTCTGTTTTCTGTAGCTATGTAAATACACTATCAGCATAAAATTTTACCATCTTACTATGTTGTCTTTTCTAAGAGTGTGAATATTATTCAAGGCCCTTGTGAACAGCTATACTTAATACAATGTTAACAATGTTAACAGATTTTTGATTTCATGTATTGAACAGTATTTAGTCTTCAATTAGTTTTTGGTTATTGAGAAAAGATTAACAATCGAAAATAAAAGATGTTTAAATTAGTATTTAACTTTCAAGCCATATTATTCATAATGCATTCTATCAAGCATAAATATGAATGTTTTAAGCAGTGAAGGGAAACAGAAAGTTCTGTCTCAGAGATACAAAAAAATAAGGCTGAAAGTCTACTTCTAAAACCGTCTTATAAAAGTCTAGAAATGTTATGCTGTCTTATGGCAAACTTACTAAATTCCTAGGAAAAGATTGAGTGTAAAAGAGTTATTAGCATGCTGTGTACAGAACATGTTATTATCTTCTTTCTGTTGGCACTGCTTTTAATCATCTCACATTCCTACCGCTTATTAAATCATACTTTTTTTTTTTTTCTCTTAGACTCTGCACTGGCTGTGCTTTGCATCATATACATTTAGGTAAAAGGTAAGAAGAAACTCTTCTTCTAAATATTGGGTAGCTTAAAATTCCAATTTTTTTTAAATTTAAACTTCTCATGTTTTTCTTATTCCACGTATTAATTTGGATGGCAAAGTGTGAGGAAAAGCTTTCATATCTATTTGTCGTCAGCAACTGTGACTTGCTGGTTTTTTAATTCACAATCTTATCATACTGTTAGGTGTGAATAAGGAATGGGGGAGAGGCTTATAAGTAAAAACTGATTCTGAAATGAATGTATTAAATTGCATGTATTAAATACACATAATGTTTTTCTGACTGATTCAGGATGGCTTTTTAAATACATTCATTTTGTATTCACAATATTGTAAGCATCTAGCTGGCAATATAATTTTTTGAAATACCCAGCTTTTACTAATTAAAAGTGGTGGTGTTGTTGGTGGTGTTATTATTATTATCATTATTACAGGACCTAGTGAAAAAAGGGCAACTTCTAGAAAAGAGGAGTTTAAACACAATATATGGGGCAATTACAGAACTGCTGTAGACATTACTTTCAAAACTGTAGCTTCTTCTTTCAGCTTCCAAATGTAAAAAGAAATCTTATTTTATGTGCGTTTCCTTCCTCTTTTCTAATCTAAATGTTAAATGTATACCAAGCTACTGCCAGAAAATTTGTTGGCAATCAGAAACACTGGAAGAGGGATGTATGAAGCCACATTTAACAAAAGAGTCAGAGATGAAAAAGGAGTCAAAGCCAACATTATTCATGCACTGGTAGTTAGACATTTTCTGACCAGAACCACCTTTCTCACACCAGGGGTGGAGAGCTGTGCTCCCTTTTGCTGTTCTTGCTCAGGTAAACTCCAGAGCAGCAGCAGCTTTGGCTTTAAGCCAAGATGCCAGGTCTGTAGCTAAACCAGTGCAATACTCTGGTATGTCCCAAAATCAGTGCCAAGTGCTACTTCACATGGGTGCAGGATCTATGAAGGAAGCTGAAGAGTCCTTAAGAGCTCCACAAACTTGCCCTCTCTTCACATCAGCTTGTGTGTTACCATTAATCAGAGTCCTAGTTTTACAGAACCACAGATAAAGCCAGGGCCCCAGGATTCCCACAGGAACATTTGTTTCTCCACCAGAAATTCCAGTATCAGTCTGTTACAGTTTAGAAAACAGAAAGTAAGCAATGAATTAAATAAAACTATTTATTACAGTTAAAGATGTATTTGAATGAGTAAGTTTATGGGAGTTGGTTATACCAGAACAAGCAGCTGCTTGTTCAACCAGCTTAAGTAGAGTTGAGATCTTGTTCTGGTTGAAAATGTCAGCTAGTTGGATTTTGGCAGAAGAACCTAAGCAGCCATGTCAGTGCTATTCTTGAAAGGTGTCCTGTTCTTACAAAACAGCCCAGCTACTGAGTCCCCAAATCTTAGATCTCAAATTCAGACCTCAGACAGATGTTTAATGAAAATTTGGGAAGAAAGAAGACTAGATATACCAAAATCAGTATTACTTTTACTTTTTTACTCCTATTATTACTATTATTTTAAGTATCATCACTTGAGATATATTTTGGGTGTTAGCAGTATTTGATACCAATAAATATAGCAGAAAATAAGATAAAGCTTTGTTTAAGGCACCTGTTCCAAGTTTTGTCTCCAACTGCCTGGAGAATATATATTGTGAACACCCAAGTATTAACTTTAGCCTCTGGAACAGGCCTACTTTCTTCAGCTAAAACCAGGTGTCTGTAAACCCTTAAGGAGTAAGTTTCTTAGCTTAGACAACATCTGAAGAAGCAGTTCTGAGTCATAACTGAGTATTTCTTTCACAACAACACAAAAATATATCCAAGTTTAAGAGAGAAAAGAATCCTGTTCTTTTTCTGAGAGAAAAAGAACACATGGACTGTGTTCACACCTTGATAGAAACTTACTTCAGATCCTGGATGAAAAATAAGAGAACATGCCTCAAAAATAAATGGGTGCCACAAGCCAGAAATACTTTTAAATTCAGTAAGGAAATTATCATGTTTTAAGATTGCTCACTTGAATTTTCTAGCTTTAAAACTGCTTCTGTTGTATATCAAAGACCTTTTACTGTCCTTTTTTTGTAATACTCTGCCTCTTGCTGAATACTTAAATAGATATTCTGTTCTGCTGTTGCTGCTGCTACAAGTCCATGACAAAAAAAGCACCCGAGGTTATTGACGTTCAGGAGATGACTCATCTGTAAAACTTGGAAGTTTTGATCTATGTTCCACTGAACATAAATAGTCCTTCAGCATCATAACCTGGGATGCCTGAAGTCTTTTTCATTTCATTTATTTCTCGTTTATTTTGAGGCTGCTGCCTCAAAACAATGGGTTTTTGAGAAGTTCTGAAGTTTCACCTTTCTCTGCGTTGTTGATGAAGCCTCTGATGTGTGGAAGTGGGAGCTGTGCAGTCCGTCCCGTAGCTAACGTCAGCTTCTTTGCAACTCGAGTGTTTTGGGAGTCATTCTGACGTGCCCCAAGGAAAGCCACCAGGCAGGTTTGGCATGTTTTCATCCCAAGCCAACTTTAGGAAACGTTTCGAGTCTCTTTCTTCTGCTGTTAATGAACTTCGAAGTGCTCCAACAAGTTTCAAACCTCATCCATGTACTCACTGGTCTCACTAATTATCCGCAGAGTTCATGCCTTTCACAGGCGTGTCGTTCCCGGTTTTATTTCGCAAACGTGCAGCGTCTGTCGGAGCGCCTCTTGCGCACGGCCGCCCGCTGGCAGCTGCAGCTGCTCACCCAGCGGGGCTCGCCAGCGCCCCCTCGCCGCGGCTGCCGGCGGAGCATGCGCGGGGCGGCCGCGGGGCGGGATGGTGGCGGCGCCCGCGGCCCCAGGGAACAGGTCGGTGACGGGGCCGGGCGGTGCGAGCGCCTCCGGCCGCACAGCGCAGCGCAGCCCGGGGTGGGCCGGCCGGGGTGGCCGCAGCAGCCTCTCCATGAGCGCCCCGGTACCTCCCGCCAGCGCCCCGGGGGCGGTGCGGGCCGGGCCCGGCCGCGGCCCCGGCCGGGCGGGAGGAGAAAGAGAAGGAGGTGGTGGCGGTGTCGCTGATGCCCTGCGCCTTGTGTTTTCCCATCAGGTGTTGTCCTTCTTGCTTCCCATGTCCTATTACCAGGAGGATTTTTTCAGAGAATACCTCAAGATGATGGCGAATATGGTCGTCCTGAACTTGCTCATTTGTATTTCGCTGGCGTTCTGGATCGTGTCGATGACTGCAAGTACGTACTACGGTGAGTCCAAAGGCCGGGGAGAGGCTGGCACGGCACGGCCACGAGCGAACCCTCCCCTCCGACCCCTCTAGGCGAGAGACAAAAATGAGAAGAGGTGTGTGCACAGCCCCTTGCTTCGTCAGTAGAGCTGATAACCTCAGCCATTGCGGTAGGTGATAGTGGTTTAGAAGATGCTGACAGCCGCTTACTTGCAGCTCCGCCCAGGGATCAATGTACAATTTGAAACTTTGGTGTCCTTTATGATGCCTTTCTCCAAAAGAAATAAAATAAAATTTAAGAAGTGAAAAGGAAGATGGAGCTGACAGAGGTCTTTCTATATCAGGGAAAGCAAGTGACAGCACAGGAGGAATGGGCCAGCTTTTAAAACTGTTTTAGGAATCAGCAACGTCTGCAACATGCAGAATAGGGCATTCAGGAAGACTTCCTTAGTCGAGCAACAGAGAAATGGGAAATGGTATAAGGAGATAGGGATGTATGAATGGAGTGGCTGGCTTAGGTGTGTACTTTCAGCTCAGTGTTCTGATCAGGAAGCTCAGGCTGTCTGTGACTTAGTTTTGTGTAGTAGCAGGGACACAAGTCCTCTCTGTAGTCTCTCTTTTCAGCTCTAGGACCATTCTTACAGCAGTGTGCAAAAGCATGTGATACTGCCTGCAGTATCAGTTTAAGGCTAGAAGAATTTAACCACTTTTCCAAGACAGGTAAAGACTTGTCATTCAGACCCCAGCCAGTTTGATGCAGGAAGAGCTCCAGTGACATTGCAATATTGCTGAAAGTGCCTAAGGATGCACTATTAACACTTTCAACTGCCTGGCATCACCCAGAATCCAGAAGAAGCTATAATAAATACCCCACCAGTATAAGCTGACTTTTGTAGAGGCAGTTGCGTGTCTCTGCTCTGTGTTTTCAGTGCTTAAGGTTTTGGGATGGGTTAGTTCTGGAACAGCATTAAATTTGTGTTGTCTGGATACTTCTACTTCGACTTGTAGTGAGATGCCAGACATGTAGAAGGTATGCAGAAGCAGGCTTCACAATCAGCTTTTATTTGTTTCATTTGTAACTACCCAAGTTGGATTTAAACATGCAACTTCATTTATGTGTGTCTGCTCCCTAAAGGAACAGCTTTCTGACTACTAGGATATTCTAGTCCCTGTTCTCTTATGCGAGTGGGAATTTACAGTATAACATAGAGAGACCTGGTGTCAGGTGAATCAGGATGGGGCCTGATAGAAAGGAGAAGACTGCAGACAAATCCTTTTTGTAGGGAATGGTTATGGAACAAGGACATAAAACTTCTGTTGTTCATTTGCCTGAGACTGTGGAAAAACCTTGGCTTTTCAAAGAGGTAAATGAAGCATACAGTAGCTAATGGGCTTAAAATGGTTCAGCCCGTAAAAGTGGTGAAATTCACAGTCCTTAATATAATTATAAAAATACTACAAACATACTTTTATTAATGTACAGTTTATAGTAATTCTTAAGCACCAAATGGTGGGCCAGATGTTAGTGAAGCCAGAGTGTAGAACACCACATTCATTGTTTTATTGTAGATCCTACCTTAGTCTTAACTGCTTACATTTAGTAGTAATTTAATACAAATACTTTTCTCTCCTACAAGGAAATCCAAAAAGATTAATTTAAAAATTATCCTGAAGAGATGAAAATTCTGTGTGTTAGCCAAGCAAAAGGAACCCCTCTGTGTTCCAGTACTGCTTACACTCAAGTTTCCACCAAGAGCTGCCTTGGTTTGTGATAAGCAATACCGGGCTACAGCACTGGAGGGCTCTTCATACACAGCTGGTGCTTGTCTTCTGAATTTCTGACTCAGCTCTGAGCTGCAAGACCCCCTTGCTCTCCTACTATGGCTTTGGGGCTTTTCAATACATGGAAGAGAATTTCTTTCTTGTGAATCTTTATGTTGCAGCGAGTGTTTTCCTGTGATTTCACAGACATGCCTGTCCTGCTTTGTACCAGGGAGCCCATATTTGTGCAAAGGTTGAGATACTGATGACACAAAAGTTCTTGTTAAAAACCATCATGTTTATCTTTCCAGCAAGACAGACCTCTGTGCCTGTGTGAAATCTCTCTTTTGCAAGATTGAGACTTCAATGCAATATTTGTGATGTCTTGTAGAGGAGGTGTAATTAATAACTTCTCAAGATTTTATTTTTTTTTTTTCATTTCAAAACTTACATTAATTATTTGCTCTAGCTTTTAGAAGTTTGTAAGTTTTTCAAACTAAAACAGTCACTTCAAATCTTGATGAGATAGTCGTCATCTCAAAGTATTTAAAATATTTTAAAGAGCCTTACATCAAGGTCAGAAGAACTGAAAGGGATGATGTTTCATAAAGTGGTCACACTACTTTAACTTTCACCTAGCAGATTGTCTTGCTTGGCTTTTTTTGGTGGTGGAATTTTGTCACAGTAAATTCAGATGTTAGTTTTTGAAATTCATAAATCCCTTTTGGAATGGAAAGTATCACCATATTTATGTCTTGTCACATTTTGCTATGTTTTGGTAATTAATTTTAGTTTGTGAAACATATTTTCTTTTGATAGATGAATAGAAGAATTGAGTAAATAATTACAGATATATTGTCCTTCTGTCCATATGAATACCCTTCTTCTGAAGCATAAAAAGTTTTAATCTTTATTAAGATCAAAATTTATGAATATACCAGGAAATAATGACTTTTCAGACATGGAGACATAAAAAAGGCATTATGAGCATCATCTGTAACCCTGTTATTTGATTTATCAGGTACTTTACGACCCATTTCTCCATGGCGCTGGCTTTTTTCAGTCCTGGTTCCACTAATTATTGCAACACAGGGTTTTAAGAAGAAAAGCCTTGATCACAGTGGTGCATTAGGAGGTATGTTTTTTCTGAGACTTAAGCTCAACATTTATTGTTTTATTTGTTAATAAACTTTTTATTGTTTGTAGTTTAAGACTTCACCTAGTTCAATTATAATAAAGTATAAATGTAAGCATACATACCCAAACTCATACTGGGTTTTTTTTTTCTCATGCCTATTTAAACAGTAAAATTAAGCCTGTGCTACTGTTTATAATTGATTTGAATAATATTATTATATTTAAATAAACCTAGAAGATTCTTTTGAACTTCAGTGTGCAGTTAAATCACATGGTTTGATTTAACATAGAGAAGGATTCACAGAGAAACAAATAAATGGCGGAGGTAGTGGTAAAAAGGACCCTAAACTGGTCGTGGCAGCAGCCTTCCTGCTTGGTGGGAAATCAGTTCTCCTTTCTGTATGGTTCTCCTTTCTGTTATAGAAGCAGTTTTAGGCATTTTTTGGACTGGCAAAAATAAGAAAATTAAATCTGTGCTTCACTAAGAACAAATGACTGTTTCTGAAAAGTTTTTCTAGACCACATGATAAAAAGCCCAGAGTAGTGTACAATAGTGTTTATTGAAATCTGATGCAACGTTTCTGGCTGAGGTGATTCATCCTTGTCTTGTGACATTGTTTGAATTGATGTTCAGTGGAGTAAAACAGGGCCTCAAATCCTTCCTTCCCATGTCACCCATTTTGTAAATCTTCTGTCTGTGAAAGCTAAGGGAAGCATTTTCTACACTGACAAAAATCTTTTTTATTTTTATGTTCTGACCTTTTAACAGCTCTGCTAGCCAGTTTATAGTGGCATTTGTTCTTAAATGCAACCATTTTTCTTTCAGTCTTTTAGTATATGTAATCTCCTCATGGTGAGGAGTGAAATTAGGCCTCCCCTGTGAAAGGAGGCATAAAAATGAATTGCATCAAGGAGATCAAATAAAAAAAATAAAGATAAATAAAGAGGTGGAATAAAAGTCGGAAACTAAGAAAAGAAAAGGAAGAAAAGAATAGAGAAGTAGCCTCTGCTAAAATATGGAGCAGGGTTTTTACAGGTTATCTTAGAGACCTTGGATGTGGGGTTTGATACCAAAACTGATGATAAACTTGCTGATAGAGGCACAGCCACAGCTGTACATCAGCTGCTTATAAAAATAATAATATTCTTCAGGCAGAGTACTTGAACTTCAATTATATATTCTTTGGATTCTGAGGGGTTTATTGCCTCTCTTATTTTTGTGCAGTATTACTGATTTGTGGCAAAAGGTCTTAAAAATCACATGCTTTGGCAGTTACAATAAAATTAGCAATTCAGCAATAGAATCTCTTATTGCATGATTGTCTTTATCAGGAAGATACTCTTCATATCCAGAAAATTCAGAATACTTAATTGCTTTGCAAAGCAACCATTGCTACATGAAGGAACTTTATATACTTCTTTTTACTTCATAGGGCTGGTGGTTGGATTTATCCTTACAGTCGCAAATTACAGTTTCTTCTCTTCTTTATTGGTATTTTTTGTTACTTCTTCAAAACTTACGAAGTGGAAAAAAGATATAAAGAAGCAAATAGATTCAGAATACAAAGAAGGTAAGCCAAAATACTTTAATTCTTTCAGATCTTTTGTGGAGAATAAGAACTGCATGTTCCTTTTCCCTTCAAAGGGTCAGATGAGATATAACATCTAGAGCAGGGAACACTGTTGAGACTCCCCTCCTATCCCTGTGAATATTAGCAATATTCAAAAAAAATTCACTTTTGCTTCTGTTATGTTTAATAAATTGCCATACCGTTTCTGTTTTGAATGTGTGTCTTTTAAAGTTTAGCTTTATATATGTCTTGTTTTGCTTTTGCCTCATGCTATTGGCTGAAATTACTAAAATTCGGTTTTTATTCTTCAGGTGGACAGAGGAATTGGGTTCAGGTATTCTGTAATGGTGGTGTTCCTACTGAGCTTGCTCTCTTATATATGATAGAAAACGGACCAGGTGAAATTCCTATTGACTTTTCAAAGGAATACACAGCATCATGGATGTGCTTATCCCTTTTGGGAGCTTTGGCATGCTCTGCTGGTGATACATGGGCTTCAGAGATTGGTAGTGTTATGAGTAAAAGCAAACCAAGATTGATAACAACCTGGGAACAGGTTCCAGTAGGTAAGGTGTTACCTCTTCTACATGTTCTTAATATTTTGTTAATCTGTTTTGAATTATGCATCCAACTTGAATGTTCCAAGAATAACATAGAAAAACAAATATCAGAAGACTGGGATTAGAAAAGGTTACCAGGAATGCATTCTCTGAAATGGAATATAGTCAGTGGTGTTTCTTCTGCATCTTGTTGATGAGATGCATGAGCATAGCAACCACAGAGCTAAAATCATTCTAAATGGTGTCACTTCTAATCTCTGACAATAGTAAAAGAGTTTATATTGCTAATATGAAGAATACAAGTTATCAACTGATATTTTTCAGGCATTATTTTAATCAGTAGAATACATACATATTCAACAGAGATACTACAGAAAATTCACTTCTTAACCAAATCACTCATTTCCTTTAATATCCTACCAAGCGTGAATAAAGTGAACTTTCTGTTTGTCAAACGTTGTCTCCGTGGTGGATGTCATTGCTGCTTTAAAGCACTATGCCTTTTTTTGTCTTGCTGGCAAATTGATCAAAGGTACAGATCTTGTCAGATAGGAGTTAAATGCATGGGATTTTTTTTTTTCTTTAGGTGCATTCTTCAGATTTTTATTCAATGAGCTAACAAACATCTCTCTACAGATTTGGTTCTTTTATTTTTAAAAGTGTTGGTGAAACATGTCTTATTGTGCTGCTTCTGAAAGAGGGCATTGCTTTAATGTG
The DNA here is from genome assembly GCA_018697195.1 of Certhia americana. NCBI lineage: Eukaryota > Metazoa > Chordata > Aves > Passeriformes > Certhiidae > Certhia > Certhia americana. The sequence continues at coordinate 33,909,827 of CM031879.1, forward strand.
CACATCTCAAGGTCTGTTTTTTTTAGCAAATCTCTTTTCTTACTAGCCTGCCACCACCTAGAGCAGACAAATACCAGGTGGCATTGAGAGCTGTGCTGTCTAGTTTTATTTAATTTAGTGCTGGTGAATATCTCTAGAGAACTAGCCCTAGAGACAGGAAAGGAGTAGTAACAAGCAGTAATGGTACAGTTTAAGCTGTTCAGCAGCATAATGGGAATTGTGAAAAGCTACAGTAGTGGAGCCTTGTGGATGTGAGGGGAGAAGATCGCTATGGACAGTTCTGATTTCATGTAAAGCGTTTCAATGAATACAAGTCCTTTAAAACCAGTTTCTAAATCAGCTACATTTTATTTGGTTTAGGTACTAATGGAGCAGTTACTCTAGTGGGCCTGATCTCAAGTTTGCTTGGAGGCATGACAGTAGGTATAGCCTACTTTATAACTCAACTCATTTTTGTGACTGATCTGGAAATATCTGCTCCACAATGGCCCATTATTGTGTTTGGTGCAGCGGCTGGCCTGCTGGGATCAATTGTTGATTCTTATTTGGGAGCTACGATGCAATACAGTGGTAAGTCTTCTTTTTTTTCCTTTCTTTTTTTTTTTTACCCTTTCTCCCAATGTAACCTGAAATTGGACTTGAACTTCAAGAAGGACTGAGGATATGATTTTTAAATGGAAAGAGTACAAAAATAGCAGCATAAAGGACAAAGGGAGCAAAAGTAATGGACACAGTAATGTAAAGGAACAAGGGTGGTTGGTCCTTTTCCACATTTTGTTTTGTTAATTGTAACTTACTGTCTTGTTGATGACTGAAAGAGACAGAGATAGCCAACAAATTACCTTGGAAGAAGCAATATCTGCCTTCTCCGTTTTTGTATGTCTAATTATGGTAACATTTTATAAGAAAAAAAATGTTAAAATGTAATGTTAAATGTTACATTTTATAAGAAAAAAAAGCTTAATTTTATCCTTTTATTTTATCCTTGGATTAAGTTGTCACTGTAGAAGCTCCACTCCTAACTCTGAAGTCTTAACAACAGGCTCAAATCTAAGAATTAAATAAGAAAATGTGAACAATAGTTAGCTTCTGGGTTTTTTCACTGCTTCCTGTAGAAGCTCGATAATAATACAGAGCACTGTTTCCCGTAAGTTAAGCTTATCACAAACTAACTGTGACTTAGATACATATGCATTTTTTTAAAAAGAATTTTCTACTGGCTGGTTCTAAATTATTTCGGTGTTTACTCATTGCCCCAAAGGGTCATTCCCTGTGAATAAACACTCCAGACAATCTTTAGGCTAAGCTGTAAACTTATCCTATGTTTCAAAATTGTTTAGAAACTGTATCTGACACTGTTGTGTTTAACAGCTTGTTTACAGAGAGAACTTAATTTCCAGGTTTCATTGTTGGTATACTTATTAGTTGGAAGTCAAGGTGTGAATGTGCAGATGAACTGCCTGAGCGACACAAATCCTTTCAGTCTGCCATTACAGTGAGATCTACAAACTGGTGTTGATGGTCTGGATTTGGCTATACAGCATTTTTTATGCTCTATTCCTTACAATTCCATGAAAGTTCAAAATACAATGGAGTATTTAATTATCTGATGAATTTTAGATATTTCTGTCCTGAAGAATAAGCACTTTGGCACTCAATGTTTCAAGCTCCTAATGAGGCAGATGCACTAATGCCTGCCTGCATTTATCAACATCTACTTCTTTTTCATTTCATGTATTTTTTCCATGCTCAGCAACTTACCTTTTTAGCTGCAGCAGGGACAGCATGCAAGTTCCACAGTTTCTTTACAAATTCATAAGCATTGCTTGAGTATGTATACTACATTGTACATGTACATACTGTGGTATATATGTGACGTGATACAGGCAAAACTCATTTGTGTCTCTCCTTCAGCCTACTTTTTCATTCCCTTTTCAGTGTGGACTCGGAAGGAATACACTAGTCTCTGCAGCATCTTGAAAAACAATAAATATGGCAGTGGGAATAAAGAAGTGTCTCTTTTTTTAAAACAGTATGCTGCTAATCCTTTCTGTCAGTGTTTTTTCCCTTTGGTAATATTCCTAGGTGTGGTAAATCTAATAGTCTGTGAAAGAAAATCCACCCCTGCCTGCAGAGTTATTAGTTAAAACCTGAATAGCTGTGAAGAATAAGATTCAAATTTGCCCATGTTATCAGTCTATATCTATTCTGTAAATAACAAAGTTAACAGAAGGATTGTTATTTAACTACTTGTTCATGCTTGGAATATACACTATATATACAATTGAGGGATATATTTAGAAAAAATTATTTACACTTTTTCCTCAAAAAAAGTACTACTCTCTAAAACATAGCAACTGTTGAGAGTTAAACTATTAGATTTTGAAGTCTGATTTTTCTGTAGCTCTTTTGCATTATCAAAGGTCAGATTTAAATGTATGTTTCAAAACAGTATTACCAACTATATACCTGTCAAAGAGGTTTGTAGTGTAGGGGATTTTAAGTTTCGTCTGAGGTGAAGATTTTTTTTTTTAAATAAAGCAGCAGCTTTCTTTGAGATTTCCAGATTGGGTGTGTTAACAGAACATTCCAAACTAAATCACTATATTTTATATTAATTTTTTTCTTCTTAGATTTTACTAACCTTAAATGTGTGCATGTGCATGTACCCAGTTATACTTCACTACAGTGTGAGTTAAAATCAAGCATTATAGATTGATGTGCTTTTATCAGCATATAGAACGGTGCAGCTGGACAAAACATAGGATAATGATGTCTGTACAGTAAGAGCTGATGAAGCTATTAAATTATTTATTTCAGTATTAAAGTATTGATAATACAGAAGCAGAGCAAGAAATTGCCTGAGTACTACAGAAAAAAATTACAGCTGCTGGTAGTATAAAAATGCTGTGTAAATAGAATTTATAAATTCAGCCTTTGTAAGGAACTTGTTTTCTGTCAGATTAAGTAATAATGTTGTTTCCATAATTTTCCTTTTAAAACAAATACATTTTGCCAGAAAACATGTTGCTAATAAGTTGTTTCTGTTCAAAACAGCATCCTTTGCTTTAGAGTGACTCCTGGAACAGCTTTATCCTCTTCTGATTTAGCTTGTTTCATTTCTTACTTTGCTGTGAAACTACATAAAGAGAAAAGATTTGACAGAAGTGCAGCTCCTCAAAGGCAGTCACTTCTGATGTAAAGTATTGCATTTATACCCCATTCTTTAAGGTACCAAATTAGAGACTGTAATTTAGTTTAGTCTGATGAAGTCTTCTTACAGAGATTTAACACTGTTACAGTAAAATAAATTTAGGAAGTTGTATATATACTTGGCTGCTAAATTTCTCTTCATCCTGGTTAGCTTTGTAAAATAAGGTTTTTTTCTTTTTCCAGGTTTTGACCAGACAATTGGCATGGTTGTTAACCACCAAACAAAAGACTCCAAGCACATATCTGGAAAACCTATATTAGACAACAACGCCGTAAATCTTTTTTCTTCTGTAATCATTGCTCTGGTGCTTCCAGGCACAGCATGGTTTTTCTGGCCAAGGGGTTGAAATGGTTTAAGGTTTTCTGCATGCAATTCATTTATGTTTGGTCTTGCTCAGAGACTCCAAAGAGTTCCGTTGAACTCTCTTTAAGAGATGGATCTGAAACATTCAGGGAGCAGAAGGACTTTCCATCTCAACTTGTTAAGGCTGTAAACCTTATGTGACAATCAGCATCTCTCAGGAAGGTGCTTTGTCAATAACACTCTTGCTGCTTCTCAGGTGGATGTGGGCCATTGCCAAGTGAGGTAAAGCACTTGATTCATTTATTCTCCATTTCTGGAGCTGAAGTGTTGGTGTCTACTCTCTCAGTTTCCGGCATCTGGAAAGGCAAGAGCTGGAAATAGAAGTCTAATCCACATCAGTCATTGTAATGGAGCCTCGTGGCTATTTTCCAAGCTAGACACAAAATACACTGCAGGTTTATATAGGCAATGGTAACATGGGTGAAGTGGGTGAATTCTGGTATTTCCAATTATCAACCATTTATAAGGTCTTTCGTAGTACTTGGGTGGGGAAAAGAGAATTCAGCTTTGTTGTCTGTTCTCTGTCCTGATACTATCTTCACTTCCCTGAGAATAGGTTTGATAAAAATGATGATCCATACATAACAGTTGAAGCAAAAATCTAAATTTAAAGTAGAAACTCGCTAGCTGTTCCAGTAGGAATAATAAATTTTTCTATGCTTTTTGACCTCTTTATTTCAAAACTAACGATATTTATGAAGATTTGTCAATACTGTGCTACTTATCAAATAATTTAAAATTAAAAATGACAGTTGTGAATTCACATTCATCTCTTTAGAAAGAGAATGCTTTTTTCTATAAGCATAGAATTGTTCATAGTGTTTGGCATTCTAACCAAACTACTCCTTGGTTATTTCTCAACAGTGGAAATGTTTCCCACTTTGTTTGAGGTTTCTATTTAGAGATGATGGCCTGAGCCAAAGAAGCTACAGACATTATCCTTGTAGCAAATGGTAAGCAATACTTACAAACCATTTAAAAATAGAAATTTAATTTTTGATGCTCAGGCTCCTGTGTTAGGTAATTCTGTCTTCTGTCATTCATTTATAAAAGTTGCAGAAGTCATGTAACCAGTACAGATTCTGTCTGAACTTTAGAGATATTCTCATAATAAATGCATCTCAGTGTTGATATTCAGAAGCATGGGCCCTTACTTTTAACTTATGAAAAGCTTTTTCTTTTATTGTTAGAGATAGATGACGATTTTCTATTGAACATCGGGGCGTTTTTTACAAGTGTCTTGTGTATATTGCCTGTCTTAATTCAATCGACTTTTTTATTTTGTCACCTTTTATGGGAATATTAAAAAACTTCAACACTTTCCATACTGAGTTTACTCTTGAAATCTAGTCTATATAAATCTGGAATTCATCACTGGAATTACTTCACTGTTTTACCCAATTATTAAGATCAGATTTCAAAGTAGTAAAAGCTTTCTGAAAAGAAAAAATTCTGTAGCTGCTCTATGTCTGTTCCTGTGGAAGGGCACAAAATATTGGAAGTAATATATGATATGCACTTAAACTGTAACAATAAACACTTGGGAATTTTATGCACTGTTTGGACTTATGCTGCTTCTAAATAAACACTGTATTCATTATCTTGTAAGATTTTATTGATACAGTTGTGGTTTCTAGAATTGAGCAAGATAAGATTTTTATAAGATACATTTTTTTCCCTCAATTAAATGCCTTATTTTTATATCCTTTGTTTCCTGAAGTGAAATGTACTTTCAGCCGCTGAAGTGGACATGGTCAGCTTTTTCACTATTTTTTGAGTTCATTTGAAAATCAGCTTACTGTAGAGAGAAGACATCTGATTTCATATTTGTAGTGGCATGAAATGCTTTGATCTGTGATCATATGAACAAATGTGATCTGACTGAACTCCTATAGTTAGCATCTTCAAAGGCCATTATTTTGGATTTTATTTTTTTGTCATGTCTTAGTGATGACACTTGAGTTGCTTTTGAAATTTCCACTCACCACTGTCCAGTATACAGAAAGATTTGTGCCCACTTAAACTGTGAAAAGGACAGTGTTAACTTTGGGTATATTGAGCATAGCTTATGCAAATATGGTTATATTTAACTACTTAGTAGCTGTAAACTGACAAGCTTTGGGAGGAGGTCCAGGCAGGAGTAGGGGATACAGGGAAGAAATTGCAGATTATGACAAACTGCCTGTAAATCAGTGTGGGTCACTAAGAGCAGTTCCTCACAAGGGCTCACAAAGCAGCAGATACCACCTGTTCAAGAGCTACTTGGAGAGACAGAAAATGCAGCAAGTAAAAAGCAAAAGGGGGAGTTAAGAGAAAATGATCAAGTTGATAGATTTAAAATTGCAAAATAGTAGGTTACTGCTGTTAACAAATTTAATTCTATTCTTTAAATACTTGAATTAATCTTTAGTTTCAGAACCATTGGTACCCCTAGTATATACCTCTGTCACTGATTTTGCATTCATAATTAAGTGGCATCAGTATTTCCCCAGCACCAAAGCAATACACTCAAAACTTTTTAATTGAAGTTGTTAAAATTGTGAGTTACAGGTCGTCATGCTTTGCTTGATTGATAGAAGAGATAGACGTTTTAAGTAAAATTTTGACAGAATTGCATGTGACAAGTCTTTAGCCAGGTCTCACCCAGACTTGGTGCCATGATTATTGAAGTATATTGGTATCAGAGTCACCAGTATCTATTTTTTTAATTTCAATTTTATTACAGCTGCAGATTTTCTTGGGTCTGCATATGCTGCATTTGAGGAGGTATACGACCTCTCTTGGATATTAAGGACAAGCTGATTCTGCAGACTGACTTTTTCTGACAATAAAGAGCTGAAACGTAAAATACTGTTGGTATTTTACAGAACCAGCTTGGGCACTATTTACAATACAATCTGTTAGGACTGGGCATCTCAGATTTGTAAATAGGATTTGTTTTCCCTGCATTTCTTCTAGCAGTACTTTGGTCCCCATGCAGCCTTTTCTTTACATTTCATTATCTGACTTTTTATATTGCTATTAAGTCACTTTTTTCCAAGCAGGAGTTAACCTGTTTAACAGGAAATTTATTCCCTTAAAGCTTTGTAGGTATGTTACAGTGTCTGCTTCTGGCTATTGCTATAACTGGATAATTTTCAATTTAAATACTGTTTCTCTTGGGGGATAAGGTGCAGTTCTGGGATATAATTATGGGTCTGTTGTAATGCATAAATCAGAGAAGGTACATTAATTCACTCGACTATGTGGATCCCTGCAGCACTCCCAAGCCTGCAGCCACCTTCAGTAAATATCAATGCCAATACCAAATGAGGATGAATGCAGAAATGTGGAAACAAAGCTACTGAGCAAATGGCAGCTTGTACTTGCGTACTCCCAAATCTGTAAAACTTGATTCCAAGTAAATAAATTCCACCAGGAATATTCAGTAGCTTTTCTACAACATTCATCCCACAAAGTGAATTTTAGTATCTTCCCACTACAATCACTAATTAAATCATAGAATCACTGAACAGCCCAGGTTGAAAGGGATTTCTGAGAGATCATCTGGTCCAAATTTTTGTGGGAAAGGGATCTTTGGTGATTATCTACCAATAATCAATCTGTCCAAACACATTTTGCAAACCTTTGATGTAGGGCACTCGGCCACATCCTTATATGTCAAGAGTTTTCCTTGAAACACAGTATTGAAATACAATTGAAAACAATAATAATGCACAGGAAAGGAGATGACCACCATTATGATTTCTGATCAGGAAGCATTTTGTGACTGACTGATGGTATGAAGCAAGTGTCATACACTTTATCACTTTGAAAATATCTTCATAATAAATGTATCCTCCTATAGCAGACCATCTAGCAGTGCTGCTTGCTCTGTACTGTTCTGGGACTTGCTGGTTTAGAGCAAGGACAAGTGTTTGCTAATTCAGGTAAGATTCAAGAAGACTGGATTAACTGAAATGTGGAAGAACCAGCCTGACCTATGCTGAGGAAAGGAGAATACCACGAGTATGGAAACAGCTGCCTGTTTGCAGGAAACTACCTGGCTGGACCTGCTGAGTCACCTGTGAAACCTTGCATAACTTGTTTGTACCTCTCTTGTCTGGTGGCTGCTTTTTAGTGGCTTTGTTCAAACAAGCAAAAAGCAGAATTAAATACTGCAATGTGATCACTGTGAAATTGGTCTTGGAGGTTCAAACCCACACTGTTGCCGTTTTCCTAACCTGGAAATGAAACTCGAGATAATTTTAGTAAGGAGGTAATATAAAAGGTGCTCTTTATTTGGAGGCCTCCAGGAGCAATTATGGTAAGATGTCCACAAAAAGCCCAACCCCCCCCCCTCCAGGGGTGAGTACATTTTATAGGTTTTAGGAAATTGGCATAATTGATAAAAAGCACCAATTGGGAGGACAAGTGGTGATGCAATTCCCCCCACCCTCTTCAGCCCTAGTTGTACTTTGTCCATGAGAATGTATCTCAAAGAATTGTTCTTGGTCTTGTTTCCCAGGAAGAACCAAGATAGTATGGGGGTCCTGCACCTCCCGGGGCTTGGAGCTTTGGAATTTGTTTTGCCTTTCTGCTTAAAGAAAGGCCATGGAAAAGTATTGGAAAAACTAGTCGCTAATACTATAGACTACAGAGCTACAAATATATGTGTGAAGAATACAGAGAACATAGGAAAAAAAAGCAAAACCTAAATGGCATCAACGCCATTAGCAAGGATGACTGGTTTAAAAAAGCAGAATGCATTCTGCAATTAGAGGAGACATCAGTAGAAAGCAGTAACAAGTCTTCTCCTGCTCATTTTTTAATACTCTTTAGTATCTTCAGTAACTATTTTTGTAAGGTCTTTGCAGCTGCAGCCCTAGCTGCAAAGCTGGGAAGATAGAAGGACATCCTAAAAAATCATGCAACTGTGCTCTGAAGTTTCTTGGTAAAGGACTCTTGCTGTGCTGGCTTATGCAGAGTTCAGCCCAGTACTAGAAAAGCTATGACTTCTGTCATCCTACTCTTTTTGACACTACTACTTGTATTCCTGATATTTCATTCTTTCACTTGTTGACTTCCTATGTCCTGAAATCATTGCACATTCAAAAGCTGCTGCCATCAAATGCTCCCCCAAAGCAGCAGTTTGAGTTTGCCTTAAACTGCCAAATGCCCTGGTTATGGTGCTCCCTACAGGTGCGCATCATCTCATTCCATTCAGTGTCTCACCCTAATATAATTTAAAAGTAAAAAGTGAAAGGAGCTGATTCATGATGCATTGGGATGAGAAGCACAAGTGTTACTCACCTCTGGATTCTGGAAACTCTATGTTTTGGTTGGTGCCATAAGAAAACAAAGACATGGGTGTCAGCATCTGACATTGCACTTGGTTGTGTCTACTCAAGAAGCTCTGTAGTGGATTTAACTTGTGCAAAGCTATACCAGAAAAAAAAAGCATCCACCATCAACCAAACCATAAAAAGTGCCCAAAGCCCTTATGACAAGACAAAAAAGGAAGTGTAATATAACTTATTGTACTTTAGAGTTTGAAGTTAAATGAACAAAGGCATTCTCATATTGTATGCCTGCAGATTTGAATAATACACCACTTACATTCAGATAGGTTTGGTTTGGAGTAGATTAACAAATGTTTCACTTGGGTTCAGAACTCACCTGAAATAAGAATGTAATCTAGATGTGAAACTTAGATTTCTAACCTTTTTCTTTCCTATCTCTAATAAAGACAGTTTTTTATAATATATTTTGGGGGTTTTTGCCAGTCGCAAAAAAAAATGGATGCATATGTATCAGTCTGTGCCCATGTTGTGAAGTCTGCAAATGCAGAAATAGCTTCTGCACATATGCCAGTTTGGGATTTTCATTTTTGGGATTACAATTTTGCAATTGTAATCATTAAAGGTCTTTTTAAAATTGTTAAATACGATCTCGTGTTTGTTTTCTGCTATTTTAGGAAGAATGCAGGTTGGGCTTAATTCCAGTTTCCTTTATCTCTTTCTCTGTTTTACCATCCCAACTCCTGGACTGGAGTCCGCAGCTCCCCTCTGATCCTGACTGTGAGTAAGAGGAGCCACAGAACAACGACTCTTTTCATAGCAGCAGATAAAAAGTCAGTGTCTACTGTTCTGGGCATGACACAGGACTAATCTGTTTTATGTAATTATTTTTCTTTGCTAATGCAAATAGTCATACAAAACTACTATTTGATGTCCTCTGGGGCCTGTAATGTCTCCCTTCCCATCCAGGTTTAGGGAAAAGTGAAATGTAAACCCACAAAAACTGGCAGCTAGGGCTGAAATTTGAACTCCACTTTTGCATTAACAGTTCTGAGGAGTGCTAAGGTTACCTCATGTATATGAGAGTTTAATGCAGAATTTACCTTTAGGTTAGAAGGCAGTTCTAAAAAAATCAGCTCAGCATCTTCCCCAGAATCACAGCATTATTCATGTGTGAGGCCATATCAGGACATGACAGAGACAGATGCACGCCAGGATTATTTTATTACTCTACCCAAGAGTACCTAGAATAGGTTTCTTCCCAATTTTTTTCAGACAGGAAAGCTGAAAAGCAGAAAAGCAATCCTGTGCTGGCAGGCAGCCCATTCAGGAGTACCATGCAACTTGGTGTAGTGCTCTCACTCATAGGTGGGTGTGGGTGGGCAGAGGCTTTGGCCAGAAACACATCACTGCTGCTGCTTGTTACAGCATGGTTCTCAAAAACATAGTCCTAATCTAATCAGGCAATGTGGGACCCCATGGGACCATTCACGTTCACAATCTCTTGACAGCGCAGAAGATTTCTTTTTTCCTGCAGAATTGAAGACAGATGTAACACCCCTGCCCCTCATAATGCCCTGGAGTATCACCTGATTCAGGCTTGGAGGCAGGAGTCATACATACTTAAGTATTTTTCTAACCAGAAATTTCTAGACCAATATTTCTATCACTACAGCTCTCCACTTCTAACAACAAAATGCAAACATTTTAATAGAAAATATTTATTTCATTGGTCAAAGCAGCAAGAAGATGTTGGGTTTAGGAGAAGCATTCTGCTGAAAGTAATATACACTTGACCTTGATAAAGTCTTCTTTGAATTTTGTCTATGTGACTTCCTTGAAACTGGGTTACTCAGTGTAATTAAAAGAAGAACTGGCTTTAATTAGAAATTTCTAAAGGAAGAAATTATGAAGGAAAGAAATAGACTAGCCAATTTAATTCCATTTTTTCAGTCGTAGAAAGGAAAGCACTTGCTTTAAGAGTTTACATGATCGTCCTGGTGTCCAGTCACTTGTCCTTTGCACAATATTTTAAAAATGCAGGACTGAGAAAGAGTGAAAATTGACAATGTAATTGTTGTTGCTGATTTGTTTACCTACGCATTACCAATATCTGCTGAGCAAAACACCTCAAGGAACCCTTCACAAAGAAAAGTGTCTGCAAAATGTATGTATTTTAAGAGTGTAGCAATGGACTTTATATAAATGGTAGGAATTGAATGATAATGTTAAAAATTGTTTATTAAGTCCTTCCTGCTCTCTGCCCTATTTTTAAACTGTGTGCCAAATTCCAGTACAAGTTTTATCAGTGCCATGCACAGTGATAAGAAACTTCTTCATTACTTCTTTATTTCATTTCCAGGAATTACCTCTGCCATTTTGCTGTAGTCATATACTTAGATACCTGCTAGGTTTTGACTCTCAAATTTGTTACATTGACTATGAGGTACCACTTTTTTTATTACTTATAATGTTCCTACTTTTCATTTTCAGATGACAGCTTTTTATATTGTTTTTGCTGGACACCCCATTCTTGTCACTGTTTATCACACTTAGAGTGCCATATCACTTCAAGTTTGATTATCATTGATTTTATATTTACTTTACAGGCCATTTAGGAAACTCAAAAGGCCCTAAAGGAAATATCAGTTTTCAAAGACAGCTGTCTCACCAATAACTACTCTGAACTGGTCATCCAGTTCTTGATACAATGAATTTGTCCTTCATTGCATGAAAAAGTATTTTTTTTCTGATTGTTAGTTGTGGGTACTAAGTCAAGCTCCTGAAAAATTTAGTACAGCTATAACCTTACCATTGAACAGCCAAAGACTTTAATATCATCTTAGGTTTCTCTGATGAGACCTATTTTTTTCCATTAGATTTTGTTGACTGGCACACATAACATTAGAATGCTTCATTTAATTATTAGTCTTCCTTCTGTGTCATTGCTTTTCTTTGTGTCATCATCTATTCCTCCCCACAAGTGAAGGTGTGACTGCCATGGTGAAGATGGGTATATCAGGGCTTGTGTGTGCAACACGCAATTACTACCATTGCCAAAGAATAGGTCTGTGGACAGGCTGGTTGCTGTTTTACAGATGATGATTTGGATGAAGATGTGTAAGTGATTAAGACTTCCATGATTCAAAACAGGCTCATTTTGCTCACAGCAGCTCATTTCTATCCTCTGCTCACTGATTAGCTGAAGCTCAGTTACTGAAACTGGTAGGTTTTAGGATGTCCCTGAGGAACCCTTTTGGCACCCACGCTTCTTTTCTATGTTCCCATTCCTTTATAGAAGCTCTTGGAAAATCTACTGGCTTATCAACCAGTAAATGAAAACTTCTCTTTTACTATTACTGCTGTAGCCAGCCTGCAGTCAGCACACTGCAAGATCTCGTCAGGGATCTGCTTGCACATCTCTCTCACCCTGGAGCAGAGTCTGAGGAGTGCCCCTGATGTCCCCCTGTCCTGCTGTACCACACAGCAGCAAGTATTCTGGTACAAAGTTCCATTCTTCATCCATCCCATGAAGTAAATACAGCCCTGTGGGTCTGTTCTTGAACCTGCTTGCTTCTGTGTTTGAAAACATTGGCATGATTGTTTAAACAAGGTTTGCTAATGACTGTGTTATTCTATGTAGTTCATGATTGCATTGGTCCCATTTTTGCTTTTTAAATTTTGACCAGTTCTGCCTTCCTCTGGAATTTCCCTGGTCTGCCAGTATGTGTTTAAAACAACCACTTCTGTGCCCTTTTCTTTCCTCTTTTTTTAAAGTTTTCATTCCTAATACTGTTACAGCATACATATAGTAAACAGACTTCTGCAGGGGAGAAGTTTTATCTTTTGTAGCTCTGACACTTTAACATTATTACCTTCATAACCCGATGGTTTACCCTCTCTTAGAGGTTAGGGCCTCTCATTTGGAGTTGGAATATTGCCTTTGCTCCTGAAAGTGGAAACACCAAAAGCAAGGGGTCAGCTAATGGTAGAGCAGCATGCTTGCTGCTCTCAGCATGAGTCCAGGAGGCTGCTTGTGAGGAAGGGGATCTGTCCCAAATGCATGGGGACGATATTTAGCATTGCCGTATGTTGACATGGGTGGATGAAAACCATTATGCAAAGTGGCAAAGAATTCAGAATTGCTCATCCTGGGGGGAAATGACATTTGCAACACGAAGAATTGAACTTTTAGAAAATTATACTCTTTTTCTTTAAAAAATTATCCCAACATTGTTCCTTGCGGACATTGTTTCTTAGGTAGAAATCATATTTTCTGTTTTGCTTATTTCTATAAATCAGAAAAAAATGTCATGCTGCACAAAGCCCTCCAAGGACATTATTGAATGTGTCAAGCGCATCCCCATGGGTACATGGAGTCTCTCAGCAGTGAGTGAGTGGGTAAAACACATTCTGAAAAGTCCCTCCAGGTCAAGATTCTTTACAAATTTTCTCTTTTTTCTTTTCTTTTCTTTTCTTTTCTTTTCTTTTCTTTTCTTTTCTTTTCTTGTTTTTCTGTTTTCTTTTCTTTTCTTATGCCTTGTTTTTCTTTTCGTTTCTTCTTTTCTTTTCTCGTTTTGGCTATTTTCTTTTCGTTTCTTTTCGTGTGCCTTGTCAGTGTGCTTTTTAGTGTTCGTGTGTTCTTTTTCCTTGACAAGGTCACCGTAACGTATTCCCTTTCAATTTCCCTACCGTATGCCTTTTACCTTGACCTTGATCCTTCCGTTTCCTTTACCTTTAACTTGACCGTGCCTGGCGCACTGGGTGGAAACGGTCCCTGTTCCCTTGTGCCCTTTCCCTTTCCCTTTCCCTTTCCTTTTCCCTTTCCTTTTCCTTTACTGTCCTTTCCTGTCCTTCTTCTTTCCTTTCCTTTCCTTTCCTTTCATTTTCCTTTCCTTTCCTGTCCTTTCCTGTTCCTTTCCGTTCCTGTCCTTTCTCTTCGTCTTTTCTTCTCTTATCTTCTCAGTCTCTTTATTCTCTTCTCTGGGTGGCTCTTCTCTTCTCTTTTTTTTTTATTTTTCAAAGCTTTTGCTCTTCACCTTTATTCTTTGTCTTCTGAAACGAATCTGTCTTTTTGACACTAATTATTAACTTAATTAATTATTATTAATTGAGGTTCAGAATGTCTCTCCAAGGAATAAATGGAAGCAAAAGACTGACATTATCTGCAAATCAACCTTTATAATAGCATACATAATTGTCACAAAAATGAGTTGTGTGTTGTCCATGTCTTGGGAGGTGCTGTTTATGCTGTTGTAGGTTTGACCAATAAAAGTATCTTCACGGACAGCTACGCCATACACTGGAAGCTCACAGCTGGGGAATTTAACACATACTTAATATTTTTGAGGGAGATCTAATAATGCAAGCTGATCAAGAAGACCTATTTTCAATTTTAGAGACCAATGACCACCGTGAAAAAAATTTAGAACATTGCGTACAAAGTCACCAGAAAATATCAAAGTAATGGCAATGGATACAGTAGTACAATTGCTTTTGTTTAATAAACCTACAGAGTATTGTGGTATTCTCACAAATATATCTTGAAGGGCATTTCTCATGCAGGATGTAACCAGCAAACAACAATAAACAGAGTTAACAAAGAAGGTATGCACAAGTGTTTTAGGAAGTTGTGTAAAAAGGGGAAGCAAACTGTGAAATTGAATGAAACACGAGCTGTCTAAATTCTACTGAAATGGAATAAATACAACGCTTACCAATTAAATTAGCAACATTAACATAACTTTGTTACAGTCACAGATAGTGAAAACCTACAGATTTGACAAAGTCCTGTCTGAAAATTACAGTGAATTAACACTCAGGTAGCTCTGACAGAATTTTTGTCTCTCAGCAGATCAGAATTTTAATTTTATTTAGTACAGGTGACTGAAGTTTAGGAAAGTACAGGATACATACTCAAATATAAGTGAATCCAAGAGAAAAGTGGAATGTGGACTTACTGTAGTTACTGCAGCAGTCTATGCCAGTGGGGAACGCATCATTTGACTCTTGCACCAAGGTGCGAGGACTCTTGAAATACAGGCCACCTAGAAACTGAGCTTCAGTCAGGTCTTGTTTGGGGTGTGCCCTCTGTTAGGAAAAAACAGTGCTCACAGTTGTGCATGCCAGGTACATTAAGAACATGGATTTACAGGCTGTTCTGTTCCTGCAGCCACTTTCCCAAGCTTCCCTCGTTCTCACTGGAAAACTGAGAAAATTTCCAGCTACAGTGGAAGTTCATTTCACTTAGCAGTATTTGCGGTAGTAATACTTTCGGACTGATGAAAATAAACCATGCAGAAAATACCCTTTAACAAATCAGAGTATCAGTATATGGTCATTTCCCTGCAAAGAACTGAAAAGTATAGATCAGGAACATTTCTTCAGTACAGTCCTGGGTGTTTATAAAGAATGTGCGTAAACACCTGTTTGGTTGCAAAAACGAGTAAATTCACGCTGTGAAGATGAGGAAGGTTCTTGAAGACATACCCTCACACAGCCGAGGTGTGCCTTCAGCAGATGTATTTGCCAGCATGTTAACCCAGGAAAGCCTCAGCCTGCTGGGCCTGCAAGCAGCTTCATGAGTTGTTCATGAGCATGTGCATGAGCCACTGATTTCCATCGACTCGGCAACCCTTTGATCCTAAACCCATTTTGCATCCATTTATATTCAGCCTGATAAGAAAAACAACAGCAGTTAGTTTTACTGCCTGTCCACAGAACAGTGTAAGCATGGGATGACAGATGCCAGCATCACTTCTACAGCAAGGACAGTAGTATTTTCTAGCAACTTGCTGAAAAGTCTTATGTGCTAATAAAACTAGAAATTTATTTTAAAGAAAAAGATAAACCGTAAAAATTGTGGTTGATTTTGATTTTTTCCCTTGTCATTTCCTTCATTGCTCAAAAGGTTTACTTTATTGCCTCGGAGGAAATAAAAAACAATCCATTCTATGTGTAACATGATCTGTTCAGTGATGAGGGTTTCTTGCTTACTTCGAGAAAATGCAGTCTTGTTCTCCAGGATGCATTCTCTGTTCTTTCTCTTTTCTTTTCGCACACAATGAGCAGGAATTCTATGAGAAAAGGAAATTACACTATGAAGCCTTTTCCTAAGCATTATTTTCTTGATTTCACACCAACAATCCATCAAGAGAGGTGTGCTGTGGTCGTTGGATCGGTTTTGTGCGGATTTGCAAGTATATAGTGAATGATACCCAGTTTACACGGCCGTATCAAAATCTTGTGTATGAAACTCTACTGGACGCTGCAATCAGGACATTCGACGGGAGAGAAACCGTTTTCTTGTGCATTTTTCTCAACTGCTCCCACATTCCCTGTTTAATTAGATTTATCAAAAGAATTTATTTTTGCAAAAATTTAAGATTAAGTGGCAAAGTAATTCCGGAACGAAAAATCACATCAAAATACACCGTTGCCGCGTTTCGGGGTTTTCGTTTTACCGCGGGCCGAATCCTCCGCCGGGATTAGGGACAAATCCTTAGGGACC
>CM031879.1:33928227-33944532 GCA_018697195.1 Certhia americana
CTTCCTTTCCTTTCCTTTCCTTTCTTTCCTTTTCCTGTCCTTTCCTTTACTTTACTTTCCTTTCCTTCCTTTCATTTCTTTCCTGTTTCCCCCTTCTCTCTTTCTTTTCTCTTCTCTTTCTTCTATTCTTCTCTCTCTTCTCTTCTCTTCTCTCTTTTTTTTGCTTTTCACAGCTTTGCTCTTCACCTTTATTTTGGTTTCTGAAAACCTGAATCTGTTTTTTTGACAATATATTAACTTAATTAATTTATTATAATTATGCGCAGAAAGTTCTCCAAGGAAAAAATGGAAGCAAAAGACTGACATTATCGCCAAAATCAACCTTTATAAGAGTCATACATAATTGGCACAAAAAGAGTTGTGTGTTGTCCTGTCTTGGGAGGTGCTGTTTATGCTGTTGTAGGTTTGACCAACTAAAGTATCTTCACTGACAGCTACTGCATACACTGAAGCTCACAGCGGAATTAACACATTTAATATTTTTGAGAGGAGATCTAATAATGCAAGCTGAAAGAAGCACATTATTTTCACTTTTAGAGACCACATGACACCACCTGTGAAATAGAACACTTGAGTAAAGTCCTACCAGAAATTATCAAAGATAATGGCAATGGATACAGTAGTACAATTTCTTTTGGTTTAATAACCTACAGAGTATTGTGGTATTCTCACAAAATATATCTTGAAGGGCATTTCTCATGCAGATGTAACCAGCAACACAGATAACACAGATAACACAGAAGGTCTGCACAAGTGTTTTTAGGAAGTTGTGTAAAAAGGGGAAGCAAAATAAATTGAATGAAAACGAGCCGTTCTCAAATTCTCTGAAATGGAATAAACGCTTCCCAAATTAAATTAGCACCATTAAAATAACTTTGTTACAGTCACAGATAGTGAAACCTACAGATTTGACAAAGTCATGTATGAAATTACAGTGAAATGTAACACTTCAGGTAGCTCTGACAGAATTTTTTGTTCTCAGCCAGATCAGCCTTTTAATTTTATTTAGTACAGGTGACTGAAGTTTAGGAAAGTACAGGATACATACAACAAAATCAGTAATCACCAAGAGGAAAACTGGAATGATGGAATACTGTAGTTACTTGCAGCAGTCTACTGCCAGTGGGAAATGCATCATTTGACTCTGCACCAAGGCAGAGGACTCTTTGAAATACAGCCAACCAGAACTGAGCTTCAGTCAGTGTCTTGTTTTGGTGTGCCCTCTGGTAGAAAAACAGTGCTCACAGTTGTGCTGCCAGGTACATTAAGCACATGGATTTAACAGCTGTCTGTCCTGCAGCCCTTTCCAAAGCTTCCACTCGTTCTCACTGGAAAAGCGAGAAATTTCCACTGCAGTGGAAGTCTCATTTCCACTACAGTATTTGCTGTAGTAATACATTTCGGACTGATGAAAAATAACCCATGCAGAAAATACCCTTTTAACAAATCAGATGTATCAGTATATGGATCATTTCCCTGCAAAGAACTGAAAAGTATAAATCAGGCACATTCTTCAGTACAGTCCTGTGTGTTTATAAAGAATGTGCATAGAACCTGTTTTTGTTGAAAACAGTAAAATAGCTGTAAGATGAGGAAGGTTCTTGAAGACAACCCTCCACACAGCCGTGTGTCTCAGCAGATGTATTTGCCAGCAGTTACCCAGGAAAGCCTCAGCCTGCTGGGCCCTGCAAGCAGCTTCATGAGTTGTTCATGAGCATGTTCATGAGCACTGATTTCCATCGACTCTCTGGCAACCTTAATCCAAACTCCATTTTGCCTCTTTCTTATATTCAGCCTGAAAGAAAAACTAACATGCCAGTCAGTTTTACTGCCTGTCCACAGAAAGCATGACTGACAGAAGCCAGCATCACTTTCCAGCAAGACAGTATTTTTATAGCAACTTGCTGAAAGCTCTTATGTGCTAATAAAACTAGAAATTTATTTAAAGAAAGGATAAACCGTAAAATTGTGTCTGCTTTGATTTTTTTTCCCTTGTCCCATTTCCTTCATTTGCTAAAAAGGTTTACTTTACTTGCCTCTGGAGGAAATAAAAACAATCCATTCTATGTGTAAATGTAATACTGTTCAGTGATGAGGGTTCTTGCTTCGAGAAACTCAGTCCTTGTTCTCCAGGATGCATTCTCTGTTCTTTCCTCTTTTCTTTCTCACACAACTGAGCATGAATTCTATGAGAACAAGGAAATTACACTATGAAGCCTTTTCATAAGCATTATTTTTCTTGATTTCATCACCAAACAATCACTCAAGAGAGGTTGTGCTGTGGTCGTTTGGATCGGTTTGTGAGGATTGCAATTAATTAAGGAATGATACCCAGTTTTACACGGCAGTTATCAAATTCTTGTGTATGAAACTCTACTGGACGCTGCAATCAGGGAATTCGACGGGAGAACGTTTTTCTTGTGCCTTTTTCCTCAACTGCTCCCACATCCCTGTTTTAAAGTACTTTATTACGGACTTTTATTTTGCAAACATTTAGAGACTAGTGCAGCTTAATTCACGGGAACGAAAATCACACAAAACCCGTGCCGGTGTTTATTCGGGGCTTTCGGTTTCCCCGCGGGACGAATCCTCCGCCCGGGATTTAGGGACAAATCCTTAGGGACCGCGGGGCTGGCGCGGGATGCCCGCCTGGGCCCCGCCCCCTGCGCAAGCCCCGCCCCCTGCCCCGCCCGGCGGCCGCCAAGGAGGCGTGGCCTCCCGCCGCCGCCGCGTCCGCCCCTCCCATTGGCTGCGCGGGAGGCTGCGCGTGACCGGGCGGTGCGTGACGTAGGAGGAAGAAGCCGCCATTAGGGGCAGCGGTGCCGCGGCCGCGGGGCAGGTTGTGCTGCCGTGTCCCTCTCCTCACCGCGGCATCCCCGGTGCCTTCTCCGGTGCCTTCTCCGGTGCCTTCCCCATCCCCGCCGCTCCCCCGCGCGGTCCCCATCCCGGTGGGCGGCGGCGGCGGCGGCGCCGCGGTGCGGCCCGTTGATGTGAGGCGCGGCTCGGCGGCGGGGCGCGGATGGCGGCGGGGGCCGGCGCGGCGGCCGGGGGCCGCAGCTTCTCCTTCAAGGTGGTGCTGCTCGGGGAGGGCTGCGTGGGGAAAACCTCGCTGGTGCTGCGCTACTGCGAGAACAAGTTCAACGACAAGCACATCACCACGCTGCAGGTGCGGGCCGGGGCGGCGGTGTGGGGGTCCCGCTGTTGTTCTCCCCTCACCGAGCGCTCCTCCTCGCACTGCTGACTGTGCCTTGTCTGCAGCCACCGCCGCCGCTCGCTAATGGTGGCTGTCCCCTGCACAGTTTGCTGGAAGCCAGTTTTCTCCTTCTTTTCACGCTAAGCTTTCAGTATGTTTAGGCCTCGTTTCAGCTCTGCGTGCTAACTTCTCCGTTTTTTTCCAGTTAGGTGTATGAACGTCTTCATTTGAGTCTCGGAAAGTGTGATGTAAAAGTAATGTTGTTATTGTAACCATTGTTAGTGGACGGATGACTAAGTGTTTCGTATGTGCTGCGTTTCTGTTAATCATAGTCTTCTTCGTGTTCTCAAATCCTAGCACTAGTACTGTCTAAACGATTCTGTTTGAGGAGAGCGGCTTTCACAAAATGGTTTATCAGATTATGATTTAATAACGGGAAAGATTCTTAAGGCTTAACTGCTTGTCACGACAGCTCCCGGAATTTTGGCTGGGTTCTCAGTAGTACTCTCTGCTGTTTTAAAGAACTAAAAAGTGATGTTTTGCTGATGAAACATGAAAGTAACGGGTTTTTTCACGACCTACCAGTTAGTGATGGATGGCATGTATGCCATGGTACAGAATAAACTGCTTCTACTGTACATGGTCTCAGAAAACATGTTTTGAAGTTTGTGTTGTGAGTGGTGTGTTAAAGTCTTTTAGGATGTTAGCTTGCATAGCTGGAGGTGTGGATTCAATGTGTACCACTCTTAGTTTTTTGGGGTTTTTTTTTAAATAAACAAACCCTGCCACGTGGTAGACCAGTAGTGGGTTTTGAACTAACTTTGAGTTTCTTGACGTACAGAAGAAATAGTAGGTGATGTCAAAAAGAAAAGTTTTAAGTTATGTGTCATTCCCATGCATTTAGGAGAAACTTCTTGAATTGTGTATCTCAGAAGTAATTAATAGTGAAACTTTCCTGTAAAACCAAAGCAGCATTGTAGATGCACTAGAAGCAATACAAGAAATGCTTCCTAAACAGATACTCCATTTTTGCTGTGAAGAGGTAAAAAGGATGTTTTTGACTTCGTTATCCTGTGTTGATACTCAGTTTTTGGGTTAATTTAGCAGTAGGTTTATTAGTAGCAAGGTTTTTATAGGAAGCTAGTTGTAGCTTTGTGTCACACAGATAATTGATACTTGGTATGTCACAGAGATGCCTGGTAGCTTGTAGGTGTCAGAGTTGCAGCAGAAATGCAGCATTGAGCAAACAAGCCGTTCAAGCACATCAAAATGATCATGACTAGCTGAATTCCCATATCCTGTATTTTAAGGGTAGGTCCAAGATTGCTGTGTGATGAAGCTTCTTTGCTGTTTGGGTTTTTTTGTTCTTTAAATCTGTAGTGGAAAACCTAGCATTATAAGCAAAAAGTGAGTTGGAATACAGAATTGGGTAACAAATTGCTCCAAAGTGCTGATAGAAAAATGTCTGTAGGTAGTGTGGCTCCAGAGCTTTTGATGTTGACTGTCTGGAGAGGGCCGTGTTGAGGAGTGGAAACACGTGCTTGCAGTTCCTTCTGAGATTTTGTTTCTCCACTGTAACCAGGTTTGTGGTTGCTACCTGAGTCTTTTAACTGACTGCACATTGTTTATCAAGTTGTTTGCCTTTCTGTTCTGACCCTCCTTGGCCACATATGCATCTTATCGATTGCAAAATACAATGTCAATTGCTGTTGAATCTTACTTTGCATTATGTACACTTGTAAAGTATTATCTTTATCATTTTTATTTCCCTACATCTTACAGTTCTAGAAAAAAATTGAAGTGAGTTCTTCCACTATTTAAAAGATAATTTAAAAATAAGATGAAGAGAAACTAGGGTATCTGATTAAGCAATGAAATAACATGTTTGCAAAGCATCCTTTGTTTTCTTTAAGATAAAAGGCTTAATCTGATAAGGTTGCTTTGTTTCATGGCAACAGTTCAGAGTATTGCACCAAATTCTTTTTGTTCCAATAAGGCCAAAATTAGATAAATAATTTGCTCCTGGTCCAGCAAAGGAGTGACAATGATGAATCATATGAAAAGATCACTAGCTATTGAGACAAGAGGCTCTCCATCCACAATATTTTCTAACTTAAAAAAAGGAAGTATTGCGTAGTGCTTTTTTCCAGTATGTTTGCAACAAAAAGGGTGCTGAGACTGTAGCCTTCTGGAAACTTCATCCAGTGACGTTATTCTACTGTGAAGTTATTCTTTGTATACCCAAATATCTAAGTTTCTTTGGTGCTAATAACAGAAGACTTCAACTAAAAGGGAGCAGTTTCTCCTCCCTCCCCACTCCCCTTCTCTCAATGCCAACCAGAGTGCACTGGAACCTCCTCTGATTTAGGAGGCTGCTGGGATGTTTTGCTGTAGTTGTGTTAGTATCAAGTCTTGTACTTGAGATATTGATGACCTGCATGTTGAAGTTAAGGAAGCTACTGATTCATGGAAGAAAGCATCTAGTTAGAACATCATGGAAAAGCTGATGCAGGAAAAGAAGGGGTTTTTGCACACAATTAATGTAATTCATGACCTGTTGGAAGACCCAGCAGGGCAGTTAGAATCATCTTGATACAATAATTATAACACATAAATTGATATCAAGTGAACTGTGCTAGAATTACTCCAGTAATAAATCTGCTATCAAACTATTGAATTTTTTAAATTGGGTAAATACTTTTTATTATTTAATTACTCAGGATAAATACAGCTTGTGAATACTGCTCTTGTAAATGTGTAGAGGATTGCAGAATATCCAACCCAAGAGAGCTGCTGATATGGTTGTAATTGTAGAGTTCCTGATTGCTTTGGTGGACTTGACATAACCTGGAGAAGCTGTCTTGGGGTTATCAAGATAGCCAGGGGTGAGCAGAAGACAATGTAAGGAAGTTCAGTGCTATATGCAGTGTTTGTATGCCTGACCTGCTTCTGTTGAACATTACGCACTCCAGGGCAGGTGCCACACACCTGCTTTTGTTCAGTGACTTTCAGGAGACACTCTTCCAGCTGTGTCTTCCTTGTGTTCTATTCAAGCTCCTTTATCAGCTACTAGCAGTGCCTGGTGGCCATACAAAACTGAACTCAAAGAAGAAAGAATTTAAAGAAAGAAAATATTTCCTACAGCCACATCAAAAGATGGAAATTTTAGCTCTTATAATTGCATTATTCTTTTCTAAGTGCCCAAATATTCTTCAAACCAGTCATAAGACAGAGTCAAAATATGAAAATTAAAAACTTCAAGGAGCTGTTTGAAATTAGTTATCCTTGAGTTAACCATGGCCCTGTGAGTTTTTGAAAGTCTTAGCAAAAATGAACTGTCATAGTAATTAAAATAATATGGAAAAGAGCTACCAATTGAGTACTGTAAGTATGAGATGTGACTCAATTTACAATTCTGTAATTTTTTTTTGAGATTAGAGAAAATGTTGAAGCTTTTTCTATGTGTAGTTTCCTAATGCCCTGTAGGTAGTCAAAGGCTTTGACTTTGAAACTTGACAAACTTTAAAATCTTTGCAACTGAGTTTTTCCCTAAACTATCTCAAAACAAAAGGTAAAGCTCTTGTGTTGGATTTTCCCACATTTCTAAAAACTGTGTAGTCCTGCTATTCACTTAGTTGTTTATTTTGGGTTTTTTCTTCTATCACTAACCTCAGAATGGCTGGGGAGAGGAATGTGTGTGTTGAAAGGTTAAAAGATATTAGTTGATTTGTCTTTGTCATGTTTGCCACTGTGGATGTAAAATATCTTTTGGTGATGTAAATGCACCAAACTTACCCATACTTCCTAATTCATGAGCAGAGTCTGCCAACTGTATTCTTCAAGCATATGAGCAAAATAAAGAAGAATGAAGCATTAAATCTGTAGTATAGTATCGATGGTTTCCTCCAGCATGTTCACGAAGCTTTCTGCTCATTACTAGCCATGGCTGCTTCAAATATCAGGTTCCAATCTTGTTATCAGACAAACCTGCTTGTAATCAGGGTATCTGATAGAGGATACGGTCTCTCATTTTTTTTGACTGTGGGCCTAAGACCTTAGATAGATTAAAACTCTTGATCATTACAAATTCACCAAGTTTTAATACAGAAAGCGAGTATGATAGCCCAATGCTGAATAACCTTTCCACAGTCTCCTGTGTTTATGGACGTTTTTGTGATACTAAAAAGCCTTACTTGTGAGTAGGAGTCTTTTAGTGATGGGTATATAAAAAATGGAAATCTGTATCTGCATGATAAAAGACAATATTCTCATCAAAAGCTTTTGTGCCTGAAGGACAGATTATATTGAAGCAAAACTTACCTATGTAGCTAAACCTACTTCAGTTTTTGCTCTGTCAGATAGGAGATATACTTGTGCTATTAACTGGGTCATTGTCTAAAGCTACAATGATATGACTTTAAGGATACTGAGTTCTCTGTGGTTTTTAAATGTAAATCCTCTTTCTATGGAAGATTTTTCTGCTCAGAAATTGATTCTCAAACATTTGTGTGGAATTCACATCATCTAAGCGGGTTTGGATTGTTGTTGTGACAAAAGCAAAGATTGCTCAGAAGAGCTTTTCCTTTGAGATTTGCAGTAGAATGTTGAGTACTGTAGAATAGTACTATAGTACAGCAGATGAATAAAATAATGTCAGGTAAGCTTGATTCATTGTGCCTAACAACAGCTTTTCTCCCTGTGGCACAAGTTTTGGTGAATTAAAAGTTCTGAAGTTGCCTGCAGGTTTTGGCTTTTAAACGGTGGTGTAATAAAACAAATGAAGACTATTGCTGAGTTAATCCTCAGGGACAGCTATTTGAAACATCGACTACTTTCTCTTGACCTTTTAATTAAAGAATGAAAAGTTTTCTAATGTTGAAGACTTGCTACTCTTCTGTTAGGCCGTTTGTAACAGGTTGGCTAGAGGGTCAGATCCATTTAACAGGTTGTCTGGAAGTTTTTCCAGACTTTTGACACTACAGTGGGTCTTCTCACTGTAAACTGAAGGGGTAGTGTAGTGTTTATGCATATGTTATGTTGAACACGAGGGTTGTAGTGATCAGTTTTTTGCTGTCTGTTTTTCTTCTGATCTGTTTTCTCTCTGTTCTTTTGATCAGACTTCATGGAAAGGTTTGGGGGAAGGTACAACTTAAAGATGAAAAGGTTTTTTCAGTCATCTCATCTTGGGTCATACAGATGCCAGGGAAGTAGTTGAAGAGCAGGAGCTGCTCTAGCAATTGAATGTTCAATGACTGACTGTAATACAGGCAGCACTCCAGGAAGACACTTTGACAGCAGTTTAGGCTGGTGTGCATTGAACTGTTGTGGTCTTCTGTGTGCATTCTGCTTGCTTGTGTAGTTAAGCAGCTCATCTGGCCCATGACACTTGTGTGACTCTTGGTTCTGTAGCTGGTCAACGCTTGTAGAGAGCTCTTGAGCTGCTGCAATCCAGTCTAAAATAATCTGTGATGAATGTATCATAAAATTCCACTGAGTACTTATTTGAACCAAATGCAAACTGAGGTAAAACTGAAAGGAAAGTTGACTATAATTTAAGGCAGAAGACAAAAGTTAGCCCTTTGTAACTGAATTGCTTGATAGAACGTGTTACTGCTAGTCTTTAGAATGGGGGGAGTAGGTTCCTAATGCACCAACACCTTGAGACCCTGTTCTGCTCCATTAAACTTGTATTAAATGATATTCCCTTTTTAGCTTTCAAATTACAGACTTGGTAGCAGAGGTGGTGTCTGAAAATGTGAATCATGGAAGTTTGTAGGAAACCAGACCTATTCAAGTTATTGAAATTAAATTAACCTTGCTATGTGCTCTGGTCCTGTAAAGCATTTCCAGAAGTTAAAGTAGTGGAATTCTAAAGCAGCTTGTATACTTATTCTGAGGCTTCTCAGCTCAAGTTAAAACATAGAACCAAAAAACAGATGAGGGTGAGTTGTGGGCTCACTTCAGCAAAAAAAAAGGGGAAGTTACAGACAAGGAAACCTGTGAAATACTAATGTTCCAAGATATTTAATGACAAATTAAAACAATTGTTTATGCTTCTTGTAGCTTATTAATAATGAAGTACTCTGCCTAATTCCTGCAGATTAAAAACCCCATTAGGCTGGTTCCTACCTGAACTTTGTGTGTGAAATGCTTTGAGTTCAGCTTAGACTTAGCAGTGTTCTGAATTCAGACTTTCCACACAACTCATCCTTCCCAAATCATTCAAAACAACAGCTAAAAGATGTAGTAAATGATTGGCTTAACCCATATTTGTTTAGAATAGACAGCTGGCAAACTGTAGTGAAATGACTAACTGGCTTAGTATTGACCTAGCCTTCTTGCTTACAGAGTCTTCTGATCTGGAAATTTGTGTTTTTATTGATTCTGATGCTTTATTAAGTTAATTTGAAATCAAGTAATGTGTTTGGTGTGTAAAACTTTTTAATCTGTTTTGCTTTGCAGGCATCTTTTCTTACAAAGAAGCTAAATATTGGTGGAAAAAGAGTCAATCTTGCAATATGGGTATGTTTATGTTTCTATTTTTTTCCTTCTTAGCTAATTAGAATGTTTTCCTGAAAAAAATTACTTAGGCTTACTATATCTCAAGTGTTAGGCACTTCTTAATAAAGTCAAATTTCCTAAGTGTTGGGAGTTCCTTGAAGTATTGTATACTTTGTCTTAAATGCTAACAAGTGTATTTTAAATGCAGGATACAGCTGGTCAAGAAAGATTTCATGCATTGGGGCCTATCTACTACAGGGACTCTAATGGCGCTATTCTTGTATATGATATAACAGATGAAGACTCTTTTCAAAAGGTACTGGGCAGCTTTTACATCTAAACTGCAACTGGTTGAAAGATAATCTGTGATATGTGTGAACAGAGGTCTTCTGTTTTCAGCAATATATATTATATTTACAAATGTAGATCATGTCATGGAAGTATACAGCTTGTTAGCAGTCTTTTGAAGACTGACTTCCCTGCTATCAGGTTATGTAATGAACACCAGAGAATTAGCTCAGTTTCTCAGAGCACAGTGCTGATAAGGCTGAATTTGTTTCATCCCTGTATGGGCCATTCATTTAAGAGTTGCACTTCATAATCCTTGTGGGTCCCTTCCAACTCAGAATGATCAGCAAGTTACCTGTGACAGGCTATAAACATAAACCTGGACTGTTGTCATGGTACACCATACTGATCTTCACTGTTTAAACCAAATTACTAAAAGATACTAAGTGACATGACCTTTTGCAGATCTGAGAACTCTGAAATTGCAATACCTGATGGTGCCTTCTCTGTGATAACTTATTTGGTCAAATCCTCATCAAAATAAATAGTTTGATGGCTAGTTATTTTATGGCTGTATTAGTTGATTAGTTTGATCAGGTGTGTTTTTTCTACCCTGTGTCAGTCTATGCTCCCATTCTATAGGCTGTTATAGCTGAAAACTGGTGGCACACTTTTCTAAGCAAGTTTGTCTCTGATTAGCTTTTGGCAAAACCAGTTGGACTTCTGTGTAGGGAGAAGTGAGAAAGTGAGGTATGGGCAAGGTTGGGTTAGCAGCGATAGAAATAGTGTAAGGGTACAGATCTACAACAGCTTAATTAATTTAAATAGTCTGGTGTAGGGCAAGTAAAGCACTTGGGCTAGCAGTTAAACACTTGCTGCCACCTGCAGAATGGTGATGACTTGTGGATACTACTTCAGCTTAGGCCTTTTCATGCTGAGCCCTACATAGTAAAACCCTGTGATACCAAAACATTTAAATGTGCAGGAAAAAAGAGGAAAGGCTGATTTACAGATGGTAGTGCAGAAGTACTACTGTATCATGTAGCCTAACTTATTTTTGAATTCTTGAAGTAGTTGCCTCTCTTCACAATTATTCCCTTGAAACAGTAGTTCCTAAGTCAATACAGTGATTATACAACTTTCAGAGCACGACAACAGATTTGATAACAGATACCTTAGCATCAGCTTGTCTCATCTGTTCTCTCATGAAATCAACATCTGTTATAACCTTACCTGAAAAACTCAATTCAGGTGCCTCTACCTTTAAAGTACCATTTTTGGTCTGTCAGTAAGTTCCTGCTGATAAAAGATCTCATATCTGACTTGAAGTGGCCCTTGCAGTGAACTTGCTGTATGTATTGAGTGTGTTGAGTTACATTTCTGGAGTAATTGAACCATTTTATCGAAAGTATTTGCTCCTGTGAAATAAAACCTGCTGAACAAGGGCCATGTGTAACTATCTAAAGAATGTTTTTCCATAAATGTTGCTCTAAACAATTTTGCTTTAAGTTTAGAGTAGACAGTTAATGAAGGAAATGTCTAAGTTATGCCTAAGTTCCACATTGCCTAAATTAATGGTATATCAAGTGAAAACGAACTCACATCTGTTCTTTTTGCAGGTAAAAAACTGGGTCAAGGAATTAAGAAAAATGTTGGGAAATGAAATCTGTTTATGTATAGTAGGTAAGTCTTTTTCAACATGACTGAATTGGAAACCTCTCTTTTGATTAGTAGCATCTTCCAAATGCTACTTTGACAGCTTGTGCATGTGAAAGGGTATAGCTTATGTTAGCTATTTAAAATTAAACTGGAGCTAGAAATTTCAGTAGATCACATTGAAGAAAATAAGAGTTTGGTTGAAAAAATAACCTGTTTCATTATACACTCTCAGAAGTGCATGGTACAGACATCTGCAGACTGTAGTTTAACAAAAAATATATATTACCCTTTTTTCAAGTACTCAAACTCTTGGCTTTTCTTGGTGGCATAGTCTAGGTGCTTGTCTGTTTTGATAATTAACTGCTTTCAGGTAGGAGTGAGTCTTAAAGCTTGGATATTTCAATGCAAATGGAGTGCAACAGAAATGCTGGGTTTAGATTTAAATCTGATCTAATTATTAAAACACTTTCATGAGGTTAGGTATGTGGACATTCTACAAAAATTACCTTTGCAGCACATGGAAGGTACTAATAAATCACCAAAAAAAAGGGCAAAGGGCTGAATTGGGTGCTTTATATGGAGGCATTTAGCTGTCCTGATCTCTACAGAAGTAGCACTTCATTGCCTGTAAATGCTTGTGTGAAGGGAGACTCGCAAATCATATTGTCCTTGAAAGGGAGACCTGTGTAAGAGCTGGTTTTTACTGGGACAGCTTGTGAAAATGGAGTACCATGATTAAATGTCTGCTTTCTTTTTGGGTAATTTTGGAGTACAAAAACTTAAAAGATTAACTTGTTTTCAACAGGTAACAAAATAGACTTGGAAAAAGAGAGACATGTTTCAGTGCAAGAAGCAGAAATGTAAGTCACACCTATTACTAATAGAAACAGTCATTGCAGAATTATGCTAGAGTAACAAACTCGTGATGCTGTTAACATAGCAGCCAGCTAGGCACTGCTGGCTTATGCCTGCCAGTTGTTGAGTGTTCTGTTAGTGTCTGAGTCACAGGGTGTACTGGCTGACCAAACTGTAGCTTTAGAGTTGTTTGTGATTAAAGTCAACATTTGCAGTTTAAATCCATTTCTAGACATGAAATTTGCTTAATTTCATCTAATATGTTGCATCAGTCCTGGCAGCTTTAAACACATAACTCCTTTTTTTGTATTAAATAAGCATGTGTAGATTAACTCTGAAGTCAGAGTAAAACCTCTTGTGATCATCTTATTCTTTCATGTAAAGTGGCTTAGAAAGATTGAGTCCTTTACTACAGTGAGGTTCCATCTCTGCATTTCTACAGGTATGCTGAATCTGTTGGAGCAAAACATTATCATACGTCAGCTAAACAGAACAAAGGAATTGAAGAACTGTTTCTTGACCTTTGCAAAAGTAAGTATTATGTAATTTGTTGGTAAGGAGCTCATTTATAAAGTGCTTCAGGCTTTAGAAGTCTTTTCAGGCCATATAGAAAAAGTTTTAGTGTAAAGTACTACTTAGAACTGACTTCATTTCAGTCTAGTTCAAGCCACTTGTGTTCTGGACCAGCTCTGGAAGCTTGATGTATGGATGCTTACAATATTGCCAATTCATGCTGTACTCCAAAAAAAAAGCAACCCAAGTGAAACTTCATGTTACTGGTCTCACCACTGCTTGCTTCAAACCCTCTGTTTCAGCCTCTGTCAAAAATCTTCTCAAATTAGGTCAATTACTGGTCATAAACTCAAAGCTTTAGTGATGCAAATTTTACACAGAAATCTAAACAAATGGTAGAGATCATAGTATGTGTAATGAAAATCCAACACAAGCAAATCTTCCTATTAGTTGTACTTCTGTGATAAGAGAATTTAAGGAAAAGGTCTTCCGTGTTTCTGAAGAGGTGGTTGGGGTTTTCTGGGGGCCATTTTTTGAGAGGCTGGAGTTTCTTGTTTGGTTGGTTGGGTTTTTTTTAACAGTGTTAATGATATGGGTGGGTAAATCCTAGCTTTTGAAGTTGCCAACTTCTGGACACCTGAGGATCTCTAAGGTCTCCTTTAGTTATCAGGAGCTGCTGTGTGTTGGGTGCTTTAGAAAAAGAATTTAGTATGTTCTTGCAGCTATGCCATGTGATAGCTGAGTACTTAGTCCTGCATAACAAATAGGAGAACCACTCTTTTCTGAACTTCTGACTGTGCATATTGTTCAGATAGATTTAAGACAGCAGAGTCTTGTTGTAAAAATGTAGTGGAATATCATCTAATACATTTCTTTCTTTACAGGAATGATAGAAACTGCTCAAGTGGATGAAAGAGCAAGAGGCAATGGCTCCAGTCAGTCAGGAACAGCAAGGCGAGGTGTACAGATCATTGATGATGAGCCACAAGTACAGAGCAGTGGAGGGTGCTGTTCTTCTGGATAATTATAAAACTGTGCATCACTGCCCTCTCAATATGAAGACTGCCATATTCCAAGTCACACATTCTTTACCAATGGAGTAATAGAATTAACAGTATTTAAAAATAATCACATGTAACACTGCAGAGACCTTAAGTGCTAAACTAGTGGCGTCTGTGACCAGAGAATTGGCGTTTTCTACAGTGGTTAACAAAGCAATTACCAATGGCCTTTTTACATATTTTTCTTTAATGAGGAATAATATGCATGTAGAAAAGACCTACTTAAAGGCTTCATTTATATTCTTTTAAATCAGATCATTATTTAATAACTTATATACATTGTTGTTGGAATGGTATACGTTTTTGCAGCTCTTTGTATTTTGTGGTAGATGGAATTGTATCACTTCTAAAATGCAAATTGATTTTTTTTTAAATTAGCAGATACCTGAATTAATATTTTTGCAGGGCCTCAACAAGCCTATAACTCAACTACTTTGATATATTCTGTTCATCTGTATGCCAAGCTGATAAAATACATTGTAAATTACATATTAAATATTTTATCTGCTTTTACAGTTGCAGGTGCAGAAATATGTACATCAGTCTTGTCAGTGATTGTGAAGTGAATAAGTCAGTGAAAGATGCAAGCTTTTCATGTGCACTGTTAAATTGCTCATTCTAGTCCCCCACCTGAAAACAGCTTCGTTTTGGGTACATCCATAGCTACAGCAGTTCTTTAATCCATTTCTGGCAAGCAGCAGTATTTAGAGTATCCCCTTACTGGAAGAGAATGTTTCTGTAAACTCCTGTTTAACATTGAGGTGTTTGACTTGCAGCTAAAACAGTTGGTGCATGCACATACCTTGCCTCTGCAGTTACTTTGTCCTCTCAGAAGATCCTCAGAAAGTCAATGCAACTTTACCCTCATCTGTGGATAGCTAGTAAACCAGATGCATGGGAAACTCTTTAGCTGCTTTAATACATTTGTTTCCAAAGACAGCATTATGAACTATACATGAGCATTTTTTTCCCCCTGCAGGGCTTGAGTGATCAATTAATTTGCATTAACTAGAACTTCTAATTTGGATTGATTAAACTGAAGATATGAAACTTGCCAGATGTAGCTGTAACTTTGGGGATGCTAGGCAGAATTGAACTTATTCCCAGCTTGCTCTTTGTCCTGTAAAGCGTTTTGAAAAAGCCCATTTAAGTTTCAGAAGGAGGGTTTTCAGAAAAAAATGTGTAAACTACTATCACAAAAACCCACAAATGGTGGTAGCTGAAACTTCAAAATGTTTTGTGCTCTGACTTTTTTTACTTAAGTTGTCATGCTTGGAAAAACAGTAAAGGTGATGTCTATGACAAAGTAGAATATCCTTGGCCTTCCTTTTTCTGAAGGGTAGATTTAGTATTGCATATGAATGCACTGAATGGTGTGGGTATGTTCTGATACACAAAAAAGTATTACTTAGGAATTAGTCTGTGTAAGAAGTGTGCTGTCCTCAATCTGATTTTTATTTTCTCTGAAATAATAGATGGCTTTGATACAGACTGATCCTGGTGCATTTTCTCCTTTTTTTGCCTTAATTGTGGTGTAGATCCGTTTTCTTAGACAACCATTGCTGTGCTCTTCTGACATGTTTGTATGCATGATGGAGAAAGGCGGTCTGTTCATGCTAGTGAAGATAAAATTTCTTGGCTGTGCAGAGCTTTGGTGTGAATCTAAAATCTGTGATTACATGTGCCAACATGCAGCAACACCATTAACTTTCAGATGTCTAACATAAGTGAGCTCTGACAAAGTTGAAAACCAGATTGGTTTGATCTAACACTGGTATCTGACAATCAGCCTTGTAAGTGATACAACGTATGAAGAGTGAAATTGTCAAGTCTTGATGTTCAGGAATGGAATTGCCTTAGAATAGGAGTTTCAGGCTTTTTGTTTCAAATTTATTGTTTTCCATTTCTGCAAATAAAACCCCAAACAGCCCAACTTCAACTGGATTTAGTTGAAGCAGTGTGTAGAATGTATCTTTCTGTCTGCAGTTAAAGAGTTGTTAGTGCATTGTGCGGTGGGGGCATCCCATGTGACTTCTGGCAATTACAAAACTAATGAAGACATGTTGATACTAGCTTTTAAGTCTCTTACAGAATTAAAACTATTACTACTGAAAACTTAGGTGGGGATAAAGAAGCCTGCAATTTTGTAATACTAAAAAGGTTGCTATTAGTGAAATATTTTTAAAGTAAATTCTGAAGTTACTTTTCTTACGCTACAACATAAAAAATACTCAC